>FR990036.1:5448869-6648869 GCA_905404135.1 Hesperia comma
CTGATCACGAGTCTCTCCTCACAACTGAATAGGCAAGAGCAAAAAACCACGCATCGAGCTACCGACCGCGCTCGCTGTTGTCAAATCCGTACTCTTAAGATCAAGGCAATGCTTAGAGCTCTTCAACGATATTTGGAAAGAAATATTTACTTTAAGTAAATTACCTGCATTCCAACAACAGCATATATGAAGAACAGTAGAACAATTAACAAGGCAACGTAGGGCAGCGCTTGGAAAGACTTTATGAAAGTCCACAACAGTGTTCGTATCCGCTCCCCTCTCGACAGTAGCTTGATTAGCCTCATCGCACGGAACAGACGGAAGAATGTTATGTATTTCAGAAGTTGCGTGCCCTGAAAGATACAAATGTTTTTTAAGAAGCTTATTTATTTTTCACTCTATAGTTTTGTACGTAAAGAAAATTTCAAATTGGAGATATTTTATTTTGAAAATGATTGTGTATATTTTCTTCGTTGTTTCTCTTAAACTAAAAAGGTTCGTAAAATTTTGATATTTTTTACTCATGCATATTTTTCATTTAGAAATATCCTACATATGGCCAATAACCTTCGTAATCATAAAAATTGTTAATTAAACATAAACACAGATTACAACCGGCTGTTAGGACATGCAAAAATCAGATAAACAGACATGCGACGACAAGAACAGAAGCTAAAAGCTGCTAATGGTACAGTTTCTATAAGGAACCCCTTTTCCTTAGGAAGTTTGGATTAAAAGCAAAAGATTTTTCATATTCACACCTATTACTGATCTTCTACTGAAACTTTACCTGCTCGTAAGGATTCGCCTTGTACTCGTTCACTTGCGTAACAACAATATCTATCACACTTCCAACGACCAATATGAAGTCAGTCGTGTTCCAAGCATCACCAAAATAATTCTGCAATGAATAAACAAAATAGCATTACCCAAGAAGAAAAGAAACTTCACTAAATATAGAATTTATCTACGAGTTGAATATTCGAGAAAATGCAGTATAGTTTACTAAATAATTAAAACGTAATTATAACTTTAAATAATTTGTTAGCGTTTTAGGCTTAAATCATTTGATTTGATAGAAGGAAGAAAAATAAAACATTACATAAAATGTTATAACTTATAACAATCAATTTTTATAACGTCAAAACAAAATACCTTAAAACGGAAAGCAGCTAATTTAAAAACAAACTCCATCATGAAAACGCTAGTCAGCACCATGTTGAGGTAATCTAACACCTGAAAAAACACGAAACGTTTTAAATTAATAAGTAAAATGCTCCTATTATGAGGAAATCGAAAAAAAGTGGGTGATGCATTCCATATCGGCGGGAAGACCTCGTGAATTGTAATTAGTTTTATTTTTTTTTAATATAATATTACTACTAAACATCATCCATACTTTGTACCTAAGCCTCCAAAATTACCGTTTTATATTCCTGTCTCGCGTTATGGTACTTCATCATCAGCGCAATCGTATTGAGTACGATGAAACAAAATATAAAATACTCAAAACGTTGCGACGTCACGAACCACCACGTCTTGTATTGGATGCGGTGTTTTGGAATGTATCTGTAAAAATAAATTGTTGTCATTACTGGTAACATCATAAAACTCCTGCATAATTAATTTCTTAATTAATCGCGGTAAATGCACATTGTATAGTGTAGGGCCAAAGAAAGATCCCTGATAGACTTTCGGCTATTATTAAAATTACAACAGTCAGCAAAATTATTAGGTAGGTCAATAAACACATCTAAATTATGGCAAACTGTCTTAAAATGTTACAATTTTTATAGGATTACGTTACCTTCTCACTGGCTTCGCTTTCAAAGCGAACTCAATGCAGTTCCTTTGATTTTTGTCCAGTTCACAGTCTTTAAACTCCTGCTCACCCTCCTTTTGAAATGTTACTATGACAAAACCTACGAATATATTTACCTGTAAATATTTAATGTCAATATTAATGTAATTTGTATTTTCATTTCTATTCATGAAAGTAGTAGACTGATGATATAGATCGAATAGAATATTATATCGGAGTTATCCTCTATTTTACTCCTTTACGGAATTAATTTTCTAAAATCTTTTTGTCACTATTTGTATCTACTTGAGACATTGTGCAGTAACTATTATACAAAGATTTTTATCTCATATTAATATTTTGAGTATGGTATCATTTTAGAAGTCTATTTTGTCCTTTAAAATGATGACAATGTGTTCGTGAAAAAAAAATGGGAGTTTTGTTAATTTTAAGAGAACAATTTCATAGCAATAATGAAAATAATAAATTGATATTTTCACGCTCATGAGTCCAGAAAAGCGTATTCTTAAAAATCTAACATAAATTGATAAAAATTACAAACCATGAAAAATGCAATAACAATAATATAGCTGATGTAGAAAAATGCCACTAGAGGTCGCGAGTTTTCTATTGGTCCGTGGTCTTCTTCATTTGAGTCCATCGATGTTGAAAGCAGTCTGAAAGTTTATAGTTATCTTAAATATGACAAAGTTCTTAACTGATTGAAATATTATTGTACATGTAAGGTTTTAAAATCTGTAATTGGAAATTTAAGTAAAAAAATTATATTCCTGTCCTGCTTTTCGGAAAACCACACTGGAGAAAATATTTTTTGGTGTTCAAAACGGATTTTTTTATTTAAAAACTGAAATGTATCAATCAGTCTTATATCAACCAGTCTGAAGTAAATACCTACCTTCAATAATATTTTAATATCTTCCTCTATTAACTAAGTAGGTAGGTGAAGTTTTATTATATGCATAGATTTATAGATTGGTACTGTATACTCACCCAGGCCATCCTTCGAACGTCGATACGGTGAACAAAGTCAGCATGCCGTTGGGCACATCATCAAAATTGAATTTATTATTAACCCACTCCCTGAACAGGATTTTTGGTTTGCCTTTATTATTATACACTAGGTACGTTCCTCTGAAACATAAGTTATACATTACATTTATGGATTTACGTTTCTCTACAGTAAATATGTAGGTTCCTGCTTGGAAATATTATTAATTTGGTTTAAAGAGTATGTACTAATAGTTATGCATTTTACTTGAAGTCCCGAGAATATGGAATCACCACCCTCCGCTAAAAAAAATGTCTTATTAAGTGTGCTCACAGTTCAATTTAGCTTATAAACAAAATTTACTTAAGGCATTTTAAACTCTTGCCTTCAATCTACAATGAACCTGGGTGGAAAGCTGACATTTGTGCGGGTTGACATTTAAACGAATTCCATATAGGATCCGAACACAATATAGATAAGGTTAAGGAAGAGAAAATAATATTTAAGCGAAGTCTTAGTTATCACCAAGGAGACGGGTTGGCTTCTGTCGCTCATGACACCCTGGTCTGTGGGGTTATATAGACATCCAAGTGCGATCAAAATAATAACTAAATTAATTTAATCCATACTGAAATATACTTACTGACACTCTTCCTCGGTCACTTTTGTAATATCAGTACACGAATAGAACTTACCCTGAAATTATTAAATTTATTACTATGATACCACTAATTTTATATCAACAGAAACACTTCTAATCACCTGACCTCGCTTGATATCACAACGGTGAAGCTAAGCGCAGAAAAAATCTAAATTAGCACAATAATAGTTAGGACATTGCTATTAGTACTAATGTCGCTTATGACCTTTGGTATACCGACGTGTCGACATTATAAAGGCAAAAAAGGTCTATGACCAAACTTAAGTCCTTATGAAATGACCATGCAAATTGTTTTCAAACATATGATGCTTCGATCGTCCGTCAGTATATTCGCTGGTCTTTATTTTTACCATCCACGATAGATCTTCCTATCATATCATTCAAATTCAAATTGAATTTGAATATCATTTTAATGCGATTAATAAAAGTAATTTGTTAATTAAGTTAAAAAAAAATAAAGTGCTTTTTTCATATGGAGCTCTATCAGACTTTTTTTCATAGTTATTTATTCATTTTATAAGACCTTAATTAAGGTATATAGGGGAAAAAACGAAATTCCTGATGGAATTCTTTAGCAGTCAGCCCTGTTGGTTGCAGTAAATGCAGATGTTAGGTGTTAAAAATAGCAAAAGAAGAGAAAATTTTATCACGTATATGAGCGTGCAACGTCTCTACACGACCAAGCATAATATTGATTTAAATAATAGCTACTAGTACATCATCACCTTTGACTAACATAAAACCAAGTTACATAGTAAAACAGTCTTAAGTTCCATGTACTTAAATGTTTAAAAACAATCGGCGTTTTTTCTTATATTATCAAATCATATCAATATAACCTGAACATCTATAGTGGACGGTGCATATTATAACAAAAAAAGCAGCGAATAAAGACATAAAATACATAAATACCTTAAACAATTGTATACCGACAACAGCAAACATAAATTGCAAAATATGATTTATAAGAAAAATATTCCCAATCGATTTTATTGAAGCAAAAACACACTTAACGACGTACTGTTACACATTTGTTAATACAATACCAAACAAAAATTACAACACGGTCACGGTATATTCACCCATTGTCCAAAAGTCGTTGCAAACATGATGCGTGGAACATTTTGTGTAAAAGAAAAAAAACATAAAATTATGCGTTTAGTTACACATGACCCATGGCCTACTTACATTGCGTTAGTCCTTGATTGAAAAAAAAGTCTTTTGAAAAACAAAATGCCAGTGTCCTCATCTAACTGGATTAAAAAAAAATCAAACCACAATAATGAACCAAGTACCTCATTCCTAGAACGAGTGGAAATGTCAAGGTAGGGGGAAGGGGACTGTGCAAACGAAACACACTGAAGCTCTCTTGAGTCCAAAAAATCACAAAGACCATATGACAGCACACAACACCTTTGGGCTAATTTTGTAAAACAAGACCAAACAAAACAGGAAACATCATGCAAAACCTATTAGCGAATTTTTGGACCCACGGAATAAGCGAAAAAAACTATTGTTAGTAAGACCGATGTAAACGAAGAAAGCCTCACACACAAAACGAAACCAGATGATTGTTTCAATATTTCCGAAGCTAATCTTTCGCAAAAAGCCAATGAAATACTTACTCTTAGGGTTTTTAATGAACGTTTGACCCAAAGGTGTCGTAAATAACAATATGTAGAAGAACCTATGACCTTTCCGGTATACTCCCTACCTTGAACATTTGCACTCCCATTACAGCGAACATGAATTGCAGAAGATTTGTCACCAGCAATATATTGCCAATAGTTTTTATAGCAACGATCACGCACTGAACTACGTGCTAGAATTGATAAAAACCAGATTTACTATGATGTCATCATTTAGAGTTTAACAAATTAGTATAAAGGAAACAACAAAGATACAAACCTTTAGTCCTTTAGCCCTATTTATAGCTCTTAGAGGTCTGAGCACACGAAAGACCCTTAATATCTTTATGAAAGATACATTGTTTGATCTGTGGAACGAAAAACATATATTAAAGATATGATACGAGGATAATAAAGAATGTCTTCTTTCTAAAATCCAGATTATATCTGGCTCTTAAGTAACGCGATCGAAACACGTAAAGAACATTTTATGGTCGATTCGAAGGCTATAGACATAGTTGTAAAGTTAAACCAGTTACAAAGTAAGTTTGACCTACCAGTTAAAAAGTTGCACATAGCTGTATTCCAAAATCTCTTTATGAAAAACGTTAAAATTAAAAGAATATATAAAAGAGAAAAATGTATATGTTAGTGTCAGTTTATCAATATATTTCAAAGAAACTCATTTTTGATCGTAAAACACTTTATTTCACTAAACTAGAATACAAAGCATTAAATTACGTAATTAAACAATTAAATAAATTAAATAACAATAATAGTAACAAAAATCACATTAATCTAATTTCTTTTTATTGATCAAAACGTTAAAATAAAAAAAACCATGAAATAAATATTTAAATTTAAAACAATTCATAATTTAATCAAAAGTAAATTTAAATAGACAATAACATATTGTCTATTTAAATTAGACAATTAACATTATTCAATTAACCTCAATTTAAATAATAAATTAAAATAATAATAATAAATTAAAATAAATACTTTCCAAGTTCCGAATCTCCACAAACAGAGATTCGGTTGTTCTTTGAACAAAGATTCAGAGTGTTCACTCAACACAGGAGCAGCGTTACGTCCAACGTCTGACTCGCTTCTGAATCCGTGAGCGGCTTGCACGTGGTTATAAATAAACTCCAGGTAGGAAACAGGTGGCAAGGTTGGGGGTGCAGGTAGCGGTAAGGGTAGGGTCTTGGGTCGCCGGTCGTCGGTCAAGGGTCGCAGGTAGTGAGTTGACGGCAGGTAATATTTTTGTGTCTTCATTTTCCTGATTTAATGTAACGCGCCGATACGGCCATTCTGACGAGTGGCGCGTCCCTGCGCCTACTCCCGTTTATCTGTCCAAAACAGAAAAATCACTCATTTAAAAACAATGCTCAAAAACATATAATAATGTTGTAAGATACCTCATAGCCTCAACGCTAGTTTTGGTATAGGCTTCAAGACCTCAGCGTCCATATTAGCCAAATGACACGTAAAACACAAAGAAAGAATGGAATGATTGCCTCATAGCCTCAGCGCTAATATTGGCGTAGGCTTCAGGACCTCGACGTCCATATTAGCCAACTCGTTAATTAGTAAACTCGTTAATAAACACGTTAGACAAAATAACTCATTACGAAACAATTTTCACAAAAACATGCATGCATGAAGGAAACACACGTGACACATTTGAACAGTATTGAAGTCAAGTATTCAAGTTACCAGTCATTTTCAGCTTCCAACACCATCACATCCGATCACATTGTTGATTGTTTTGCTGATTGTCTAATTCAACACTCACAGTATTATTTGGCGTCGTTAGTTCTTCATTTGTACTGACATCATTATCCATTGCCGATACGGCGATTTCACTCTGTACTCCAAATTTTGGTGCGCTTCTCAGGTTTTCATGACACACTTTCCGTGATCTTCCTCGACCATTTATTCTTCGAATTTCATATCTATCATGGGGCAAGATTTTCTTGATTTCATAAGGTCCATCGTACTTCTGACTTAGTTTTGTACCAAGGCGTGGTGGTTCCTTTATTAGCACATATTCACCTTTTTCAAAGCGTTTGACTTTAGCCTTACCTTTGTCAAACCGTATCTTGTCTTTACTAGCGGCATCGACCATCCTGTTCTTCACAGATTCTCGCAGTAACACTGGATCTACTCTTTCGTTAACGTCATCAATTATTGAAATTAGTTCTGGTGGAACAGAGCCTTTCTTGCCTGTAAGCAGTTCGATGGGAGTCTTTCCTGTAGTTTTAGAAAATGTACAATTAATTGCCAATTGAAGGTTATGTAAAGATTTTGCCCAGTGAGTTTTCTCTAAGTTATTAATAACAGTTAAGCCACTCTTCAGTATCCTCATCACTCTTTCTACTTGTCCATTTGCTCTACCTATGTAACCAGCACACTGATGCAATTCGATGCCATACCTTTCACAATAGGATTTATAGTGAGATACGAAAGCACCGTCCCCATCTACTATTATCCTTTTAGGAGCGCCAAACAAACATACAATGTCTTGCAAATGTTTCAAAGCACTTTCCTGTGTTTTATTTTTGGCATGCTTTAATATGACAAACTTCGTGTAAGCGTCAATAGCAACAAATACGTACTCTTTTTGTGATGCTGATCCACTTAATTTTCCTGATATGTCAATATGTACTGTATGGAATGGCTCGGGGACTTTATCGATTGGATGTAGTTGACTTTGTACCGCCCCTGACGCACTTTTTAGAGTTTTACAAACAACACAGTGTTCCACAAAGTACCTAATAACTGTACTCATCCTAGGAAACCAGAAATGTTCCTTTACTTTCGCGAGAGTTTTTTCCCATCCCATATGCTTTAAGGATTCGTGATACCTGTTAATGATGCTCCATTGATATGAACGTGGAACTACTTTAAGTAACTGTATCTTACCATCGCCCTCCATCTTATAGCATAGAACATTATCTTTCAAAGTATACTGTTTATTCAGCTCTTGGTCATCATGTAAATTTCTAATGATCTTACTCACTTCCGGGTCACGAAGTTGTTCCATTATTAGCCAGTCTTGATTTTCAGTAATATTCATTACCAATCCTGTAGGGTTCCTGCTAAAAAAGTCAGCGTGCTTTAATCTCTCTCCACGGCGATATTCAACTTCAAAGTCAAAGTTTTGTAGAAACGCCCACCACCTATGAATTCTTGGCAACAATTCCTGCTTATAACGAGAGGCTTTAACAGCATTGCAGTCTGTGACAATAGTAAATTTTCGTCCGTAGAGGTAATGCCGGAAATATTTTACAGCTCTTACAATCGCCAAAGTTTCCAATTCGTAGGAATGATAGTTTGACTCTGCTTTTGTCGTTCTCATGCTAAAGTAACCAATTACATGTTGCCGTCCATCTTTGATCTGAATTAATACTGCGCCAAGACCAACTGCGCTAGCATCGGTGTGCAGTTCAATAGGTAACCCTTCCTGAAATATGGTTAACAAAGGGAAAGATATTAAATAATTTATAATTTTGTTTCTTACTGCCTCATGTTTCTCCAACCATTCCCATTTTACGCCATTTTTTGTCAGTTCATAAAGAGGTGCCATTTCTGTTGAAAAGTTTGGTATAAAACGTCGGAAATAACCGGCCAACCCGTTGAATTGTCTTAGTTGTTTCACATTCCGAGGTGGGACAGTTTTGGCTAGTGCATCTATTTTCGTGGAGCTTGGTCTTATTTTGCCTTCACTTACTACATAACCTAGGTACTCTATGGAAGTTTTCATAAATGAGCATTTCTTAATGTTAAACGAAAATCCTGCGTTCATTAAAGCATTAAGAACCTTCTCGAGATTATTCAAGCCTTCTTCAAAGCTTTTGCTCGGGATGAGGACGTCATCCATATAGACTAAGGCAGCATCGCCACGAAGGTTGCCTAAAGCCTTGTTTATTGCTCTTTGATAAACAGAAGGTGCGTTAGTCAAACCAAAAGGCATTGTGAGATACTCATATTGGCCATCAGGTGTTATGAAAGCCGTTTTTTCGATCGAATCGTGAGAAATTGGAATCTGATGGAATCCTGCCGCCATATCCAAGCACGTGAAGTATTTAGCGTCTGCCAATTTGTCTAATTGGTCTCCAATTAAAGGCAGCGGATAGTGGTCTCTGACAGTGTTTGCATTCAGTTCTCTGTAGTCAACGCAAAGTCTATCTTCTCCATTCTTTTTCTTCACTAAAATTATAGGACTTGCAAATGGTGAGTTACTCTCTCTAATAATGTTCTTCTGTAACAAGTCATTAATTATTGTTTGCACCTTTTCTCGTTCCACCGGGGCCAACCGATAAGGCCGTCGCTCTACGATCTTGTCTGGATTCTTGAGCTTTATCGATAATTCACCGGTTGTAATTCTTCTGCCAGAAACGCCTTCAACAAATGAATGTTGGTACTTACTGAGTAACGAGTGGAGTTTCTCAATGTGCGGAACTTCGGTAATGTCTGTATTAATAGCTTCTATAATCACATGATTTATTAACTTCGGACTTGGGGTTGAGGCGCTATGGGTTATCGTTGTTTTATTGTCTGTCATGTGTACTTCGATTCCTGGAACACTTAATAAATCTTTTCCAACAATTATATCGGTTGGTATTTCGTGATCCAACACGACGTGAAAAAGTATTTCAATATTTGTGCTGTTAATGCAGCATGTAGTTAAAATTTTCATTACCGATATGATTGGCACAGATCCAATACCCTTCAAATGTGTCACTGCATTTGTGCGGACTCCAGGCACTGTTTCTCCAATGGATTGCTTTATCAAAGAGCAGTCGGCACCACTGTCGAATATACCTTGTATGGATTTTGAACCAATAACCACTGTCAGATGATTACAAATATGACTCTTACCTTTTTCACATAGATTGACTGACTTCTCCGACGCTATCCGTTTAAAACATGTTTCATATGTGTGCCCTGGTATTGAGCAAAACGAACATTCCGTCTTTTTATTCTTTTCAGATTCCCTCGCTTTCATGATAGCATTTTGGCTGCACCAGCGGGCTCTATGTCCGGTTTTCCCACAAACAAAACATGTCATACCCTGATCGGACCTTTGACTAGTGGAATCAGTTCGAGGTTTCTTAGATGGTGCTAAATCTCGTACTGGCGGTAAAGGTTTTCGTTTTCTCATAGTTTTAGCAACAGCAATCAATTCAGGAACTGTTTGTGACTTACTGTTTAGTAATTCTGTTCGCAGTCTCTCATCAGTTATACTCCCTATTACAAATTCGACTGCATCTTGCTCTGTGGGGTTAGGCTTAACAATTCGTTTAAACATTCTCCACACATTTGAAATATATTCTGGAATAGTGGCAGCGGCATCAACAGAATAATTCCGGAATTTCAAGATTTCTGAAAAATATCTAGATTCTGGCTCAAAAGTTTGCAACATATCATTCTTCATCTCATCCCAAGTGGTAGTTCGTAATAAACATTCGTCAGCCCATAATTTAGCTCGTCCATTTAGAACACCAGCAACCTTTAACCTTACTTCATGATCTTTTAGCTTGTATTCACTTTGAGTTTTGGAGATTAGTTCTACCCATTCCCTAACATCCATACCATTATCCGGATCGTAAGAGGGAAAGTAAACATCTGAAATACGTACTGCGGTTTCTGAAGGTCTCATTATTTTGAAAATGTCATTTATAGTTGTTCGGTTCTCACTGGCCATTTGAGACAACATTTCAGTCATTGTGTCTCTTAGAGTATTTATAAACATGTTAATACTTGGTTGGGAAGAAGAGGCTCCTTCCCTGTTTTGACTATTCCCATTCATGGCGTGGTATGACGTCGTCCCTGCTTCTGATAAAAGAGAAAAATGTATATGTTAGTGTCAGTTTATCAATATATTTCAAAGAAACTCATTTTTGATCGTAAAACACTTTATTTCACTAAACTAGAATACAAAGCATTAAATTACGTAATTAAACAATTAAATAAATTAAATAACAATAATAGTAACAAAAATCACATTAATCTAATTTCTTTTTATTGATCAAAACGTTAAAATAAAAAAAACCATGAAATAAATATTTAAATTTAAAACAATTCATAATTTAATCAAAAGTAAATTTAAATAGACAATAACATATTGTCTATTTAAATTAGACAATTAACATTATTCAATTAACCTCAATTTAAATAATAAATTAAAATAATAATAATAAATTAAAATAAATACTTTCCAAGTTCCGAATCTCCACAAACAGAGATTCGGTTGTTCTTTGAACAAAGATTCAGAGTGTTCACTCAACACAGGAGCAGCGTTACGTCCAACGTCTGACTCGCTTCTGAATCCGTGAGCGGCTTGCACGTGGTTATAAATAAACTCCAGGTAGGAAACAGGTGGCAAGGTTGGGGGTGCAGGTAGCGGTAAGGGTAGGGTCTTGGGTCGCCGGTCGTCGGTCAAGGGTCGCAGGTAGTGAGTTGACGGCAGGTAATATTTTTGTGTCTTCATTTTCCTGATTTAATGTAACGCGCCGATATATATGTAAATACCATACTGACAAAACACATTTTAAATGAAAAATAGTTTCATAAAATACGGCGAACACTCACCCAGTCAAAGACACTAGAGATACAATGACGACAAGAAGATCAAGGATGTTAAATGCAGATCTGCAGAACGCCCCGTCGTGTAGAATAAAGCCGTAGGTGATGAGTTTCAGCAGCAATTCTATTGTGAAGATCGTTGTGAAGAGGTAGTCGATATACTTGAGGGCCTGAAATATCATAATGATATTTGATGTTACTTGTTTCGTAAGCTCGGCTTTTAAAGTGGGTGGGTAATTAGGGATGATACATTTTAATATGAATTTAATATGAGCTTATAGATGATACCCATGCATGATGTAACTGGTATTAAATATATTTTAATTTCTGTTTGAAACGTATAGAAAATACATCAATATTTTACTATATTTTAAAGGTTTGGTCAGATATTTGGTCACAAAAATAAAATTTTGGCATAATTACCTCATTTATACTCTGTCTGCTGGTATCAGCTCCTACAGGATCTTCCATGGCCAACATGACAGACGAGGCCAAAATACATAACAGTATTAGATTCTTGAACCATGAATTTTTCTGGATGTTATAGCAGAGTACACGGAACCTTTAACAAATTGACATTGAATTACTATAAGTTGAACCACAAGAAACTACTTTGTGATAAGAAAAAAAGTATTTTTTACGCTTTCCTTACAAATATAATATAACGGGCACAACTAAACAGAATTATGTAAATAATCATTTTCTTCTATTCAGTCTCTTCACAATTAATTTTAAATTACTATTTCTATTGTACTTCCATATTATCTGTACTACATTTCATATAAATAGGTTCTTAAGCTTGAAATTGCAACAATTTTTTTGCAATTTTCAAGTTGCTTATGTGATACCGTGCTTACCGATTAGTATTTGAAAATATAAAAAAGCTGCTAGCCTCCGGAATTGGTTTGTCCTGAGACTTGATTTCTATTTCAGATAAACGCCGGGGACGCGCTGACATAATTGGCTTCTGTGTTTGATTCTCCTCTACCTTTATGTCTCCTGAAAATAAAATAGATTGCTGCCACAAAATATCTCGGTATTGTCGCCTTTTTTAATATTTATTAGTACGAAGGCCTACCATTCATAGGTATTAAAATAATATTGTACTGTGGCGGCTTGCTTTTACTTGACTTTAAGTCTCTCACACGCTAAATTAAAGAAAGAACAAAAAACTAATACTTAAACAATAGTATTAGTTTAATTACAACAACCTCAAACACGTGTAAAGGTTTAAGTGATTGTTCAACTACAATCAGTTTGTTAATCCCCTTTCATATACAAATATTTAAGCACAGGTAATATTCATACCATTTTGTTGTTTCTTAGCATTCGTAACAAGGACTTCTTCGATGTCATTTTCACCTTGCTCCTGTTCCTGTTCGTTAAGTTCTTCTTCAGATCCCGTTTCTTCGTACTCGTGATCTGACCTGAGCAAAATAACAATTGGAATATGGTTGTCTGATAGTTTTTTTTTTGTTTGTTTTTTGTACATTTATAAATATAAAAATATACATTTTCTCCATTCCTTTCTTACTATGTATAATTAAGGTATGCAAAAACTCATATTTTAAAATTGAACATTAAATATCTATAGAAACTGTAGTCACTTAATGATACTATAGACTGGAACCTCATTAGCTTCGCCAAAAAAAATGAAAATAGATCCAAGTGCAATAAATCCATCAATAACGAATAAATTACTATTATAAAGCTGTCTTGGCGCTCCAAGTGATCAACAAAATAGTAAAAATACTTCAGTAGTAGAAATCATTTACCTTGATACAATCTGATAAGATTTATACTTGGCGCTGCATGAAAAATAACAATATGTTAAATAATTAATGCTGCACAATAAAACATAGTTGAATCTTCAAAGTATTTTTTTGATTAAATTGTATCATTACTTGTTGTAGAATTAAGAATAACAATTACCTGTGAATGTTAGTAAATCAATAACCACTCACAGCACAGTAGTTATTATAATCATTGTCCTTAGGATATTATTTCCAATGTCACAATGTTATATAATCATAATGTTAAGGTGCTAATAAGTATCTGACTTACCCTTCACTTGAATACCCTTCTTCATCATCTTCATTCTCCCCCTTATCTTCTTCATCTAGTTGAGGATTCCCTGCTTCTGCGTTTTCGGCATCCTGTCCAAATTATAATTACGTATGGTTTTCATTAAAAGTGTCAAATGAGTTTTGATACTCTCATTAAAATTGTAATAACTATGTAGTTTTCCAAATGTTAAAACAGAAGATAAACTTATAAAGCTCTATATTAACAACATCCTATAAAAGTGAGTGTATTATGTTATTTATTTATTTGCTATCTCAGATTTCCTTTTTCTCACTTTTTCCGACGGTTGCAATACTCTTTTAAATTACTATACCGCACACACGCCACACGGGACCAATAGATGGAACCCGAATCACGCTGTCGACTTCGAGATTTCTACATCACTAGCTAGGCATTATACAAATTCCGAATATGAACAATGGAAACACTTCCAACTATATTCTATCTAGCCTGACGGGAGATCTTCATTTTGCTGAATAATCAAGAAAAAAGTCTAACAGTCTTTGTATCTTGGTAAAATTAATGACTGTTGTTAAAATAAATCTATTTACCTCCATATCTTTGACGATTTGTTCTTCTTCCATATCCTCAGCGTCTCCTAAGTTGTCAACAGCAATAGCCAAGAACACGTTTAGAAGGATATCTGTTTCATGAAGTCAGGAATCATTATTACATTAATAATTTACAAGTAAACAAAACGAAACGACATTAAAAAATTAGAGAAAGTCAAGAAATTTTACAAATCTTTGGATTTTTAATGTTATCTTACGAAATTAATCAAATTCAGGTTAAGATTTTTTTGGTAAAGGATACAGTTACCACAGATAAATATAATAATGAAATAGAGAGATGCCAGCATCCCAGTGGAGCCGGCGCCACCATAAGCATTGATCCCGTGGTACATCACCACGTTCCAATCCTCTCCTGTAAGTATCTGAAACATTTTGGAAGATAATTGTTATACTAAATAATTGTAAAATAAAAAGTATTGTAGCAAGCCTAGGAATTGTACATAATATCGATGTTAATTACCCTTGAAGTTATGACAGGAAATCCAAGCGCAGTATTGAAACAGTTATAAGTTGATATAATTTTTAAATGGAATTAAGGTAGAAACCAAGCAACTTAAATGCTGCCTATGACAACTGTTGCCGACCCAGAACAAGATTTAAGAATCTTGTCCTAATTTGGTCACAGGTGCGTTACTACCCTTGAGGACTGACATGATCCCCTCTGACAAAAGTGTATCATGCTAAGAATACATTAAAATACATAATTATATATCAAACATAAGAAATACAAACCTGAAACATTGTCAAAACAGCCTGCCAGAAGGAATCAAAGTTATGGCGTTCCTTTTGCGCTTCAGGATCATAATCAAATTTCCCGCCAAATACTTGCATACCGAGCAGCGCGAAAATCATGATGAAAAGGAACAGCAGCAGCAGTAGAGAGAAGATAGACTGGATAGAGTTGAGCAGAGACGCGACCAGGTTTGAGAGGGACCGCCAATATCTAAAAAAAGAAGGGTTGTGTAAATAACTAATTATCTAGCTAGTAAACATTGTGATACAGCACTTAAGGATATACAATCAACATTATCAAAAGGATTGCTATTAGAATAGACAATAGATTAGATTCTAACTTATTAGAATTTTAAATTGAGGCTGTACTTCCCAGAAAATTTATTGGTAAAGTCAAAACTAAATAATAAAATTAAAAAAAAAACGAAATTAGTATTAAGTGAAATGTGGTTTTATTTCTTTTTATAAATTACCATTTCTTTTTCGAGTAAATTTTAGTTAGCCTTAAGACACAGGATACGCATAAGGATAGCATTACTTTAATGCAATCCTTATAACTAACTATATTTATAGTAAAACAAAACTTACTTAGTAACCTTGAAAACTCGAAGCAAACGGACACATCTCAACACAGATATACCGAGCTGCGGGATTGTGTTAGACGTGGTCAAACCCAGTTCTACGATGGAGCAAACCATGACGAAGCAGTCGAATCGGTTGAAGAGAGAGACGAAATAACCCTGGAAAGAGATATACCTAAATAAAAATATAACTTATAGTCCTAAATTATCAGGTCCTAAGTCAGGTTTTGTTGATGATGACATGTTTAATAAGATATTGCAACACAGGGATATAAGTATGAGTCAGTTTGTTAACCATCTCGAAAGCTTTGTGGAGTTCTCTTGCTGCATATACAAAAAATCTGAAAAGAGGTTTCGCCAAGTTCCTTGTACTCTAGTTTGGGGACCTACATTTAATACTTATGGTATTCGTGCTTGAAACGCTTATCATTCTCATCAACACTCACACTATACTAATAGTCGAATGTCTGATTATGATACTTTCCAACGGAGAGCCAGTGTTGATCTTGAACAACAATTATGATAAGACATTATTTACCTGAAATCCTAATGCGTACATTTTCACCAACATTTCCAAGGTAAACAGTACCACAAAGAGATAATTGGCGTAGTTCTGGAAATGGTCCAACCATTCTGGTTGCCTGAAACGAAAGGCTCGAAGGTTTTAAATGTGAAAAACTTGAGTATTCATACTTAAATCACACTCCTAATAGTAGTTTAAATATTACACGTTTTACAGTAACACCACTCATAGTAAGCTACTATGAGTACTCTACACCATGTTAAAATACATACTATGGAATATCTTGCATTTTTTTGGTTTAAAAACTTATGAAACAGGTCATGGTTTGTACGGTATTAGTGATATCATTCTATTTTTTGTACAAGTTTCCAATTTTGAATTATGGAACTTCAAACTTAATAAAAGGAAAATTGTTTCGGTTCCAGTGTACTGAATACATTCCATGCAAGAAGTTTTAAAATAAGAATAATTACTGATGGTGTTCCGTTGCCAAGACCATAGTGTTGAGGAAGACGAGAACTATGATGGCCCAGTAGAAGGTTTGAGTCTTCACAGCTATTCGACATGTCCTTCGTAAGCGACGATTAACCTAAAAAGAAAATAATAGTTATCTTTCTCCATTTCAGCAATTTAACAATACAAGGGGTAAAAAATATACATGACACAACGCCCAAAAAACAGGTCTGATGCGGTTTATTCTTCTTAAAACCTTTTCTTTCGAAATCGTCCGTAAACAAGCGAATTATCCATAGGGCTTCTCTCTAAAATCACTACAGAAATACTTGAAAAACATTTCACAGTTGACTCTAGAAAGAAGTAGATACAACTACGATTACCCTCACTTCAACTGAATGCTACAAAGCTTAGCAACCTCTAAAATTAAGTGCCTTATGCCAAGACCTTGTCCTCTATGGAGTACACAACTAAAGGATTGTTAATAATTCTTGGTCTTTTAATCTAGTGCTAACTCCCCCGCCCATGGTACACCTTGCTGAACAACTATTTAATCTTAGTAAATATGAAAAATATTTTGGAATGAATCATGATAAAATTGAGAATGATAGATAAGTTAAACTATATAATTATACCTTGTCAAACCTTTTACAGTAGATCTTACAAAGTGTAGTTTGTTGCGGTTCTCCACAATTAAGTTGAGATTGAGATCCTTCGTTGCTTTTTCTGTCTTTTGACACTAAAACAAATATTTTGTTACAATATTTGGAGATACACATTACTGTATAAGACATACAAATACAAAACACATACATACAAATACAATACAAAACTATGTATATAGGAAACAAATCTACGCAGTGTTGAAAAAAGATAAATAAATTTTATGTATCAGGTACGTCCAAAAAAAATAAGGAATTTAGATTTGAACTAAACCTTGTCTGCCTTGTCCATCCTGGTCCTCTTCTTTCTGTCCTGCATCATTTTCTAGGTCCAACTCCTCAGCAACGGTTATCCAATTGAGATATCCCTTCAAATCTTCTTCAAATTGCTGTCTTTCACGAGATTTTTGGAAATCTCCACGGCTTTTGGCTTTTTCTCTCTCTTTAGAAAACTCACTGTAAGAGTAATTGACAGTTTTAAACCTTCTTGGATTTTGTTTTTTGTGTTACAAAATTACGTAATTATTAAGATATTTTTAGAATCTAAAATATAGTTTTCCAAAAGTTTATAAAACGATACATTAACTAATTATTACAGACAACTTAACATAATCAATTTGTTACTAGTATTTTACTTAAAAGCATAGGTTTAAATAAAACTTACCCAGATAACACACCGAGAATCAAGTTCATGACGAAAAAGTTCCCAAAGATTACTAATGTTACAAAATATATCCAAACCCATGTATTGCCTTTAACATCTGATATCTGCAAACAGGAAAGACTGATTATAGTAAAAGAGAATAGAGAAAACTTAAAAATACATACCTATTAAATGCGGTTAAGAGATCAATAATGTTTAAAGTAAAAATAGTTATTGAGCGATTGACACAGAGTACAAGTTGAAAATGTTTAGTCATAAAACGAAATGAAATAAAAATTCAATAATATTATTTTGCTTCAGAAAATTTCTCTTCAGAGTAGAAAAAGAAGCGAAAACAAACTGCGCAAGGAGTTGTTTTTTCTTATCCACTGCTGTCTGCTTCCATAGACACCACATTCTTACTGCTATCTTAATACATGAAACTCATGTCCATTAATAACTCTGATTATCTCATTACTTATAACTCACTGCAGTACTTATTTACTTCCTAAATCTTTATGGCATTTATCATTTCAAGGTTACAACGGACAAAATAAATGTCTATTGGCTTCGTGCCATATTAGAAGCTTTGATAAAAAGGTTTCCTTACAGCGTACATAATATCAGTCCAGCCTTCGAGTGTGATGCATTGGAAGACAGTCAACATAGCGTAGCCGATGTTATCAAAGTTAGTGATTCCATAGTTGGGGCCTATCCAGTAGTCTTTGCAGATCTGGTTTTCCTCACAATGTGAACCTATGTCAGGGTTCCGACTACATGCTCCTGGTTCGTCGACCATTTCATCTGAAATTACAAAGTGTTTTCAAACGTCAGTACAATAACCTAAGTAATATCACCTAATGTCAATCTAGATGTTAAAAATGTTTATTTAGCTTATGACCTATCACTGAGATGCATCAGATCTAGTATAATCAAGATTTAAACTCTAAATAATTATTATAACGACGAATCATTTTACTTGACGAAGTAAATAAAAAAATTGTAGAATATTTTAAACTAAATTATTTGGAATAAAGTAAAGGACACGGTTTTCATCTGGCCCAAAAAATGTTGACAACAGGATTAACTATTATCTCCACTGGTTCCTCTGTTTGAAGAAATCGTTCCGTATTAGTGGTACAGTGGAGTGCAAGGAATTGTTAATTATAAAGCAAATTTACATTAAAACGTTTTAAAACGCTTGAAAGACTTAAAATTATTTACTTGTGACATTATCGAAGCAAGTATCATGCAGAACTCCCGCGAAGAGTTCCAACCCAATAATCGCATAGATGATGATCACGAATAGCACCAAAAATGCGATGTGGAACAACGGCACCATCGCTTTCAAAATCGAGTTCAAAACGATTTGTAAACCTGAAAAAAGAAAAAATATTATGTTTAAAACCAAAAATGTTGGTACTAAATAATCGAATGGCAAATAGTTGATGTTGACGATAAGTAATGGCTCCATGGAACTTTATTGTTTCGCAAATGTTGCAATTAAGTGGGCACTAATTCGAGCAGTTCTTCATAACACTCTCAATTGTCAATTTATTACCGTAGCGCGTAGATATAACATATATATACATATAAGTCTCACTTGTACTTACTTGGAACTCCAGACACTAATCGAAGAGGTCTTAGTACCCTAAACGCTCTTAAAGCTTTCACATCAAACGTATCTTTCAAAACATTCTGCAGCACTTGACTAGCAATTCTGAAAAGGAAATAAATTATTACTTTACAGAAGTAGAAGAAATAAATAAATAACGCTACACACTAAATATACCCCCACAATAGGAACCTCTATGTCGTAGGTGACTTAAATAACACACAAGACAAGGACACACACTCAGACCAAGACCGGAAATTTAAGCTCATCATTTAAATTTTCACCTCGCTGAGAATCGAACCCAGGTCCCTTTGAACTCTTTGACCCTTTTGATCCTATAAATGTTAACCATTGCGTGACCCGGATCGTCAAAATAAGGAATGGTATGTAAGAAATAGGAAACTTTGAATAAAATATCAACTCATCAATTTCCGTAACTTTCCTACCCACGTATATTTTCCGGCGTATAACAAAAAGTCTGAAAGTAAATCCATCAAGTCAAATAAGTGTCTGCATCCTCGACCGAGTCTGAATTCCAATGTTATTTGTAACAAAGCCTCAAAATTTATGTTTATAACCTTGAACTGGGTAAAACACAGTTCGTATTCTTGAGTATAATGACTATATTGCGCTTGAATATTAATCACTCCTAACTATATCATACATGACGTTTATTTAGTGAGAAAACTATCTTGGGTTCACAAACAGATGAAGCAGATGTTTCTATGGCGGTGATATCGGTTGTTGATGACGGATGATTTTGATGTGCTGATGGCATTTGGCAAAAGCCCAAATGTCTCTTAGGCAGAAATTGAGAAATTGACCATGCGACAAATTATTGCGAAGTTGAAAAATTGCAGTGAAGAATTCCGCAATAACCTACACAATAGTCATTGCAGTGAAGAATTCCGCAATAACCTACACAATAGTCATTGTAGTGAAGAATTCCGCTATTACTTACCCAATACTCACTATAGTGAAATCGAGACTGTTCCACGCATTCCTCAAATAAGCACCAGGGTGGAACAGGAAGCCGTACGCGATTATCTTCATCACACATTCGCAAGTAAATATTCCCATGAATATCCATTCCACTTTTTCCTGAAAAACGGAAAAATACATAAAATATATCGGGTGCAATCACAGTAGGTATAAACAAATCAAAAAAAATTCGGAACTTATTTTTATTCTAGTATTACGCATTATATAAGAAAATATTTAATATCTACATACATGGGGAGGTCTGCTGGTTAAATTGTTATCTTTAACAAAACATCGGAAGTAAGAAGCTCAGCAGTTCCTTTATAGAAATACCAAGCAAGGCAGAGCCAACTTATGATTCGCGGTTGAATAAAGAACACACAATTTACGTAAGACTTCTTCAGTAAAAAATAAAATACTCACTAGTATCTGATTTGTATTGTTCGTGTCCCCGCAGGGAAATGGCGTGAATACGGCTAAAGCTATACAATTTGCGAAAATCGTTGTCAATATCATATATTCGAACGGTCTGGAGATATGCTTAGGAAATCATCAGTGTCATTTTAATTATCGTGTGTTCATACTTCTAAGATCAAATCGAAAACTGTTTTATCGTCTTCATAGGGCAAAACCGAAACTTATAGCATCGTCGCGACTATTACCATACTCACACCACTTTATAAGCTTCAACCATTAAAGTCATCTTTAACTCACTACCTACTGTTCCACTCATGGGCACAAGGCTCCTCTTACAATGGTACAAGTAATTTTCCACCGCGAAGGCATAGTGCGGATTGATAGACTTCACAAACTTTGGAAAATAATAATTTGGAGAGCTCTTTTAACTTTAGAGTTCCACACGATGTTTTTCTTTAACCAGGCATGTGATAATTATATCTATTTGTTTTTGAAAATATCAGGTGTGTGCGGAATTAGTAAAAACTGGCAAAACAGATCAGTTATATTATTATACTTTAGAACATATAGAAAAAATTCCTTTCGAATTACAATAACTTTTACTACTTTTATGGTAGTCATTAAAACCTTTTCAACGACTGCATCATCATCATCGTAAGATCGTAACCCATAATTATTCTACAGCTATCCTCTAATAAATGTAAAAGTAACATAACAATGTAAACCTTAAGAACTTTTAAAAGGATACTTCCATTCAACAATGTTATAACACAGTTTTCTCAAGGGGTTCTCCAGTTGCAGACAGAAGAGACTGCGTTTAGGTTTCTCAGGCTGGGCCTTTCCGCGAGGCCTGGCCTTCTTGGGGGCAGCGACCTGGGCCGCTTGCCCGGTGTCTGGGGCCTCTGCATCTGGCGTCGTGGGTTGGGCCTCAGCTGACATCTTTGCCTGAAAATAAATAAAAGAGTTTACGAAACTGCCTTACTTTCTTTTGAAGGCAACGCTTGTTGTTGATTTTGGTGCCACAGAATCAGATTCCATGATTTCGATGGTTAATAAAAAACTTTTTCAGATTAATTGATTCTTTATGAAATTGAGGTAGTAACCGGGTATGTAGCAAAAAAGAACCCTTCCGCTACCGCCCAGAACAACTGTAAATAACCCTGGCTTCAACCCATGAATGGCCCGCTACTGAGCACGGGTTTGCACATCATTGAGGAGGCCTAGAGCATACTCCACCATGTTTCTCCAGTGTGAATTGGACCAACAATCTAATAATTCAATTCGACCCAAATAAACAAGCTACCTCTCCAAGGTAAATAAAAATTTTAAATAACACTCGTAACAAACGGTGTTATCGCTACAGATCTTCGTTCTGGAGGACAGACAGACGTTTGTCTTGATATTTATATACACAAACGATAAAATTGTTTTCGGCCGACTATTACGGGAAATTTGCATACTTTTACGATGAGCGATAAACGTAGCACGAAATTGCAGACGTAAATGAATTGACGTAGTAATTGTGAACGTCGTACAGGTGTTCTGTTAGTTGTTTAATCTAGAACTGTTTTAGACAATGACTCACTAGTAATACTTTTTTAACTGACTTCGAAATAACTTTCACAAAAATACCGAATTCAACATGTACAAAGTGGTAATAAAGTAAGAATATAACCAAAGTACGTAGCATCAATGGTCAGATCCAATTAAATATGCATAGTTAAGAATGAATCAAAACCTATTGATTGGTGTAGAGTAGAGGTAAGCAGCCAGCCTAATACGGAAGTTTTTCATGCCACCCGAAGGCCTTCGATATGGATTAAGGACTGCAACCTATCAACAACTACAACTGCTAACCCGGGACCGACGGCTTAACGTACTCTGCGAATCACGGAGATGGCTAAGAAATTTTATGACTACCGGTCACCCTTCCAACTACCAACCTCTGTGTCTTTTTCTGTATTGATGAGCGCTTAGAATTAGATAATAGTCATATAGATACTCAACTTGTAAATTAACCCCACTTGTGGACGACAGATTTTAGGTATAACTCATTTCCGAGGAGTGGGTGGTATTTTATGGTAGAATTGAGATGTGTCACAATTACTCACAATACATAATTATAACAGGTTACGGCCCAATTTAAATTTAGTCACACGCATTATAAACTCGTTTCGTTTCGATTCGGGAAACGTAAGTATATATCTTTTCAGGTTACAAATGTTTTGTGCTAGTTGTGTCCGCAGATGAGAACCTCCTCCTCTTTTTGAAGTCTATTAAAAACAAGAATCTGAAACACCGTACCAATCAACCAGCATTGTTAAAATAAAACATTTTTTTTGTATCCAAAGGTAAAAGAAGCCGGCAGGCGAGGTGACGCTCCCAGGCAACGATCTCTTTTTTAAATTAATCTATACACTCTATAGACTACTATCTCGTTAATTTAGAGGCCCACGCTAGGATCTTCTATGTTATGGGTGCCATGGACAATACAAGGCAAGAATACATCCAACTCAAGAACGGAAATTTAAACTCATCATTCAAATTTCCACCTCGCTGGTTACCGAACCCAGGACCCTTGGACCAGCGATCTGACATGTGAACTGTTGCGCTATTCGAATCGTGCTACGTTTTCCTTTTTCATATCATTCACCTTCCTCGGGCTTTACCTCCTGAACTTATATGTATGCGAGTGGTGTCCAAAACTTACTGTCTACGCTAAAAGTCGCACACCACGCTATATACCGTGGTAAGAAGCGATGTCATATGACAGTCCTTTACACTCAATCAGGATTATTGGCAACGCGTAGAATAGCTAATATTGATCAAAACACGTAGTTCCAACTACAGGGAACGAAATAGTCGCGGAGACTTGCCCGTGAAACTGACGACGGTCATAGACTTATTTTATTCTTTAAATGTGGCGCAATGTTCACCCAATGTGTGGCGCCATGCCAACTGTCATTCGAAGGATTCGATTCCCGGCAAGGTGTAAATTTGACCACTCAGCTTCAGACGACATGAATTCATGTTAGGCGACAAATGTGATTTCCGCGCGCTCTGAAGTCAAAGTGATCTTTTTTTCTTTGGTACAAGCTGAGATATAAACGATAGTACCTACCTAAGTACCCAATACTAAACTTGTTCAGAAGCGATGCGAAGAAGACTTCACTAATACATAACAAATCATGGTGAGTTTACAGCGTTGAAAGCTGAAGGTTATTGTAGAACCCTCAGTCTATAA
Source organism: Hesperia comma (assembly GCA_905404135.1). Taxonomy (NCBI): domain Eukaryota; kingdom Metazoa; phylum Arthropoda; class Insecta; order Lepidoptera; family Hesperiidae; genus Hesperia; species Hesperia comma. Next base: position 5,473,071 of record FR990036.1, read on the forward strand.
GGCGCTTTGCACATAGAGCAACTATTGCAGCAACTGGCAACTAGCTGTTTACATACATTTCAGTTGGACTGCGCACACATAGCAACTCTAGTTTCGAGTTCCGGTGATCGTCAACAGTTTTCAGTTGCTGTAATCGATGACTAGGTTAGTTCCTAATTGCCGCAACTAGCAACTGTTTAAAATTATACCGCTTTTTAAAGTTACCGGTTTCCGCAACTGTCAATCGCAACGCGTCGGACGATTTCACACCCTCCCTCTCCCTATGCCCGGAAATGCGTAGATTAAGCAACTCGCATAAAAGTTGTTCACAAATTACTATAAAATTGCGGCAGCCGTAAAAGTTGTAGCAACTATAAATTTTTTACAGGAAACCTTTAAAAAGTTGATAGTTGCCTCAACTTAAGTTGCTCCGTGGGCAAAGCGCCTAATCCCTGTAACCGAACCTTTGTCTATTGTCTGGTACAATGTAGACATGTTCTAGCTGGCGGCGACATGTCGTGTAATGGACTCCCTTGGAGTTTTGTCACTTTTATAACGTGACATTAACTCGAAGGGGACGTAAAAGCCTCGTCGTTAAAACGGTATCACATTACAATATACTTTAAATCTACTGAACTCCGATATAATCAAATGTTTCAGTATGAGATGCAGGATATTCAAAGGCCGAAAATGCTCATTAAGCTGTAAAATGATGCCGTAGACTTAATTCTACGAGAAATTAACTCATTTAATTTATACTAATATGCGTAGGTACGTGATGATTTTTAAATTGGATTGCACTTAAATTATTATTTGCAAAAACGGAGTCTTATTCACCTATATATGGTGCACAGACACAGAGAATATATTGATGAATATCCAGAGTACGTAAAAAGATCTTTGGAGAACTATGTTTTAGTTTTCCTCTTTTCCCTTCAAAGCCGACTTAAGATAGTAAACTAATAGGTACGTATTATAAACTAGCTTCTGCCCGCAGCTTCGCCCGCGTGGAAATCGTTTATATCGCGAAACGGGATTAGACTTTTAATTTTTATCCTCTATATTAATTCCTTAGGTGGTTGCTTTAAAAATATAGTTAACCTATGTTGTATTCTAGAGTAAAATCATTGAAATCGGTCAAGCGGTTTAAATTTTTCATACAAATTTTCATTCCGTATTTCGAGCCTTTAGGGGTTGATTTTTGAAAAAAAGTACCTACTACCTAGCCTATGTGTGAGCCTTCAACTGTTATCATTCCAAATTTCATTCAAAATATTCAAATCGGGCCGGTGGTTTAGGCGTGAAAGCGACACAGACAGACAGACATTCGCATTTTTAATATTAGCATGGATATAAAATCAACACAACAATTTTATCCATTGCAAATTCCAATCGACTTAATTAGTTGCCTATGACTTAAGTGAAATTTATGTGGCATTTGATAGCGTGATTCAGTACTTTCAAATGAATTTTACTAACGCCATCTATTAACAAAATGAGGAACGAAATCTCTAGCAACTTTTTTTTTTAAATTAAGGTAGCAAACGAGAATGCAGCACCACTTTCCGCTGCCGCCCATGGCAACTAACAAAACATCGATTTCCCATGGGGATGAGATGTTTTACCGCGGTAAAAACTAGCCTACGTTACTCTCTACCCTCCTAACTATCCCCACACATATTTACCATACCATATAATAGCTATGTTACGACGTGAAAGAGGAACAAATAAACACACTTTCACATTTATAATATTAAGTATGGATATTAGTATGGATGTTCGTCACGTCCACAGTTTAATTAATTTTAGTACCTACCATGTTTATCATAGTCTCCTTATGAAGATGTGGTATTAAATATGTATGAGACCAAATTATTCTTCCACAATTTATACAGGGTAAATATGACGCCGCCACGCTGAATTGCTGAATAGAATGAAAAGTTTTGTAGAAATATGTTTTTACCTACTAGTGAACGCCATTGCTCAATTATTAAATTTCAGTGGTAGTGGTTTCAGGCGGTAGACAAAATAACATTCAGAACCTCTGGAATATAGCCACCGAAGAGTATCAAGTTTTGGTATAAGCCACCGTAGAGTCTACTTGCTTTGACGATGCCCTATTTTGGGGCAAAACACGTGTTGGTGTTGTATAAATATATTGGTCTTTGTTTCATTGCATGTGCCAATGTGGTAGGCAGGCTACTTACATGAAAGTATATACCATCGTACATACGAGTTTACTCGCGGATTGCTGCAAAGTAGATCAGCGTAATGTATTAATGAATGTTACTAGTGTTGTCTATGCCTACATGGGAAATTTTAAAGAGGTGGTGCCTATGAGTGAAACTGCGCTCACTTACATGCGCGCAAATCTTTGTACATTGTACGAATATTGTTACAGCTTTGACATAGCTATTAATACCACGTATGTGCCAAAAACTTCGCATAATCTATATAATGTATAGGTATATAAAACTCTTGCGTTACTGAGTGATTGACTGACAGACAACGCACAGCCGAAACTACTGAACGGAAGAAGCTGAAAGCCATGTATGTTCCTGGGGGAGTGTAAGGGAGCACTACGAATTCCAGGCGGGCGAAGCCTGCGGGCGGAAGCTAGTCGTTTACTATGATATGTCCTACACTTGTGGGTTTGCGTATTCGTGCAAATGTGAATAGCGCCCTAACAAAACATATTGATCAGGCTTTTAGTACACAAAATAAATTTGGTTTCCCGTCCAATGTGGGTAAACGTAATTACCTACATCTGGTCAAATTACTCTCCAAACCTTTCCAGTAATCAAGAGTTCAATCGATCAAGTGGTAATCGAAACACAAATACAGCACTCAATATTAAACGACCCTGTATATCAGTTGGCAAACTCGTCTCAATGTCACGGGTTCAATTCCCTGGGGTGAAATAAGTGACAAATTTTTTTGCAAGGTTAATGCTACCTCGGGGGTGGCAAGGTTGAAGATTGATTAAAGATTTATTTTGTCCTAAAATCGCTATCAGATGCTTCTATAGCATACTAGTAAATCCGCCCTCGCTTCGCTTCGGGGAACCAGTCCCTTCAAAAATCTCTATAAAATTTAACAAATTATGTTATTCCAATGTCTAAGCTATACGAGTATTACTGCAAAGTTTCATGAAAATCCGTTCAGTAGTTTTTGCGTGAAAGAGCAACAAACACACACACACACTCACTCACTCACTCACATACATCCTTACAAACTTTCGCATTTATAATATTAGTAGGATAAAATCCAATGAGATTTTATATGAAACTAGCTGACCCGGCAAACGTTGTTTTGCCAACAAAATGTTAAGGGTGAACAACCCTTATCACTTAGGCGTATGAAAAATAGATAGTAGCCGATTTTCAGACCTACTGAATATGCATATAAAATTTGGTAAAAATCGGTATAGCCGTTTCGGAAGAGTAAGGTAACTAACATTGTGAAACGAGAATTTTATATAATTGTATAAGATTTACCTTTCTCACTAACATGACGTGTTAGAGATTCAAATATATTTTTTCAGAGAATATAAGGAACAGCCCTCATTAATACATAACCTAAAATAAATAAATATATACTTATAATACTTTACCTACGGTAGATTAAAAGTTTGATCACTACTCCATTAAACCTCCCTATAAATCGAGCACTATCTATTAATTTAAGAATCTTTCCAAATAAAAACAAACATACTTAACCAATAAAATTACCAATTTAGAAGATGAAAGGCAAACCGAAACGGTAATGAATCGTGCACTTGAAAATAACCGAACCTGTTTTATCAACCACTATGTTGCTACTGCGGTTAAAATTGTTCCGGTGGTAAGGAGTGGAGGAGGAGAGGAGTTAAATGTATTATTAATACAGACTTCATAATTCGAGGACTTTCTTGATAACTTTTAGCATAAAGATACACATTGAATACATCATAGATTTGATCGTCTTTTTTTAAAGATCATGTCATGTTATTAAATCGACTGCCAATTTGCATCTACACTGCTCTCGTGTTTGATATACAATTCGTTTTAATTGCATTCCACACAAATGCCAACTTTCCGCCCCTGTGATTAAGGTACATTGCCGATTGATGGCAAGAATTTAAAATGCCGTAAGTAAAATTTTTCCTTTAAGCTAAATTGAGCTGTGAGCACAGGTAATAAATTCGTGTTCAGCGGGGAAAGGAGGGACTAAGGATAGTATAGAATAAATGTGGCTGTATACACCTACATGTAACGTCTATAATATTTTAAATAGTAATAGTGTAGATAAAGTAGATGTATTACTTTCCTAAACCTTGGGATGCCTGGAAGAGATCGCTATGTAGCGATAAGGCCGCCTTTTGTATTGTGTATGTCCTATGTTGTAATTGTTTTAAGCAGAATGTATTTTGGTATACAAACAATAAACTGAAATAAATAAAAAATAAATTAATTAATGTTGCTGTACTTACATGTAACGTCTATACTACCTATTTATTTTAAATCTAGTTTAATAAACATAACAGGCAGCGCTGAGTCAACAGCTCAGGAGGAACACCATGACCAATGGAAGTTGACTTCTCGTATACGAATTTTTAATTGTGAAAGCGTACTAGTAACAGTAGCTGTCAAAACAAACGCAAAACAATGCCGAAAAGGTCGTTGGCATTATGGACGAGGGTAACATGAAAATACGCAATAAAAGTCTCAAGATAAACAACTACGACCCTTCGAAAAGTACTCGTTATTTTGCGGTCAAATCTACGTCAAACGCTTTACATAATTTAAACTTTTAAAGCCTACACTCGATATTTAAAGCCTATACCTAAGCTAACGGAGTATAATTATATGATTATCTCAACTGCCATTATTTTATTGGTTTCTCTTCCTGCATAATACTGGGAGATTGAGAAAGACAAAATTATAAAAAATAGCCCCTATTTTTACTTACTTATGAGATTCTGAATCTCTTACCCCAATTCAATATTAGATTCTCAACGTTAAACTTGAAGACTATGGTAACTACTTATGAGAGAGTACACATAGATCCATAAAAATATCGCAACATTTGCATAATAATGTATCATATAAATCCAAAGCACTCCACGCTAGAAATAAAAGAGCCGTCACAAACAAATACATTCCTAACAGTCTTGAGTTTCCTGTGTCTGGTTCGGTTAAAAATAGGTCACCAGATGCAACTGAAAGCTGTAGGCATCATGCTGAGTATTATCTGGTGCTCAGAGCTCACGCTGTCCACTGCAGGCTTCAAGCTCCCTACTTATGACAATAGAATAAGAATAATTATGAAATTAAAGTAGTAATCGAGCAGACAGTACCTTTCCGCTGCTGCCTATTACAACTGTGATCGACCTAGAAAAAGAATAAATTTAAGGACTACGATGGTTAGTCCAGTTCGTAGATTTTGTTACAAAAGTAAGTTAGAGTTTGTTAATAACTCTCAGGACTTGGATAAGGACTATCAGTGGCAGTTAGTCCAGTTAGTTTTTGTCAGTGAGTCTCGTTCTAATACGTTCACAGATGCAGAAGGGTAGCAATCTACCCTTGAGGACTGAGATGGTCCCTTCTGTGGCGTCGAAGTGATTATTCTCATTAAGCAATAGCGGGCTTGGTCGGTAGTTGAACGGGTATAGCTAGTGGCAAAAAAAATTGCGTGTGCTTCGGAAGGCACGTAAATCAGTCGGTGCCAGCTGCTATCGATAGATAGTCGATAGTCGATAGTCATCGTTAAGCCATATGGGGGACTTTCCGGTGGTACAAAAACTTCTGACACTTGAGATAGCCACTTGATAGATGAAGAAAAAGATGCATTTGATGAGCATGTCGTAAATGTTTATATAAAAATTTTAATAAATTACATTATGTTGCGGGACAACGGTTGCCAGGGCATCTAATTTATTTATAAACCCTTCTTTCTCCTGAAACAGTATCTAAAGTATTGAGAATACGTACTTCAAAGTGAAGTACGTTTGATTGCCGATAGCTTTTAGCTGTCTCAATTGGTTGCAGCTATTGACCTGTTTTTAACTAGGAAGATAAACGATCTACAGGAAATTGAAGTCGGAGTTACTTTCAAATTGTAAATACTTCTTTCGTGTGGTCTGATAAAACCTTTATTTTTAACCGACTTATAAATAATTGACAATCTTTTTACAAAAAAAAATACCGGCTTCTAAGTCGAGATGACTCAAAAACCACTCGCCAGACATCAGATGTCGCTCAAATTAAAATGGGACCAGACGGCAGTTATTAGCTTTCAAGCGTCGAAAGAATTATCGAAATCGGTTCACCCATCACCAAGTTACGAGGTAACACACAAAAGAAAAAAAACATATCGACGAATTGGGAACCTCCTTTAAAATCGGTTAAAAAATACAATACCACCCTTCCACTGCCCACGACAGCTAACTGACGCGAATAAGCCCCAAATGAGCACTAATTTGAATCGTCTCCATAACTTGAGCAGTGGCACTACCCCAGGCATACTTTAAGCTGTACTATGTATTTGATTTCTTTGCTTGGTCTTTGAGTCACCATGCTAATGCTATCTATGACATAGGGAGCCCTGCACCCCAATTCTGCTATTTTATTTTAAGCCGAAACGGATCTGAAACGCATTGGATACTACTTTTGGTATTCTACTAACAATTGGTGATAACGAAACCGTAACGCATTGGTTACGCAGCCGAAGCGGTTTGGTTGTCGTATTCTGGTAAAGGACACGTAGCGTTTCGTTAGCGGTTCAGATTTGATTTCGTATTCTGATAAGTTTTTGACAGTTGGTACGGCCGAAACGCTACGGTTCTGCGTTGGTTGAAATGTCAAAAATAGCGGTTTCGCATCGGTAGCGAATGAGTAGCTTTTGATAATATTGAGATTAAGTTGTGATCGAATGTACTTCCTTGATTAGATTTAAATTCCTTTTCGTGTGTTGATTGTGAGATAAAACTTTTTGGTAAGTTAAAATTCATTGTATTTTCATTGTTTTACAACAGTTATCATTTAAGTTTTTTTCTGTTTTTTTAAATCCTAGTAGTCATAGTCATACGTTCTTACGTAGGTCCTTTATTCTTGCAGAAATAATGAGCTCTTATTTAGCTTGGGATATGATGTTGAGGGCGCAGCTTCGAGACATTGCCCGAACCAGAGACTCTCATAGTCGTAACCGTAATTCGCTACCATCAAGAGGAAAGGCCTTTGATATGACCAATAGGGAATTTATAAAAACCTATAGGTTATCAAAGACCCTCACACGTAACCTCATCAACGAATTACGGCCCTTTTTACACCGGACTCGCCGCAGCGATGCCATAAGCCCAGAAGATAAGGTACTAAACCAATTACCCATACACCTACAGTGATACCAATACAAATTATTTATTGAACCATAAAAACTATAACACGCAGTAACAATCAATCATTACAATCTTTCTACTTGGTAGTAGCTGACATAAATTTTAAAATTATTTATTTGATTGTACACTATTATAAACTTTTAACTTTAATTCTCACTTCTAGGTCCTAATAGCATTAGCATTTTTTGCAACTGGATCATACCAGACAATAATTGGCCAATGCAGGGTCCATGCAGTTTCACAGCCAACTGTGTCACGGGCTATCAAGGAGGTGGTAGGGGCTTTAAATATGCCGGACATTTTCAATAAATATATTGTGTTCCCTTTGACTCAAGCTGGCCGGGAACAAATAAAGACCCAGTAAGTATATTTTATTATTATTAAATACTCGTATGTATGTAAGTATATCAAAATAATGTGTTAGGTGGACCCTGGACCCCGGGCTGGAGTCTTGGAAGATGTCATGGCTTGGGATGTAATTGGCATAATGCTAAAATGAAGGGTGTTATTAAATTGTTTATTTTGTTGCAGGTTTTATTCAAAATTCAACATCCCCGGAGTTGTGGGATGCATAGATGGGACCCATGTCTCAATTGTAAAGCCCATTGAAAATGAGGAGAGATTTGTAAATAGGAAGGGTTATCACTCCTTGAATGTACAAATTGTAAGCATGGTCTCTTCCTACTCTTAAATATTTGTGCTCTTTTATTGAGATGATGAGTATGAAATGAAGTTTTTGAATTTGAAATTTGCTAGTTTAAAAAAAAATTTTTTTCAGATTTGTGATGTGAATCTTAATATTTTGAGTGTGGATGCCAGCCACCCTGGCTCAACACATGATAGTGTTATCTGGGGTGAACATCCCCTGAACAATTATTTACGAAGACAATTGGCCTTGGGTGAAAATCTGTATTTACTAGGTTGGTATATTTTGTATGGATGACTGCCCCGGCAATGTAGTATTAAGAGTACTAAGAGTTAGTATGAAGTTCTTATACATGTCTGGGGCAGTCATTTGGGCAATCTCCTTTAAAACTAAATAATAAAATGCATTATTTTATTTGTTAGGAGATTCAGGCTATGCTTTAAGACCAAGCATGATGACGCCAGTATTAAGTGCTCTACCTGGCACACCCGAAGAACATTACTATAACCTCCATGTCACTGCTAGAAATACTGTAGAGCGATGTATTGGAGTACTAAAAGCTCGTTTCAGGTATGCATGCTTAAATAGTTGTTTAATTTCTTGTAAATTCAATTAATGAAATAAAAATACAATTATTTTTGTAAAGTTGTATAATAATTAATTTATAATTATTATTTGTTTGTTATGATTATAAATAAATAAATAAATAAATAATCATTTTAACTATTTAACTTTTTGGCTCTTCTATTATAATCTTTTATTTTTATCACATTTAAATTACTTCAATCAGTCTTATTACTTATAGACATTTAAAACAATAACAACAAACATTTAAAAGTGAAAAATATTTTAAAATAACTAAATTTAATATTATCTATTTGGTACTTACATGTATTTTTATTGAAATCACATATAAATTACTTCAGTCAGTCTTATTACTTATATAAATTTAAAACAATAACAAGCTTTTAAAAGTAAAAAACATATTAACATAACTAAATTAAATATTACTTTTTGAAACCTCTATTTTTATTGAAATCAATTTTATTTCCTGAATCAGTCTTTTTGTTATAAAGCTATGTTATATTCCTTTTTGGCTCTTCTATTATCTTAATCTTTTAATTAATCACATTTAAATTACTTCAATCAGTCTTATTACTTATAGAAATTTAAAACAATAACAAGTTTTTACTTATATAAATAAAAACAATAACAAGCTTTTAAAAGAGAAAATTATTTTAACATAACAATTAACATAAATATTACTTTTTACTACCTCTATTTTTATTGAAATCAGTCTTATTTAAAGAAACTTTTAATCAATAATTTGTTATAAAGCTATGTATGTATGTAATACTTTAATATAGCTTTAATTATTACTATGTGACATACTTTGATTATATCTAATTGCTTCTTTGAAATCACAGTTTAATTACTAAAATCAGTGCTGTATCAATAAATTCTTATACTTAATATTTTATTGTAGATGTCTGTTGTCTGCTCGTCAACTGCACTATGATCCCTTGTCAGCCGCGCGCATAGTGAATGCATGCTGTATTTTACACAACATAGCAAATAAGGCAAGCATGGATGTCCCTCCATTGACTTCAAACGAAATTACAGCAGAACTAGCTTTTGAGGTGCACAGTATTGAGTCAGGGAGGATTAACAGCAACAGGCGTCAAAATCACGAACTTCAAGATGGCAGGGCTGTCCAACAATCGCTCATAAACAGGCTGTGGGAAGAAAGACAACGACGTGATTAAGTGCGAGGGGAGGTGAAAAAGTCTTAAGTAGGCATTAGTAATTAAATATTCGTGATTTATTAAATTTGATAATGATCATAATATGTACCTTTTATTACGCCCTCTAGTCATATCAATATTAGTAGTGATATGTACTGATATTAGTAGTGACCATTAGTGGTCACTTTCATCACTTGAAGAAATTCTTCTATGTCTCTAAAAAATAAAGTTAAGATTAGAAACTGGGAACATGGTCAAGATGATATAATATTATAATTATGATATAATTTGAGTGTATGGAAAGAGAGTAAGGAAGAATCCTATATATTTGTAATGATACAAAAAAACTTACTTTTCTAATATTTTGCACATGTTGTGAAGACGAGCCCGGATTAAATATATTTATCACAGCATCTGCTACCTTGTTGATAGCTTGAGCTATGTGTTCTAATGCCTCTACCTTTTTAAGGTCTACTTCCATTTGTTTGGCTTGGGCTGCAATCTTTGCTTCCTCAAGCCGAAGAAATGCAGCCCGTGTCTCATCCATAGACTCTTCTACTTGTTGCGCTAAAATAAATATAAAAATAATATTTTAATGGTTGAGCTTATAAGAAAAAGTTGCTACATAAAATATAATGATGGTTACTTACACAACAAGGATTTACGTCGTGCTTGAACTCTACGCCTGCGTTCAGAACGCTGGGGCCTGCGCTCTGCTGGAGAACCTGCTGTAGATTCTGGTTCGGGTCTGGTTCGGTTTTGTGGTGATACATAATCACTGAAAATAATGTTATGCTCTGTGGTAGGAATGTCTGTTACTATATTTTCAGAGACAGAAGGCTCCGAGACCAGAATTTGCTCAGATTTTGTCATATCCTGCTCGCATCTGTAGAAAACAAATTGAATGAGTTTCTATGTCTAGTCTTATAATACATTGTACAATATCCATGCAACTGACAGTGTTCACCTACTCATTTTGTGTATTCCATGTATAAGTCAATGGCTCTTGGAGCTGTTGAGGATTTGATATTTCAACATCAGTAGTATTCTACAGTAGAAATCAAAACATGAAAAAATTAATACTCAAACTCAACATAGGAAATCAGCATAATATGTATACATAAAATTAATTTACCTGAAAAAAAAAGGGATTTTGTTGAACACCTTGCAACGGAGTGACAACGTCTCTGCCTAATATAGCTGCCACTCTATCTTCAATAGGTGACAGACATAGATCAGTTGCGGGCCCTCCTCCAGTCCCACCCACACTTTGGGTAATGGCACGCAATTTTGCTTTAACTCTGCCTTTAAAATCATTCCAGTACTGAAATTATAATAATAATAAAATATTTTATTTCGGACTTTCATCCATATGCAAGGTTAGTCACATTTCATTACTTAAATCTAATGTTAGTAGAAGCTAAGAATAGTAGAAAAATAATAAAATCAGCTCAAAAACACACAATCACAAAATAACAAAATAATAATCACATTTATACAAAACAAAAAAGAAACCATAAAGACAGAATAATAAATTATGCGCAAAAATTAATTTATCTTAACCAGTTCAGGGGGTTGGCTACGCAAGTTGCCCTTAAATGAATTGTTTTTAATGGAGTTAGGTAGGTACTTACACGGCCCCATTCTCTAGGTGTTCGGAATGTGCCTTCTGCATTGCAAATGACGGCACACTCGTTCCACAGTCGTGCAGCAAGTGCTCTTGCCTCTTTACTGTGGACACGACCAAGTGCCAAATCTTTATGACGCTCCATAAAATCCACCAGCAACTCTAACTGCCGAACAGAAGTTATCCTCCTGCTATTCGGTTGTGACATTTTATCTACGACAGAAAATTGAACTTAAGATGTATAAAAGAAATTTGTACAATATAAAATATAAAATTCAAATTTGAATAGGTAATTTTAATGTATACCTACTTATTGACGGTGGACTAGCCCGAACCTCTTCGTCTTAACACTACGATGATATCACAAATTAGATATCCTCATTTTGTGTTATAACGATAATTTTTTTATTGCACTGTGAAACGGGAAACTGAAATTTTTTGCCCGAAAACAAATTAAAGAAAGATCCTCAAACAGACAAACAGCAAACTTGTCATAACAATCATCACTCATAAAATGTCAACTGTCAAATCGAAAGTTGCACTTCATAGCGTAAACTTTTTTGACTCTGAGCAAAGACACATGTCATACAGCCAAAAATCTTTGAAATGTCAATACAAAAGCAGCAATGTACGCGTAACTGATTTTTTTTGTAGTTGCAACACCATAACCCTTCCAAATGCGGCTCTAAAACCAACCGTTTCCGTTTCGTTTGCGTTTCAGCTGCCAACGTAAAGTCAGTGGAATACCATTTGAAATTACAAACGCAACTGTAACGAAGCCGAAACGCAGCCGATCCGTTTTGGTTAACAAATAGCAGAATTGGGGGGCTGGTGTAAAGCTACCAGTGTGTAGCATCATAATGACGCGTGTTGAATAAAAAGCCTCTAACCCAAGAGTCTGTCTTGTGCCAGGAGTTCAATAGTTGAATGTTGACGACCGAACCGGACGTTCCACGGGTCCTGCCCCCCAATTCTGCTATTTTATTTTAAGCCGAAACGGATCTGAAACGCATTGGAATCTACTTTTGGTATTCTACTAACAATTGGTCAAAACGAAACCGAAACGCATTGGTTACGCAGCCGAAGCGGTTTGGTTGTCGTATTCTGGTAAAGAACACGTAGCGTTCCGTTAGCGGTTCAGCTTTGATTTCGTATTCTGATAAGTTTTTGACAGTTGGTAAGGCCGAAACGCTACGGTTCTGCGTTGGTTGAAATGTCAAAAATAGCGGTTTTACATCGGCAGCGAATGAGTAGCTTTTGATAATATTGCGATTAAGTTTTGATCGAAGGTACCACCTTGATTTGATTTAAATTCCTTTTCGCGTGTTGATTGTGAGCTAAAACTTTTTGGGAACTTAAAATTCATTGTATTATCATTGTTTTACAACAGTTATCATTTAAGTTTTTTTGTACCTACATATATCCAAGTAGTCATAGTCATACGTTCTTACGTACATTATTCTTGCAGAAATAATTTTTTATTTATTTTTTATTTATTCAAGAACTTGGTAGGTACATTATTATAACAATTATAATTATCTTGCCAAACTGTAATTGAACAGTTTATTGGCAAGGTGCATGCACAGATTTTCACACATTTGTACCCTATCTAAAAGTAATCTATAAGTAAACCTTAAACAATTAAAGAAGTTAAGCAAGTACCTACTGTCTAAATATGTATACCTCATGAAGAAGAACCCTAATATACACCTAGTACAAGATCTATTATATAATAATATATTTAATTTGACTTTAATAATATACTTTTTAGCTTTGTTTTAAATATATTTAAACTAATTTTATCCTTCAGTCTGATGTCATCTATTTTATGGTATATTTTAGGAACCAAATATTTACTTGTTCTTTCCCCATAATAATTTATAGCCCTTGGTTGCATATATTTACTCGGTTTATTATGCCTACTATTATATCTCCTTTCAACTTCAATTTTGTATTCCTCACTAAGATATTGTTGATGTGCAACCATTTATGTTATCTTTTTGGTAACTGGTAATATTTTACAATGTTGAAATAACTGTTCATAGTCCCCCCTGAGAGCATCTTTTATTTTATTATCTATCAGACATTTCAGCAATCTAATTTGAAGTTTTTTAATTTCCTGCAAATATGAATCAAAGGTACGACCATAAACACTTAATCCATAGCTAATTAGTGAGTCAGCAAGTGCATAATATACTGTATACATGGTATGCTTACTCAACACGCTTTGTAAATGATAAAATTTACACAGTATACTTCTGAGATTGTTACAAACACTATTTATGTGCAATTTCCAACTGAATTGTGTATCCACTATCAATCCCAAATATTTAAAATTGTCAACATACTGCAACTTATTACAAGAACATCCCATTTTATTGTTGTGTAAGCATTCATATGTGTGTCCTATAATGTGGACATTATTACTAACATAATTCATTGCCATCCTGTTATATGGAGAGCATATATGCATGCATTTTGTTTTGCTAAAATTGATTATAATTCCGTTATCATGTGCCCATTTAGTTATGTTCTCAAAATCACATTGCAAGTTTTGTTGAATTTCATGAATATCTTTCGAAGAATACATTAAACACATATCATCCGCATACATGCTTTACATGATTTTAATACATTTGTTACACTATTCACATGCATTATGTACCCTACTGGCCCATACACCGAACCAGTGGGTACCCTTTGTGTGACATGATCCTCCAGCCCTGTCTCACCAGCGACAACAGTGCGTATGGTTCTGTTTGAGAGGTAACTTCTGAACCACTCTTTGGTGGGCACTCTTTGGTGAGCTCGTATTTAGCTTGGGATATGATGTTGAGGCAGTTTTTATTAAATTTTTTATCGACGACAGAAACTTGAAATTAAGATGAGTAAAAGAAAGTAATTGTACAAGATAAAATTCAAATTTGAATTGTGGACTATAGCCCGAACCTCTTCGTCTTTTCGTCTGAGCAATAGGATGTAGAACGTATTAAATAAAAAATATTAATAATATCATTTTATTTCAGGCATACCTTACACATATACCTTAACGACTAACATACATACACATTATAATAACTTAAAACTAAGTCACTTAATTTCGGCGAAGTGAGACGCGTCTCCGGGGACTGCTGGTGGTCACCGACATCCACGGAATTTTCGGAAAACGACCCCCTTCGGCCACAACTTCTCTTTTAGGAAGGTCGACAATCCCTCGGTTGGTACACGCATTGCAAAAGAGCTGAAATTTACAGCGTTGCGCGAAACCAACTTCTCAGCCTGCACTCGAATCTTCGTTTTCTTCTCCAAATATATATTCCCATATATGTTCCGATAATTTTTACTTATCTTATTGCACTGTGAAATTCGCCCGCCGGCGCTTCGTGAAATCAAAACAAACAGCAAACTTGTCATAATATTATGTCAACATTGTCAACTGTCAAGTTGAAACTTTCACTTTTCGTGGAGTAAACTTTTTTTTTACACTGAGCAAAGACACATGTCATACAGCCAAAAATCTTTGAAATGTATCAATACAAAAGTAGCAATGTACGCGCAACTGAATTTTTTCGAGTTGCCACACCATAAGCCATTCATATGCGGCTCTAAAACCAACCGTTTCCGTTTCGTTTGCGTTTCAGCTGCGAACTTAAAGTTAGTGGAATACCATTTGCCATTACAAACGCAACTGTAACGAAGCCGAAACGCAGCCGATCCGTATCGGTTAACAAATAGCAGAATTGAGGTACTGGATTCGATTCCCAGCGAGTCGGAAAGAATGAAGAGTTTAAATCGCTCTTGGTCTGGTTGTGTGTTCTTGTCTTGTACGTTGTCCATGGCACCCATGAAACAGGGACTCCTAGAGAGGGGCTATGAATGTGTAGCGTAATTTATTATTTATTTACTGAGACAAAATAGTCCCACTGGTTCAACGGTTGCACTTATCAGTTGAACCAAGTTGAGCAATAAAGTCACAAATGTTGAAACATAAACTTTTAAGTAGGTGCTTCCGATAATTCGTCATTATACAAATTAAGGGCTGTGAAGTGTGATCTTATTTTTAGACGGTTTTCTAGTACTTAGCCGACATCTACTTGGTATTGTTGATCGAGGAGTGGGAATGATTTCGTGGCAAAGCCTGCATTTCCGAATGATGTTCCATTTTTCAAAGCTCGTCAAAGCCAGGTGAACGCGTTGTCCGGACGGCACGGCTTTGTAATCTTATCAGGAACATAACGTAATTGGATATTTTATCGATCTCGCGTTATCTACGGAAACTTCGTTAGACTGCTAATTTGTTCGATGTACTAGGTAGATACGCCAAGTTCTCCCTGTAGCAGGCTACGCAGCTACAACCCATTTATGGCCTATTATGGCCACCATATAGGAACACGGGTCTCTCAACATTATTTAGGAGGCCGAAAGCATACTCCACTAAGCTGCTCCAGTGCAGATTAGTGGAAGGTAATTGCCCTATAGGTATTGCCTTGGTTAACACTTGCGCCATCTCGATAACTGGGAACATCACGTGCCCTCCAAACCAAGGAAACGACAGCAGACAAAATAGAAGCAAGATTGGCTAGGATTAAGTACAATAATTATTTCATGTTAAGGGATACCCAAAAAATACTCGTTAGATGTCGCTGTATGTCAATATTATATTGGGACCACACCACAAACGCCCGATATCATTTCGATTGAGTAAAGAATTATAATTATCAAAATCGGCTCACTTAATACAAACTTAACGGCGACACACAAATCTCCAACAATGTTATTAACAACTCCTCTGGTGATAATAGTTATACTTAGGTACATAAATTCTGAAGAGACTGAAACAATAAGTGTCTTACGTCGAATGTGCAGACGAAAAACATTCAAAACAGTGTGTTGCACGTAACAACAATGTATTCGATTCGATTCGATTCACGGCTGTTTAATTCGGTTATAAGGGGTATTTGCAGCGCGTATAAATTTGTTTTTGTGCGCTCTAACTGTTTAAGTGCACGCGACGTCATTTCTACACGTCACTCCTATGGGTGCTATCCAGTTTTTGGGGTTCAGTACCACACCAAAAAGAATATTAAAAGGGAAAAACGGAACCTTCGTAAGATACTTTGTTATCCGTTTGACCAATATAGGAAGAAATCCGAAGATTTGTCTTTTATAGTTATACTCATACCATGAAAAAGACGTAGGTACTTACAAAACGAACGAATTAATTATTTATTCACAAGTTAATCCTGCTTAATACTTGGCTGTTTTTCATATAAATGGTCGATAAATTGGCAGAAAAGCCACTTGATATTATGTGGTTGCCGTCATAGACATCAGAAAGTGAAAAATATAGAGTCCGTCAAAAAGTAAGCAAAAAATTTAATGCTAGTTTTGGAAGTGATTTCCAGATTGTACGATATTTCAATGTTTGAAATCAGCATATAATGGATTTTATTATTGAAGTTGCCAAATTTTATAAAAATAACTGTAAATAAAAAATAAATGAAAAAAATCAACTCAAATCCTGTAATCAAATGATAATCATCAAATAGTATTTTTCATAATTCAATTGTATTATTGGCGTGATTCAATTTTATACTAAAATGCCTTAAATTTTTTTGGAAAAGAATTGGTACTCTTCAAACTATAAGACCGATTTCTACCAAACTTCTTTAAGCTTTCCATTAAAAAACTCAAATCGGTTCATTTATTTAGGAGCTACGGTGCCACAGACAAACACATAGATATACAGACACACAGACAGATAGGTCAAACTTACACCCCCTTTCTTAACATCCCTTTTTCTGCATCGGAGGTAACAAATAAACTCGTGAATTTATCGCTCGTCACTTCAAACGTCATCTCTTTACCAACAGGTGGAACTATGGCCAAACATTGACTTACAGAACAAAAAATAATTAAAATCATGAACGTGTGTTCGGAAGCCAATATGAGTTAACCCACTTCCGAAGACCACTAATGTGTCGCCTGTGGCAACGTGGTCAAGGGCGGCTAATTTGGTCAGCTATGACGTGGCGGGATCTGTTATCGGTTTTTTTGTTGCGAAACACGACAATCGGGTGATATTTTTATCGACGACTCACATATATCGCAGCCCTTGTTGACTGGCCCGAGGGAAATGACTAGAGTTTGGTCATTGGATGAATGACCGCTTGTGTATTTTGGTTTTGTGAAATTTGTGAATATTATGGAGATGCATAAAGATTTTGGGTTATATTCACTCGTAATTTTTCGTAGCAATATTTATTTTATTCATATTTTAGCGGACTTTTTACCATTTTGAAGTATTTACTTCAAAATCTAACATGTTTAGATACAAATTCTAACATGTTCGTCAGAAAACACGCAAAAATAGTGACCAGATATTTGACCAGTTATATAAAATCAAGTAAGATCATATTTTATACGGAAGAACTTGGCTTTCTTTCCTACTTTATATCGTTATCTTACTTGGAAATAACTATACGCTATAAATAATACGAATAGCTGAGAATCTTTGTGTTATTAAGTAATGAATAAAGAAAACATTAGAGGGGAAAGAATGCTGCCTTGTGGGGCGCCAAACTCGACATCGACTTATTAAGAAAATATTTGTTTTACCCGGCGACTGGCGACGTTTTGCGAATTTAATAAGAAAACTAATTAGGGTTTGAAACCAAAATTACAAAAAAGGTTACTAGAAGCGTAATCCTAATCTAAAATCGTAGTGGTACTAAAATTGCGGGTAAAGTTTTACGTATTCATATTATTAGTTAGTACTTTCAATAACATATGAATCTATTAGTTACAGTTGTAAAATCCAGCACTAAAAATAATATGTACAATCGAGAAAGTAAAATTCATATTCGAGTGACTAGGCAAAAACGACCTTATCATAAATATCTTAAGGTTGTTTATTGTGAATATCAAAGTTGCGATTTAAACTTGGAATAGATTGATACTGGTAACGTAAACACTTTCATTCATGTTTGACGTAATACTGGAATGAAAACTCACTTATTTACAAAATTATTCTAGTTCTCAAATCAAATTGGAATGTCTTATGTAAACGGGATGACTACAACAGATTTTTGTTTAAGAGAAATTAAAAAAAATACTTTTTTTTTCAGTCATTCTTTTACAGCTTGCCGGTCGTTTTACATTTAAATAAATGAGGTACTTGTGAAAAACGTGAGCAACACAAATACCTACGTATTATAATAGCTGAAAACTAGAAAACTAGATCGCTGCTATTAGCAACCGATTAGATATATACCTACACCTTGATAAATTCATATGAAAGTATATGAATCGGTTCACTAGGAAAGTAAACTAGAGTGGGTGTGGCAATAAAACAAAAATAACAAGATCAGATAGGTAGGTATCAATACCTAGGCATTCAAGAAAACATAAAATTTACTCACCTGGGTGTATGTGTATGCAATCCAAAAAAATAAAACACTGGCCTTACATCACTAAGAACATGAACTGATGCAGAAAATTAAATAAAAAACTAAAGTACAAAATACCGCGAAAATAATTGTCTACGCGGCTCGAGGTCGAAGCTCTATGTCACCGAAAAGCGAGACTTTCGTCTGCACTAGCTTTAGTAGGTAAACTGAACGCACTATTTTTAAACATTATCTTTCAATCACTTTCCGGGCACGTAAAACAATAATGGTTTGATAGGTCGATAGTTAAACAGTTTGACGGAATGCTGATGGGTGAAATGTTTTATTTTTAAATTTGGAAGCGCTGGCTGGGCGCGCGCGTCCGCGGAAAGCGAAGCACGAAATTCGAATTTAGGTTAGAATCCGCGGGTTATGGCGTCACACACACATGCGCAGTACGCGTTGTTTGTACACGCTCAAAGAGTAAACACTTCAGTATTTCAGTGGAAAGATACCTAATACGCTCGTTTGAAATCCTTTAAAACGTGAATGCAGAGAATATACTAATATTTTTTCTATTAATCCTGTACAATAATTTAACTAGGAATCCTACGTTGAAAATTGAAATTGAAAATAAGAAAATTGTAATTTTAGGGCCAAGACATACTTATTAAAGTGCGCTATAATTTTTTATGCACTCGTATCTTTAAAAAATACTACAGACCATCGGAAATTGATACATCTATATTCTAGAGTCTAGACTATCTGCTCACCACCCACCTGTCACTCCTTTAATGACTTAAGATTCCGTCAACAAAAGATACCTAAATCATTGCCCCATTAGTTTACAAGCAATTTGAATACAATCATGATGAGCTTTGGACCTACTAATAAATGGTCATACATTAGTACGAAGCTCACTCATCATTTAAATTAATTACGGACAATGATTAAGGACAAATTCTGCCTAATTGAACTTCTGTTTCAAGACTAATCTAAGGTAGTCAGCACACAGCTAAAAGCACGTTCTTCTGGCAGACTCGCCGGCGTTTACGTAGATTGGTGCAATATCACTGAAAATACGCTAGATGACTTGCCACTGCGTGACGAGCATACTGACCTCACGCGTGACCCTGTTCGATCGTGAAATAACTATCGATAGATAGCGCTAACCTTTGGATAGATGGCGCTACTAGGGTTTAAGACATGATTTAAAAACTTAAGATTTGAACCCACACATACATGCCTACAAAAGACCCTCGACTGGAAAATTCTCGAGCAAAAACCTTAGTACCTACTTATTCACCTGACGTAGACCCCATCATACCTTTTTATTCTATAGTAAAATAATACATACTTAGAATGTTTATAAAAAACACAACCGACGCCGGGTCGTTTATAAAAAACTAATAGTCGGGTTTTTTATTACTTCGGCGGTAGCAGCCGAACTCCGCGTTGAAGTATGTTTAACTGGCTTTCAAACAAACTTTCACCCCCTATTGTACCCGCAGGGGTGGAATATGACAAAATCCATTCTTAACCCGACGTCTATAAACTATCTCCCTGCTAAATTTCATATTTATTCCGTCTTCCATTTTCGTGAAGAGTGAATGATTTAAGAACGATCTCAAACATTTAAATATATAATGTAAGAAGAAAAAGTTTCACATTATCGCATTCAATCATTATGTCGTCTAAATCTATCAAATTCCTCAAATTATAAGAAAGAGTTAAATATTGCTATATTTATGTTTTAGCTTACATTATTAATTTATAGTTGAACCATGGAATGTGACATGCTACGGCCGCACATTTCGCGATAAAATGGGCGATAAAATTCATCTTCGGTCTACCAATATGAGGTTCAACTCTGCTTATTTATCAATGCTTTATAGAGCAAGATCCCAGGGCCACCAGACGTCACGTATTTTCTGACGAAGGAAATGTGGACGATTGAGTAGTGTTAGTATGTACTAAGAACGCATGCCTACCTGCTAGCTTGCTCAGACGGCCAATTTTCAGGTATCAGGTAATCAAGGTACATAAAAACATTACTTACCTCACGTAAATTCTCCAAGCTGATTTTTACGTATATTTTAGGCAATATCCTTAAAAATAAGTCGCCAATACTCCCAGACACTTTCCGTCGGCCGTATTGCTTTGCAGACGCTTTAAAGCTCCCAAAATAATTACTTAACTTCACGTAAATTCTGATGCTCCATTTTTATATATGTCTACCAGACAACTATTTTAAAATCTTTTACAAGAAGACAGACCGATCCAAGGGGCCAATCACCCCCTAAGCTCAATTTTAATGCCTCTGTGGGTAGGAGCGCGAGGGCATGAGGGCATGAATAGGGACGAAACTGAAAACGTAATTCAATGCGTGATATTCAAACGGAAACGTTACTAAAGGGTATATTTTGTTTTTTAATTTGTAGTAGAATATCTACTTTTGTAAATGGCACCACCAAAAGACATTAATTTCATCGTGTTTGAATAGTTTTGGATACGAAATGTGTCAAAAAACTGTCCATCTATTCCTATATGTAATTGAAGGATTTATAAATTATCAAACTTTTTTTATAGCCTGAAGGGCAGACGTAAAAGCAGACGAGCCACCCGATGGTAAGTTGTCATCGTCACCTATCGACACAAGCAACACCAAAGGAATCACCAGTGCAACGCCGGCCCTGAAGGAGAACTCTTTTTACACCTTTCTTGAACTTTTTCCTGCGTTGCCGAAACAATGGAACTGCCTCTCTCCACTAGACATATTTACCACCTTTGCTCACAGTTTAGCTTGCCTACTTAAGGAATCTTAAATTCTCGCCATCAAAGTGCAATGTGCCTAAACATAGGTTGGCTTTCATTTGGGATACATTAAAACGCATTACACATTTAAAACATATTCCGTACTAGCTGCTGCCCGCGACTTCGTTCGTGCATAGGAGTTTTTCCTGCAGGAACGCCGGGATGAAAAGTGGCCTATATGTTGCTCCACAGCCTCCTGTATCTCCCAGTGCTTTAGTTTTTAAACTTTATTATTTTAATCTTAACATGCTATAACATTTCGTAGTTCTTGATACCTATAGGTATATTACGAATAGTCATCATTGGCTGTATCCTTTTCTGCTGCGATAAAATATAGCCAGCAACGCCAACGTCCATTTTGTTATGGCACTTGTACATCGTGATAAACTTTACAGCGCAATATTATTGAACCATGCAGGAGCCTCCACTGTGTTCGCGTCTGACCTATCTATATCTATCTATAAATATAATAAAACTGTAAGTGATCGTATGTTTGTGCACGCTAATTTCAAAAACGGCTGAACGGATTTTTATGGGACTTACATTGGGAGATAGAGAAGGTCATGGAGCAACATAAAGGCTACTTTTTATCCCGGAGTTCTGGCAGGATAGGATTCACGCGGGAAAAACTCCTATGCACGAACGAAGTAGCGTGCACAACTAATCTATCTATAGTTTAAAAGCGAAAGGTCACTGACACATCACGAAATATCTAAAATCGAAATCACTTGACGTAGAAAGATGAAAGACAGGCAGGTAGTTATAAATGAAATGATTTATGAAATGAAATGATTTATTTCGAACTTTGTTTTTACAAACACTTTTCGAATGACATCTACGCCATCGCTTCCACAAATCCCTACGATGAGTGGCCTTGGTAGAAGAAGCGGCAAGAAACTCCCAAGGAGTTTCTTTTTTTCCCCACTCACAGTTACAAAGAACACTTACATCACTACTTAAGGCTATATTTCAAACTCATGTCCAGGCTTTTTCATCTTGAAAACATTCATCCAGTTTATAATAACCCTTCGTCATATGAATGTCCTTAACATGAGTTTTTAGTTTACAGTATGGCATTTCCGTCAATTCTAACGGAATTTTATTATAAATTTTTACGCATCTACCCATGAACGAGCCACCAGTTTTACAAAGCCTTAAATTTGGTACAATCAGCTTAGCCTTATTCCTAGTATTAATATTATGGACATCACTTTTCTTTAAAAAACTATCATGGTACTTTTTAACATACATAATAATAATAATAATAATAATAATAAAATGTATTTATTGCCACTTAACTTTACAAATGTTACACAAAAAAAACTTAACCTAAATGGGGCAATAGGGATTGACTCAGCTATTGCTGACACGGAACCAGGGTCCCGCGCAGCGCTGTTTTTCAGTCGCCCCCTCCTCCCTGAGGTGTTATGCGGGGGATACGGCAGTTGAGGACTCCCCCATCATCAACTGACCTTTACATTTAAATTAAACTACTGACTACTAAACGACTGACTAAACATTTAAATCTTACAATTAAACAATTGCACAAAAAAAACGAAAAAAAACACTAAAAATAAAAATAGAAAATATTATCCAAGATATATTGTGATGTAACAGTGAGTATATTAACTTCTTTAAAGGAGTAGACTTCCGCTTAGAATGGATTTTGTGATATAATTCTACTTCTAAGGGGGTAAACTTAGATAAATACGAAGCCGCGGGCACCACCTAGTTTAGTATAAAGGATAACGATTAAATGCTGAGTCACCCGACTTGATAGACAAATAAATCTCCGACGAATAAACCCTCAGAATTATAGCCTCAATAATTATTCGAACTGGTTTGCCCCATTGCCCTAGTTTAATGGGGTTAACTTGGGGCAATCGCCGCTATCAATCACTTCTTATTTTTGTTTACGTAACGCTGTATTAATAGGCTGTCGGAGTTAAATCTTTGGGCATGTTGATTGCTTAATGTGTCAATGTTTACGGGGAAAAATGTTTATTGACGCAGCGATGGATACGCAATTCTGTGGAGGTGGGGAAATCCAGCCAGTATAAATACAATATATTACTTCTTGTGATACCGCCCTCGCTACGCTACGGGAAATTTATTCTTTATAAAGATGATGAATTTGTTTGTTTAATTGAACGGGACAATCTCAAGAACTACCAACTGGATTAAATTGAAAAAATATTTTTGTGATGGATAGTCCATTAATTGAAGAAGGCTTTAGGCTTTATAAAAATAGGAACGGAGTATCTATGAAAAATGTTGTAAAAGCAATGATGATAAGTCTCTCACAGACACATAATAGTTCCTTAAAATTAGAGGTGCATGCAGGACTTCATCTAAACTCGTCTGTGAAGTCTAACGTTAAAACCACTTATTCATCACTGCTTCTATAACTATCTATGAGAATACGGATTTGCCAGTCCCCGCTAAAACAAATTAATTACGTGTGCTCACCATTAAATTTAACTTCTAAGTAAAAAATACTTAAGGCATTTTCAATTCTCGCCGTCAATCTACAACAAACCTTAATTACAGGGATGAAAACTGACTCTTGTGTGGGTTGCCATTAATACGATTTCCATATCGAACGCGAACGGAGTAAGTATACATTATAAATCTATATATTTATAAAACTCTTGCGTTACTGAGTGATTGACTGACAGATAACGCACAGCAGAAACTACTGAACGGAAGAAGCTGAAATTTGGCATGTGTGTTCCTTGGGGAGTGTAGGGGAGCACTAAGAGAGGATCTTTGGAAATTCCACCCCGAAGGGGGTAAAAGAGGGGGGGGGGGGGTGAAGTTTAAACGAATTCCACACGGGCGAAGCCTGCGGGCGGAAGCTTGTAATAGATATAAAAACCAATAAAACTTTAACAGGGTCAAATCGGTACATACATACATCAAATTCCTTGGAAATTTACATATAGGCTTTGTTATCGCTAAATAGGGCAAAATATATTCTCTATGAAACTTTTGCCCGTGCCAAAAACTATTGAATAAGATATGATGTTTGACTTTTCTGTATAACATAGTACGTCATGGGTTTTATGAAGAATACTATTCATTCATTCATATGAATTCGTCTCACTCACGAAATAATTACGAGTCCGTTACCATAATATGGTATTATAATTATAGATAGCCGAGACTACCTATTCGATTACGAATTTCTCTCTCTATTACAAATTTCTACTAAGATGTTAGTGGTGTAAAATTCATGGTTTGACCTTTTCATAAAAATTATTAAAGTGCCAAGATTAAGTAAAAAAATGAAATGTAAATATAAAATCTCGCGAAACATTTTATACACATAAAATGTTACTAAAACTACAATTATTAGTGACAAACACCGGATGGTACGTAACCCACTTCCAAGTTTCCTGAAAAAAATAAATGACCAACAACTTCGATGATTTTGGCAACACGACAAAATGAATCATTATGAGTCGTGACACGAGTTTTGCTATTATTTAAAATGTATAAAAATTCACTTAATTTTACCTTCTACTTCGCAAACCATAACTGGTCGGGAAGCACAAGGGTCCTAATATCTAAATTCAGGGGTTAGGGCAATTCTGATTTTTTTGTCAGACTTGTTAAAAGGTACAACCGTAGTTACTTTTTCCGGGCTTCAAGGGGGTTATGCCCTGCGTTTCTAAAAACTATCCCACTGCTGGTATCGGGCTTCCTCTCGCTATGTAAACATTTGATACCTACTTCACATATTTTTGTGAACTATTGACTGCTTATTGGAATTTGATTTTAATTGAAATTACATCTGAGTACCGTAACGAATCATAGCACCATAACTATAATAGTACATTGTATATCTTAAAATTATAAATAATTTCTCAATTCGTTTCTGATCTACCTGTTAGTGTTGAAACATTTTATAAGTTTCATGTTGTAGATTCTATTTTATCGTTTTTGAGGTCAGTTTTCATTGTTTCTCAAATTATTTTTATTACATTACATTAAAAACATTACGTTAAAACAAACACATCACTGTAACATAATGTCTTGAAACCAAAGATTTATCACATATAAATATTATCGATCGGCTCGATCGGGAATTGAACCCGGGACCTTTAGCTCGACAGGTAGAGACACCACCGACTAAACGTGGACTAAACTGCGACACGTCGACATTCAGAAACTCTAATGGATTACAGCCAAGTATTAAGCCGCGGACACACCGCGGCACTCACTGTGTGGCATACGGCGCTTTTCCTGTGTGGGCTTATGCCGCAAATAGCTCAGCAATAATTTTAAACACCGCGAAAGGCGCATTGGATCAGTGGTCGCGGATTCGATTCCCAGCGAGAAATTTGACTGATGAATTTCTGTTCTCGGCCTGGGTGTGTCCTTGTCTTGTACGTTGTCCATGGCACCCAAGACACAGGGAATCCTAGTATGGGGCTATGAATGTGACGTTTCTCCCGCTTTATATGAATTTAGGGGCGGAATTTCTAAAAATTTTCTGTTAGTGCTTACCAACAAAAATTCATGCATCAGCTTATTGTGTTCCATAGTTTCGACTATGCGTTGTCTGTCAGTGAGTTACTTAGTAGGTACTACTACCTACTAGTATACTGATGATTAATAATTTTAACTGATGATGATAATTTTAACTAATGCGCTAGGCTCTCACAAAGCACTATTCAGGATGGGTATATTTACAAACTTATGTATATTTATAACGCCTTATATTGTACCTATAGTGTTTTTTATCTCCTGTAGAGCAAATAAATATGTTTTGTATATTTATTTCTTACATTTGCCTTTGCCTTTTCTTTACAGTTTGCCTGTGCGCCACAGTGTATCCGCGGCTTTACTCACACAGATAAAATAAGAGTAATTTCATTTGAACTGTAATTATTCAAATCTTGCCGTATCGTAACCACTCGTAAATCAATTTGACTAATTGATAGTTAAACGCTAACTATTCGCTTGAAAGCTAATTACCGACATCCGCTGGATATTCTCATGACGATAATCTTATTTATTGCCCCCGCTTTGCTTTGCTATTTTTTATGACGAACACATCCTTCTGCCTGACAACTGCGACCATAGATTTATGCAGCAAGTTTATTGCTAAATCTATAACTGCGACCGACCCACTAACTAGAATGGCTAGGGTTATCACATTTCAGCCACAGCCGGAAATCGAAGCTGGACTACTTCGCATGTACTGCTGGCTGCTTGGTAAATAAATGTCAAGAAATAAAAAATCTTGCTTTGTCTACTTCATAAATTATGGTCAATATAAGCGACATGTACAAAAAATGTTGTGAAACAGGTATTCTTTATTTAAGATTATACCAAAAAAAACTGATAACTATACCTACATACATAGTTGTTTTTCTTAACGAAAAATCTTTGTTTTTTCCAGTCTCATCGCGACATCTATCCTGCTTTTGTCGAACTACACTGCTGAGGCAATACTCGTAGCAGCAGCTGCTCGTAGCGAATTAGCTCTTGCCTGAAACACTAGATCGCCTCTGTGACGCCATCTACAACGGTTAATAAAATACGTTTGTAGATGGCGTTAGCAGTAAGTATGTTACATGTAGTGAAAACTCTACTCAAAACTACACAATGATATTTTATAACGACGTTATGATTTTAGAGATCATCATTTTTATGTACTTATAATGGGATATTTTTAATCTTTTAATTGTAAAATACCGCACATTATAAAACTTCGTTTCTCACAATGTTAGGTAACAGAAAATCGTAATATTTTACTGTTGTCAACAAAGTAAATTTTTGTTATATAATTCTATTACTCAATATAATATAATGAATCAGTATGGTCAATAAACACGAGAAAAAAAACGATACATAATTTATATAATAAGGATCAATTCGGATGCGCTACTGCTTGGCTACGGGCGTCTACGATACGATGTAAAATATTACGGTCACAAAAGGCTTTTTAGGATGTAAAATTTGCATATTACGCGCGTGTCACGTAAAGAACGGGGTAACAACCCTTTACGGTCCGGGGATTAAATATTTTAGACAAAGTCATCTTAATTTTAGTAGCTTCCTCACTATTAAATAATTAAATAACGCTTCGTGATTTGCATTTTTTTAATTAAGGTAGCAAACGAGTAAGTAACACCACCCACTGCCGCCAATGACAACTGTCACAAACCTAGAAAAAGGCTCAATTTAGGGACTAGGATAGTTAGTCCGTAAGTTGTCGTTAGTAAGAGCCACGTTTTACTTCTGTCACGGATGCGTTGCTACCCTTGAGGACTGTGATGGTCGCCTTTAAAAACATTTACAAGCGACTCCACGCCTTTATGTCTGGATCACAATTGCTGTTAAGTAAACTCTTAACATAATTACAAAATATTGCATAATTAATAAAGGATTAAAATCTCCGCAAATTAATCACAGAGACTTTATTGTACTGTTTAAAAATATGCACAGTTTGTCAGCTATGAGAACGCTATCTTTTGAACAAGAACATGTATTTGTATCTAATATTATATCCCATGGCCCTTTAGATACCTAATACAGTATTTTTGGTTTGATGCCTTTTATAACACAGGCAAAAAGCCCTAAAATTATTTCTATATTCTAATGTTTATAATTTCCCAAATTATTTTCCTCGAATGTATGAAACGATCAGTACCTACACACTACACACCAACCTGTAAATCACCTTGAAGAGTTTTTATTGTTATAGTAGTACGTAATGAGTTTTCCTGGAATAGGGCTATATTTGTAATTTGACCACTAATGAGTACCTACTATTAAATGGCCCAAGCGTGTTTTCGTGAGTGTACTTAATAGTATCTACACTATCTACTAAACTGTTATAAACTGAAACTAGAAACAAGCAAAGAAAAAAAACTTTGTAATTTTGACCTGCAAGGGATGCTAAACGAAACGATCGTGATATGAGATAACTTTTTAACAAAAAATTTAATCGGCAAACAAGGTAGGAGATGTAGGTCCCCATTCACATAACTCTGTGAAATTAGTCAGTGAATACGCATTCATCCCCTATTTTTCTACCCTTATACATATTTAGAATTTTTCTTCTAAATTGTTATGGGACCAACTACAAACTACAAAGTATACCCTATTTATTAAAAAAGAATATCTTATCAAAATTGGTGTACCTACTAAAAGGGGAGCCCAGAAAATAATTATTTACTGTTTAACTTGTTTATTTAATCATTCAAACATACATCTTTTCCCATAGTAAAATATTCGTGTTCTCTTTATGTCTTCATCTGACAGTTGTATTTTTAATATCCTTTTATAAGTAAACGGCCTGTTACTCCTTCTTATTGACATAATTAGTGATTGTCCAAAAGGAGTTCCTTACACTACTCTGTAAAAACTACATAAAATCTGTGCTTTAACATAAAAAAATATACCTACATGTCGAATTGAGAACCTCCTCCGTTATTTTTAACCGACTTCAAAAAAGAAGGAGGTTCTCAATTCGACCGTATATATGCTTTTTTTATGTACGTTCAGCGATTATTTCGTCGTTTATGGGCCGATTTTGATAATTCTTTTTTTGTTGTAAAGTAGATATGCTCAGTGGGGTCCCCTGATAAGGAAACCAGGATCTGATGATGGCATCTCAGAGAAATCGAGGGGAACTTTCGAAAATTGTATGGACAACTAGTGTGTTTGTTCATGTTATCATAAGTACATTAAAGCGCTACCATTTCATGAAGATCTGGAGACGATCTGATGAAGCCGAAAGACAGTCGAGGGAACTCTTCAACGATTTACTGCAGTTATCTAGTGTTTGGGCTTCATTAATTTGTAGTGACGAGAACTTTACACTTACTTACATGTTGAATTGAGCGCCATCTGGCGAGTAGTTTTTGAGTTATCTCTACTTATCAAGATTGAAGTCGGTTATTTTTTTTTTTGTAAAAAGCAATTATCGTCAATTAATGACATTTAATAAATGCTGTTTAACTAAACTAAATTATGTAAGTTGTGCCCGCAACTTCGTTCGTACATAGGAGTGTTTTCCGCGTGAATACCAATCCCGCGGGAACTCCGGGATAAATGTAGCCTATATGTTGCTCCATAACCTTTATCTCCCAGTGAAAGTCACATAAAAAACCGTTCAGCCTTTTCCGAAATTGGCGTACACAAACAGTTAGTCAGTTACAATTTTTTATATTTATCGATAGACATAGATAGATAGATAGAAGATAACAATTTACTATTAAACGTTTCCTGTTAAGATAGCCGGTAGCCGTAACTACGTAAGACCGCAGTTATAACGTTGGTTCAAATGCCATTTAACTGCATTGCACCAACCCACCAGTATTTGGGACAACTATGGAAATATACGTACAATGGGTACTATTGTATTGCTGTCTGTCTGTTATTTATGTTGTCAAAGAAAAATATATACATTTTGTTTTAGACTCCATCTAGGTGTATTTGAAGGTTCCTTCTTCTTAAACCTGCAACCCGATGCATAGCTGCACTAATGAACAAAGGCCCTTTTTATGACTTCAGCAAAAGTAGGTAGATACATTGGAAAGACTGTACCACTCAGAATCTCGGCGGTATGCAGGCATGGTGGTAGCTTTAGTTCACTTTCATAATAAATCCACCACCAGCCCTACTTGGCTTCAACAAACAGATTTTTTATTAGGGTTCCGTATTTATTTTTACATTTAAAAAGAAACCATTTTTATTTTATTATGTTATTTCTTGCTTTGTGATCTTTATTATGAAAATAGAGTTGTGAGTAAAGTCTGTATTGGCAGAGGTTGCACTCACAGTTTGAACGCTGCCAAAAATACTTGCAGAAGCTTCAGAGTTTTAAATTGGTTGGAGCAAGAACCTGGCTACTCGCCGGTAACCACCAATCAGAAAAGACCTGATACAAACCGCTAAGTGCACTGGGCACAAATTCAACTTGGGTACCAACATGTGACCTTACTATCTACCTTCTAGAATAGTATAGTTCTTGTAATAGTACAGTTCTTGTTCACTTACCCTATCTATGAAATTCTGCGCATTGGAAAAAATCCTCTGGAGTCGTGGCATTTCTTTTTTTATACTTTAGGTACAATATCATAATAACTGACCAAGCAATGCTTTTGCTGTGTCAATAAACGTAGTTGAAAGTTATTGGAAGTATAAAATTATATCGTGTGAATCTCCAAAGTCAAAGTTAACAAAAAGACAAAAAAAAATTACTTAATAATAAAACGGTGCCATTAATTTCTGTGCGCGACGGTGACCTTTCAGTCTATCTTATTTGATCTTCAAGGTAGGTACACATAAAAGTGACTGCAAGTGTCTATAAGTGTCTCCAAGTGTCGATAACTGACTACAAGTGTCTGCAAGTGGCTGCAAATGACTGCATGTGATTAACGGTAGCCTTTGCTCTCGATGACTGAGCTTGTATTTCTTGGACATCAGTTACAACTAACGCAAACTAGATTTAAGCGCGTAAGTCTGTCCTCCACAATACGAGCTCGCATTCTGTCGTTCTTTGGACATGTTTCACGGCGTGGACATGGTTCCATTGAAAAACTTGTAGTCCAAGGTAAAATTTAAGGCACAAGACCTCGTGGCAGATCACCAATGCGCTGGACGGGCCAGATCAAAGCGCCTGTGGATGCCCCCGTTCGCGAATGCACCCGTAGAGCAGTGATTCGGGAAGAATGGCAGCGAATTGTTAGGCGTGCCACAAAAACCGAATGACCAAGACCACTCTGCCAAGAGTGCAACGACTTAGAAGAAGAAGATTTAAGCGCATTGTCAAAAATATAAAGGGTTAAGCTAGTTCCCTTCCTTTTGACAACGCATTAGTTATGCCTTTGTGTGTTAATCCCCATACTCCGTCCGCTGTCGATTTGGAATTCGTTATAAATCCATGACACAAAAATATCAACTTTCCGCCTATGCGATTAGGGTACATTTAAGATTGACGATAGGATCTAAAAATGCCCTTAGTAAATTTTTCTGACAAGCTAAATTGAACTGTGAGCACAGGTAATAAGTTTGGTTTTGGCGGAGAGTGGCAATTCCATAATATATGCTCGACGACTCAAGAATCTCAAGATACCTACTTAAGTATAGACTTGTGATACTTATGTATCACACTCCTTCGAATAAAACAACCTTTTTAACTTTTGACAAGTTTTTTGAGAAGATGAACCACATCTTCAATATCCTTGATCTTCAAGGAAGATAAACATATTTTGGAATTTTTGCTTTGCACTTTATTGTTAGGAAATTTCTTTGACCATTTGTAGTCTTAGATTCGACATCCAATCGGTACTGGTACCAAATTTTTGGTCTCCGTACTTTATTATTACCACATTGAGATCGTTTTAGATAATTAAATACAACTTAAAATAATCATTTATTTATTTATTTAAAACTTTGTGCACCATACAAATATGTACAGAACCAAATGCGGATTTAATGCTAGAAGCATTTCCGTCTAGACCATCTTTAGGTTGTGTGAATACATTTCACAAAGATTAGAAAAAAGGAAATTTAAGTCGTCTTAAAAGACACGTCAATCGTCAAAGAGAAAAAAACGCTTGAACGGAAAAATTTAATAAAAATTTAACAAATAAATGAGTGATCATAATGCTAGTAATGTCATTGGACGAAAAAGGGCCGCACTTCCAATTTCCATATTCCTAGAACACATAACTTCGTAACTACCCCATAGACAAAGCCACGGTATCGGCTATGAGGTAAGTTACCCTAGTTAAATGACCTCGAGCCAGTGTCACTAATCTACAGAGGGCGCTAGATTCGATTGCCGTGACGTATCTTGCGGCGCGGCGCCATTAACGGATAGAGCCTCCTTATACACATGCCGGCATAATTAAATCCATCCTTATAATCAAAAATTAAAGTACATCTGTGTACATACGTTACATCTGTGTAATGTTTGGAAACGGTGAATGTCTTATCTCTGTCTGTCTTTCTGCATCATGATTAATATACTGTGTCGATTTAGACAGAAATTAATTATAATAATTATGAAAAGCTATAGTATATGGTAGTCCGTAGTTGACCAAAAAGATTAGAAAAAATAATACGTTTAAAATTAATATTGTTGCAATAAAAATTAATAATAATTTAAACCATGTTAGGTAATAAAAATGTGAATCGTATTTGTCGTACAATCTTTGACAACTTAATGAATCTAATCAATATTTCTACAGCGCAATTGAGCTTGTTCAATGAGAGTAGGGATATTATAATTGCAAAAAGGAGGAATCCCTCCAATTAATAACATAATTGGCTTAATCTAGTACGTGTCATTACGCACGATCGACTGGTCGCCAACGACTCTGTCTCTTGGCGGTCAAAGCAAGAACAAATTGGCACGATCGACCAGCGGCCAAGTGTGTAATCAGCTTTATTTGCTTATACCTTTATTCCCTATTTCAGCCCATTAGAACTGATTTTTTAAAAGAATAGGAAGCTTATGTTTGTCCTTGTGTCATCTACTGTCTTCCTGTAAAAATTCATCGAAATCGGTCAAGTGGGTTAGAGTTTTCATACAAACTTTCGTCCCCTATTACCAGCTTTTTGGGGTTGATTTAAAAATAAAGTAGCTTATATGTGACCCTTGGTCTTCAAATATTTTCATTTCGTATAGATAGACATTACAAGAAAAGTAACAGTCTAGTCACCGTCGATCTAGTCGCCGAAGATTAGTCGACAGAGCGTATGGATACTTAATGTCCCACCACAAATTGGTGTAGCCAGGGGTTAAGGGCCTACCCAAGTATCGAAATACTTTATGTCGCACGAAAACCTCCAACATAGATTCTCATCCACCTATCGACCACGCCCGCGTTTGCCTAATAATTAGATAATTATACAGTTATTAACACCGAGTACAAATAATAGTATTTCATAGGTTTTGACGACCCGAATGACACAATGGTTTACATGCTGGATCGCTGTTCCAAGGGTCCTGGGTGCGATTCCCAGCGAGAATATTAAATATGAATGATGAGTACAACTGTTCCCGGTCTGGGTGTGTGTCCTTATTTTGTGTGTTGTCTATAGCACCCGCGACACAGGGAATCCTAGTGTGGGGCTATGAGTTTGTAGTGTTATTATTCGTAGATAACCGTAGAATAAAGTATAATTATATGATGACTAAATATATATTATGCCTAAAATTTATTGTGTGTTAAAGTTTTCTAAAAATAAAACGAAAACGATTCAAACAAATTCAGTGTAACTTTTTCTAACTAATCAAATCGTCATTCTGCATTTATCTGAGCGTTAAAATTTGTTGCTACGAGTTTTTATCAACTTGAATACTTTTTATCATGAGTTGAAAAAGTTCGAAACGTTTCAACATCACAAAAAGCTTCGCAAGTGTCTTCCTATTTGACGCTATTTATATCCTTACATTTCATAAACCTAAAAAATTCAATATCCTTAAGTTATGTTTCGTACAACTTATTCATTACATTACTGATTACATTCTGCTATAAGTGCTGAATGTAAAGAGAGTTTTATAACACTAAGAACTAGGTAGTTTTATCATATTGTTCTATTTATCTATACTTAAAGAGTATTACCAAACCTAGGATCGATTTGAGAAAGCATTCAACTTTCTTCGTAAAATTTTGTAACAAAAGACTTGCTCTCGATCCTGAAGCCTTGATTAATATAAATCATTGTAAGAGATCGATTGTTTTATGCAAAAACTTCAAAGATCATTAAACTCCTAAATTCCACATAAGGTCGGAAATGGAGACTAGCTAACACTACTATAACATTGAATTTTTGTGCCATGCAAATTCTATCCTCACTACAATACTAGTGCCATTTAAACCGGTATACATCAATTACTTATCATCCTTAAACCATCACAAGTCCTAGACATATCAAGCATGTTTCTACTAACTCTCACTATCCAGAGAAACCTACTTTTTTTTTTTTTTTTTTTATGGAATTAAGATAGCAAACGAGCATGCAGTACCACCCTTCCCCTGCCGCCCATAACAACTGTGACCGACCTAGAACTAGACTCAAAGGGACTAGGATGGTTAGTCCAGTTAGTAGATGGTGTTAGAATATTAGTTGGTTAGTTTGTTAATAAGTGCGAGGACAGGGTATGTTAGTGATAATTAGTCCTGTTAGTTAATGTTAGTAATAGTCCAATTAGTTATTGTTAGTATGAGTCTTGTTCCAATTCGGTCACAGATGCGTTGCTACCCCTGAGGTCTGAGATGGTCGCCTCTAAAAAAGTGAAACCGGCTCCACAAACCTTCCTATCCGGAACACAATTGCTCTTAAAAACAATTATTATGACGGTAGGAATGGTACTGAGTACCTTGGCGGGCGGTGGTCCTACCCCGGGCGAACTCTAGGTCAAATCTAAAACACACATTTAGGTAAATTTACGAACCTATCCGTATGGTCCCAACTTGGCTGATAAATAATTTTTATACACTAGACATTTCGTTGCATCCGATGCACAGATGCAACGCCCACTTTTCTGTCAGCTTACGATAAAACCAATATTTTCTTACGTAGCGACTGTATAAAGCCCCGCATAATAACTGTCAAGACAACGTTTTACTTTCCACAAAATTGAATACGAAATCGACTTTCACAAAAACAGTATGTAAACTAAGTTCATATTGATTTGCCATTATCACATCGGAATCAAAATGAAGCGGTAAAATCGATTGAAGGCCAATTCCGATGCGAGTAATCACTGACATGAATGTCATTTTTCGCGCCGAAACGTCAAACGTCAGTCAACCATTTTGTGAAAGACGATTGGCCGGATCCGTAGGGTTGTTTATGCGATGTACGCGCGGGGGTATGTGTGTCTCTGTCTCGCCCGGTTACATAATAAGGAAATGTGTGAGCAGTGTCGGTCGCACCGAGTTCCGCATGCGGGACCGTTCTCGGGGGTAGCTATTGATTTTTCACGGAGTTTGCGGCAGTCGCCCGACACGCCGGTGCCGAACGCGAAAAACACATCTGTATCGCGCTTCGCGGCTCAAAATTCTTACCGCATTTAAAATTTAATTTCGGAACGCGTTTTTAGTTAATCGAATCGATTCACGCAGACCATTTTTGGTTTTTGTGCTACTTTGTGCTGGGAAAGGAATTTCGTAAGTGTTAACACATTTGTAATTTTTGTCGTATCTGGTCTCCATTTTAATCATGTAGCATTTGTGGTTTTTAGTTTACTTCTTCTATTTTATTTAATAATTTGGTTTTTTGAATGTATAGAGTTGTTTTTGCAAATTTTCTCGCTTTTGCTGAAGTCAGCTGATTGGCACACCCCATAGAAACGTCAAATTGATAGTGATTACATTCAAATAACAATCATCGGTATAAACACGCGAGGACATTGCATATCGATTTTTAAGTAGTAACTAGTATAAACCAGAAAGAATATAAAAAGAACATACCACTCTTTCGATCGCCAAATTTTGTTTATTCACCTTAAACCGCACTGTATGGTAGACATTCATTTTGGTTGTTTTGTGTAATTAAATTAAACAAAACTTAACACTGAACTGCACTCGAAAAAACTTAACACTGGCACGGTTTACAGTTCTCTACTAATTTATGTGAAAGCAAAATGAACTGAAAAAAATAGTCTACATTAGTCGGTCCGCAATCAATATGAGAAGTACATCAGACGGGAGACAGATCTCAAGACTAAGCGAAGATGTTGTGGGGTTGTGACGTCATGGATCGTTAGCACCATGTCGGTGACGTCACCCATCCGAATCCCCTCGGATTCATTAGATCGGCATGAGCTATTACTCAGCATATTATGTGACACCATTTAATGCTGCCTTAGTATATGTGTAGGCTGAGCCGCTCATTTATGAAGACCTTCAAAATGCTTTGCTAGCTTATCGTAAAAGTGTCTTCATTACGGTCATTATCCTCTGCCTGGTATTATAAGTGTACGGTAATCCTTGGAGATCGGATTAACAATTTGATAATTATTTGATCAAACGTACAATTCCTAGGTCTTATGAAATCTTGTATCAGTTTTAATTGGATTTTTTTTTAATTATTGTTATCTTATCAGACATCCCTATATCAGGTCTAAAAGGAACCCTATGACAGGTATAAAAGGTTTTTTTACAGTCATTTGACTTTGTACCAGTCAGCGATTGCCAAGTAATTTGAAATCTGGATTTCCGAATAAGAGGACATGTGTACCTACGTATATCCTGCCGAGGTCTAAATTCATAAGTTCCATGCTTATCAAATCTTAAATTAAATTTCATGAATTCCATGCTTATAAGAAGTAAATTAAAATTTACTTCAATGAAGGAAAACATCGTTCGGAAACCTGCGCTCCTGGTAGTCTTAGTAATAATAATTACTTTTTATTGTACACCTTAGCAAGAGACATAAAAGAGATATTTGAACAGAATGTCACACAATAGGCGGTAGCATCGCTAAAGAGCGATTTTCAAGCATCCTTAGGGTATAGAGTAAAAGTCCTGAGAATCATACCTTAGGGTATGGTCTTCCGTAATAAATAATCAAAGGTGTGTTACATTTACTAATCCGCACTTGACCGGCGCAACCATAGTTTATAAATATATCGAATTGAGAATTGAGACAAAAGAGCAAATATGCGAAGATATGACAATCAACCCCGAATCATCCCCGAATTATATTACCCCACGCTCCAACATCAATCATTAAATGTTACACTAGTTTCAGTTCCAAAGTTGGAAGCCAATTAACAAGTTCATTGCCCCCTCTTTGGCTCGCATCGCGACTGTGGCTGGTCTAATAAATTCAAAGTCCTCGACTCTACCTACTCTAGAATATATACCGATATTATAAATCCGAATACTTTTCAACTACTGCTATACGTCTTTGGAAATATCTTCCCTATACATTGCTATTTTTTTATTAAAAAATTACATTGATAAGTAGGGATAACTCAAAAAGTAATTGATAGATGCCGCTCAAATTTATATGGAACTAAACGACAAGCATCAATTTTCGAATAAAAAAGAATTATATCAGTCGAAACACTCAGTAATTATTATCTACTAAGTAAAACGACCCTTTTTATAATTCGGTCACAGATATTTTGCTACCCTTGAGGACTAAGTTTAATGCAGTGACCGCTTTAATGCAGTGTCACCGCATATACACCTTATCACCGGGTAATTTGTCTGTTTTTGTCGGGTATTTAAAAAAAATGGCTAAGTGCGATTTTGATTTGCTCATGATGAATTCCGTAGTACTCGTAGTTAGCATAGATCATTTGACATCCAATAAAATGTGTTGTACCTAACTTTGATCGATGACAAAAACAGTTTACTCTGGCAATATAAAGAAACAATAAAACAATTCTATAGAGGATGTTTCCTGAAAGGCAAATAATCTCTACGCTCTCTACATGACACACGTCTCTACATGAAGGTTTTAAATCGACGAGACGAGAGCTACGATACATATCTTATTCTTACGATCTCTTTCCACGCTCATGAAAACTGTGCAAAGAGCTTTATTCTGAAGTAGGTATCTGCTCACGGAACGCTGCGACATGGAGGTTTTCAAAATAAGAAGCCCTATACAAAGCTCTCTCAAGTGGCCCGTTTATTTTTATCAGCAGAGTACAATATACCTAAAAGAAAAACAAGCCAGTTGCCAGCACATTTACAAAAAATTTTGAATACCTACATAGGTAAATTTCCGATTTAAAGCTTATTTTAACACTTATCTTTAACACTAATATGTCAAAAACTCGATTATTCTTACTAAACGGATACAGAAATTAAAAAGCTTGACAAAACTTGAGCTTGACGAGTTAGTGAGAACTTTTCTTTATACTTACAGATAACTTGCTTGTGACTAAAATTTGTCAGGATTCTCCCTTGATAATTACACAAGAAAACTAACTCCCTCAGAAGGAAAGACTTTTCTTCCACGACATAAAATATAATTTCGATAAACAACAGCAAATGTATCGGTTTAAACAGTACCTCTAATCAGAACATTGATCGCAGAGCAATGGGGTGGAATGGGGAGCGCCTGGCTGTAACGCTCCGTATACGTTGAGTTTGAGGATCTAACGTGGTGTGATAACGCTTCGGATGTTTCTATTATGTCTTGTCAAGCTTAAGGTATTCTTAAGGTGTTGTTAAGGTTAAGGTATTGTTAAGGTGCTTGTAGGTGAATAGCTTTCTATTCAATAGAAAGGTGTCGAGCCGGTTACATTTTTTTGGAGGCGATCATTTCAGTCCTCAGGTAGAGCAACGCATCTGTGACCAAATTAGAACGAGTCCTACTAACAGTTATTAACTACAAGTAACAATATTAACTACATAATTATCACTAACAGTCTATGTGCACTAACTAACCAACTCACATTCTAATACCATCTACATACTAACTGAGCTAACCATCCCAGTCCCTAAATTGAGTCTTGTTGAAGGTCGGTTACAGTTGTCATGGGTGGCAGTGGAAGGGTGGTACTGCATGCTCGTTTCCTGACTTAATTCCATGAAACAAAATATAAACAGCACAGACCTAATATACATAATATAATGTTATTTTTATTTTATTTTTATTTTGACATTTATATTTCTTACGTTTGTAACATCTTGTGCAGATATTATAATAATATATTTATTGTATTGTATTATACATACTATAGTATGTTATGTATAATTATCAT
Organism: Hesperia comma; assembly: GCA_905404135.1. Taxonomy (NCBI): domain Eukaryota; kingdom Metazoa; phylum Arthropoda; class Insecta; order Lepidoptera; family Hesperiidae; genus Hesperia; species Hesperia comma. Next base: position 5,512,349 of record FR990036.1, read on the forward strand.
TTTATTTAATCATTTTTGTTCTTTCTTGTTTTCTGCTTTACTTTTAACACCTACCATCTGCCTTTCCTCCATGCACCCACGGTTAACTGGTAGAGAATGCCATCAGGTATTAAATTTTTGCGAGATTAAGGTGTTACAAAATAAGAAATAAATATTTCATCAAAGAAATGTTGCCGACCAAGTTTGATTGATAGTCCCGCCACCTCGTTTCAGTCCCCAGGTAGACTTAAGCTTGTTAGTTTCCACCTCGATGAATTTGTGCTCCGTGTAATCTAGGTATCTCTTGTGTAATCTTACCAGCTAACGGCTTCCAGTTTAATAACATAGAGATAAGTAATGTTAAGAATTTTCTACAATCGAGAGGGGGGGAATGTTCCAATGACATAGATAAGTCTACGCAGATCTATACAAACATTAAATCTTTAACTACCATATAATAATTGCTTTAAGAACAATTGATCCGGTTAGAAAGGTGTGGAGCCGGTAACACTTATTAGAGGCCATCATCTCAGTCCTCAAAAGTACTAAGCTTGTTCTAACCAAAACACAATAACAGTGAAAACATTATTACACGGTAGAATTGAAATTGTTACCCAATCTAAGTTTCTGTCGTATGAATTCTCAAGTAATTTTGATATTGCTATCAGAATTCGGTTATATGTGGATGTCATAATGTAGATCTAATCTTACTCAAGAATATACTTGTAGTTATATGTATTATTGTACCGCAGCGCAACTTCACTGCTACGAAGTTCCGTCTCTCCAAAGTTTGCCGACGTGAGCGAATGCGACTAATTCAATTGTTCACTGTTCCGACTGCACAGGATTTAATATTACATACGCTCGTTCTTAGATGTATCTTATAATTTATTTTGGCCTTTTACTTCGGCAGATATCTATTAAAATTATCTGAATCTGAATGCCATTCGAATAAGCGGTGGTTGGAGAATTTTTGAGGCACGAAACGCAACCATTCTTCTGGTAACGGAAACGATTGCAAGAAACGGTTTCATCGTTACAGCTGTGAAGTTGTCTCACGCAGGCTCTATAATCTGAGTAGTACAATAAAAACAACGTTTATTATACGTTTATTAAAGTCATTCGGAATTTGTTTCTGCAACTTGAAACTTCGGACCTAGGACGTAGAAACGTATCCATTGTTGCAAAATATAAAATAGTTTTTGCAACCGATTCGTCGTTGCAGCGCTCAGCGCTAATAAAAGTAACCCGATATCGCTTTGTGAAATATCGATATATTGAATAATCGAGTCAGTCATTCCGTAGCTTGTACAAACAAGAAGACAGACAAAATTTAAAAACAAATCGCTTTTCAATTGAAAACCCGTTTGATTCACGCTATTCAACGTTTCTTCAATAGGCTTTTTAAAATTCAAATGATTTTAAAAATGATTTTAAATTCAAATGAATATTGAATAGAATGACATTTAAATGAAACTGTCACACCGTTCACAGTTTTAAAATGTATTTAAAATGAATTGTAAAATGCTCCTATTGTTCCCGTATCATAACGAAAGCTACAATGAGCAAAGAATTTACTTGGAATTTCTAGAGCTTTTCATGCCATTATTTTCACAACAAGGTTACAATAAGTGGTTTAATTATTTTAAACATGTTTATCATATAGTCTTACTGGCATTTTTTTTTATTTCGGTCGGATTTTTGTTGACTATCTCGAAAAATCTTACATAATTTGACAACCCATGTAGCTTTTTGGTTACTATGCCGAACCGCCATTTTAAGTTTCCTGGATTCTATTCCCCGCTAGGCGGAAATATAAATGATGAGATTAAATGTCTAATTCAGGGTTTATCCTTGTCAAAGACAAGGCACCCATTCTCCATGGCACCCACGACACAGGGAATCCTAGTGTGGGGCTATGGGTGTGTAGCGTTATTGTTTAATGTTTGGATATAAATTAAAATGCAGACAAATAATTGATTTATAACTGAACTATTAGTGCTAAATAAAAACTGTTATTACAAACCCTACTATTACTTTTACTGTTACATTGATAACTTTAATACCCTGATTAGTAGCGTAGTTGTACCTAAGCTAAAAGAACGACACATATAAATTAATTGTCTTGGCTTCAACCCATTAATGGAACACTACTGCACTGAGTCTCTTCTCATCATTAAGGAGGTCTAGAGCATATCTACCAGAATGCTCCAGTGCGGATTGGTGGAAGGGTTATCCTTCTCGTAAGTTTTAAGCTCGTAGCAAAGCTTTCTATAGCGTTTCCGTGTTTCAGAAAGCACTTAAAGCCACAGATTTCACTTGATATCGATATATTATAGCAATCGTTAAGCCATATAAAAGGTCTTCGGGCGGTATGAAAACTTTCTTACTCGCACATACTTTATTTTTATTATTTTTTGTAATGCATATTCTATTATTTGAGACTATTTTCGTTCAAGAGATAGACCTTCGATAGACAGCCAGCTGAGGCATATGAATAAGGTTCCGTTTTCACCCTTTTCAACCCTTTTCAAACCTCACAACCTAAAAAGTCATGACATTGACAACGAGACGATTTTAACCTTTAAAACATTTTGCTTTCATAACTATCTCTAAAACATTTTTCTTAGCTGGGAAACAAAAAATATCTCGGAAAAACATGAGAAAATCTGAGCTGTCACACGAAAAGCTCCGCATCCGTTTTTCTCTTGGGAACGTGAAGTTTTACATTTCGTTGATTTTGCAAAGTTTTCGAGGCTTTAGACTTAGAACATCAATCTTACTCGAGTAGATGTTGCCTACTATCTTATATCACATATTCTATAAACTGTACTTTTATTTAATATTCCAAATTTTTTGACAATCCGTGTAGCAATGACTAAAATGGCGGAATACCACGGAATACTGTCTTTAGACTCTGTAGGGTCGTGGGTTCAGTTCCCACTATTTGGATGATGAATTTTAAATTTCATTCTCGGCCTGTATGTGTTTCTTTACTACCAGTATTTTTGGTGAGTTGGCGCCCATGACAATTTATTGATTTGAATCTATAATTTCTCAAGTACCTACGGCATAAACCCAATCTTTAAAATCTGTTAATGTAATCTAAAAAATTTAAAATCCCGGTTATTATTTAGTTATTATTCATTATTTAATTAACCTAACTCCACGAATTCGAAACCCTAACAAAAACTAGTTCAACATAAAACACAGTCGTAATAACACCCAAAAAGCTCACAAAGTGGTACATTTTTCAAACAGCGTTGAATAAAAAGTTAAAGTTGACTCTACTGGTCAAGAGCGTACACCATAGAGTTTTTCATATACAAGTGTAAAACATAAATGAAATATTATGTCTGCTCTACAGACCCAGATTGTAAAAGGCTTTATAGCATTGAAGTTTTACATTTCTCCCGCACAATAGTAAGCGGGATTTGCAATTTCAACTTCAATAAAAGTGTGCTACAAGATTAAAGGTTATGGCAGAATTACGAGTAAATGTTTGTTTTTTATTTCTTTTTAGTCTTTCTTGTCTTTGCAAAATTTTGCATATTTATTAATTAAATTAAAGATCACAGCTGATATTAATTATGCTAATGTATTGGGAACGTGCGCGACGGTGGCGACGCGCAGTTTTGGCAACTTTTTCGGCGACTGTCAAATAATGACATGTAAACATTGTTAGTATTTTTGCAATTAAAAACCAAAACAAAGAGTAAATGGAACTTGTTGACTTTATTTGAGTGCAATTTATTGAATAGTGTATTTGTAAAATGGATATATTACATAAAAACCGGGTTCGGAAGTATTACACGAAGCCGAAGTAGTTTCCATTTTTCGCATTGAGATATTATGTACTAAAGTACTCAATGATTTTTTGTCACGTTGTGCGCTGCGATCGTTTTGGTACACCTGCCACCCGCTTTGCACATAACGAATAGTAAATATTTTAAGGGGATATAAAATATTCGTGCGTCGTCTTCCAATAACGAATTTGACAAATACAGGTCTCTTCCATTGTTTTTATTAATCACCTATTTTGTAAGAGCTCTCTGGGTGTGTCGCTGGCCAGTAGTAATTTCGGGTGATTCCCACTAGTTCAACTGAGTAGTAGGTACAACGGCCTACAACCGTTGAACTAGTGGGAATTTTTTCCCCGGTAGTTTACCTGACCGATTAAAAAAATTAACTATTCACAAAAAAACTTCCACATTGGCAACAATAGCTTTCGAATAAAAAATAATCATAAAAATCGGAACACTGTGAAAAGGAAACGCTTATTGAAAAAATAATCGAAATGAGAACTTCCTCTTCTTTACCTGACTTCAAAAAAAAGGAAGAGTTTCACAAATCCTCTATACTTAATGAGCTATTTTTTGTATCTGAATATGTACGTATAATATAATTTTCAAACAATAAAGAATATTCGATAAAAATTAATTCAATCCAATTTTAAAAATAAATGTCATTGCTACGGAATTTAGCAAAGTCGATTGTAGCAAAATATAAATTAGTCGTATAAAACATTCCAACACGATACAAGTAATTTCACCGAAAGAGCTTGAATATTTTTGAATATAATAACTCTTTAATCCCACGTTGATTTAACCCTCGAGTAAAGAACGCCTCTAGTTAGACGGCTACGCTTTCAAGAATTTTGTATAGTTCTTGGTAAAACGGAAATTTAACGCTTACTGCTAAAAAACGTAAAAGTCTTGCGCGCTAAGCTGCTCTAACCAGCCTTTGAAGAACTTTCAATGAATGGCGGAGGGTTAAAACAGAATATAGTTTTCTCATAATACTATCACATCTTAGTTTTATGGAAATAAAGTAGGTAATCAGCTATACTTATAAGTAGTATTATAAATAATAAATCTGTAGAGAGGTCAATTCTGTACATTAAATATATTTCCAAAATAACTATCAGGGGGTGATTAGGGATCGATACTGATGCCAAAAATGCAATCAGTAAAATTTTTGTCTGTCTGTCTGTCTGATGTATAACCGTTATAGAAACAAAAACTACTCGGCGGATTTTAACGAAACTTGGTACAATTATTTTTCATACTCCCGCGCTGGTTATAGTATACTTTTCATCACGCTACAATAAATAGGAGCAGAGCAGTGAAGGGAAATGTTGGGGAAACGGGAGAAGTTACTCCATTTTTTAAGCTTCCGTCGCGTGTGCAACCTTAATGGTTAAATAAAGCTACACAGAAATCATGTATGACGGAAATGTTCTCCTTAAAATTATATAAAAAATATTCCACGACAGCATAATTATGTCTATCTTTTATGGTCGACTCACAATAACACGTGTAACTCCCGATAGCTTAGCAGTTCGAAGCTTTCTGATTAAGTATACCTATACTTTATCTACTCTTACGTTTATGACACTTAAGTGGGTGAAATAAAGGGGTGAAGTTTAAACGAAATTCACGCGGGCGAAGCCGCTGGCAAAAGCTAGTAAGTAATAATATTGAAAAAAATTAAAAACCTAAAATAATTATTTAAATCGGCTGGGTGGTTTCGGAGACCATCACAAACATATTTCAAGGTACGGGATTCATTTATCTAAGTAAGTAATTTCGTATTATATTTTTTAAATAATTTTAGCACATTGCATGGTTCTTGTTTATTTTATTTAGTGTAGGTATCTATGTATAATAGTGACAAATATTTTTTATTGCTCTGAGACGACATTTCGGGCATAAAGTGTCCTAAATACTAAATTATTTTTTAATTTTCTTTTACAACTGTTAGTGTACCCTAAAAGACAATAAAAAGAACAAAAGCCTGACATTTACCAGCAGTACAAACTGCAAACAATTTCTCGTTATACGCTGAGCAATTTGGATGGCGATGCTCCTCTTGAAATATTTGAATAGCTGTCTGCAAACTCAACACTCTTCGCTGACACCTCAAAATTCCAAGTTTAGTTATGGATTTACATCTGCACTAGTTGTTACCGGCGGTTGTGCTTTTCAAAAACTTTGAAGCTGATATTTCATTATTCCCAATTAGAAGGGTAAATATCAATTTTAATTGTGCTTAAAAATTTAAATTGGCAGATTTTCAAACGAACTTTCAACCTCTATTTACTTCTTTGGGGGAGAAATATTACAAAATGAGTTTTGCGTTAATATTCGCCTACTCATAAATACCTAACTCCCTGTAAACATCGCTATAGGTGAAATCGTTGTCAAGATTTAATTGATTAAAGTGAGTAAGTAAGGCTCCTTTCTAAGTACATTTAATGACGCACGTGGGTAGTTCAGTGGTTGTAAACGTCCATGGAACTTGTGGAACACAACCTTCGGCCTACAAAGTCTTCTAGTACTGCCTTGTGGACCTCTCCATGATGAACCAACAACTACTGGCGGTTGTTGCCATTATAAGGAAACCAATTAGTCTTTTGTGGTTATATTTGGTATTAAAACCTGGTGGAAAGCGTCAAGCACTGCGTATGGACATCAGTAAACTCAAAAGGGTAAGCAATGCTTGGCCAGCAGATGCAAAAGGAAAGAGAATGTCTACAGTCATACGATAAGTTAGATAAGTAGGCGGATGGTAGCTAGTCGAGCCTTGACCCTACCACCAAATAGACGTTTATTTATGTCTTACAATCCTGGTCTTCCGGTGGGATTGCTGTTAGTATCCAGGCTACTCTACAGTCATATTAATGGGCCTTTTATAAAATGTAATGGCGAAATATCCAGTCGAGAAATTATTGCCTAGTGTTTCGATTCCCACAATCAGCGCATTCGCAACAACTTTTTCGAAGAACTACTGAACGGTAAACAAGTTCCGCGAAGCCACTTTTTGGCAAGCTTCCATTAGGAAACCAAATGCAAGTCTTACCTAACTGTAGACTTACCAAAGCATGCGCCCATTGCCCATTTTTACGTCTCGTAGATAAAATAACGAAACTCCAATCGTATGTCTAGTTTTTCGTGTCTCTGTCCGATTTTCTCCAAATTAGACGCATAAATACCTAATGAAAAGGAAATTTCAAAACAGGGCAAAAAAGAACCTCCCTTCGAGAAAGAGGTTAAATATTTTTATCTGAAATAAATTAAAGCTTAACAACGATCCCACTTGATACGTGGCGATGAAGTCTAAGATGACGAACGCACTGACTTATAAAAGCTTATTCACTCTTCTTGAAGACTCCCACTTAATACACAGGCGGGTTCACCGACGCAGGCAAGCTATTAAAGTCCTTCGCAGTATGCACAATGAACGGCTAGGTGAGGCTAGGTATTTTTACACGAAAGAAAGGGATCCTGTTTACGGAAAACACATTCCAACTAAGTAGGGGTTTTTAATCTGACTTGACCAGTGACGATTTTTGGTAATAATACTTTATATCTTTCGCGGCCCATAAATTTTCAACCGCAAAGAAGTTTAATGTATATTGCGGTTATGATATAATTCATAAAAGTGTCTGATATTTGAGTGGAGTTCTTATAAATAGAAATGTGTAACTACAAAATGTGAAAAATAAATTACCCATACATGATTTCTATTTAAAGTTGTGCTTGTATCTCCGCATACGATCAACTGAATCAACAAGCGTAGCACTAGGAACACATCTGACCGCATCACAACGGGACGCTTACTTATAATTAGGTACAATTTAATTGGACTATTACTAACAAGACGTATCAGATATAAATATAACTATCACTAATGGTCTCTAACCTAGTAGAGTCCCCCTTTTAGTTAAGTACTAAAGTTAACTTATCGGCTAACGCTCTAACACCGTTTGCTAACTGGACCAACCATGCTGGTCCCGACTTGAGTATTGTTCAGTGTCTGTCACAGTCGTCGTGGGCGACATTAGCAAGATAGTGTTACAAGCTCGTATGTTATCTTAAATTCTTTTAAAGTTCTGGTACGCAAAACTTACGATATTATCTTTCGTAGCAACAAGTGACCATACACACACACACAGACACACACACATACACATACAAACACACACACATACACATACACACACACACACTTTCAATAGCACATTTGTGAAAAAATTAAGGATATTGCGGAATAGGAGTCTTGAATTGTATGCGGAGGGAAAATGTACAACCCACATTTTTTAAAGGGGCAATTTGTCCTAAAATATGTCCGAAGGGTGTCAGGTTATGAACCCGGCTCTTACTCTGGCCTCGGCAGCCACCCGCCGGCGTAAATTAAAGTAGCGGGTAAAAGGAAATTTTACATAATTTTTAACTGTACCTTATTAAGACACAACCCATAATCTATACTAATATATAAATGCGAATGTGACTCTACTCTAACGACACCTCTGAATTGGTTTGGATGAAATTTTGTAACAAGATAGTTTAAGGATTAGGAAAGGACAGGATATCTTTTATCCCGAAAATCTTTCTTCAACGGGTACCTACTTTAATCCTGGTGCTAAATTCTTCGTAACTTTGCGCTTCTCTCAAAGCCCTTCATTATTAATTGTAACGCTTTAAGACTCTTGTAATTGATTCCTGGGACTTCTTTAATAAACATTACGAGACAATATAAGTACATAATATAAAAACTAAAAGCTAGTTAAAGAACATTACCTACAGGTTCAATAATGTTAACCTTATCCTCACAATCCTCTTATTGCTATCATCATAAGTTACCTTTTTCTGTTTGCCTAATTTCGAGAATTTCATATCTAGCTCCTTTCACATCTGTCACATATTTATGTTTTGCTTAAATTTATTATTAGTACACCCCGCCCTTAATCTGTATCCTTACCTTTTTCTTCTTACCCTAAGGTTGTCTGGAAGAAATCGCTCTTTAGCGATAAGGCCGCCTATTGTATTTCATTTGGTTATATTATGTCTCTTTATGTTTCTTTATATGGTGTACAATAAAGAGTATTATTATTATTATAAATAAATAGTAGGTATGTACATAGGTAATATAAATAGGTAAATGTAATACTCGTATATCAAACCGTTACATTGTTATGTAAGCATTGTATCGCTTTCTAATAGCTATTAAACAAAGAGAATGACTATTTGATATTATAACCATCTATCCTTCTCTCACAATGTGCTGAAATATTAATCCAACAACTATTTAATCAACTGGCTGTCGAGTTGTTCAAATTTAAATGGTTTGTACAAAGATTAACGAACGATGAATGAGTTGTACTGCGGAGAAAAGGCACTTTGGCAAGTGCTAATTTCTGTAACTTAGTACTCGTTTAAATCTGCGTTAGTTTAATATTGGAGAGCAGAATCTTGAGAAGTTGCTTTACAATTAAAATATTTTGTTTTTAATAGTCTGGTTAGTCTTTGGGTGGTTGTATAGTCAAGCTTACCGCCAGTGCGGTTGACCCGCGCCGATGAATGTTACTACTAAAGACCGGATTATATGCAACATAAAAAGCTTGAAATATGCATGCAAATATGCATGAAAAATGCTTGAAATATGCACGAAAACTGACAGAATATGCAACATTAAATGACTATTTTTTTTGTTTTGTAAATATTATTCCTTTAGATTTAAGTTTATTGTTAGTAAATACATACTTGTTTTAAGTTTTACTTTATTAAGTACTAGCGGTCCGCCCGCGGTTTCACCCGCGTGGATCCCGTTCTCGTGGGAATATATTATGCATGTATTATACATAAAAACCTTCCTCTTGAATCACTCTACCTATTACAAAAAACCGCATCAAAATCCGTTGCGTAATTTTAAAGATTTAAGCATACAGACAAACAGACAGACAAAAATAGCGACTTTGTTTTATACTATGTAGTGATGTATCTTTATAATTTATTGTTTTTAATAAAATAAAAAACTAATAAGTTTTAGATTTTTTATTACAGAATCAGCATACATTTAGTAAACTATCCATGATAGACGATAATCGATACAGTAACATGTTACATTATTTAATATTTTTGTAAACATTAACAATCAAGTATTGTTCTAAATGTTCAGTGGTAAGGTTATTTCTTCGATCATTCAAAATATTTTTATAGGTTGAAAATGATCGCTCCACATCTACTGAGGTAACTGGGCAGAATTTGAACTTGGGTGCTATGTAAGCCCTTATATTTTCTGGCAAATTTTCCCCCGGCCCATTAATAAAACTATCAATTTCACACCGATGTTCAAAGCCTGGATTATTGTTCAAAATGGTTTCAAACTTTTCTTTAAGTTTGCGGCTGCTGAGTGCGCTGCGCTCGAAAAATACTGTAAATTATAGCGATAATATGCATCATCACTAGATCTTAGGAAAAATATGCTATTAGCGCTGAAATGGCTTAAATATGCAAATGCATATGCAAATATGCAAATGCATATTATCCGGTCTCTAATACTACAAATGTACGTCATGCGACGTACGGCACGCGCGGTTCATCGGCGCGGGTCTCTTTTCTATATAAAACGGTACAAGAGACTTGTATCTCGTGACCCTCGCGTCGATCAACCGCGCTGGCGGTAAGCTTGACTATGCAATCACACTTTCAGGGCACAATATATTTAAACCTAAAAAATAATGTTTTAAAGTAGACAACTGTGAATATTAAAAAAAACCATTGTTTTACTCGTTTAGAAACTTCTAAACATTATAACTTAATGAAAAGCGAGGAAAAATGACGGAAAAAAATATGCAGTGTTTCGAAAAAACAGAAAAAGTCCGGCATTCTCACAATACAGTCAAGGCCGTGAGCTTAATTAAAACCTTGACTATTGTTCTAATGTTTTATATGGCTTCAACCCATTAGCGGGCCACTGCAGGGCGCGGGTAAATGAGGGGACTGAGCGATGCTTCGCCACGTGCCTCCAGTGCGAATTTATGGAGTCGTGGCCAAACTAATATCGGAAGTTTTGTCTCTTCGCGTTCGAAACTCGTATACATTTAGTTACTATTAGCTGTGCCCATGACTAAGTAAGCGGGAAAGTTTTACCCACTTAAAAATCATGATCCACAACCTCCTCTATCTTACATTGAAGGTCGCATAAAAATCAGTTTAGCCGATCCGAAGATTCTTGTATAGGTTCAAACAGGCAAATAGATAAACAAACAAACTTTTTTTAGATTCTTGTTAAGTATATATCTACTTTTTTAACCTCGTCAATATATTTTTTATGAATACTTATATGTAGGTATATTCAGTGAACAGACACAACATAGTTTTAATTAATTGCCATTTCTAAAGGAAACGAAAGCTCAAAGGACGAGTAATTAGTTAAATACACATCCATCCGTTTAGTCTGACATACACAACACTTTATCACAAACATCGCTCTCGCCTGACGCAGCGAGCGTGTTAAGTGGCTGAAGAGCTAAGCACACGAGACGTGTGTAGATACATTTTTAAATACACTTCTTAGAGAGGTCAAACGAAATGATAAAACGTATGTGACATGTGTGTTTTTATGATTTCATTGATTGGCGTCAATCGGAGTAATGACATCTCTTTATCAATATCTATAATAATACTAATCGTAAAAATGTCGGTCTGGATATGTTCTGTCCTTCTGTGTAAGTTCTTCATGGCATCCATTATACAGAGAATGAGTGTTAATCTTTTACTCTACTTACTCCCACAATGCTACATATGTCATGGAGTCCTTCAAGAAGCAGATCCATCACTTCCTTCTTGTTCGACAACGCGTTGGTGACGCCTCTAGTGTTGCCAATGTCCATGGGCTACAGTGATCACTTACTATCAGATGACCTGGCTGCTCGTTTATACTAAAACCTGGTATTCTCTTCCAGCAGCGTCACATGCTTCACCCCGCGCGGGAGTACAGTTGCAGAGTGTAGACCCGCCCGAGAGGCAGCCCCCAGATGATTGGCTCATTCTGGAACCTGTGCCGCGCGTGCCCCTCCATGCCTGTTGATAAGGTCAGTGCAAATCATCAGTGATGAAGTTTTGTTGATAAGGCCAGTTGGTTCTCATCGTGAAGCGCTGTGCTGAATTTTTAAACAAACTCATCAAAGGCATCTTTTAACTAGGTAGTAGATTGTAGGTCTTCAAATCAAGAGTGAGTAGTGAGTGATGTTACTGCCATCCACGACTCAAAGTCCTTATATTAGCGTATTAGCGTGTAGAAACGGAAAACTATACTTAATGTATTTCGATTACAACTTTGTCCAGTTTCTACAAAAACCTGCCAGTGAAAGGTCAACGGAATCAATTAAGGGTGCTGAAGTTGAAAACTTTTCTACAGAAAAAGAACGATGCAGATATAAATAGTAACGCGACCAAATTATAGCACACTTTTCTTATGGACTCATGATATCAAACGAGCATACAGCACCACTATTCCCATGCTACCCATGATAATAACTGTGACCTACTGATAACAAGACTCAAATTGGCACGGATAGTAAATACAGGCAGCAAAGGCTCTTATTAAAAACATTAATTGGTCAGTTCGTTAGGCCGCAATTATAAGGACGAGAGTAGGGGTTGTTTGTGATAGTTAGCCCCATTAGTTGTTGTTAGTAATTGAATGTTAATAGCCGACTAATGAGATAAAAACCACCTGACGATAAATTGTCACCGTTGCCCATGGACTTCATTTACACAATTGTGTTATATTCCGATGTTTCCAGCTAGGAAAGAAGAAAGAAGAAAATAGAAATTAAGCTCTCAAGCAATAAAAAATAACTAACTTTTTACAAAAAAAATAACCAACTTCAAAGTCGTGATAACTCAAAAAACACTCGCCAGATGGCACTCAAATTTAAATTCAATACCTTCGAAAAAACAAGAATCATTCTAATCGGAATAACCAGTCAAAAGTTATGAGGTAATAAGCATAAATTAAATTCACATTATTGATCATAACTCAATTTTATGGATCTAGACTAGACGGCAGTAATTTCTTTCAAATGGCGAAAGAATTATCGAAATCCGTTCACACAGTACGAATTACTGATTTCTGACATGAGAAAAAAACATACGTACGAATTGAGAACCTTCTTTTTTAAATTCGGTTAAAAAATTAGTGATCGTCAATCTCCCAGCCAGAACGCGACAATTGATTTTTCATCTGACTCAAGCAAGAGGATGTTAGACAGCTATCCGGATGTCAGCACTACCACTACGAGTATTACCACTAAGCCCGTTTTAAAACTAATAACCCGATTGTTACTTTAATCATCTCTGGGCTCTCTGGCTCGATTAAAAAGAACCATTTTTAATGTCGTTGTCAAGGCAACCAACGTCTTAGATTCAATGCTGATATTTTGACCCAGTTGTCTGATGTATAAAGTGTCTTACGTATAAATCTTATAATGTCTTATCTTCTCCTATCTTTTTCTAAAATAGCACAAAAGTGACGCATTGCCGTATTTGCGATATCCACATTTTATGATCCATATTTTTACAACCTTACGAAAATAAATTTGACACTATATGATAAATTTTCGATTATACTTTCTGGGGAATTTATCTCAACAATATTTTTGGGTCTGTGTCCGTTAAGAACATTGTTTTTAAAAAAAAATTGTAGCTTTAAAACTTTTTACACAGTTTATGAAATTTTTATTGTTAAATAATAGCTTCTAACATTTATTTGATAAAAGAAGGCAGGGGCATGTTTCAAAAAGGATAATCACCCCATTTATTTTTGCTAATAGACGCCCTTAGGACGCCTTTAACACGAACATTCCAATCTATCACTTTTAATAATTCCATGTTGCATAATATGGGCGAAATAGATACTTCTATTAGTAATTAGGTTAGTAACTAAATTTAAGATAGTAAAAAAATATAATAATGTAATGTAACTTGTATATAGACCTTTAATCGCCCAGTACTGAGCACAGGCATCATTGTTGAGGAGACCTAGGGCATACACATACAGCCACACTGCCCCAGTACGGATTGGAGGGATTTTATCTAACGATAACAACGGGGACAGATGGTTGAACATGCCCTCCGAAGCACAGAATCGTTCAAAAAATTTGGACAACCATTCATTTTGTACCCTTGCTTAAGATTAAATAACTTCTTAGCATCATGTTACCACGATCAAATACTTCACTTACTCACTACTCGAAATAAGCGATTCAATTCATACAAATGATGAAAACCGCTCGTTTCAAAACACAAAATCCAAATACCAAGTAAAATGATCCCAAAGCGCTGAAATATAAAAGTCATTTTAGGCTATTCATCTCCAGCTGGGTGGCTTTGATAAGGCCTTCTCTAGTGAAAACAAAGGCATCGGCTATAACGATTATTCGCTCGTTCCACCCGGGTAATGTGATTAACGGCCAGTTATTTGCAGAAGGCTGTCTGCGCTGGTAAATTTGATGAGGGAAAGCTTTTTGATGACAAAGCTTTGAGGTACACAGCTTTTTATTATCGTCGTTTGTTTGATGGAACACCTGTATTGGTGTTATTGAAGGTCAGGTGTATAGATGTACGCAATAAGTCTGATGGTATGACAGTTTATTGAGAGTAAGAGTAAGGTAAGAGTGTAAGGGGCTTTGGACAAACTGAGCAAGGGAGACTCTGGAAGAGACAAGATGCTCCTATTAGAGTTCACTGGTCTCTGTCCAGATACTATTCTGTCTGGTCTGGCACGACGTGGGTTGAAACCCATTAATGGCCCACTACTGGAGGCCTATAGTGTACTCAACACGTTGCTCCAGTGCCGATTGGTGGAGGGGTTAGAGGCCAATCCAGCATCGAAATTTTACATGCCGCCCAAAGGCCTTCAGACATGACTGGGGCCAAAGGCTTTACATGCCCTCCAAAGCACGGAAGTGCTCAAGTAATTTTGCCACTAGCGGTCTCCCATCCAACTACCGACCGCGCCCGTAGTTGCTTAATCGACGCAATTCGACTATATTTTTAAGGTGTGTCGCCTCAGAACTTTGTATTAGGTGAACCGATTTTGAATTTTTTTACTCGAAACCTAGCACCTACTACATGTTAGATCCTACTACATGATAGATATAAATTAGAGCGACATCTTACGAGTAATTTTTAAGTTATTATTTTTGTAAACAAGTTAAATTATGTTGGTACTTTTGAAACGAATAAAGCTCTAATAGTATACATGTTGCAATACAATATAGGACGTAATGAACTTTACTGGAGAATATTGCCACGCTCCGTCCACTAAAATATGCTGTTGAATGTGGTTAAAGTTTGCTAACTCAGTACTCAACCCTCACTTTACGCTGTTTGTTTACGACTGTACACAAAGTTTTTAGCAAATATGTAGGCGCTGGACCTTCGTCGGAATTTATCGTAGAACATGAATAATGGAGGTGGTAGATAATTTTACTTACTTTTTTATTTATTAAAACTCACAAAAATGTGATTAAAATAAATAATTCTTAATTTACCTTTATTCTTTTAGCATTAAAAAAGCAAATTCAACAGCGACAAGTAAAAAAAGATGTCGCTTAAAATGTGAATCTTAATCCAATTTCTTAAATTTAATTTAAATTATCTGTTTTTGTGACATTAACCCTTGCATATAGGGTAAACTTAGAGTAGGATTTTAAATAAAACCGTTTGTCATCTGCTATTCATCACTATCCCACTGCCAGTTTCCTCTCAGAATGAGGTTTGAACCATAGATCATCACCCTGGCCAAGTGCGAGTTGGCACACGATGGAGTTGGCAAAGAAAATAGCGATTGTGAAATAAAAAAATAGTTAAAGTTACCGCCCACGTTCAATTCAAAGCGTAGAAACGTTGCTCGAGTAACAACATTGTAAATAAATAGTCTCATTTACTGAACCCCAATTAATTACATTAAAACTATTTTTCACCGTTGCTTCTAGATGGAGGTTATTACAAAGGTAATACGGGATCGTATGGACCTTAAAAGTTCCACAAGCAAGGAGTTGGTTCTGTAGCCTTATACCTACTCGCACAGTCGTACGTCTCTGCCGGTGTCCTACGTGAGCGACGAAAACGACGCGACGCGACGTTGCGAACGCGACGAACGTGATCAAATCAACGTTATGCCTACTTGCGTCTACAGTGACAGTCTGCGACAACACGTGACGTTGTCATTGTCTTTTTTTATGGAATTAAAATAGCAAACGAGCATGCAGCACCATCCTTCCGCTGCCACCCATAACAACTGTGACCGACCTAGAACTAGACTCAATGAGTTTCGTTCTAATTCGGTCACAGATGCGTTGCTACCCCTGAGGACTGAGATGGTCGCCTCTAAAAAAGTGTAACCGGCTTTACACCTTCCTATCCGGAACACAATTGTTCTTAAAACAATTATTACACGATAGGAATGGTACTAAGTACAAGTACTAGAAAAATTCGAGACACTACATGAATTCGAGACAATAAGTATTATCTTACGGCGTATAGTACGGTACGGGAGACTACGCGCTACACGAAAGTTCGAGAAGGCTTTGATGTACGATCAAAAACTGTCACAGTTTCGACAGCTTGCGAATACCACGAATGTGCACGAATGATTCAAAAACTTCCAATATTATCATTTACGAAGGTCGTCCTATTTTCTCTCACTCATACGTCTCATAACTCCAACAATTTCAGGGGTCTTGGACGTCTCGGTAAGTCTTTTCATTCATTTACTCTTAACAAAATAAAGCATAGTTAGGCCCTCAGACAGACCTAGAATAGGTCTGTAATGTAATCAAGCTTACTTATATTATGTCATGATCACCTTGATATTTTTGCAAATTTTTAACGCAAACAAACTTTCTGAAATTATTGAAAAACTAGTAAATCCGCCCTCGCTTCGCTTCGGGAAACCAGCCCCTTCAAAAATCTCTGTAAATTTTAACAAATTATGTTATTCCAATGTCTAAGCTATATTACTGCAAAGTTTCATGAAAATCCGTTCAGTAGTTTTTGCGTGAAAGAGCAACAAACACACACACACACACACACACACACACATACATCCTTACAAACTTTCGCATTTATAATATTAGTAGGATAGTAGGAAGTAGGATTAGTAGGATATACTGAAAGATTCCTGTACATACATATAGACTCAGACCAATAAACTATAGACGAAACGCCGGGAACAAAAGAGTGAAGCCAGCAAAAAATCAGCCTAGCCTTCTAATACACACGGCGGCACTCACACCAAAACGACTTTTGTGTTCTAAATAATAAACAATGAATGAAGCTTTGTGTTCCAAAAAATAAAGTTTAAATTCGTTCTCGTTCAAACTGTCAACATAGGGCATTCTATTGGTTTCGATGAGTGCTTTCGGCTGACTTTTGCTGGCTTCACGCTTTTCTTCACGGCGCTCAGTCTATAGATTATTGGTCAGAGCATATAGATTATTATAAGATGAAGCTGATGAAGCTAGCAAATCCATGTTAAAAATGCATACAGTTTTCTTTAGGTTTCGCTACCGGCATCTATTTGGGAGTGAACTGAAATTGTTTTAAACCCCAGAGGCGCGTGTGGTGCTGCTGTTTCGAACAATTTTTTAGCCTTTTTATGCTTTTCAAATTCTTTTTAGAGCTGAAAGTAATCGGGAAATATTTTAAACCTGTTTTATTAGTTAGTGGTTAACTTTATTTTAAGTTATTGTTTTTTTATCCACTCACTCATAGCCCAATACCAGGATTCGCTGTGCCGTGGGTGCCATGGACAACAAACAAACAAGGACACATCCAGACCAAGAGCGGAAAATCAAAGTCATCATTCAAATTTCCGCCTCGCTGGGAATCGAATCCAAAACCCTCGGAACAACAATCCGGTGTGTCAACCATTGCACCATTAGGCTCGTCAAAATATTAAAAATTATTGACACGAATTACAATAACTGATTCTTCGGTTTCATAAATGTTACAATGTGCACAATTTTAAGCAATCAACGATTAAATAAAGCAATTATAATAAAATTAAGACAATTAAGTATAAGAGTATAGAACGGTGGTATAAGCTAAAATCACATAATGGGACGTTGAAACGCATAGGAGGGATATTGGCTAGGAATTCACATTGTAGTGCCTTGAGAATGAATTAAGAAGGCCCGGATATCGTCTATTTCTTGCCTGAGAAAAGCAGCCTAGCGCAAAAGGCATGGCTTATGAAAGGCTATTTTCCTTCGCAATATTTCAGTCCATTGTATAAACACAAAAGCGGTTCTACCAAGCGATCCAATCCATATTGCGTTGCATATAGAATTCATGATATTTACACCTTAATATCCTAGCAATGTTATCCACACACGACTGTGTAAATTAATGATGATGCCTGCTACGCGAGGAGTTGAGGGGTCGATTTCCGAATGTTGACTTTTCCAAATATGAACTTTACCAAAAAACACCAGTGAAAACCGCATCGAAATCCGTTAAGACGTTTCTGAGATTAGCACGCACAAATTCATGAAGGCCTCTAATAATAACTTTGATAATAGTAACTTTAATTGCATTGGCCCTAGTGGCCTTCACAGCTTCACGCGGAGGGAACATGTACATAGGTACACACAGCGATCACTTACATTTTATACCAACATATAGATCAGATGTTAGTAAACGCAGGAATAGGATTTGGCTAGTCTACCCAAGCGAAGCCATACCTAATTAGCCTAGACAGGTTTAGGTACTTATCAATTTGAACGCTATTTAGGCTATCGATCCAGATCAGAAGCAAACAAAATTCTAACACTACTTCGGTTCAGACAGTGTTATGCCTGTTTTACGAAAGTATTAAGGCTGATTTACATTGATACAGTAGCTGGTAACATCACTGGATTGTCATTGTCATGTCACCGCTAAAATTGTAACATGTTTACACTGATACCTATAGTACTGATCCAGTGTCGGAATCCAGTGATGCTGGCGCCAGCTACTGTATCAATGTAAATCACTTTTGTCATTCCAATATAAGATTCTTTTTTGTTATCAAAGTAAGGTAGCAACCGAACGGGTAGTACCTACCATCCTTCCGCTACAACCCATGACAACTGTGACTGACACAGAAGAAGACTCAAATAGGGATAGCGGTGGTTAGCTAGTTAGTTATTTAGGAGCTACAATGCCATAGAAAGAAACACAGGACATTTTCTACCTTGTTTTAAAAAAGTAACTTTTCTGACTTTCCAGATTATGTATTCATGGATAGAATCGAGTCATCTTCTTTTACGGAGTTTGCGGGCGCAAAGTATGAAGAAGCATAGTTTCGTTAACTTGGAAGACATTATTGGCTTTTTATTTTGGGCATTTACTTTTTTTATGTACTTACAATACATAAAAATATCTTCATTTATTGATGAAATAATAGTAGATTGTATGACAAGGGTGCAAAGTAATATTTTTTCGGCGAGGGCGTTTTTTGAATCCAGAGCGAAGTGAGGGATTCTAGAGTAGAATCCCGAGCGTAGCGAGGGATTCTTTAGTAGAATCCCGAACGTAGCGAGGGATTCAAAGTACGTCGCCCGAGCCAAAAATATACTTGCACCCGAGTGATACACTCTACTTTTCATCACCCACTATGAGAAAATAATATATATATATAATAGAAAATAATACGTAAAAATGCACGAAAACTTAATTTTAATTTGAAAACGAAATCTTAATTTGATTTCTTTTTTTATTATTCAGCTATTTAAAACACTATGGCTATATTTTACTATAATAGTCCACTCCACCATATACATAGTTACTTACTTTTACGGCAAGAAAGATTTCGTCGGGTGCTTCATTAAGAAAAGTCTCCACATTTTTGACTGTGAACACTTTGGATTTTTAGGTTTAAATCCATCAGAAATCCTCTTCAGATATGCTATTAATTTCGAATATGTGTCCAGTTTTATATCGTTATTAGAACTGACTGTTGATTTAAGCATTGAGTAGATACTCCAAAGGGTGGAAGGTTTTTTAGTTTTAGCTAAGTTCTGGAAGTACGCCAAAAACACAGTTTCTGAAAAATTCTTGGCGCCTCTTGCATTTCTCCATTCCAAAAAATTATCATAGGCTTTCAAATATTTTTCCCGGGATTTCGCAGGTAATAAACTATTCATCACATTACTCGCTTCAGTTTTTATACTATCAGGAGGATACTTTCACTATCGTTGGAAGAACTCATTTTTTCAAAACAAAACAAAATTTCTAACAATACGTAAAAATGCACGAAAACGCGGGAAATAGTTCGAGCGATCTTAATGATTTCTTTTTTTATTATTCAGCTGGCGGGGCCCTCGCGTCGAACCAGACATTCTTTATTCAAACAATATTTGTGTTCGATTTCTTTAGCGCAAAATACTAAAATGTTCTAAATTCAAAATAGGACGGAAAAGATCTAGCCGGCAGGAAAAATTGTATGAAAATTCATTCCGGCCCGCTGAATAGAAAACAGCAACTTTGGAACCCATTATGTCCGAACCAAGTCGTCTTTTTCGAATAGGGGTGATGAAAATAATCTTTTCATATTAAATATAAAGTATGTAATGTGGAAATCAATTTATCCAGTATAATGTATGACTTAACACAATAAAACACAATCGAACTGAGAACCTCCTCCTTTTTTTGAAATCAGTTAAAAAAGCATCAGGCTCAATAAAAGACTACCTTACATGGAGATATCAGAAAGATTTTATATGTATCTACTTAACTTTTGTGCTACAATTTTATTGTTTGCAAATTTAATAATTTATTATTGTAGGTATACAAAATACACGAAGCTACGGCATTTTATGTACTTTGGTAACCTATACGGACTATGTTACGTACATATAACATATAACTATAAGACCTTTCCGTAAAGTACCTAAACCTCAATAAAGGACATTTAACGAAATGGAACAGCTTAATGGTTTGAACATCGACAAATGGGCTGAGTTCAAATCCCAAATAGGTATTATGAGAACGTAAAAACGTTATAAAAGGTTTCTAAACAAAATTCCTGAGAGGACTCTATAATGTTCCAGAACAGAACACTTTAGTGAACGGCGACGATTACCTACCACATTATGTGTGATGTATTGTGAGACTGAGCCCAGCAGTGGGGTAATTATACTTGGGCACAAACCCCTTCACCAATCCACGCTAGAGCAGCGTGGTACCTATGCTCTAGGCCTCCTCAATGATGAGAAGAAATCCGTGCTCAGTGGCCATTATTCGGTTAAAGCCACTGATATAATTATTTGAAAAGCCTATACTTTCACCTTTCTTTATTTTCAATCCACTTGACGGCATCATGCCTTTCAGATTGAAGCATATTATGAGCGTTATCTAGATGAAACAGTATTGAAGCGTAATCAATCAATTTGCTCAACTTTATGAATTAGGTACGCGTAAAACCTTTTCAGCATGAAAAAGAAAATAAAATTCTAATACAACACCTTTTATACGCTCTACGAGTCAAACTTCTCACTTTGTGATAACAGCCAATAATGGCGATGTTCGCTCGACGCTGATTGGCCGGCTCGTTTATTGCGGCGCGGCGCTGCGTGCTCATTCGTCAGTTATTCAGGGCAATAACCTCGTTCTGCCTTGAACTTTTATACAGCATGTTCGGTTTAGGCCAATTTCAAACAGGTATTGTAACGGTCGTTAAAAACCATTGCGGTTTTTGATTAATTTTATTATGAATGTCTATATTAAGAATATAAATAAAGAAACAATGAAATTAATTTATTTTCAACACACTTGCTCGTAAAGTTGCTATTTTTTCTTTAGTCTTACGCCCGGAATGCGGTTTATTACACACTATATAGTGCGTTTTACTTTTCATTGCCGCACTAGTGTTTTTCTTATTCCACTTTTTTTTTAATATCCGTAAAGAGGTTGTTACCGAAAGATTTATTATTTTGTAAATAAATAAACTTGTTGTACTTAGTCAAAATCTGATAAGATAAGATTATACTTCATCTAATTATCTATTAAAGCATTTAAAAAATACAACATTTTAAATATAATTATTTAGTTTAATATATTGTGTCTGAATGGCGGTGTTCTTTGCCTCATAGTTATTCAACCAAAGATACGGCGCGCAAAAAAATAAACCTCCGCGCCATTTTGTGCAACATTTGTTCGTTTATAATTTGCTGATTTGTGACTGAAAAATGTCGATACCTAATTGTTTTTTTCCTCGCAAGTGTGTTGAAAAACGTCGTATGATACGCGTGTGCTTTGTTCATTACAGTCTTGGCTCTATTACAGCCCTCGCCTTGCGGCTCGGGCTGTGCAATACCGCCTCGACTGTAATGACCAACTTCGCGCACTTGTATCATAATGTACTATTTCAGTATTAATAAATTACATCGATCACGCCTTAATAAGAAGCCGGTGTTTCATTTTTACCCGAAATCAAAAAGGAGGAGGTTCTCAATTAGTCTGTAGGTATATTTTTATAGATGAATATAACTTTAAAACTTATTACTGGGTGGACCCTTTCTGAAAATTCTTTAAATATCCGAAATCTGGCGCCTGTCGCGTGGTTCCGTTTACATTTTACTGTCATCTACTAAAATCATCATAACCTAACATAGAATTTGATTTGTAACACCATCTAGGTATAATATGTTGAGGTGATGTATTTCTATAAAAGCTAGTCGATTTGATTGGTTCGATTATACTTATTATTAGTTGGTATAATCGATTGCCCAACAATCCGCACTTGGCCAACGTGGTGAACTATGGCCTTAACCTTCTTATTCACAGAACCTGTGCCCAGCAGTAGGACAATTATGGGTTGCGTTGATGATGATGATGATGATCCATTTTATAGAAGGACACGGTAACTTATAATGCGGTTTTAGCGCGTTAATAACAGTCGTCCCGACGGACGGTTAGTGGCAGGCCTTAACTACTCGCGACATCCCCGGGGAAATACAGGCAGGAACATGATTTAATTATATTGTACAGCGCTGTTTACGTTTGTACGATAAGAATTGAGAGTTTGTTTGTGTACCTGAAGATTTATTTCCAACTACATCAACGCCGTTCGGGTTTTAATGGAATTCGGTCGTTTCTGAGATTACCGCAAACAACATCACAGACAAAAACATTGATTTCTAAAAATCATCCTTTTAATTTATCTTGCGTTATTGAAATGCACTTTAAGTGATTAGTGAAGATACAATAGTACAAATTCTACAGTAAAAGGGTCCACCGAACCCGACAACATTTTATTATTAAATAGCAAATATAATTTAAATTATTTAAATATAATTGAAATTAGAATTTAAATTATCGACGAATTGTCTTCAACATGGAACAAACAGGTTAAACAAGGCCTGTTATTACTTCATAAAAAAAGATAGTAAACGTCTACCGAAATCTGCCTGTGTAAATATAAACATCATATTGCATTTCACAAAATAATGTAGTATAATGGTAGTATATAAAATAACTCGTAAATAAATCGCCCTAGGAAAACACATGGCTGATATATCGCGCGTGAGAATGACATAAAACCATCCCTCAAGAGCTCAAGACTCGTTATCATGAAAAATTCAGTTCATCGAGCTTCCACTTCCGCTTTTATCCTTAACGTTCTATGTTTATTACGAGTATTCCTAACCTTCCTCATATTATGTACGTCATTGCAATCCATCACTGTCCCACTAGTGAGCTAAAGGTCTATCTCCATATGAGGAACACAGGCCACTGTTTTTATGGTTGGAAAATGCATTTTATGCATTTCGCCTTTAAAATTGAAATGATTTTTTCGGAATTCAAATTACATCATCGCTTCAATAAACAACCGTGAAAGAAACGACAAGTCTGAAGAAACGACAAGAAACTTCAAGGGTATTCGGCTCATATGGCCGATAGCCCCAACCTGCAAGTCTATTCTGTAAGAAACAAATTCGATATCGAAGCTCACTCAGGTGAGTTCTGTCACTTCGATTGCGAGCTTGATTGGCGCTGCCGTCGGTTATAATTTCAACAGAACGCGATGTACGTCAAAATCAAAATCTCACCGCGGATTCAGCTTTCGAGATGTCAAAGATATCCTTACAAATAGTCTAGCTGGGCGAAATATTTTAGTCGCCTAATATGGAGTAAGATTCCATTATTTTGTATCAAAAACTATTTTTATTAAGCCTTCTTTCATATAGCCATGTATACGCGAATATACATCTATAGTGATTACAACGAAGACACCAAGTTTTATTTGTATGTGACTCGGCATTTATTTTCCCATTTCCTGCGATGTTGGTATAAAGGATATTGTTTCAGACAGGGATCTAACAACAAACAATTCCCACGGAAACCGTTTTCATTTCCCAAGTTGTCACGTTCGATACGGAATTCGTTTTAATTGCATCCCACACAACTGCCAACTTTCCGCCTCTGTGGTTATGGTACAATACATATTGAAGGCAGGAATTTTGATGCTGTAAATTTTAGCTTACAGTGCCGTAAACTTATCTGACCCGGTATGAGAGGCGCTACTGTCTTGATCTTTGTCTGACAACAGTATAACATTTGCATTAGTTCCAATTTTGGCCACCGGGTCAGATAAGTTTGTGGCACTGTACACGTTAAGCTGAACTGTGAGCACAGGTCTTAAATTTGATTTTTGCGGGTAGTGGCAATTCCGAATTCCAGGCGACTCAAATATACCTACTTGCATGTTGCAATCTTAATCTTTCCGGCTATTATCCTCCTCTTACTCGAATCAGCTCCTCCATTACTTTTCTTGCAGATTTCCTGCAAAATAGAGAGAAAGTACTTTCTCTCATTCTTCTCCTTCTCTCGACCGACCACAACTCAGCCAGAATTACGACACTGCTCCAGCATAGGTTGATAGAGAATCTTACCAGATTAATAACTCTTAAAAACTTGACAAAAGTCTATGTCATAAATTGAACACAATGAATTCAGAGGATTGTATGATAGATTATGTCGCGGCAGAAACAATGGTCTCAGTTATAAATGGTTTAACTTTCAGTGTGGTTCACGCTATTGTTTCGTTTCACTACTAATAATTTCAGCATATAAATGCGTGCTTTGAATTTAGCAGCTCGATTTAGCGTAAGGGGTAACACCCATCTTTGACTAAGCCGACCTCCCCTACTTGCAGAATAGCTTGCTGAACAAATTAGGGTACAGTGACCGGTCACCCTTTTTAGTCGGTGTCGTGTGTATTCAGTTCAGTCTTACAGATACTGTAGACATTATAATCATCATCTCAACCCATCATGATCCATTATTGAGCACGGTTATCTCTCAGAATGAGGAATTTAAGGCCATAGTCCACCACGCCGCCCAGGCGCGGTTTGACAGATTTCACACACCTCTGAGTTTTTGCGAACTCTCCGGCATGCCATCTTCACGGTGTTTTTCTGCGTCGTTGTAACAACAGTCATTTAAAGGCTTGAAAACGCACATAACTCCGAAAATTCAGAAGTGCGTGCAGACTTCCAAGTAGGAGACCGAACACTAGACTATCACCGCTTCACTGTAGTTACTGCAGGTTGATGGTAAGGTTGAAACCTGGCTAACTAGCAACCACCTTGTGAAGGCAGACGGCTTGCCGTGTTTTGGCCATGACTTTGAGGTCCTATCATTTCTTTCTTACCTCTTCCTTCTTTATTGGTTCCCCACTGGTGTTACTTGATGTCCATCGACGACAGTGACCACTTACCATCAGATATCATCAACAGTATAGAAGATTGGTCCATTCTCAATTTCTCAGAATTAAACTTCCTATTACTACTATTATTATATATTATTACTCTAAGGCGTCGTGTCGCGTCGTCAAATCTTCTTCCAATATCTCGAGCTTTTGCCTTTAGTATTAAAATTGCTTTCCAGTGATCTCAAGATTAATAAAAGAAAAGTAAATTTTCTTATAGTTTTTGCTGCGCTTCGGAAATTTTATTGCTTGCTTCCAGAGCATTTATCGTCATTTATGACCAAGTGACGACTAACATCCATTTTAATTTAAAGTGTTCTTTGTTCAGTACAGCATAGAGTTCACCCGGGGTATTACCACCGCTCTTCACGGTATCCATACTGCGTTCACGTTCAATATGAAATTTGTTATGATTGCATCCCATGCAAATGCGATCTTTGCGCCCTGTTATTAAGGTTCATTATAGATTGATGGTGAGATTTTAAAATGCCCTAAGTAAATGTAGCTTACAAGCTAGATTAAACTGTGAGAACACGTCATAAATTTGTTTATAGCGGGGAGTAGCAATTCTATAATTCTCGGCAACACAAGTACCATTTTGGCAATATAATTAATCATTATTTTGACAGCAATTGTGTTCCGGTTAGAAAGGTGTGGATCCGGTTCCATTGTTTCAGAGGCGACGTCTAAATCCTCAAGGGTGGCATTATGTAGGAATTAGAACGAGACTCCTACAAACAATTACTGGATTACCATTCAGCTACAGCCCCTATCCTGGTCTTCACCTTTAATAATACCTAAACTTTGATGACTGGATTAACCGTCCTAATCCCAATTTGAGTCTTATTCTATGTTGGTTACAGTTGTCATGGACAGCAACGAAAGCGTGGTGTTGCATGCTCGTGCTATCATCAAGGTATTTAAAACTCTTCGTTACTGAGGGACTGACAGATAATGCACAGTTGAAAATATTTAACGCAAGAAACTGGAGTGTGGCATGTTTATGCCTTGGTTAAGGGTAAGGAAAATAGTTTCTTAGTATTTTTATTTATTTATTTAATTTTATGAAGCGCTCATAGCCCGGCGGCTTGCGTCGATCCTAAGTGATGTGGTGACCGCTAAAGTGGCAAAATATCTTGAGCGCTTCCGTGCTTCGGAGGGCACGTAAAGCCGGCGGTCCCGGTTGTTATCGATAGATAGCAGTCGTTAAGCCGTGTCGGAGCCCTTCGGGCGGCTTGAAACCTTTCGACAAACCCCTCTATCAATCCGCACAGGAGCAGCTTGGTGGAGTATGCTCTACTCCTCCTCAATAATGAGGAAAGACCCGTGCTCAGTAGTGGGCCATTAATGGGTTGTAGCCATTTAATTGGAGATAAACTGCAACATTTTATATCTTCAATAGGTTGCCTTAAAACTTTGTGTGCCTATAGGCTCAAGTGACGCAAGTGACCTAAGAACGGATTTCAGGAAATTAAATCCTCTTTCTCCCTTAAGAAGTAAAAACGCAGGCGAAGCCACTGGCGCAAGTCTAGTCTTCCATAAAATATTTGCTGCAAATTCTTAAACAATAAACAATACTCCACAAACTAAAGTAATTAAACGAGTCCAACTTTTGTTTATAGTTTGCTGAACATAACACAAAGCACTTTCATTTCCTTTTAATGGTCATTGGACTGCTTAAAAGGAAGAAGAGACATTAACACTTACAAAACATTGAAATTTAAAACTTTGTTCTTTGTAAGCATTAATTTAGAGGCTTGAGAAGTTACAGTATTTCATACCTGTTACTCACATCTCTCAAAGCAAAAATATAAATGATTCTGGATTTTGAACAAAGCCTAATTTGTATTTGTCATTCATGTCATCGTTAATGCAGATAATTATTTTAAAAATTACCTACAAAGTTATGTTATCACAATTGTAGACTTAAATTTGAACATTCGAACGTAAACCATGCTGAAACCAAGTGATATGCTCAAGAAGGACTAAAAAATGGCCAATTAAATGAACGTTGTGTTTAGCACTTAGGGTTAGTTTACAAAGGAGATAATTGGTATTTGCGGACCATCGTCGCAGCTTAATTGGGCTCATGTTAGACTTGCCAAGTCTAGGTAGCCGGGGAGCTAGACTTTACTCTTGTCTCGGAGAGCTCACAGAGTAATTATTATCATTTGAGCTTGAGCTTGCCAAGCCTAATTTAACGATAAATATAGAGTTACTAGCTTTTTGCCGACAGCTTCGCTCGCGTAGACTACACCATTTTGGTAAAATAAATGTATTTGGTGCAGTTACGGAGATAATATACTTTATATTGTGGACTATATCCCTTCTTAATTCCATATCCCGTGGGAAAATCAATAACCCCTGAAAACAGTTTTGAGAGAACACTATGCTACTTGCATGCGAAAGTTAAGTTCATTTTTAAGTAAAAAAAAACAAACCCATTTATTCCCTATCCCGTAGGAAAATCCTCTCTTATCACTTGCCTACGTTACATACCTAATCAGCTCTGAGTCTCAAAGGGATAGGCAGGGCGATGATGAGTGAATCAGTCAGACAGTCTATTTTTATTTATTAGATACAGACATAGTAAGGAGGTTGGTTGATAAGGGGTATTTTTTATACATCACAAACTCGAAAAATTAAGTTTTTAATTTTTATTACTATATTTAAATGCCTTTATATACTTAAAGATATGGGTGTTTTAATTATATTGGATTTACGCCTTCAATATTATATAGCGATATATTCTAATAAACTTTGGAAAGTATTGCTAGGAACGAGATTATTTATTTATTATTTAGCGTGTTGTGTATATTTTTGTTGCATTTAAACGACTTCAAAAAAAGAATGTGTATTATGTGAACCTATTTTGATAATTATTTTGCCATTCGAATAAGGTCAATAGGTACACATAAGATCAATCTGACGGTCAGTATTTGAGTTATTCTCAATTATGTGAATTTAATTTATGCTCGTTACCTCATAACTTTTGACTATGTGATTTTGAAGATTCTTTTTTTGTTCCAAAGGTAGTGCTTGTCGTGTGGTCTTTTTTTTTTATTGAAATTTTTTTTTTATTGTCTCTTATAAAGAGCGACATTTGTCTAGAAGTTTTTGTGTTATTTCGACTTTGAAGTCGGTTATTTTTTGTAAAAAGTTAGTTATTTGACAGACATAACCCAGTTACACTTTTATTATAATATATATCTACTATGGATAAACATACCAATCTTTATTTTCTTTAATATTGTGGCTAGAATAGAGTTTAAGAAAATCTTATTTAAAATCGTGTCACGTCGCTCATAAAGTTGATTGGAGCTATGTTAAGAATAAAAAAGAAAATGCATTTATAGTTTGGAATTCTTCCAAGAGAATTGTAGTCGTTATTGCGTTAAGTACTGCATATTTTCACTAGTCAAGTAACTAGACTTGCACTAGACAGACTTATATTAATTGCATCATGGTATAAAACGAGAGATTACATCTACAGTTACTATTGTATTGTGATTAAAGATAAAATAACAGACAGCCATATTTTTAATGGAATTAAGGTAGCAAACGAGCAGGCAGCACCACCCTTTCGCTGTTACAGCGGAGTTCCCATTACAGCGGCTTCGACTGCATTAAAATTATCCCAAGTGGATATTACCGGGATAAAAACTATCCAAGTCTTTTGGCAAGTCTCAAACTATCTGTTTACAAAATTTTACGTAATTCAGAAGCTTAAGCGATTAAACGTTACAGACAGATAAACAGATTTACAGAGTTATTTTAACATCTATAATCGGTATCATCAGTATACAAGTATGAAAAAATAACATTATCCCCATGTTCCGCCCTGAAATGTCTATTTACTGTTTGTGTGTGAGTGTGTATGTTTTGTGTGCTGTATGTTATTTTATGAGTGTCATAGAAAATACAAACACATTTAAACTGATCAATATAATTCTGCCTCGCTGGGAATTCTACCACGATCCTTGGAACGGCTCGTCGTAACCATTATACCATATCGGCCGTAAATATTTGATTGCCTGGGGCCATATTGAATCCTGACCGATTGTTTTGGAAGGATTCCATTAAGCAATTCCAGGCTTACATGGAGCATTGCGGCGAGATGCAGCGGTCGATATTCGGTCCTGCTGCCAATAGCACTCCTTTAAAATGAAGTTTCCAACTTTAGTATTGATTCGTGTAGTCGCGGACTCCCCGACGATACAGATGTAATAATGAAGTGTTTGGAAATAACTTTACGGCACCCATTTTGGGTTAAGTCAGTATTAATCTATTTTGATGAAATTTGGTAGGTTTATGAGTAGAAGACGTCGGATTTTGTGATTAAACAGTGACGGAAGTTTTAAACTTTAGTTGAAATTCCGTAGACTTTAAAGTAGGCACTTTATTAGTATTTAAAATAGTTTTATCTGCCCTTCCGCAACTATTGCAGGAAGAAAATAAGATGGTAATTCATCGAAAGAAGGAAATATTTCTGAACCAGTTTAGATGAGGATGACGAAAAAATTACTGAAAAAGATTAATAAAATTCTTCTTAGGTACGATGTATGAAGCAAAACGAAGATTAGGTAACTATGAACCTTGAAATCCTTCTTTTATTTTGTTTATTTGTTAGGGTAAAACCTAATCGAGGTTCACAAATGACTTAATGCCTATAGGAATTCTCTCCCAACCCTGGGCGAGGGTGAGAACATGTGGCAGGCGTCATCGTTGAAGCCTAGAAGAGTTCTGATTCTCTCCCACAGTGTGATAAGTTCATGACATAGTCTACCATGCTGGCCAAGTGCTCATTAACCCGCGAGCACTCGCGCTATGAGCATTTCCCTCACGGTGAATTTCAAATTCGCGCCATTCTTGGATTTATTTAACTATGGACGTCATTCGCCCGATAGCTGAGTTTTATACTTCCCCCGTCCCGCCCGTAATATTTTTTTCAGGAAAGTGTGCATCAATCGCTCAGTGGAGGTGGTTTGTTTAGCCCAGTCACGTCGCGCGGCGTTTTGCTCATCGCGCGAGTAACCACGTAAGTATTATTTTATTAGTTGTTCTTTTATTTTCCAATAGTACATAATTTAAAATAATACATAATTTAAAGTCTTTATTGTTAAATAACGTTCAACAGTGAGTATATAATACAGTATACATATAAATATAACAATATTTTTACAGATAGATAGCATAGAACAACAAATTTTGGCGTGGCGACAAGAAGATGATACGGAAAACATCGAAGAAGAGGTTTTTAGAGCTGATATTATTGAAAGTGATGGAGAGTGTGAGTACAGCGATCATCACACTGACACTGAGCAGTCATCAACGAAAGATGATGAAGAGGCTGTAAAATCTGATGGAATCTGCACAATCTGTCCAAGACGTAGGTAAAAATCGCAAGACAAAAATGTCATGAATTCCATGTAAAAAAAATTATGTACAGAACATGCTTTGACTTTGTGTGATACATGTAAAGCTTGTGCATTTGATGAAGATAATTTTTTTTGTTCATCCTTTTATTGTTTATGACTGAAGTTATTTTTTTTAGTTTCTTCCAAAAGTGCACTTAAGAAATGCCAATTTAGTTCCTAAATTTGTAATTAAAATATCATAGTATAACCAATGTTATACAATTAAAAATAAATAATTGATTTGATTTTACACAACTGTTTTATTATTAACAAGCAGTAATATAAATAAATATACTATAATATATGTACTTTTTCACTATTTATAAAACGTGAGAAAAATGCTCTATACGCGAGTGCTCGTGTAAGTTTTAAAAGCGCGAGTGCTCCCGGGTTAACAGACATCCTACTTTTATGACCATTATAGAGAACTCTTACGGCTCATTCACACGAGGACGAATCGTCTTTTTTCACGAATCGTCTTTTTTCACGATTCGTTATTTTTTTTGACGGCGGCAATGCTTTTTAAATACTCATGTTCACACGCTTGACGAATCGTGAAAAAAGACGAATACGGATACGTCTTTTAGAAATCACGAATCGTGAATGTTTTATGATTATGACGGATCCGCGCACAGTTTAGTATGCGTTTGTGTGTGAACTTCAATGCGGATATTTTGACGAATCGTGAAAAAACACGATTCCGTATTCAATGTGAACGTCCATCCGTCAAGACGTATCGTGTTTTTTGACGAATCGTCAAAGACGTATGCCGTGGGAATGAGCCCTTAGGTTTACTGGTTTCTTCACGATGTTTTCCATCGCCAAAGCAAGTAATTAGGTACTAGGTATATTCTACTACGCATACAATTTTTGGAACAAGTTACAGCAAACAAAATAATATATACTTAAATAAAAAAATATATATTTCTCCCAGTTGTTGAAAATATAACCATAATATGAATTCTGTTCGTTGTACCGCGTATTCTACTCGCTACCTTGGATTTTGGTACCGACGAAATTTTCGTCATAATCTAAACAAGATTTATTAAGACAGTGCAAAGTACTAAGATTTGTTTGTGTATTGAGAAACTTAGTTGGTAAGCTTATAACAGCTTTGGGGACGTGACGATTTCAAGGTATCGTGAATATTAATTCTACTTACTTCAAGTCTTACATTATTTAATGAATAATTTATAAGCACAGAAAGCTTAAGTTTGAAAATCTGCAGCCTATGGTTTACGTTCAAATCTTACAACAATGTATGCTGTAAGCTATAGGTATGTATGTTATTGGCTGAACTGGCTGGCCAGTCATAGCTGTCGCTTTTTGGTTAATCCATATTTGATGATGGTAATGTACCTATGTATGTCAGAAATTCAAGCGTCAAAGTGCAACAATATCAATATACCCTCGTTCCAACCGAGTGTCGGACACACAGACTAGGATAGATGTCAAATTGATTTGTTTGAACTACCAAGTTTTCACTTAAATTACTACCAAGTTCCCGAAGCAAAGAGGGCGGGTGAACTGACGTAGAATAAACTCAGCTCCTCATACGTAGGTATACTATGTGTTTTATTCCTCTCAGGACCTGAGGCACTGCATCAGTTTGTCTGCAGTAGCGCAATCGCTAGGCGCTTTCTGATATTATGTAATCCTTTGGCAGGGTGCATGTAGGCTACTTCCGAAATACTTGAGTCACCGAGGATACAGCCACTCCCCGTTAAAAATAACTTTGTAACTTTATTTGTAATGCCTTGGCTATATCTGCGTCTTAACGCGTTAATTAATGCACTAATTTGGTACTTAAAAAGAAATAGACTTGTCGAAAATATCAATTAACTCTTCATATAATAGGAATTTATGTTAAAGAAGCCTTAGTAACAGGCTTATATTGTAACAATTTATATAACATAAATTCTTAATACATGAAAATAAGAATAGATAAAATTGTCAATTTTCTTCTTAATTCACCAGATTAGTGCATTAATTAACGCGTTAAGACGCAGATGTAGTCGTAGCATAACGGTGCTCAGAGTGTGCAAAACTTAAGGCATTTTAAGGTCTTGCCGTCTTATATTCAAACTACTTAGATATCACGGCTTACATTACACATACAAGCCTACAATTTACATAAATTCCACATACGGTAAATGACGCGACCTTTAATACATGAAAATAAGAATAGATAAAATTGTCAATTTTCTTCTTAATTCACCAGATTAGTGCATTAATTAACGCGTTAAGACGCAGATGTAGTCGTAGCATAACGGTGCTCAGAGTGTGCAAAACTTAAGGCATTTTAAGGTCTTGCCGTCTTATATTCAAACTACTTAGATATCACGGCTTACATTACACATACAAGCCTACAATTTACATAAATTCCACATACGGTAAATGACGCGACCTTTAAATTCCATAGGTCATTAGGCTGTACAGAAAGCCCTAGGTCACGGACACTGCTAATAGCTCCATTTATCAAACTGGGCATGGTTTTCTGGCAGACTTAAAGAATAGCAATGGATTTTTTGTGTAACTATACCTACTTTACAACTGGCATATATTTATCTTCCTGCCAGGCAAGTCGTCGTGACCGAGGAATGGCTTCCCTTCCGCTGTTCAAGTGTTCATGGTCCGAACTTGTATACATTTATATGCAAGCGGGGTAGAAAATTTCGTTAGTGAGATTCAGGTGTATCATGAAGTTACCGTGTGAAGTGTGTGATGTCGCTATGTTCTGAATTAAAGGAGGGAAATGTTGGAATCCTGATGGAACTAAATTCCTTTTGCTGTTCACTATTTAGGTATTTTTTTTAATTTGATACGTATATCTCGAAACCATAATATATGTATTTCGGTTGATAATAACCCGTATTTTAATATGTTTAAAATAGTGAAATCTTGCGTAGAATGCTCAAAAAACAAGGTAACGCCGAAAGACTAGTAAATAAGGACTGTAACATGATAAAAACCAGAGATGTTATGGATATCCGTAACCGAAACCGAAACTATCGGATTTCCGAAATAAAAATATATCCGTAACCGTAACCGTATCCGCTAAAAAAGTTTCGGATAATTTCGGATAAGGGCAGAGTCTAAATAAAACCCGTTACGACAGGTTTTTGTTTCACCACTCACGCGCCATATAAATATGGCATATTTGTTATTTTTAGTCGTAAATGCGTCAGATCAATATTTTTTGGTATCACCCTATCTAAATAGTAGGCAGGTAGGTCTCATTAACAGAGATGTTCGCATTGGCCTCATGGGAATACAAATTCATGCCCAGACACCTAAATAATATTAGAAACCTCATTAACAACCTAGTCAATTTATTAGTTAATATTGAGTATTTCACCAATAAAGTGAAGGAAAAGTTTTGTACTGCGTACTAAATTAAGTTATAATTAAGGGCAAAATGCGTCCAAAATTAAGTTTAATGTGGACATTTTTTGATCATGATAAACTTCTTATTATAAAATGCATTGTAATTTCAAGTGTCCCAATAATTCTCAGTTTCCCCTATCTGACTTATTCATTGTATTACCAAATGATAACCCAGACTTGATAGTAAATATAATCAAATTATTACACACTATTTTTTTACTTTAATGTAATATCCGTAACCAAAACTATCCGAAACTTACGGATAATCCGAAATAATTAATATCCGTAACCGAAACCGAAACCGATATAATTTTATTCCTATATCTGTATCCGTATCCAGATCCGAAACTCCACATCCGTAACATCCCTAATAAAAACAAAAGAAATGTTTTCGGTAGGCAGCGGCAGCCTTAAGGGGGGCGAACAGGGCATTCATTCGGCCCAGGGCCTCGCTGTTGCAGGGGCCTCGCGCAACAACTCAAACAAAATAAAACAAAAATAGATTTTTTTAATTAAAACTTTTGACTTTGATCCTTAATTATTTATTCAGGTTATATCATTGCAGTAAATTAAAATAAAGTTATCTAATTCATTCATTCAAAACATAATTGAAAATTATGTAATACCTACCTCCTAGAATATCGCGTCTCGAAACCCTTGAAGATCGGTTTTTAATCGGATAGCACTTGGGTCAAACGTGAGGCGGGAGTCGGGACATAATGTTTCCTGGTCCTCTATAGCTCGGGGAAGCCCCGGTATTTCGTTCGACAACTCATGTCAACTTAGTGGAATTATTTTGCTTGTAATAATACGAGTTACAAAGTCGTTACTGTACCGTAGATAGATATCTTTAAATTTTGTTGATTATTACGTTCTTATAATATTTAAGGTATTTGAGTGAGCTGGAAAAGTATAAAAATTGTAGTATTTTAAATATTGATAAGCTGAAAAAATGTATAAAAGCTACGTGATATTTAAAAAAAATTTCTAATTGTTTATGCGAAACAAAATAAGATTTACGGAATGAGTTCCCATGATCGTGATGCCGGTAGAAAATTTGAGTCTGGTAAAATATGAATAAACTCAAATTTTATTTATTTGTATAACTTTACCGTTTATAATAACCATGTTTGACAACCAGACCTAATTTCGTACATTGAGATATTATATACTAAAAATTTTCACAAGGACAAATGGCCTCGCAATCTCGCAAAGACCTGCCCACCCGGAGCCTCGAAATGTGTAAGGCCACTGGTATATTCCTATCTCTATGGGCCACTGTTGGTAGGTAGACGTTATCCTAATTTTCTGTGCCATTGACAACGTGTTTTCGTTATGTTGACAGTCATAGACAATAGACGATTTATTCCAGCCATAGACGTAAGAAAAAAGAGACTGGTGAGCGTGCACACCATGAGATACTACAAGAATGCACAATTATAATGGCTTATGAAATTTGTGTAAAGTTTTATGCCGTTATAAAAAAACCGTCACGCAATGGGAGAGGAATTATTTTGAGGTATTTAGAAGGTATTATTTTGTCAAGTTTTTACTCATATCATTGAGGTAAGTTGCTCCTTTTCTTGTGCAAAATTAACCTAAATTTAATTACTTATACAATATCAATGTCGTAAGATAAAATAATAGCAATATAGTTTAATGATAAATTTTGCTATCGAACGTCATTAATTTGTGGTAAAAGCTCAAAGCTGTCTGTATACACTATAAAGCGATGTATCTAATCCATTAGATACTAATTTATTATCGTTAATGTGAGTCGGTACTCAAATACAAGTGCACTGTGCATTACAGATAATTTAATCTGCTTTGAATCCGTTTTTAATTAGTCATAAAGCATCGTATCCAAACAAGGTAATTGTATGTTTTTTAAACGTTTTTAGTTTTATAATTTAGAAAAAAAAATGGTTATGATAGATTAGTGGATAGATGTCGTTCAAATTTACAAGATACTAGACGTGAAACACCAGCTTCTGAATAAAAAAAGAATTGTCAAAATCGTAATATACCTTCTCTCAAGAATATAATTATACTTACCTAATAATCTTTAAGATAGAAATAACAATTGATTCTAAATCTTCATTCAAGAACCACATTAAAGATAGTGACTCAAAGCGAATTCTACAAACTCCTGAAAGTTTGAAACTTCTATAAAGCGGTTTTTAACCAGTTTAGTTAGTCTAGATAGTTTCAAACACTTGATATTCCTACTCGAGTCACTCTAAGAAGCTTTATTATGAACGACTCCAAATCGGGTCCAAAAATTAAATTCTGGGCTGATACGTAAAACATTGTTCAGGACTTTACAATAATTGAAATCAATACTGTTCCTAAGCCCCTCACTAATACTGTTGGCTATTTACATAAAAAAGTGTATGCCCACAGCAAAATATTTAAAACACTTGCAATACGTTTAAATCGCTATAGTAACATTACTGTAGCACCTTATTTAGATAATTATAATTAGTTTAATAAATGAAATAATACTATTTATGTCATAACTTTATTATTTTCCTAACGTTTTTGTTATCATACTACAATAAGCACTATCATTTTACATAAACCCGGGTCAGGATTTCAAAAATACTAACAGAAGTATTTGATTCATTTTCCTAAATGCTATTTAAAATAAATGTGCTTCTGATACAACTTTAGACCATGGTCCATACTTGACTGAACAATCTCATGGGGACAGCATCGCGTGGCATTTCGTCGTATTTGTGGTCTATGGAACGGGCTCTTGAAACATCCGACAATCAGACTTATCGATCTACAACCCATAACAGAGATATAAACCTTAAATTGTAACATTGCATTTTAAAATTTATGGACTTTTTGAGTACAAAACTATAAGTTTTCTTACCTAACTTACAAGCTTAAAAGATTGTGTGTGTTCCATCATATTAGCCTATAATAAATCGCTGCAAATTATACAGACATTATTTCAATTTATTTTCACATTGACAAAAAGGTGTCACTTTTAGCAATATAAAAACCTATAGCGGAGATTGTAGGTACTAATTTTCCGTTCGATACGGTGTTTGTTTTAATGGCAACCCTCACACATGCCAGCTTTCCACCCTTTGATTAAGGTTCATTATAGATTGACCACGAGAATTAAAAACGTCTAAAGTAAATTTAGATTAAACGCTAAATTGAACCGTAAGCACTGGTCATAAATTTGTTTTTAGCGGGTAGTGGCAATTCCATATTCTCGGAGACTGAAGTATCTGACCTACATCGAGTGCTCACAGATGTATAAAAAAACGGACGGGTCCACGTGACAGAATTGTAAATGTTCCTAGTTAACTTTAGAAGTCTGAAATGTTTGTAGGTATTTTCTGAAGTTCTAAAAAAAGAAACTGTAAGGCAAGAAAACCAATATACTCACGCACTGAAAACATTCCTTTGAGATTTCTTGACGCGGAAGAATTTGTACGTACAATTCCCTAGGCGCTTAAGAAAACTCTTCTTTGAACCTAAAGAAACAAAGTATTTTAGTTTTGTTCCTTCGGTTTCAATAACGTTTACGTCAACCCTACCTACATCCCGATTTTACCACAATACCATCTCCGACGCCAAAATATGTCTCTGTGTTTGTGTTCTTAACGATTATTTTCCATTGTAAAACATTAAAATTATTTGGTATGTGTCTCATTAAAAATAGTTGTTATTGTACAAAAATAAAATAAACGGTCACTTAACATCAGATACCAGCCTGCTCGTTTGCCTGCTTGGGCTATAAAAAAAGTAAAATTTGGGTCCAGTAAAGATATATGTATTATTATCACAGATCATCATGGTTGTGGAAATAGTAAAACAAAGATATCAGATAGTTACCTACCCATTAAAATTAAACTATTTAGTGAATTACAAGAAGCATGACATAAACATGAAAATGTAGTTTAACCCTGTGAAATTCCGTTTGCAGTGCGCCATTTGAAAGTGGAAGGAACTCAATTGAATTGAATTTGAAATTCAAGTATCAAGACGCTCGCCGAATACAAGTACCATGTTTATCCTTCGAGCTTTGTAGAACGACTACCCTGCTCTCTACGGCAAAATCAATGTGGTGTCGAAGAATAACAAACTCTTTCATAAAGCCGACCAACGGAAAAATTTATAGCCCCTTTCAGAAGAACTTAGCAATCGCATAAACAAGTATACCCGACTGTGACGCCGAATGTAACCGAGTTCACTCACATGCGCGCGTCTGTCAAGTCGAATTTGCGCGTCACAAATTCGACTTGACAGACAGAGCTTGGAATACCACAAAATTGTCAAAAACTCAATCATTTGCGATGATCCGTCCTACAACTAACTACGTCCTACTAACCAACTAATAGTCTAATACCATCAACTAACTGGACTAACCATCCTAGTCCCTTTGAGTCTAGTTCTAAGTCGGTCTCAGTTGTTATGGGCGGCAGCGGAAGGAAGGGTGATGCTGCATGCTCGTTTGCTATCTTAATTCTATTAAAAAAAAGATATTCGCGCGATTGTCAGTAAGCGCCAACGCGTATATTCGTTTAATTTTTTTTAACGAAGTGGTAATAAATCAATTCCGTAATGATAAATAACACAATAAAATAACTAATATTACAAAAAAATCAAGAGAAAATATTTAATTTTGTCTGTTTTTTTCTGAAAATGATTGAAATGAATATGTTTTGGGCTGTATCCGTAGAAATCGGGACGAATATTCGGGGAGAAAGTAAGCGAAATATTCGCCAAGCATCTTAACGAAGCGTAAGCATAAAGGCTTTCTTTGATTGGAAATTCAACTGGGCTACTGACGATGTCTCCTTGTTAATCACCGTTCTAATTAGCATTCACCCTGTGTTTGAAATACTTTTAATGCCTTAATAAGTAAGACCTCCGACATGGCTTAATGTTACAAACCAGGATCAAATCTTGACATACTTTTAACTGACTTAAAAAAGGAGGAGGCTCTCAATTCGTTTATATGTTTTTTTCTTATGCGTGTTACCTTGATGATTACCTTATAACTTCGTACCGGGTCAACCGATTTCGATAATTCTTAATAAAGCTAATGACTGCCGTCTGCATCTTATACCTATATCCCATTAATGGCTCACAACTTTGTACTACTCTCCTTATTACTGAGTAGGCCTAGAGCATACTCCACTACGGTACTCCAGTGCGGATTGGTGGAGGAGTTAGGGGCCAACGCAATATCGGAAGTTTTCAAGCCGCCTAAAGGCCTCCCGACATACTTGTAGCTTTACAACTGCTATCTATCGATAACAACCGGGACCAACGGCTTTACGTGGCCTCCGAAGCACGGAAGCGCTTAAGAACTTTGAGCTTAAGAGCTGTGCCACTAACGGTGACCCATCCACCTACCGACCGCGCCCGATTAACTTCGCTTAACTTTGTCGATCACTTCGGATCGACGCAAGCCGCCGGGCTGTGAGTTTCAACGTAGGTATAAACACAACAAAAATACCAGTATTGAATCGTTCTAATTATATTCGATCAATACATCTGTATTGATCGAATATAATACCATAGCATATACCATAGCACCATAGCAATTCGGCG
The DNA here is from genome assembly GCA_905404135.1 of Hesperia comma. NCBI lineage: Eukaryota > Metazoa > Arthropoda > Insecta > Lepidoptera > Hesperiidae > Hesperia > Hesperia comma. The sequence goes on from FR990036.1 coordinate 5,552,263, forward strand.
TACCTACCTGTCAACATGTCAATTAACGTACATTTATATGTTGTCAGTCGGAGGAAACGAAACACGTGTATGATTAATATTGTAATATTTTTGACCAGGCGGACGTAGCCGCGGGTAAGAGCTAGTATGGGTATATTTCCCCAATCAGGGAACATCCAAACCAATTATTAATGCTTGAATAAAAAGAGGATTTACTAAATGAAATGTTTCATAAATAATTCAATTGATTTTGACGAAGTTTCAATACTTGTTAAAGGAAACATTTGTTATTATTGCACTGTTCTTTTCAAGTACACGATAATAGTAATTGCATCATCAAAGCTTGCTCGACAAGCAGGGGTGGGTGCAGACAGAGGGTGGATATCCGGCCACCCCGAGGCGGGTAGAGGGGGAATAGGGCTGCAAAACCTATATAAATTGGAAACACCGCAAATTTTCGATGAATTGTTATTTTCCCAACGTCATAACTTTAAATTAAAATCGACTAAAGGCCTTATTTAAGCATTTAAAATGTCACTCGCTACAAACGGTGAAGGGAAACATCGTGAGGAAACCTTCATGCCAGAGAGTTCGCAAAACTCAAAGGTGTGTTAAGTTCGCCAATTCGCACTTGGCCAGCGTGGTGGACAATGGCCTTAATCTTCTCATTCTGAGAAGAGTCTCGTGCTGAATAGTGGGTTGTGATGGGTTGAGATGATGAAAGGCATGATAAGAACTACAAGTGGTAGTCTTTCACAACGATCCCCCCTGATGGTAGGTAAGTGCGTATGAAGTCCTAAATGTTGAGCGCGAACTTAAATAAAGCCTATTCTCGCTCTCCTCTTGAAGACTCCCACATCATAGATACATACCGGAAAGCACTGGCCATGGAAAGCTATTCCAATCCTTCGCGGTATATTATCCGGTATAATATATTCCAGTATATTATCTACCAAATATAATAACGCTTCACACTCATAGCCCCACACTAGGATTTCCCGTGTCGTGGGTGCCATGGACAACACACAAGACACAACAACAACAAGGACACACACCCAGACCGAGCACGGCAATTCAAATTCATCATTCAAATTTCCACCTCGCTGGGAATCGAACCCAAGACCCTCGGAACAGCGATGCGGCGTCTTAACCATTGCGCCATCCGGGTCGTCGATGACGATGACGAAATGACGAGGCGAACCGTGTAGTTAACCGGCGGGATGTTACCGAAAGGATGGATACCGACCATTCGTCAAGTTACGATTGTATGGTTTATTTTTGTACTGTATATTATGTATAAACAACACACAAACAACAGCAAATATTTACAAAAAACACGGAAAAATGTTTAGCCTAAGTAAAAATTTTCTTCAATACATATTAATAATCGGTCAAGTAACGTCGTACTCCCACACGTAGTTTCGTACCACCATATTAACTCAAATTATTTTAATATTCATTGGGATTTCGGATCCAACTTTGTTTTTGTTATGATAGCGACATATCTACAGGCATACTTTAAAATGATTCAGGACTTATCCCCTTAACATTAACCTACTAGAGCCACAGCTAGAGCTTTATGACAAAGAGACAGACCGGGAAGGCATGTTATAAGATTCCATTTGACACAGCGAAAAAATACGAAAACCTTGCGTATTTTTAGGCTTTAATTTTAGGTTTAATATTTTAGTACCTATTTTTTGCACGAAACGCCAAATTGCTCTCCGGGTAGAGCTGATTATATTTGAGACGTCGTGATGTCCATTGCAATGTTACAGTTTTTGGTCTTAGCTTGCAATGCAGAGGTCACAATTTTATTTCTTAGATGTTAACGGTTATTGTAAAATAAAGTCAAGTTTATGGGGTCGCATCTTGTTCTGCGGCAGTCAACGTGGAAACAAAGATAGATTTAATTGATCTATCTGACAAACTATTGTCTTACATGAAATTTAAAACAACATTTTTGTTTTACATTCAATTCTCTACATTATTGGTTTAGTGCTTTTTATTCGTGGAATCAAAAAAAAAATACAAAGTCAGGCCATATCCAAGACCTTCTAGCAGCATGAAAAACTTCCAATGCTGTAATGAAAATGTGTTGATCACTAACCTAATCCAATCCGCACTGACGTAAGCATGGTGAAGTATGCTCCAGGAATCCTCCTTATTCAGGAGAAATCCATTTTCAGTGGCATTTATAGTGGCATGAAGCGCTCAGTGTATGTATTTTGTACAACAATATTTCGATCCAGTTGCATGCATATTAAAACATCTACAATCCGCGATGAATCAAGTTCAAAATCTAATGTCTTTATAATTGCTAACGTCACATGGAGGGCTCCAACCCAGGGGGGGGCTACCTGGGGGGGTACATTCCGAACGTGGGATTTTCCGTCCACACCTCAATAGCTCTTTGACGAGTGAATTACTTCTTCAGACCCCTTTCATGGAACATTCTGAGAGAACCGTAATTGGATTAGAGCTTAAAGCGGGTACGATGAATTCCTACATTAGGAACTAAATAAGAAACAGCTGGACTAGTCAGAGTGAGAAAGAATCGTGACTAGTCAGAGTGAGAAGAATCCTAGAGAAGGAATCGTATTCGAATCATGCGACCAGTTCGAAAATTTACAATAATGATGATGAAAGTAACGACACCCTTCAGATTCTTCACAGCTGTACCCTTCAGCTTTACCTTCCTTTTGATAACAAACTGACTATACAGTATGTTATATAAAATATCAACAAAGCTATACAAAAAATAGCAACACAAAAGTACCATATTTTATAAACAGTCACATAGAATGTTCCAAACAGATACATAACCACCACACCCCTGCCGTAGGCTGTCCTACAGTCCAAATATAGATTCAAAGCCCCACCGCCACGCGAGCGGTCAGTGCGTGCGCCCCAGACGGTGGTACGTTATTGATCCCACCACCTACCGGCCACCACTCCCTCGCTCCATTTCTTGTCGCTTACTTCTAGTCGGTCATAGCCCCGCGACACGAAATCATGTTACACACAATAAAACCGTTTTAAAAATAAAACAAATTCAAATTTTGCCGCGTACCATATCACATTCGAAATTCGAATTCGAACGCGGCGCGTGTATCGAACGCAATTGTTGCCAAAATTGCCAAATTTTTCGTCACGTGTTTTCCCGGTGCCATATTTTAAGTGTCGTGTTGAGTGTTCGAGCGGTTGATAGTACCTTGATCTTAATTGTTTATGAGTCACGTTGGCCTGGTTTGGGGATAGCAGACATTATCTCAATTTACGGCATTAAGTTTCATAATTGTCCGCTCGATAGTGCAGAACGAGACCGGCTGAAATTGAAATGAATTTCAACGCGAAAACACCCAACTAAAATAATTGTTATCTCGACGAAGCCCGAACCGCCTTTCGGCTTTCTATAAAGTGCTTTCACCGTAATAATCTGTCTAACAATAGGATGCAAAAAAGGAAATTATTATCAACCGCCTATCAGATGCAAATTATCACGCCACTTATCTAGCAGGCCCCCTAGATAAAGCGGGACGGGAGATGGTCGCGTCTCTGTCGACACACTAACCCGATCGAGCGTAATATCGGAGTTTTCTTACTGTTCTATCTATCAGCTGATTTAGTCATTACACGGCGTCCGAGAGGTGTTTAGCGATGGTGAAGTGAAAAATGCAAGATTTGCATAGCGTCGCGTTATAGTACATTGTCGGTGAGTCACTGAGTAGGCGACGGACGGCGCAACGGCGCTCCGGACACCGGCAATTACGTTTTTTCCTAGTAGTTTCTAAAAAATACCGCGCTGGAAAGAAAACCGAACGAAACGATTCTCTTCGACTAAGTTTTTTCGATTTTTTATTAAAACTTTAGATTACTTTTTTATACGAATGGTATCCCTATTCGAGTGAAGCACGTGAGTGAAATGGTGTCGTGATCAACTCTTCAAATCTTTCTTATAATGGAAAGAAGCGTTTTGGCGGATACGAGGCACGTTCATTGGGCTTCCGAAGTGAGTATTTTTTTATTTGGCTGAATGTCCGTTGACCTTTGACCTTAGTTTGCGTGCGAAAGCAAGGCGACGCAGCCGCGGCCGAAACCATTGCCGCCGAAACCGAGGCATTAGATTACTGTGTGACCGCACGACAATTGTGTCAAAATATTCGCAATCACTGTGTATTTTATTAAAATAATACTTTTGTAACGCTTTGCTTTATATTTTTAATATAAAAACAAAAGATTGTTCGGTATTTTAGACATTTAGATATCATAGTGTATCCACAGAGTAATGTCTACTGAGGCCTCTGTAGAGGTAAGTTTTGTTTATATTTTCTTATTCTTATACAAATACAGATAAGAATCGACGTTGTTATCCTGATTAAATACTACATATTATGACGTTTTCGTTTACTTAGATGATAAATAAGTACTCGTGAAAGGTTTGCACATTGTTTTTATCTCTCACAGAATGAATATTGCAGCAAAAACAAGCCATTGTTAACGTTATTACTTTTTGTGCTCAACAATGGGTGTCACACTTGAATATTGCTTTTTATAAGCATGAGATGGCAGGTAATTTAAACTAGACATAGGTACCTCGTCACGTTGCGAATACAATCAAGTCTTATTTTAATGTATTTTGAAACCTTACGACTTAATACTTAGTAAGCACCCTCGCGTTATTCGGGAAATAAGACACTTGCTTTTGTAAGTTAACATTCTTAACTTTTGTTACCTAGAGTCAGAGTTACGGAACCATTCAAAACAAAAATAAATGGTCCTTCGAGCCACACTTATATTACCCAACAAGTATCGAAGACTTGTAAAATAACTGCTATTTTACAAGTCTTCAATTGTCAAGTTTCGAACGATGAACTTCTGTACATGAGGACCTGGATCTTGCGAGGACCAGAAACCTGCACTCTACATTCTCCATAATGAACAATTCTCCATAACGTTCATAATGCTCTCTGCTAGTCCATGCGTAGCTATCGTAGCGGTATTGAGCAATGCGTTCTGTAATTTATGTAAGTCTTCAACAACAAATATTATTAAAATACATATTGATATCATGGACTAGTACTTGAGTTATTAGTCCATGTAGAAATATATGAACACTGACAGACTTCGGTAAAATCTAGTACAATAACAAAATTAATAGTGAATTTGATGTCGAAACAGTTTAGAAGTGGGCAAAGACCAACTTCTGTCGATCAAGTGATTGACCGACTTAAGCAACAGTAACTGAGGGCGCGGTCGGGGTTGGACGGAACACAGAACACGGAATGCCACTCCTCGCTAAAAACAAATCTATCGTATTACCTGTACTCACGGTTCAGTTTAGCTTTTAAGCAAAATGTACTTACGTCATTTTAAATTCTCACCCTCAATATACAGTATAGCTTTAACACAGAAGCGGAAAGCTAGTATTTGTGTGAGATGCAATTAAAACATAAACAACATATTTATTGTATACAGGTCAAGCAAACAAACGTAGTAAAAAAACGTCACATTTTCTGATTGGAATGTTATCACTCCCGCCCATTCGTTAAAAAGGAATCATTCACCTTATCTCAATTACGAGTAATCTTAGACATAGTCGATGATTGAATACAGACACATATTGTGTAACATTTCATTTAATTGACATAGTTTACATACGAGAATGGACACGTTGTCTATAGATATAGCTATTACATATTTATATATCAGGTTCCATATTTCCCATTGAGATGATTGCACCAGTTTTTAACTAAACTAAGGCTATACAACTGTGAAGACCGCATTAATTCTCATTCAGTAATTAATAATATTTTTACACAAATGCTGAATTATGGCATGTAAAATTTATAATTATTTTCTCACTCGACCTTACTTCTGTTCCCTATACCTAATTGATTGATTTACTTTGGCCCTGGTGTTTTCTATAGCGTCAGCCCTGAGGTAAAGTGATATAAACGGTCACAAGCCAGCCAAAGACGAACTACCATTTGCAGCGAAATTTCAGCTACGGCATCCTCAACCCTTTCTGACATGAAATATTATCGATAAATTTAACTAAAAATATGCGCGGTCATATTGACATGTTATTCTTCTCTATCTCATTCTTCTATCTCTTTTACCTACTAGTCTATGTTCGCGGTTTCGTCCACGTATAGCCAACAACATCACACAACATATCGTTCGGTAATGTTTTGTTTATTTTGTATTTTCCACATGAATAAGTAAATGTCATCTGTGGTATTTTCGTTGTATGACTACTTAGCTTTTTTAAAATTGTTGTTTTTAATGTATACCATTCTTAGACCAATAAAAAAAATAAGTATAACTTTAGCATGGATAGATAGATAATAAAAAAAATAAGTATAACTTTAGCATGGATGGAGAGCACAAGTCTCCTCATTACTGCGGAGGCGTAGAGCATACTCTGTGCTGCTGCATTGCAGAATGTTGGATAGAGATTATTTGGCTACAACCTTCTAATGGCCCACTTCTGAACACGGGTCTCTTCTCATTATTGAGGAGGCCTAGACCATACTCCATCACGCTGCTCTAGTCTGGGTTGGTGGACAGAGAGTATAACACAACTAAATACATAACTATTAATGAACACGGATGAATTTTGTAACCGTAATTGCCCGCTTCCTATAAAACTTGGATCAAATGAAACAAAAATAACTCTGCTCCAAATTCACGTTTGTTCTCGTCTATGCTCGATCGTAACTCAAGAATGCTGCAATAAATTTCGTCTCGTACTTTTTTGTATAACGTTAATATAAATTGGGTCTTGTTCTAAGTCGGTCACAATTGCCATGGGCGGCAGCGGAAGGGTGGTGCTGCATGCTCGTTTGCTACCTTAATTCAATAAAAAAAAAATATATTAACTGACTTCAAAAAACGAACATTCTCAATTCGATCGCATTTTTATGTGTTACATCCGTTACATCACAACTTTTTACTGGGTGGACCGATTTGATATTTTTTTTAGGTATCAGAAGCTAGTATTTTTCGTGGGGTCCTATTTACAGAGTGAAATCTGACGAGCAGTTTTTGAGTACTCAATGTTGAAGTCGTTTTAATATAAAAAAATATTTGTACTGAAAGTTTTTTGAGTTTCTAGAACTATAATAGGCTTGCTTTCATTTGCTTTTGTAAAGTTTTTTTTTTGAGAGATTAGTCATATAAGAGAAAATAATGATAGTCGAAAAACTGCAAGTGGATCATTAAACACAATCTTTGGGTTTCTTTCATAATTTTTCATTTCAATTTAATTAAGAATCAACAAAGATTACTTATATGTTATTAGGTTTAAAGAAATTATATTACTTAGTCCAGCACGCAGCGTTTCCGGCACGAAGCTGTTCAGCACGTATCGTCTCCGGCACGTAGCGTGTCTAGCACGTAGCATGTCCAGTACGTAGCTGTTCAGAACGTAGCTATTCAGCACGTAGCGTGTCCAGCACGTAGCATGGTCCGCACGTCGCGTTTCCGGCATGGAGATGTCCAGTACGTAGCGTGTCCAGCACGTAGCGTGTCAAGGACGTAGCGTGTCTCGCACGTAACGTGTCTAGCACGTAGCGTGTCCAGTACGTAGCTGTTCAGCACGTAGCTATTCAGCACGTAGCGTGTCCAGCACGTAGCATGGTCCGCACGTGGCGTGTCTAACACGTAGCGCATCTAACACGTAACGTGTCCAGCATGAATTTATCTGAGCGCTGTCGCCACATACGTGTCAGACACGCAAACTGTCTATAGATATTAATGGAACTTGACCATTTTACTTTCAATCACAGAGCTGACATCTACACAATATGTAGTACCTAAGAGAAATAGATAAGTCGATTATTTCATTAGTCCCCAAAATGAACTACTGCAAATTAAATGAAACAAACAATCTCATCACAGTTCAATGTGCCGATCGCGTGATGTATCTACCTACTGCCGGAGACAAATTACCCGAGGACCGCTGACAGCGCTTGACGAATTACTTCGTCGTACGAATGAATGGATTTGTTGTAGGTAGTACCTTAGTAACAATAGATACATTTCGACGCCCGAACCAATTCTTAGTAAGCGACATAGTGAACTGTAAAAGAGAGGAATAGAGTTGACATTGCAAACGAACATAATGGAAAGCATTTTGACTTGTAAAGTCATACAATATATTATATCTTGAAATTACAATATTGAAATGTGATAAAAAGACAATAATAACGATGGAAATGATAAGTTTTGTTGTAAGTGCTTTTGTCGCTTTGTCATTTTGTCGTTCAAATATCGTGTTATTAATTCTGACGTTATTTCAAGGGTCATTTAGTTTGATTGATGGATCATAATAAAACGCCTAGGACTTAAGTGCTAAATGTTTCAGACATTTACGCCCCATCCATCTTAAATTTAAACCAACATTGACCTGTAATACCTTCGCTGGCAAATAAAGTAGGTAAAGGAAAGGAGTTTGAACATTTTTGTATGAAACTTAGTAATCTTACAAGTTTTGTGAACGTATATCAATCGATCGTGAAAGTGATTACAATAAAAAATTATAGAGATGAAATGTTGTTATACATTCTGAGATATTTTTAATAATTAACAATTAATAGATAAAAATGTATTAAACCCAAAAAGATAAATAAACAAATTAAGAATACGTCAACGAAAATACTTTAAAGTGCCAAATACGTTTATTAGACACGTATTGATTACATAGTAGAAGAAAAAAATACTGGCTTAAAAATAATAATAATTTAATTACGTTCGTTAAATATCCATCCATAAACAGACACATCCATTATTCACATCCTGATTTCATTAACACTGGTACATTAATAATTCACTGTACGGAACTATAATCTACATGAGTGGTATTCGAACTTGACCGGATTTTGTTTAACTAGAGTATGCAAGATCGTCTCGTCTCCAAGGCAATCTTCGAACGATTAGTTATGGCACTCGACGGCCTGTTGCTGTTGCTAACTGGCCCACATAACGTCGAATGCGCAGTTAACTTTTAACAGTCTACTAAATTTATTTCTCTTCAACATCTGCTTTTTTATCGGTTATTGTATCGATTGAATGATGCAGAATCTTAGTTAGACCCTAGAGTATAAACTGTTGAATGAGAGGTGTTATGATTCCTGGACACAAATTTGTGGTATCTTGGACTCTTGTATCCTGAATAAGTGTTTGTCTCTGATCGTGGTTGTCACGTCCACCATAAACGAGGAAACTAGTCCACTAGTCCTAGTCCATTACGAGAGTTATTAATATCTACTTACATTTTTGGGAGGTCATTGACATTTAAATCCAATTTATCTGTCGATTAGTGATAGATTGTCGATTTTTATATATCGCGGATATTATTTGGGCGGTATGGAGCGTCACGTCAACGCCAAATGCAGCTTCCAGCGTTAACTGGTATGAATCTGAAAAATATAATAATATCTAAACTTATTAACTTAGCTCTTTATTCAGTTTTCTACTTCTGAAGTTCTGACCTATAATAGGTAACAGCTTTATTATAGCAGGGGAAAAACATTTGAAGGTTGGTCACAAAAATAATTGCAGGAATCATGGTCATGGTCAAGACTAGCAAACTGTCAGTCTTATCGAAAATATTTAGTGTCCGCGATTATAAAAGTAAAAAACAAATATACCAGACAGTATGACAGATAAAATAATATCAGCAGGAAATTGACATAGGTAGATCCTAAAACATAAGTACAAAATATTCGGATACGTGAAATAAGGCCTAGGAATACCTACCTATAGTAGAGTCGCCGAGCATATGGAATTAGTACTCCCCGCCAATACCAAACTTATTACCTCTGCTCACAGTTTAATTTAGCTTGTCAGCAAAATGTACTGAGGACATTTTTAGATAACGCCGTCAATCTTAAATGTACCTTAATCTCATTGTCTAAACGCTGGCATTTGTGTGAAATGCAATAATAACGAATTCCAGATCAAACTATAACGGAGTATAGATACAAATATTTTGATGAGTGAAATAAGGCCTAGGAATACCAAAGCGAAGCGAGAGCGATACTACATAAATAAAAAGGGCACTGTACGTGATAAAGTAACGATTAAACAACACAAAGACGCCATTACTGGCATGCGAGCGCTCCCGAGTCCCGACCTAATTCTACGTTGAATGCCACTTGACTGCACTCACTGGAAAATTAAAATGTGTGGAGGAAAACATCATGATGATATTAATGTCATAATTTAATGTAAGCCAGGTTTCTTGGCTTAACTTTTTTCACGTTTTGAGAAATTCTTTAAGGTTTAAACGACTAGGGTTTTTCCAAAATGTTGTGAAAGTATTTAAAAAAAACTATTTAATATTCTTTTAACGCTATGTCACATGGCTGTCTTAGTTACGTTTTATCGTGGAAATTGCAAGGTAAAATAAATTGCATCGAGTGAAGATTAAATAAAACTTACATACTTACGAGTCCGTTTTAACTCCGAATTAACCCATGCCCTACGGGTTAATATTGAATTGCATTTCAACAAGTAAAATCTCAAATCTAATTAATATATCACTTTCAAAACCAATAAAATACAAAATGTATTACACGCCAAGACCGAACAACTTGTTGCAACCGACAAGTTATTGTCTATTGAATTCGCTTTCCCAGCGCTATGGTAAATCAATACCCCATTTACCCAAGGGGAAAGTTGTGGGAGCTCTTTGTTCGTCTTGTCGTTGAACTTGGATGACACTTGAAAACCCCGTGTTTTGCTAACAGCAAGATAATACTAATTAGCACCCAGCGCGGCACCGGCTTCTGTTGAGCGTTGACTATCGCCGGTTTCAATATGCTATCTATGCTTGGCGATTCATGTAGCGCAATTGTTACCATGCGGCTCTGTCAAAGCGTAGACGTTTGAAAATTTGAATCGTCGATGTATCTTTGTAACCCATGTGACTTCAACCCATTAATGGCCCACTATTGAACTCGGGTCTCTCATCATATTTGAGGAAGCCAATAGTCCCGGTTATTATCGACAGCTTGCAGTGGTTAAAATCATTCGGAGATATTTGGTCGACATGAAAACTTCCAACACCTTGGTTGGCCACTAACTCTACCAATCCACTGAGGTTATACTCTAGGCCTCTTCAATAATGAGAAGAGAGCCGTGCTTAGTATATAGTATTTGACAAATAATGGGGTTAAATCCGTACATCATGAGCAATGCGAATAATGATAAATGATAATATAATATGCGTTCTCAGCTTGAACAGCATAGAAGCTGCAAAAAACATATGACGGTCGGTACGGACTATCTTACAAATCATGTATCGCTTCAACGTCCTCGTAGTGTTGTTCTCGCTATGCATCTGAATATCGATGATTCAATAAAACACGACAAGTTTAACAGACACAACAACAAAGCACATTGGTGCTAGGTGTGTTAGTTCCGCTAGAACAACCGACCACGACGCGACGAACTTTGTGCTATATTTTTTTTTATTGGATTAACATCCAAAGTCACGAATTCCTGCCACAACAGTGACCACTTAGGTACTATGAGCTTCATAAGAATAACTGCCCAAGTACAAAACATACAGATATTCACTTACCTCGACAATCACAAAACCACCAAAATTTATACAAATAAAATAAACGATATTTTACGAGGTTCTTAAATTGTCAACGCATATGAGTATACGATAAAATACATGGAGCCATTGTATCTCAACACAAATGTGATTGAACGAAACATTTTTATGTAGATAGGAAAGGGAATTGGATAGAAATAAAATTATATACGTATCGATAAAACGACTCTCGGGCCAAGCGGATATTGCGCGTAAATTAAATTCACATAAGAAAGTGAAGCCAAGATAAATTTCCGGTACAGTTCTTCCTTATTACACCGTCTGGTATGTTTGTTATTATTTGATTATAATGATACTTTCACAATATCAGATTAATAGATATTTGTATTAATTTCTTCCTACTTGCGGCTTCGGTCTTAGGTTTCGATAAAGGTACGCTGAATGTTGCTTGAAAGCTCTTGATAGATAAGTAAAAAGTAAGTATATATTATCAATTAAGTTACTAAAACACTTCATTCAAAAACTGTACTAGAAACAAAAGGGAGAAGAGAAGATTAAACTGACGAGTTCTTTAAATTTTAAAATTATGCGGATAGCTTTCAACTCAGACCTTTGCAATCAATATCCTCTTCTAATTTTGAAAAATACGAAGTTAAGGTTGTTTTTTTACACATAACACAACTACTTACTTAATTAGCATGCCAATTTAATATAATTACATTTTCTATCCCTAAAATAAACGCTACAAAACAATAATAATTAATTAAGCACTTGACTTAGTCATATCTCATATATCTGCTACTTAATTACTTCTTAAAGTATCATTAATTGAGTATCTTTGTGATATTTTCGTGGTAATTCAATAAAGCGATATCATTACAAAGATTGACGTGTTGATGTGGACATGAGAGGTATTGTCTTTCTGGGATAGTGACGGCGGGAAACGCGATAGCTCGTGTTGCGTCAGCCTTGTTTTGTTACCGATATGGTTTTCGGCTAAGTGCTCTTATGAAACGGCTAGGCTGTCCGTCGCATAGTTACGTTTTAAAAACCTCTCAGATTCTTATATGCCTTATATGTATAGGTGCCTTTATACTGGACTTATATTTTCATCTCTCAGTTACTCGTACACATGGGTAATATTTTTAATAGAATTTTTAAAAGCATAGGTTTTATGTGTGATGCCTATATTTTTAATGCATGTCTAGTATTTTCCGTAATTTTTTAACCATTTTTTATTTTATTTAAAAGAGCATACCTCCGACATTCATTGCAACTAAGAAGAATCTTATGATGAATAAATAAAGTAAATAAATCATTTTCAGGGAAATCACAGGAAATTCAAATTTTATACACACGTCTATGGTCTACATATTTTTATATAACGTTGTCAATATTGAAATAGGTTATATTTTTTATATTATTCTTTTCCCAATTTCACGTAGATTATATTTTTATCACCCAATAACGTGTGAATTTGATTATTTTCTACTACTCCATTATTTTGTTGTTCACTAAACTGCATTTGCTATATTTCGTTACATATATGGCTGAAAGCTTTTGAACTACGTACAAAGAAAAAAGATTTTTACCATATTTTAAATTCGAGGTGTTAAAACTTCAATAAAGCCAACTGATCTACCATGCTGACTACATTATGGTGATTTCACACACCTTTGTCAATATCAAGGAGAACTTTCAAGTATGCAGGTTTCCTCGCGATGTTTTACGTTACCAATTTTAATGAAATGAATTTCTAATACACCCAATAATGACAATTAATTTTAGTAAGAGTCCGAGATTAATCCAATTAGGATTAAGCTAAAAGCAAATTGAATTTATTGGACTGTTTTGTAGATAAGTAGAATATGAAAATGTAATCTGTATGAAAGCATTTCCATTTTCCATTCGGTAATTGCATCCCAAATGCAGCCTCTATTCCAATATTTCGACCAGTTTTTGTACACTGTTTGCATTGCAATAACTGGTAATAGTAAATAAAAACATTTATGTTGTTGGTACATACACCTACCTACACTATATTGTATTGTATTGTGTTGTATTGTACCAGCTGCTGCTTTTGGTATTGATAATTCCTTTTATTGTATTCTACTCTTTTAAATAATAAATTAAGTATGTACCTAATCTATTTTTTAACAAAAATGATAGAGTCACCAAAGTATACAGCTACCTTCTAAGCCAGCGAGCGTTCTGGACAGTGACTTTGTCCTTCTTGTCGTGAAGATATTGTCAATTGTCATCACAATATAGCAAAAAAAAATCCTTATTCGCCCAGCCTTAACACATTACTGGAAAAGTGGCTAATGCACCAAATATCCTGTATCCTGTGGTTTGTACCAATCGATAGTGATTCACATCGTTTCATATTATACGAAATAGACATAAAATAATAATTAAGTTTTTACAAAAAAATACCCGTCTTCAAAATCAATAAGTTGAGATAACTCAAAAACTACACGTCAGATTTTGCTCATACTTACATGGGACAAGGCGATAAGCACTAGATTTTGAATGAAAAAATAGGAACTATTAAAACTGATAAAAATTTACAATCGAATTGAGAACCTCCTCATTTTGTTTAAAAAGTGTAACAAAATATTATTTAATGGAGAGCCTCCTCCCTCTTTTATTGAAGTCGGTTCAAAATTAACACAAAATATAACAGATATTTTTATTGAAGTCGGTTAAAAATGAACGCAATATATAACAGTGCTAAAACGACCTTATGTGTCGTGGTTAATTTTAACATGACGGTTACGATATCGCAGTTAGCGTGAAAACCGCACCGTGACGTAACTTAGACCACATATTCGGAGCGTTGTGACGAAATGTCTAGCTTGGGTGCAATTACCACAGACAGTCTAAGTACGTCTCAAAAAGTTTTGGAGTATTGTCCTCCAAGATCTCGTTACTTTTGCCCACGTCTTGGGAGCGAAAGTCTAAATTTAAAAAAAAAAACTTCACAAAAAGTCCTAAGTTATTTCCTAAGTTATTTCTGCTTGTTGATGTCAGTTTATTGTTTAAAAAATCTGCTCAGAGTCAACAAGCAAGCAAACGCGCAAAATGGTAATTCATCATCATCATCTGAACCCATCATGGCCCACTATTGAGCACGGGTCTCTTCTCAGAACGAGAAGGTTAGCCATAGTCCACCACGCTGGCCCAGTGCGGATTAGCGGACTTCACGCACCTTTGAGTTTTGCGAACTCTCCGATATGCAGGATCTTCACGTTGTTTTCGTGGAGGATGTTTTCGTTTGTAGCAAGTGACATTTAAATGCTTAAAACGCACATAACTCCGAAAATTCAGAGGTGCTTGCCCTGGGATTCGAACCCGGACCCTCCGAATAGGAGGCCGAGTTCCTACACACTAGGCTTTCACCGCTAAACTAGGCTATCATCACTACATGGCAGAATGGTAATTAGTCACAGTCATTTAAAAACGACAGCACGACGAAAGATACCGATGCACCGTCGGTTATATTGTGTAAATATTTTCTTATATTTGATAGCAAGTAAAATAACCATGAAAATTTTATAAGAAAGAGGAAACTCTTTAAAAATATTTTTCTTTGACAACAGTTTTCTTCTGTGTAGTTCTCTTGACAAGCTTCAGTGTATGCAATGAAAAATTTAGAAGACACGAAAACATGTTTTTAGTTTCGATTTAAAGATCGAGATTCATTCAAAACTACACAAAATAATGAATTTTAGATTAATTCTTAAGTAATGAATATATGAATAAGCACAAATACACACTATATTAATAAATGAATAAAAATTAATTTCAGCATTCATTTCCAAGCACTCGATATTATAAGGCATCAAATAAGTCAGCCGGAAAATTATTTGAACGCTCAATGCGTTCCTCGAGTGAACCTCACCGCTTGATCCCCAGTTATTGGACTTCCCAAGGTCGGGGGAGGATTAAAGTGTCTGCCTTCGGTCATATATAGTCGTACGCAACACTTATGTATGCCTACGTTGTATGTTTTAATCCGGGCTATGGTAAGATGACCTCACACCCATTGAAATATATATTTTTTTCGAAAGGATAGTTACTGTTAGCCAGCATTCAAAGCTTCCGGTGAGAGAAACATTTAGAATACTATTGTCAAAATCTAACACATCTACTCACGTAATAAACCAGTTACTGATCCATGTCAATGAAAATTTTTGAGAAAAACTACCTGTGGACTCGGTGGTAGGTATTTATTTCCGCTATTGGATCTTTTACAATTTTTGGTCCTTAGTTTTATTTGGAAACATTTGACAAGACTCAATATTACCAAAAAAAGCAAAGCGGAAACGTAATAAAAATTGTTCTCAAAATCACTGAGTGAATTTTTATGAAACAACTTCGTCCAATAGACGAATACTAGTTAATCATTTGATCTGTAAATAGAACATTACTACGAAATTTTTTTGACGGATAAGTCCTGATTTTCTTTTTTTTATTTCCCCCTGCTTATGTTGTGTGTTTGTGTTGAAAATCTTTACGCGTTAAGAGTGACCCTCCGGAATTAAGTTGAGTCGTAAATGTCACCCAATTGAATTAGGTACGAGAACGAATCGTCATTCCCGAACTTTTGATTGCTAAATTGGTATAATAAATTGTATTCATAATTAATGCCGATAAAAGTTAACAACCATTAGCCTCAGTTGACTGCGGAGGATTGGAATTGCCTGTCAGATTTTAATTTGTGTTTAAGCTCAAAATACGGTCAAAGGTATCCAAGGCAATAGTTATGAGACTTAAGTTTTGCTCCCCTGACTCCTTTTCTATTATTAATAGCATAGGTTAGATTGCAATATAATATCTAAAGAGTACTAGTTATTTAAATCTCAGGTTCTAGGTAGCGTTTTAAGATAAATAGGTACTCCATTTTTTTCAGCAATTCAGTAGTTTTCGGGTGAAGCCTGAATACAGACGGTCGAATAAAAATTCTAAATTTAATATTTTTGGCTTCTGTTAGCTCTATCCTATCTAGACCCCATATTTTTTCTCAAACGCGTACAGTAACAAACTCTCTGTACAGATATAACGGAGCTACATTTTTAATAAATGAATATTAAGAATAAGATTACATAGAATTGTAGTTGAGTAAAGTACAAACAACTTAAAAAGAAGTGTCATTGCCATTTAAATAAACTTAGCGTAAATACAAGACTTAGCGTAATTTAAGTAGTCTAATTTAAAACGAGTGCGGGGCAGTGGAAAACGTCAAGACGCAAGGTCTTTAAGTAATTCCATCCTCCTAGTTTAAATTCTACGTTAATGTTGAGTTATATACTTAAGTGGCAGTAATGTGTGGTTATATTCAAAATTATGATAATACCCAGGCATAATTACCTCCCCAAACCCCCTCACACACTGTTCCGCATTTGGGCAATGTGCTGTATTCTCTAGGTCTCCTCGGTTATGAGGAGAGACATGAGCTTTATAGAGGCACTAGAGAACCGCCCGCGCTTCGCTTCGGGACCCGTAAGTAACAGATGCGTAAGTCCCGTTCCCGTAGGAAACTTGGCTGAAAAGTAGCCTATTACTATGATCTGGAACACCAAATATAACGTTTGCCTATGGCTTAAGTAAATTATATTGTAGTATTTGATAGCATGACTAAAAACTTGCAAATTGTAAATGAACTAACGCCATCTATTAACAACATTCGGAACTAAATATCTAGCAACTAACAAAATATCGATCTTCCCATTGGAATGAGATGTTATTCCGCGGTAAAAAGTAGCCTACGTTGCTCTCCACACCCCTAACTATCCCCACACACATTAACCATACCATATAATAGCCAAGTTGCGACGTGAAAGCGTCACAAACAAACAAACAAACACACTTTCACATTTATAATATTAGTACGGATTAATAGATTAAGCTCAAGTACCTTGAAGTGGAATGACTAAACGTTATCAATTCATAAAACAGCTGATAAACACGGCTAACTATTTCTTGGAAACGTAAGGCGTGAAGAACTCAAAGCGAACCAAGGACAAGTCACTAGTATTATAATGAACGAACCACAGTACAAACATGATTTGAATAGTAATAGGATGGAAGTAAGAGTCGCTAAGAATAAAGTGAGTTTCACTTTCAGCTAACCGCAGGGATTTGTCATCACGATTGCGCTGGATGATGTCATGGAATAAGAAAGTACAGGGTTTTGCGTTCTTGTCAACGTCGGGAAAATCGTAAATAATAAGTCATATTATTTGATACTTATCTTATTGTAGTTATCAATGTCACGTTTTTTGAAAGGATATTTAGATTTCATTTCCACATTACATCCATCTAAACAGGACCCCTAATATGGTCATTCATAAATGCTTCAATCGCAGCTGAATTGAATAGTTTGACAGGTTTTTGACAAATTCCGTAACAAATTGTGTCAATCTATTCAAATGAGACCCAATTCATGCATCTAAAAATTTGTAGAGCCTCCTCAATAACGAAAAGGGCTCAATAGTGGCCAATTAATGGGTTGTAGCCAAATTAGTAGATCAGGCGATTTGTATCAAATATAATCTTTTCAGGCCTTTCTTTATCAGTAACACTTCTTATCAACCCAAAACCACATTAGGATCTACCGGACGGATATCCCAAATATCCGGTTTAACTGCCTTAGTGATGACCCAGATTATAATGCGCTAACCTGATGATTAGATTCATTCACCTTAATTGGATTAGGAATGTACCAACGCTCGATCTAGCACATTACAGCACTAGTTACGTGAATCACTAGAACAACTTTTTATAAGAATTTCGGTTGGTATGTAGGTATGCAAGTTTCCTTGCGATTCGTGTGCCAAAGCAAGTGATATATTTTTGGAAGAATCATGCATAAAAAATTAATTTGTTTCAGACAGATAATAATAGTTGTAATTATTAAATATTTGTCATATTGTTCAACATTTATTTAGTTTTGTTTTTTGATTTTTTTACTGTTCTTTTCGTGTCAATATATTTATTTATCTTTTTAATGCAGTATTATAGTGAGTACATCAAGCCATTTTTAATGATAATTCTATTATCATAACTTCTCAAGTCTCGGTTGTCTGATAGACATTGTTTTTCAGAGACCGCCTTTTGTATACCTATACTTTTTTATTTATACCGTTGCTATAACCTATAACCTTCTCTCTCTGGGGTACAACAAACATTATGAGTATTATTATTATCATTCTTTTGTAATGACAATCATACCGGATTCTAATCAAAACTCCTTTTTACGAGCAAAGCAGCAGCCAATTAATCATGGTTAAATTAACCTAATACTTTATATTATAGCAATCTAACCGCAAAATCAGATGTTATTACCGTACCGTTACTTCGAACCACTTATAGCGCATAGACTTTTACAATAATATCCTGTTTACTATCAAGATTAGCAGCTAACCGTCATCTTCTCTAATGATATAATCGGCAAGTTAATTCTAACCGAGAGGCATCCATTTGTGTAATTAACAATTACGATGTTTACGAGCAATTAAACGTCGATCCAGGTTAGCAGTACACGGTAGCGGCCATCTTGCTTCGTTTACGGACAGGGTGACAATGTGGGTGACAATTTTAAGAGATTTTTTTTCCATTATCAACAACAGGATTCTAGAATTATGACGATGACCAGAATTCTGAAATGATTCTGGAAGAATGGTATAGTTTTACCTGCACCTTTCCGATACTGTGGGACACTCAAAAGATTAAGTGATTAATCATATCATAAAACGTATCTTAATTATTAAATGACTTTCAAATTGAATTTTAAAGGCCACAACTGTGTATGAGCTATCAGAAATCTATTATAAGATTATAACTATCAGAAATATACAATGTAATGTGATCTATACTCGTAGTTAATTCGACACACCGAAGTGGATGCTAAATATTGACGTTTGTTAATGTAGTTATTGAATAATATACACGAAATAATTTAAGTATTCTGTTTGAAATGAACGCAAGCAAGGTACGATATTGCGTCCATTTTGACACCTGACACCGTTTACGTTATTAATAAAATAATTATGCTGTTGCCCGATAGTGTCGATAAAACGTTTGTTTCACAATTCACACGCACATGCATTGAAGAGTTTTATGAATTATTTTTGTACAGGCGCTTATCTTTATGTACAATCTCTTTGTTTATTATATAAATGTACCTACTAGATAATCTATACTCTACGACCTTGGCCTCACAATATTCTAGCAAGTGGGTAAGTAAGAGCCTAAGGTTCACCCGGGGAAGTACCACCACCCTCCACGGCACTTTGTACCATTTCAACCATGTAACTATTGTTGCTTACTCGTAATTGTGTTCCGGATATAAAGATATGGAGCCGGTTACATTTTTTTAAAGGCGACCATCTCAGAATATCCGTAAGAATAGCAACGCATCTATGGTCAAATTAGAATGTCTTGAGTCTTGTTCTGGGTTAGTTGTTACAGTTGTCATGGGCGGCAGCGGAAAGGTAATGCTGCTTGCTCGTTTGCTACGTTAATTCCAAAAAAATGCTGAGGCCTAAAACTCACTCAACATAAACATAATAGTATACCTAATAGGGAAGGCTATATATTTTTAAAGCCTATATATATGCTACGTTATGTCGTAAAAAAATAACAGTAAGGGTAAAGTACCCATCAGTCATTCTCCCCAGTGTATTTTTCGTATAAAAGGTCAGAGCTCCTTTGACTATTAAAATAAAAGTTATAATATCACCGATGTGTAAATATATACAAGCAATAGAGCTAGAATTACATCCGAAACTTTGCCCACGTGTGACATAAACATATTCCAGTTCAGACCTCCTATCGTAAAATACGAATCAAGACTAGATTTTGGAGGCACGAGTAATATTATGTGAATAGAACTTATAAAAATTGAAAATTTTCGAGCAACCCCACAAATAAAATAATTTTGACACAAATTTGAGATGCTGTAATAATATGTGGAAGTTTGAAACAAATTGACGATAATATTTTAAGTTTGAGGTTAACTTTTACAAGATTATTTAGTAAATAATGAATGATAGTTACATTTGTTATCTAAATACAGTTAAGTACCTAATTAAACGTTGCACTACCTATGAATACATAAATTAACATCGTAAAATCCACTATCAAAAGATTTCATTATCGTTTAAGAGGGAAAACGTTAATCAAAAACATGTAAGCAACCTAGGAATAGCACATTAATATTATTAGTGAGGGTCAATGATTTAAGACGTCCGTATTTCAAACAGTTCCGTACACACCCTAGTGACCGCGTTTCACAGACGGAATTATTTACGAGTTTGTTGTTGATGTTTCATGTTGTTAATCTAATGGATCTGTTTATTTAATCTACATTATTGTTCCTAGTTCAACACATAATGATAACTCCATATATCGATAAAACACTTTTATTTACATAGTTTACGTATGCTTTCAAATCTTGTGACACGTTTTTCTACTTGTCTGAATGTTGTCAAACTTCGCACATTGATCGTGTAAATTGGTTACACCTTGAATTTTTTCGTGAATTAGATAAAGTTGTTATTGCCCGAACGAATGGGAATGTCCATAAAACCTCATAAACTACGAACACCCTAGTGGGGTGTTGTATGCTCGGAATAATTTACGCTCGGGTCTCGATGGTGTCCACGCGCCATGACACTGTATTTATTCACAAACATACAAGCATGTTGAATTATATATGTGAGTAACTCCCGGTCTGTGGTCCAAATTCGATCGTAATTCATTACATCCAAGGTTTTTATTACCTACATTGACACGATGAACGTGGCTGCAACCCATCAATGGACCACTACTGAGGAAAGGTTCACAAACATACCTAGTAGTGTTGAAGTAACCAAGTTTTCCGTAGATCATCCACCATGCACGACAATCAGGGTCGCCGTGTGATATCCATCATGGTTTCATCTCAACCCATCCTCGTCCACTATTGAGCATGGGGCTCTTCATAGAACGAAAAGGTTTAGGCCATAGTGCAACACGCTGGCCAAGTGCGGATTGGCGGACTTCACATATGTACCTTTGAGTTTTACAAACTCTCTTGCAGCTTTCCTCGCAATGTTTTCCTTCACCGTTATAGGAAGACATTAAAATGCTTAAAGCCACACCACGGTCTGGTTTAATAAATTGAAACAAAATGTCACATGGGTTCAGCCGTTCAGCGTGATACTTTCAATTTAGGTACGGGATTCTGCCCCAAATACACGCAAGCATTACAGGGAAGAAATTACTTTATGTTCCATGAAATATCAGTTGGGTGTGTTGAGTGCCTTTTTGTAATCCGGATAATGTAATGGATAGTAATCGGCGTATCCGGTTAAGGGAAAAAGGGTAGCGGCGCGGATTGTATGATTTCTCCAACTTTGGACCAAAGGGACCGGGATAGAGAAATAAGGGAACAAAATTGTTTGTATAAAAATATACCTCAATGTGAACACGTTCGTAATTTTAAACCAACTTCAGAAGTAGGAGGTTCTCAATTCAACTGTATGTTATTTGAATGGATGTAAGCGCAATTTTTTACTGGGTGGACCGATTTTGATAATTCTTTTTAGATTCGAAAGCTGATGCTCGCCGCATGGTCCCATTTAAATTTAAACAATTGAAATCTAATGAGCATTTCATTATTTCATTTTTAAGTTTCATGATAGAGAGTCCTATTAAGAGGCTTATACTAATTTGATCACAAATATATTGGTACCCTGGAGGCCTTAAATATTTGCCTCCAAAACATTCATATCCACAATCACAATCGTTGTAAAAATAATTCATTATAATGATGGCATGATAGTTACGTAGCGGGCGATGGTATTTCGTGGGCGAACTCTAGCTCTACCACCTATTAATCTTTAAATAACAACCAAACTACATAATATATAATAACACCTTAAACAAGCCGTAATAATTACACGTCAATGGCACAATTATTTCGTTTCAAGCCTAGATTTAGAATATAAGTACTTCCGCTAGTTACAAGTAATACTCATTGAAGCTGTCTAGACATCATTTCCTTCGATAAAAGCCTAACCGGCAAATATATGCCTCTGCCTAGTGAGTGAAGATAAAGTAGAAAACATAGCTTTCCCTAGACACTGCTATCTGAACAATTTATCCCAACTTTTCCAATAAACATTATTTGGGTTATTCGCCGTATAAATTTGTTTTACGATGTAGCGATTAGGGTTAATCCGCTATAATTTAAGCTTGACGTTGAGGTCAGGTTTCATTACAATAATTAGGTATATAAAGAGCAGGGGAAATCAGAGTGGGGCACTTGACTTCAATCCAATTTCCCCTGCTTATATTGCACCCTGCACGAACGAAAGAACAGTTCTTTCAGTAAAGCATGCCTTAGGTATAATTTGGTAGTAACTCTTGCTGGAGTCCGAATCATAACCTAAGCGCGTCTTGAATTTCCGGGCGTGGACTTTCTTGGTTCCACCTTCCGTCTCATATAAAGGTATATTTATGATTCTTTTAATTTTTTATATTACAAACGCGAAAGTTTATGAGGATGCCTGGATATAGGTATGTTTGTTGCTCTTTCACGTAAAAACGACTTAAAGGATTTTCGTGAAACTTTGCTTTAATTTATCAGAATAGATTATTAAACAGATATGAATGAACAGCTTATTATAAAGAAGAAACATTTATAATAAATAATAAGCCGTGAATTTACTATGTTTAATCGCTTAGATTATACAGTGTACAGTACAGTACTACTGTACTGTACTCAGTATACAGTGTGGATTATAAACTCTAAAACCACCGATCACATCCCTCATGAAAACGCATCGTGCAAATAACTACATATTTTGTTTCAGCATAAAATACTTTAATTAAAAAAACCTCTGCGGAAATTCTGCGGATAGATTACCTACCGTTCCTTAAAGCCATCGGATGTAATAAGAGCCAGAAGTGGCGCCGCGGCCGTAATTAACAATTAATCCAATTAGCCGGACGCGACGCACCGGGATTACTGGTTGCTAAGTAACTGATATTCCACACAATTTCCGCACTGGAATTATTTTTCACACTAACATTCTTCTACGCAACACATAACTGTCCCACTAAGCTCGGGTCTCCTCTAAAAAATACTTATGAGGAGTATAGTATCTACCTACACCATGATGGCCTAGTGCGAATCATTTTTCACACGTCAGAACATTCCCGTCGGTCGGTCCCGGCTATTATCGTTGAGAAGCAGTCGTTAAGATTCGGTCATAGATACCTATATGGCTATTGGCTTCCCTTCATGACTAACACGAGCGTCTCAAAAAAGTGTTACCTGTATAAAAATCCAAATTTAGTGTGACACTATTATCAAATTACCAAATTCAGTGTGCCACTATTATCAAAGTATCAAATTCAGCGTGACACTGTTATCAAACTACCAAATTCAGCGTGACACTATTATCAAAGTACCAAATTCAGCGTGACACTATTATAAAAGTACCAAATTCAGTGTGACCCAACGACTCGTTATTAACTGAAGGTGTTGTATTGTTTCAGCTGCACTCGGAGTACCGCAGCACTTACAGATGGCACGAGTACAAAGAGCAGCAGCAGCAAGGGGGCGTGGTCAAGCAGCCCGCCCCCACCCCGCCCTCCGCGCTGCCCATTCCGCGAGGTAAGTCTTCAGATCCCGATTATTTCAAAGAGGACACGACCTGGACATGAGTTTGAATAAGGTATCTTAAGTGGTAATAGCTATTTAGAGGAAGGAACTGCTTGGGAGTTTCTTGCCGCTTCTTCTTTCAATAATTTCAGTAATAATACCTACTACAATCGTGATTAATCAACATTCTTATGATAACTTATTCTCCTTTTCCTTTTTGCTCTGCAATAAATTAAATTTTTCTTTATTAAAATCTGAGAAAATGAAAATAATGCCAGATTAACCTCTCAGATCTTTGTTGTTGAAAAAGCGGCGAGAAATTATTCCTGTCTTCTTTTATGAACTATCGCTGCACCGATTTTGATAATACCTGCTCAGCTAATAATATTATGTATTAACTACTGTCTTTCTGTGCGAACGTCCCGCGACAACATAACAGGATTCGAAATTCGCAGGTTATTTATTATCTTCATTAATTTTCTGTCCGGGAAATGGAACCATTTCCGCAGTATAAGCGGTATTTAGTTAATATAGGTATTTTATTCTCAAGCTTACCTTAGTTATTGATGACTTTTTCAAAAATAAATCTTTCTAACTTAAAAAATATTAAAAGCTGATGCGCTCAACGTCGTCCAGTCTGCCAGTTTGCACGTAATCAACGTAGGGGACTTATGGCCTTAACCTTCTCATTCTGAGAAGAGACCCGTGCTCAATAATGGGCCATGATGGGTTGAGATGAAAAGTTGATTCCTAAAATTGTAAAACTGAGCTGACATGACATTAGTAAAACTATTCTTTTGGATGCAAGAACAAAGGTCAAGTTTCCTCGAACGAATCCAGGGCAAGTTACTATTTGATGATATAACACTAGTGAAATATCTCAAGCTCAAACTTCATTCTTAATCCCCATTCTGGAGCCATTAGCAAACTCCTGGAGCCCGTATTATCTAAGTAGGACGCTGCTTACTTATTCCATCACTTAATCGAGGCCAGACTTTCCTTTGTTTTGTTATGTAGGTATAATTTACTTTATGTTTATGTAACAGACTTCTATATTATAATTTGTACATATTATATTGTATAGGTATATTTTAATGCCACTGTCTTGTCCGTCGACGTCGATTACGGTTTACTTTAACATTTCTTTCAGTAAAATTACCTGAAATTTTCCTCAGTTTTCATTAAAATACAACACAGTGTAAAATAAAATACCACTGTGTAAAGTAACATATTCACACACAAACATTTAAAAAAGCAACTAACTAATCTTTGATTAGTCAATTACCTAGTAAGTAACTGGTCTTTTAACAATAAATTTATTTATTTACCATCAACATCATCACCACCAATAACGTTTCAGTAAAACAAAAATAAATAGCAACACCCTAACATTCATCTCACAATGACCCCCAGGTCCCATGGAGCCGGCGATGCCTCGTCGGAAGAAGTACCCCGGCGTGGCGTACAAGACCAATGAGCTATTCGACCCCGCGCCGGCTGACGACATCCGCCCCCATCAGACCTCGGCCTTCGACCGCGCCCGGGTGAGGCACAACACGGGACCACTTGCATAGAGACAGCTGAAACACACACACAAAACACATAACACAACATAAACACACTAGATAGTATCACACTGGACACACACGCGCACACGCACGCACCGCGAAACCACTTCGTAAAACACTTGACACGCACACGCGCGTACACACACATACCACGTGACCACTTTAATAGTATCACAACGGACAGACACACACACACTTATTAATTAAGTATATTATTGTAATTATATTTCCAAAATAACAGATAACTCGACACACATTTGTAACACCCAAATATAGCCATAATGGGTATGATCTTATAAGACTAGTCTGTCATATTAACTGATCACTTCTTATCATGGACTAGGTCATTCTTCTTATTCTTACTACTGATGAAGGCGTCTTAGACGGCGCTCATCGAGTTCGCTCAACGTAAATACCACCACACACCACGATACCCAGTAACATTGCTGCCGTTTAATAATTCTTATCCATCTTAATCCTCAAGAATAGTAACCCTTCTTTAACCAAATCAGAATAAGACTTGAAAAATTATAAACTGGACTAACTATTAATAGCAACAACAAACAGGACTGAGCAATTAGTTAGTAACAGTTTCTACAAAAAATCCTTTTTCAGTACTTACTCATTTACATTATGAAATGACCCCTGTACCTTTCAAGTTTCAAGATATAGGTATATAAGTCAATGATTCAGGTTTGCTTTTCAAATACAATGTATACCTACATGTAATTTTAATGTAACTCAAAGAGGACGTTGTTAAAATCATTTTGTGAAGCGTAGGATTAAACCAGACTGTAGCTTTTTAGGTCACATTCGGGTAAAATTGTTTCTGACACAAGATTCTCGAAGCGTAACAAAAGAACAGGTATTATTCAATCGAGCTCATGTTTTATGTAAATCCTGAATTTCGCGTCAACTGAGATTAACTTGGATTTATCTGGTTTTTCTTTGAATATATTGAAGCTTTATAAATATTATTCAAGTTGGATTATTATTTTTATGTCTTTTCTGCGCGCAGCTGGTCTTCGCTAACTGTCATCTACACTTCGCAACTTCTTCTTCTAAAAGTGCCTCTTCACTACTGAAGGTTGGCCGTTAGTTTCTGGAACCTTTCTCTGTCCATGGCCAGGCGAAATAGTTTTTCGACAAAGATGATGCCTGTCCATTCCCTGATGTTCCTCAGCCACGACTTTTTCCAACGTCCAGCGCGCCTCTTGCCTACGACCTTGCCCATAATAATTGCCTTGCCCTAATCTAAACAAATTGAAAGCGAGAAGACTAATATACGTTAAGATAAAATAAATGAAAGTATAGTGAAAATGAAACACGGTTAAACGTTATCTTTATTTGATTCAGCCGGCTGTAACGGTTCATCGTTTCTAAATTAACTAGCGCACCAATTAGACCTTGTAGGATGACCTTTAAAAATTTGATTCAATCAATTAATTATGTTACAGTTGACACTGAACGTATTTAGCTTAACTTATTAATATCTCGCTATCACAAAGTGGACACTTAGCATTAAAACATTTTGTCTTTTCACGTCTAAACTGGCCTAGAGTGAACATTATTTTCTTCAAGGGAAGGTACCAAGATTAGACAATTTCGGGGAGAAGAAAATGTCCTTGAGGAGTTTTGTGTTGATGGAAGTGTGATGAAAACAGAAAAAAATCATATATTTCCCTTAGACACCTGTAACGCTAAACGTCACATTTCAACAAGAAGCGTTGACTGGCATTATCATAAATCGATAACTGGTTAAGAAATATTAAATCCTACCTGAAACTATTTAATACTTGAAACTGGTATTAAACACTTGAAACGACGGAAAAACATAAGAGGCTCTTGTGTATGATGGTATGGGAATAGATAGAGCTGTGGCGAGGGCTGATATTGGACTATGTAAGTGAGAATAGTGATAGGTACTCTGTGGAATTGTGAAAAAGTTATCAATTTCCTCGTCCACAATCGATTATATTTTTGAAAATTAGGGCAAGCTATTTCTTTTTAATGATCCCATAGAGTCCACTCGTAGGCAAGACACAATTTAGTGTGCTCACAGTTAAATTTAGCTTAAAGGCAAAATTTTCTTCAGGCATTGTAAATTCTCGCCGTCCATCTGCAATGAATCTTAATCAAAGGACGGAGCTGGCATTTTTCATACGAAAATCTATAAAAATACCGAACTCGAACGAAGGATAGACTTAACTTTTTTGTCCGTCATAGAGGACGATGGATGAAATAAGTTTGAGAACTTCTGGTCAAAGATAACGGGATCGTCTGTGTACAAACTATTACCAACGGTGACAAGAGATATTTTATCGCGATATTGGAAACCGATCAAATGTAGTATGTAGATGTAGTAACGAAAATGTTTTTGCGGCTCAATTTTAGAAAAAGATAATATTTATTGCCTGAATTTAGAAGCTAGATTAGTTTGTCTACGCGAAATGCAGTTAGTTTTTATCGTCATTCCACGACAGATCTTTAACTTAATGAATATATTTTTAATTAAGCTAATATAGGTATATTTAAGTACTTACTGTGGACCTCAGATAAAATATCTACAGTAATTGTATCCTTTAAAAATCCGCCTCGAAAATCCGATTTCATGAATTAGAATAAGGGTACGCCCATGAATAGGTACATATGTACATAATATATCGCCCCTTGTATTCAGTATCAAACAAAAACTGTGTCGTTTAAAGCGCTAATATTGCAGGGATGCAAATAATATCAATTCGACTTCAAAATCATTTATTCATGGAGGTACAGATTTTGTCAATACACTAATGAACGTCATTTGTTCAGAGTCTGCCGCCGTTTCCAAAGGTGCTATTCCTTTTCAAGAGGAAAAGACAGACGAAACAAACTCCTCAGCACATCTTTTAAATCAATATCATACAATGATTACAAAACACAAAAAGAAACATCTAGTCTAAGCGCAACTGGATTGGATATCGACGTTAATGAGTCCATGTATCCTGTTTGTAGAGATCTGTTTGTAATGCCCATGTATCCTGTTTATAGAGTGCCCAGAGGAACGACGCCGACCGTGCCGGGCGACGCAGCAAATCCGAGGGGCCCCGGCAGCCGCGGTGGACTGACACCGTCGAGCCTAAAGTAATGTATTGCTCAGAACTTTCACCCGCTGTATGATTCCCTGGTAGCTTGGATATACTAGGTACACAATGGTGACACCACAAACATTAGGTACCTAAGTCGGGAGAACAAACACAAATTATTATCTGTCACATAATTCTGAGTCCCTGCCAGGAATC
The DNA here is from genome assembly GCA_905404135.1 of Hesperia comma. Taxonomy (NCBI): domain Eukaryota; kingdom Metazoa; phylum Arthropoda; class Insecta; order Lepidoptera; family Hesperiidae; genus Hesperia; species Hesperia comma. The sequence continues at coordinate 5,581,321 of FR990036.1, forward strand.
GAACGCTTTATCCCTTGTAATTCAAATTCAAATTCAAATAACTTTATTATCAGGCAACTAAGGCCCATAGTAAAATACACACATAAAAATATAACAAACTAATACATACAGGTTAATAAACAAAAATACAATGATACTATATAATGTATAAAAAAAACTTACAAACTACTTACAAATACTATACATAAACAATAATAATACTATGCTACACGATTGGACGGCGTCCCCCTGTCGTCCAATTTGAAATTTAATTAAATATTTATCTCCTAGCGTTTAGTTACAAAATTTTCAGACAATCATTCCAAGACAAAATCACATTCCACAATAAGGCGCAAAACCTTATTATGGCTATTACGATTAGTCCATACCATTGCACTATCGGACCGATTTTAATAATTCCTTTTTGTTCGAAAGTTATAATCGTCATCTTCTTCCATAATTATACATTTTATCGATATCTGGCGAGTAATTTTTAAGTTATCTGTTCTTGTCCATATTGAATTCGATAAATATTTTGGAATTTTTTTTTAATTATTCTACATGTCTACTAGTCTTGCCCTCTAATAACAACTTCCATTCATTTGACCTCCCTATTAACAATGTCCATGTGTCCCCAGGCAACAACAGCTTTGGGAGAAGTCCTGGCGGTGAAGGAGCCGGAGGTGGTGAGCACGGAATACCGCAACCAGTTCGCCTGGCCCAAGGACAGCACCGACGCCGCCCCTCGGAAGAGCATCTCCATGGGGGCTCTGAAAAAGGCTGCTGTGGCTGAAGGTATACCAGTCAAAACAAACCATTGTGACAGTTTTAGAGGCGAACTTAGTCCTCAGGAGACTTAGGGTGGGTGGTGTGTCAAATGTCGATCGACAACATCAATCGATGGTGAAATGGATTAGTCGACGTCCATCGATAGTTTCTACAAGACCAATCGATCAATCGACGTCGACCAATCGATCGATGATAGATCGATTGGTTTGGTAACACCCTTACATAGAGACTGAATTAGAACAAACCTGAGAACAACTAAAATTTGTTTTATTACTAATAACAATATTAAAGGAATGAACACATACCTAACAACGACGAGGCAACGGAAAAACTAAAACTAAAGCATTCAATTATAATCTTTATGTTTTGGTTATTACGGTTGAATTTCGATTGAATTCTTGGCGTCGGTTGCGTCTTTCAAGTATATTAAAAGTTGGGTGTATGTTCTTTTCTTGTCTGTTGTCTTCGTGGCATCCACTAGAATTTCTAGTGTGGGGCTATGAGTGTGTAGGGTTTGTATATAAAACGCTTGATCAATTGAGTAAGATTTGTTTAAATAGCATTTTTTATTCGTAAAAGAAAGGAAAACATAAGAAGCCATTTAATATTCAGTAAGAAGTCATTAATAATAAGAAGCTTTGCAGAAAAACAAAGGAATAAAAGAAAACGTTAATTGTTGCTGATTGAGAGATACTCAGTCACAACAATTGCTATACTATAACAAAAAAAATAAACCCCAAACGATTTGTACCACAGCTTGGGAGATAATAAAATCAATTGTTCATTCATCGGCGCCTTCTATTCGCGCCCTGAAAACACATTTACCCAAATGTACACCGCAAATGCGAATCACGTGTGAATTGGTCGTGCGCGAAATGTTTTATGTATAAGTAAAAGTTTATGGGGCCGTATTCTTATGCAGAAATCAGCATTTACTGCTCAAGATATTGCCTTTAGAAGTTCTTCGAGACGTGAGGAGTAAATTGTAATATGAAATACTTGATTCTTTTGTAAGTAATGTCACCAATCCGATTATTTATCGGGAGCGTTCTTCGTTCTGTGTTGTTCGGTCTTCGTTCTACGTTCTTCTATCTTCGTTCTTTGTTCTCTTTCTTGGCCTATCAGCGAATACTTTAGTTTGCTGCTCTTATGGCAGCTGTTTATCTACAAAACAGTAATTTAACTCCACCGATTTCTTGTGTAACACGTTACTGAACTTTGATTTGATCCATCATGGCTTACCTAATGTCATTTTTAAGACAACTACGAAGTGCATCCGCAATTGCTTAAGTTGGTAAATATTGTTTGGATAGTGTCCAGATTTGTGGTTGCCAAAGTAACTACGCCAAAAACTCACTTTTAGCAAGTTTTCCTTTTGGTATATCGTAGACGTGCGACAATATGCGACTGCTCGAATCGTCTCGGTAACTTTTGTTTAGGTACAATAAAATTATTGACTCAGCAATACTAAGCATTTTAGAATCAAATTCCACAAATCCCCTAAATTCTACTCAATACAATGACATTTCATTAATACAGGCTCATAAATATAGGCTTGTACATTATTAATTTGACTTCAAAATTCCATTCCGTAATTCTGACACACGAAAACAATTTCGTTTTAATTACCCACCGGAGAGTAAATTGGCTGGTTCGAGTTATGACACATTTCCATTTCGCTGTATCACGCCGAACCTAAACGCTAACTTGATCAACAATTCCATCAGCGGAATAATTTGTGTGGTACGCGTGTTTAGATGTGTTATTACGAATGTCATATTTTAGCTTAAATAAATAAGTCTACGTATAGTGTTTTATAGAGTGTTTTAGGCTTTCACGCCTAAACGACTTAACCGATTGTTTTCGCTCCAACTCCAAGCTCTCAACTCAAGGCAGTTTTGTTAATATATGACAGATGAACACCTGAGTTCAGTTACAATATAACCTAACCTAATTCACTTCATTTATGATAATCTCCCTAATACCGCTTGTGGCAAAAAATTCTTCAGCGCTTGTTATCCATAGACGGCTTGAAAACTTCCAATACTTCGGTGGGCCACTAACCCCTCTACCAATCCGCACTGGGGCACCATGAGTAGTCAATGATGTGTAGAGACCAGTGCTCAGTAGTAGGTGTTGAAGCGTATCTCCCTAATGATTTTTAGTAATCTCACGTTTTTCATTAACTTTTTGTATATAACGAGTTCACGCCTTATATTTACTTTAAGGTGCTTATCCACCTGATCGATCGGCCTCGACAGACTGGCTATTAGCCGTGACAGTATTGTAGCAATGTACGATAGTAACTTTTTGTACCAACAAATAGAGTAATCGATTGGCCTCGAAGCTTTACTGACTCGTTCGACATCGATCGTTGAATCGTTGAATTCCAGCGGCGAAACGCACTCTCTCTATCGGAAATGTCTCAAACAAGTTCTACGCCATGGAAGGTTGATGGAGGGTACTTTGGCAAAGAGGTTTCTCGTGCTTTGATTTTTCATGATCAAAAAATCGCAAAGAACAAAAGAACTGCGATCTATTTAGCCTTTGGCAATGACGTGGCTTCAAATGTAAATAATAAACGTATTTGTAACACATAGATTTTATAATTAGAATAAAAATAGTTTTCTGTATTTCTTCATCATATGGTTAAGTTCTTCTTCTTCCACGTCTTCTTCTCAGATATGGGGACAAAATTTTATTGCACATTAAAATAATTATTATGTTATTAATTTATATCACAACAATTCATCCCTAATTTCTAATGTCTTTCGCATCCACAGAATAAGGAGCTTCCATTTTATTTGTTTATGTTTAATTTAATCACACTAAGCCTGCAATGAAACCCAGTGAAAAAATATTTACATTTTCTACTTTTCCCCGGTGGCCTGGTTCCAACCAACCAACCCATCACAAGTAAATAAAACGGACATAAACTATTTAAAAGCCCAATAATTTTCTCATGTTGGTGTTGTGTACATAATTATGTGACTGTGTGAGTGATAATATTAATTAATTTTACATTTTCCAAATGAGCTATATTTGATCACAGTAATTTCAGTATAATTCAGACTGGATAAAGGTAAATTGTCCCTTTATATCAAAGGACTACGAGTATTTCCACTAGTTCAACGTTTGTAGGTACAACTCAGTTAAACTAGTGTAAACTGTGTAAATCACCCTTAACTACATGTGTATCCCTCACACTCGAAGAAAAAACATAAAATAACTTCGGTTTTTTAAATGTTTGCAACAAATTTCAGGCTCAGTGGAAGCGGAACCATTAATGAATCACGTGGACGGTTACCACGATGATGGTCAGAAACGGTACATCGAGGATTACCTTTGGAACGGCCAAAAACCGGGTGTTCAGAGGTAGGTGCTTGTCATAACATTTTGTATATACAGGTTGATTATACTTCACGTTTATGTTTGACATTTTGACAGATTGACAGTTGCGTAAAATATTTTAAAAATGTAATCCATTTAATTGGTAGATATGATCTAGAGCCCACAACATGTTTTCCCTTCCTTGCACTGTTATTCTTATTTAATGTCTTTGAAATAATGACATTTGGATTTTAATCATGTGTAATTAAAGAAACGTGAAGTAAAAATCAAAATAACCTTTGAAATGTTCACAGAATCTGTTTACAAAGTAATCTGTAATTATATAATTTACGTATGTAACACAAAATTTAAGCAATGAACAATGCTTTTGTAAATAGTTTCTGGCCAAAGATTAGCTTTAGCTTGACCACGTCTTCATTCAAGCTTTTCATAATCTTGTCTTTTAGTCAAAGTTATAGATTGTTTCAAATAATTCGTATTTTACAACATTCTCTTATTTTCGCATGCCTCATTTAACTTTTTAAACTATTGGATAAATTCGACATACATTCGCGGGGAACAGTCTATAATAACAACACTTACACACTTGTTTGTCATTAATAAGCTTTGCTTACGCTAAGGCGCTTATTTGCAAGCCTTCATAACAACCATGTTGGGGTACCAAAATTTAATGGAATCAAAAACAGCACCCTGTGTTCACTAGTGACACCCTTCACTATCAACACGAAACACTAACACGAAATTATTATATTTATGAAAAATCCGTGAGAGTCCGGACTACATTAGAATCCTTATTATATTATGTAAAAATATCCAAATTATGTTACATAATGTAAAAACCATAATATTTATATATATTCATGTACAATAAATATATTGAAAAAAATATTTAATATTCCATTTTGTAAAAACATATTTTTGAAAAGAATAATTTTTCAGGTGAAGATTTAATAACTTAATAATATTCCTTTTTGGATTCACTGCTACTCGTTTGCTTCTGATATTTCTATGTCTAGTTTTTTTGTGTACGCGAAGGAAACTTTTACATAAGCGTTCATTTGTAATAACTAACTGAAAATGACATCAAATGCGGTCGCTATTTTCCTTTGTCTGTTTCCGCAGATATTTTTTGACTATGAAACAAATTTTGTTATTTCTATACAAATGATATACGAGTTCGAATGGTGAAGTTTAGTATAAAACACGTATGTCACCGTATGATAGGATAACAATCCTATCCAATGAGATGATACATTATACCTATATTAATTTTTTTTACTTTAAGTCCATTTATAGTTAACCTTAAGTAACATTTAATTAACAAATGTTTGTTCAGACTGCTTGACAAACAAGCAACACTCAGGTTAAACAGCTATGAAATAGCTAGTTAGGATAAATCCTTAGTATCTAAGGGTGGTTGTAGATGTAAATGTAGATGTAGGTGTCTCTAGATGTAGAGAGAGGAGGCGTCCTGAACTCTCCATAAGGCAGTGTGGCAGCGCAAATCGGATTTTCAAGACAGATTATTCAAAGGGTTTAATTTAAGCACAAATAACAGTATACTCGTACATCGATATTGTCACAAGATTGACATAAAATTTTTAAGTTATCATTTTAAGGAGGTTTCGGAAAAAATGGTCCTTAGTAGAGCTGACTTAGCCGTTACTACTACAATGATTTATGCACATAAAATAGGTAACAAAATACTGTGGCTAAGGCAGGTGTCTCACCGCCGGCGAGTGGGCGAGTAAATCCCAGCTATTTACTCGCTCATGATATAACAGTCCGTGTAAACAAAAGAGATACTCGTTGTGCTCGCTGACTGTTCACACCGCTGGCGAGTACTCGCTCGCATAATTATGCATCTCTTTTGTTTACACGGAATGTCATATTTAAGTGCCTTTCTTAAGGTAGCCATTGACGATACGTCCATTTGGAATGCTTCTAAATGGAAGATTTCCATATGGAAGTACCTCCATACATTTAGAAGCATTCCAAATGGACGTGTCGTCAATGGCTACCATCAGGCGCGAAAATGGCCCATAGCTACTCGCTGCTCGGCGACGGTCGGACATCTGCCTAAGGCACTAACATGCCTTTTTTAGTTGGTATAACATTATAGTTTCAGGGTCAACTTAATTACTTGATTCGTATTGCACACGCAATTTTAAACCCATTCACAAACATAAAAGCAACAATAGGGTAGCAATAAAAAATATTTTACCAAATTGTTAATTAATACAATTAACTATACTTTACCTAATATTTTTATTAATTATCGATCTTTCAGTGTTCTAACTTATAAGCATGAATAAAATAGTATTTTTAAATATTGCATCCCACCTACTGACCGATTCCTCTTCTGGTCTCACAATCCTAATCCCGTTGTTCTAATTCCGGGACGGTCACAGATGTCATGGGAAGCAGAAGTCCATAAATAATTAATTCCAATAATTCTTTAAATTCATTTAACTTACATGTTATTATTGTTAAATGTTTTTTCTGTATTAGATACGTGCCTATTATATTAAACATTAACAATTAAAGTACCTAACGTAATAAAATTGTAAAAGATAGTATTAGTGGATAATCGCTTTATCCTTGAGAATTTCCTGATGATATTCCGGTATGCTTAAACATTACGTGTTTCGGTCAAGGTTTCTAAATGCGTGCTCCTATTATCCTTGCTTCACCTTCAGTCTGTTATAATTATTAACAAAGACTTTTTGTCAAATATGTCTTGTAAATGAGTCGTTGTGATCAGTCGCTTAGTTAAACTCATTTTACATAAAATTATTTTGTGCTCCACTGCGCTTAAAACAAAATTATTCATTATGGAGACAAAATTATGTCACTTAGGTATTTATTATGTAAATTAGTGTTCGGACGACAGAAATGGCGACGCATTCTTTTGAAAATATTATGGAGATTTTATAATGATGAGTTAACTGTCTCTAGTTAGCGTACCGCAAATGCACCAGTAAAAGTTTCCTCAGCGGATGTTCTGCCACTTCTCTCTCAAGTTAAAGTACCGCAGAACAAGTCTAAATTTCGTTTTTGGTATTTGCTTACATCTTAACCTCCTCACGGTGGCGGTTCCTAGGCCGAGTAGAATTAGACCAGACTATCTTAGTACGGAATGAGCTAATAGATACCTTTTTTGATATCGATGTGTCGTGCACTTTTGTCGATGTGAACGTTAATTGAAATTTTTGTTAGATTGTATGTCGATGTATCACCTAACACTATCGAACACCAGTCTAGCATCGCGGCGCCGGCCGATCCTTCTAGACTCTTCCAGGACTAACATCCTAACCTCACCATTGCGAGCTTGACAATTATTTGAAGCATGTCTACTTACTAACCTGGCTCGGCGCGAGCTCCTTGTTTTGCCGCATCTCATAGTAAGACAAACGTCCAGCCGTCTAAGATTAAAAATGGAATTTTCCAGAAAATCGACGTTCCGTAGCGCGCTATCGGCCCTCATATACAACGGGGAGGATCGTTCCAAAGATAATAGGAAACGTTACAAAAGCGAGTACAAAAAGAAATTTAGACCGTTCTCTCAATACGTGTACGAGGCGTCTAAAGGGACATTTACGAAATGCAGGGGGAAAGGGAAGTCGAATGAGGAGGCGAGCGAGAGGTTGGTGGGGGAAGCGGAGACGGGGAGCGGGGCGGGCGGGGGAGCGGGGGGAGCGGGGGTGGGGGCGAGCGCGGGGGAGGACACGGCCAGTACGCTGCGCGCGGCGGGGCTGCAGCCGCTGGGCCTCGCGCAGGGCGACTCCTGGTACCGGGAAGTGCTGGACCTGCGCAAGCGCGCCGGCGAGTACAAGGTGTGCGCCCATCACCCTATCACTGCCCCTACACCTAGCCCACACAGCCCTACCCACCATCTGTACCACGAACGGCTGATACCCAGCGGTGATCTGTAACGTAGTCTGACCCCTTCATTTGGGCTAGCGACCACTTAGTAAACTTATATGATATAATTTATTTATTTGTTTTCCACTGTACCTTGTGTTGGCAATCCAATGAAAATAAATAAGTAAATAAATTTGTAGCAAATTATATGAAACCTAAGGATTTCTTTTGTGACAAGAATAAAACTGCATCACGAATCCTCAGACAAGAATCTCTTGAGAGATTCAAACGTCTTCCACTGATCCAAGCTACTCCAACAGAACTTTTTACTTTAAATCGACAATTTTCACGCATAAAATAGCAACTGAGCTGGTCTTCCACCTGTCAAATCACATCACGTGACGGCTTGACATGTGGTACGACACAATCACGCTTATATCATATTCAAAATTGCCATTAATTCGACAGTACCGCGGCTGGGGAACCGAACTAGCTCCAGAACACATCACTCAGCTTTACAATAAGCAAATCGAGCTCTGGTACCAAGTGTCCCGCCGGTCCTCGCTGTCAGCCCTATCACTCGCTTCCACCAGTCACAAGTAAGTGATGCACTAGATATTTTGAGGGCAAGTGCACATTCGACTCGAAGGACCAAAAATTTTACTTTGTGGAAATCTAATAAATCTTAGAATAATCCTTATTTTCGCAATTTGTAGAATTTCTGGTCTTTAGAGCCTAATGTAACTTGCTTCAACACTATCATAAGTTAGTTAGCAAAATGGCTGATGCAAGCAAAGAATGGCTTGGAGTGCGATTACGGAGCCATCAGCAATGTAGAGTAGCTGTAAAGACAGATTTAGATGAAAGAGCTGAAGACGATAATATTGGCCAATATATTGCAAGCGATTAGTTAGCTTAACCTGAACGTAGAGGTCGAAAATATTATTACAGTTTGACAAATAACACTTCCAGGGCTATGCCACGTGACGAGAAGGATGGAAAGGAGTCCAGGAACCATTCTCCTAAGAAGTTCAGGTCGTTCCGCTCGGCGCCGCACCAATCCATCCATGCCAAGCTTCAAGAGACCAAGGCTTTGGAGAGGTCTCCCCATAAGACCTCCCCACAAAAGCAGAGGAAGAAGCTCCAAGGTCATAGCTTCGATGAAGGTGCTGCTCAGGATGGTAAGATATTTTAATAGTAACCACTCCACCTAACCGCACTATCAGCGAGGTGGACTATGCTCTAGGCCTCTTCATTAAAGTGATGAAACAATTAAAATTCTGATAGTGTTGAAACTTCGAGCTATTTATTTAGGGTATGAAATGAAGCCAACACACACAAAAACATTTCAGTTTCCAAAACCAACAATACATAATAACTATCCAACAATGAAAATTACTGCACTGAATAACAATCAAAATAAGTAAACAAAGACGCTTATAATTATGAATCACAAAGCTGCATAAGTCTTTGTTTACCCTAATATAATTAGTCGAGTGTAATCCGATCGTGGGAAACTCGAGCCCTCGATCGAGCCATGGTTCCGGTGGATGGGTCAGCCTTCGCTCCCACTGCCTGATCGATCAGTTGCCGCTACACTGGCGCACACACAGCCTGTGTTTCGTAAGTCTTTTAATTTGTTGATCGATCGGGAGTATTCGGGACTAGGTACCTACCCATTGGTGATTAGGTATATTGTTGTGACGACGGTAAAAGTGATTTGGGGTTTGAAGTGTTTATAGATCATTATACTTATGTTTTATTGTTTTGAAAAGTTGATTTATGGCGAAATTTAGAGAGAACTTTACGAAATTCGCATTTAAATAAAATTTAAAATATAATAAAATTTAAAGGTATTGTTATATAAACATTTCCTGTTCCATAAAAATGTAATTTAAGAGTAGTGATGATCCTTTCTTTTCTTGTCCAATAACATATATATTATCTAGTAATGTCTTTGGGACATTTTGCCCTGATATTGGGCAAAACGAACCAAAGACTACGATTGCAGAATACGATTTAAAATCTGGAGGCACGAAAATGGTCTCGTCAAGAACGCCCTAACAACCTTTACCTTCCTCAGTAGAGGTAGTTAGAGCACATCTCTCTCAAAAGACACACACGGGGGCATTTCATAAGCCTTCAATGTTATTGTCATCTGAACTCATCTGCAATTATCATTAGGTACCTACACTTTGCCCATAACTGCTCACTACGGACCCCATACGCCACATACTACGTAGCACAAGTACAGCTATTAATCAAATGTCATGTATCATTCCAGGGGCGAAGTCCGAGGGCGCGTTCCGGTCGCCGCGGCGGCGCCCCCGCTCGGCGGACCCGGCGCCCGCGCCCTCCGCGCGCCACGTCCCCAACGGACACGACGCGCACCCGCGCCCTGCCAAGCCACAAGGTATATGCTAGCTGTAGCTTGCTCTTTGATTTCTAGTAGATATAGCATAGATAACAAATATAATAAGATTCCCATAAATCATTGCTCTTTGTTTTATCATAGTAAAGATCTGATATCAAATATAATAACGTTCCAACAAATCAATTTCGATTGAAAGTCGGAGTATCTTGTTTATACCAGTGATCGACGAATACGGTGGTAATGAACTAAGACGTAATTAAAGTGTAGATAGAGGGTTTATTCCAACAATCCCCACTGAAAAGTCACCTCTGCTGAGGGGATTTATGGTTTATTCCAGTTATTTTCATTTACTGATACTTCTGCTGGAATTATTCCAAAAATCCCCAATGTCAAGTCTCCTCTGCATATGGGATTGTAAATTTCTTTAACTTACTTAAATAAACAAAAGTTGTACTTATAGGCATTTTTAGTTTTGTCAGTAGATAATATTGTACGACCGCGAATATAACGTAACGTAACACCAGTAATGAGTGCAGTAAAGTTTATGATTAAAATATGAATGATAATTATTCATTATACAATAATTGTTGTAATTGGGAACAATTGCGACAACAACACAGCCCAACCTAAGTACGAAGGCATTTCATAACAACTAAAAAGTGATACAATATTGCGTTTGTTGTTGAAATGTTAGTGACTGACAATAACCGAAATATGAAACCTTAACCTACTTAGAACGCAGAAGAAAAAATATTAGGTATACTTAGGTGCGGTAGGGAAAGTTAGTAATGAAATAGATTCTGTTACGGGATGTCTTGGGTTACGGAAGTGATGTCATGTTGCGGAACAAACGCATGAGTGATTGGAAAATAATATATGTTTGGAAAATAATTATGTTAAAATAAAAATGTTGGTGTTGGTTTGTTTTGATGTGGTGGCAAGGTACCGTGGTGTTATGATAACGGTTAAATAAATTATGTTATACATATAATAATATGTAACTAGCTTCCGCCCGCAGGCTTCTCCCGCGTGGAATTCGTGTAAACTTCACCCCCCTATTTCACCCCCTTCGGGGTGGAATTTCTAAAAATCCTCTCTTAGTGCTCCCCTTCACTCCCCAAGGTACATACATGCCAAATTTCAACTTCTTCCGTTCTGTAGTTTCGGCAGTGCATCGTCTGTCAGTCAATCACCAGTAACGCAAGAGATTTATATATTAAGATTTTGTATGATGCATTTCTAATGTAATGTCTTCATCACTTTCTGCTTGAGATAGATTTTCGAGTTCATTAAAAAATAAAAGAAGTCATTAAGCTAGAATTAAATCGCTAGAATTTATATTTTCATGTCTACTTTAGGCTACATCGTTTGAATCTGTTATCATTTCGTGTTTAGCAATTGTAACAAATAGGTAAACATCGGGCCCGATTTTTTTTAAATAAGTAAATACATTAAAAATTGTAGGTAGGTACTATTGTATCCCTTAATATAACTATTAGGTCATAATTAGTTTCTTTTTCTAAATTTAAATTACCTTTTCTGTGTTTAGATTTAGATCGTTCTCATTTATTTTTATTAATATGTGTGATTAGATTATAGTTAATCAAAATTATTCATATAATAAGTGTTGTAATCCTGCCTGATGCCTGTACCCCGACCATTGGCTGCTGTTGAGAATATGGCTCTATTTTCCAAATCTTTTTCTTTCACTCTATCTGTGCCGTGATTAGACTTATCTTATTTCCCAAATTAAATTATTTCTTTACCTACCAATTTGAAAATCTACCAGAGCCAATTCTCTTCGATTTTTTTAGTATGGCAACATTTGTTCTGTAGGTTTGCCGTTGAATAGAGGGAGTAGTATTAGGGTTAGGTCGACTTCGCGGGGCGGCCGGTCGCCATCCGCGCCGAGCAAAACCGGCGCCGGGGCCCACGAGGCCACCGAGGCCTCGGAGCCGGGGCGACGCAGCCGCAGCGTCACTAAAGTTGGCATTAAACTGGGTGCGTACTACTGCAGTGGCAGTTGCGTCGACGCTCTGTTCTCTTCATTTGGCAACACCCCACACGGCCATTCCGCTTCTTATCGGCGTATGTGGATTTTGTGGCGCTTTATGTGGATGTGATTTTTTTCTATTGGCAACCCGCAAACTGCAACGATAAATTATCTTTCAGCTTCCTGTGTATCTAGCTCAAAATTTTGTGATTTTTAAATCCTTCGCTTATGTGTTTACAGCTTTGGATAACATGTTTTCGAAAGGAAGGTTTTACGTTTTATTTGTCAGTGCGTCTACGCAACGTAGTCACGTCTTGCGCATTGGCACCGCCCGCAAGAATGGCTTACACACGCGCGGAGTGTTGTACCTACGTGTTGTCGTGTGAAACATCCCGAGCACCGAAACCTCTCCAATTGTGAATACTTGTACATTTCGGATACCCCGCAAAATACGTACGAACTATAACTTAGACAAAAATAGTCAACACTCCTAGTTTTCAGTGGATCATGTTAAATAAAACCTAGCTGAGAATTCAATGAGCGCACATCCCCGTGTACGATAATTTATAGGAAGTCTTCAGCAAGTGTTATTGTTACAAGTTTGAAATAGTTGGAATGAATTAGCAAGTGTGTTTTGTGTTTTGATGTAGTAGAAACACTAAATCTTTAGTAATTTCCTATAGTTGCATGCGATTTCTTTTGGATTCGAGTTTCTCGACTACACATTTTATTCAAACCGTTTAAATGTGTTTTTAAATATTAACTTATTAGATTACAGCGAATTCCAAAAGAAATTATAACAACATCTGTCCTATGTAATTGCTAGGTGTCTCAATAAAATTGTTTTTTGTAATGTTCGTGTTCGTAGAGTAGAATTTATGTAGGTAAACATTGTTATTAAGACCCTATTCATCTTTCTAACTCTTATTTGTCCTACTTTCAAATTGAGTCTCTTAAAACTATTATTTATTTTTATGTTTTATGTTCATTGTGTTGTGATGTGGATGTCTAAAAATTTTAATCTTGCCTATAGTCACACCAAGTGTTTTAATTTACATCTTGTTGCATTTGTGGAAAACATATCAATTAATTGAAATAGACATGCAAATACTTATATTTGTATTTAAGAGGAAGACAAATATTAATTTAAAATATTGCTTAGTGATTTCATCTAATGAAATAAATCAACAGTTAACATGGTAGTCATAATAAGCAATATTTTATCTTTTTCCATCAGAACTTACATGTCTTATACAGCATTCAAACTACTTACATGAAAAATAAATGAACAAAGTGCAAAGATAATGTCTAATTCAATTAAATTGCCTAAAAGTATAGCATATAGGATTTACACCCAATTAAAATGATGACCTAAACGGTTTCAGACGACGAGATTCCGTCGCACCGCAGCGCGTCAGTTGCTAAGGACCACTTCTTCGATGACTCTCCGATCGTGAAGTCGCCGCCCGAACCGACCCGGGTGAAGTCGCCCGAGCAAATGAACATGCGCTCGCCCGACCCGGTCAACTGGACCGTGCCTCTCGATACTGGCAAGACCTTCACAGTCACCCAAAATGTGAAAAACGGTGAGTGCAGTCTCATAAGCAGGTTGGCCGCCAACATTATAAAACTAAGCTAAATACCTGATTGGACTAATCGTTTAAGAACCCCTTTCGTAGTGTATCCGAGTCATTTGATCTGACTGAGCCCGTTTTAAATTTCTCAATAAAAATTGTATGATTATTCGAATTGATTAAAGAGTATCTTTTTCCTGAAAAGCTGATTGGTGTTGGTAGAGCACAATGGTATCACTGGTGTGGGCACGATTTACTGCTAATAATTATTGTACTAAATTGTAACAGCGGATCAAATCGTTTATAAAATGCGTAAAATATTTTAGTATTAACAACAACATGGTAGAAAAAAATTATACTGTAAGAATTTCTGGAACTGATGTGGCAACATTATTGAAAAATCTACTATAACCGTAGACCAGGGCATAGAACGGAAATTGTTACGTTAGATTTATTTGTCGAATTTGGACGTCTTTATGAACGAGATACTCTTTATACCTACCCATAACATTATGAACTTTGTTAGTACACTAAAGACGTAGGTAAGCGATTTTATATAGAAAAACATAAACGAATTTGATTACCCATAACCGAAAAAAAATATAAAAGTATCTTAATGTTATTTTTAAGAAGAAAATTTAAAATTGAGGCAATAAGAGGGGAAGAATAAATATTAAATCTTTAGATCTACCTTAGCATAATAGCTAAATTTTGTTAGTATTTATGAATAATTAGGTAATATAACCAATACCTAAAATAAAATTATTGAAGTTACGGATATTCTTTGTTAGGTTACCAGGAAATATATTATTGAATAATTGGATATAATTATTGCATCGCTATTTTGTGAAATTTTAATAGAAATATTAAAATAGTTAGGTATACTTATTCGTACCTAATTTTATCAATGCATTGTAAAAATAAAATTGGATTGTCCTGATTTTCGATAAAACTATTGTTTAGGGGTGACCACGTTCGAAGTTAGGCCTAGGTTTTATTATTCTGTTGTAAAATTGGCAGTTCATATGGGTGATTTAATTCTTGAATCGAAAGCCATCACACTGTCATTCCACACGGCAGTAAGCTAGACAAAAATTTGATTGCATTGTACTCATACGTCATCAATGTAATCTACAGCGTGAATAGCAACACTAGTAAACATTGTAGAGAGCTTGCCACACTAACACCGACTTTTAAACACAATTGTATCATGTACATTACCTATTGTCGAAGTGATAAAGGCGACAACATGTTTTCCAAGAAATATGAAACCCATCAAACTACACCATTCGATTACCCATCCCACTGTTTATTTATGTTCATTCAGTGATTACTTTTCTTTGTACATTGTTCAAGGTCCACAGATATTGTTTTTATCATTACATTCCATACATTCTAACTCTTCACTACTTTCTGCCTTATTATATCTATATAATTATACAAAACAATAAATATCTTACCATATCCCTCATCTACTAAATCATCATAAATTCTCGACATTTTTAGTTTTGTTTCATTAACACACTTAACAAGCTAAAACTTTATCTGTGGACGTAGAACGTAGCGTTTGTTGTGTCACATCATCCGACCATACGACTCACCATATTTCAGATGAGAGCATTAAGCGCCCTAGCTCTGAGTTTAAGAGTGGCTCCGTGGCCGAAGACGGTGTCGCAGTGAAGCCGGCAGGTACGACGACCACCGCCACCGCCTAGACCATGGCCATACACACATAATGAGTGTGACAGACAGCCATGCGACAGTGAACTCTACGAGACCCAACCTTAGGTCTCCTTTAGAGGTCACTGCCACATAAGCACGACACACAATCGACTCCAGAAAATATATAACCTGTTTTTATAATTATATCTATTGAATAGTTCATGATTAAATTGTGTTAATCCAATAACTGAGATGCTTTTATTTATTTTGACCGTACTCCGCTGAGACGTCGACCACGTATGTATTCACTCGTCTGTGTGTGTGTCTGTTTCGATGTTTGCGTACACTGTTACTGTATGGCACTTCAACCTTCCTATTATTTTCTTCATGCCATTAATCGTTCACTTTGCATGCTGCCTGACCCCGTTGTTCTGGGAAGATGCCATTACTTAGTTTAAGATGTGGGTGTTGGTGATTTAGACAATGCAATTTATATGCCGTATATACCAAACCAGGGTTGGCATCTTTCTACCCTCCTAGCTATCATGAACCAAATAGCTTATAAGCTAATCTCCCTTATTAGATTATAGTGTAATTACTTATTATCGAATGTGGTTAAAGTTGTCAAATGATCTGAAGAGTTTAAAAATATGCATGTTGTTCTGAAAAAACAAAAATGTTAATAATTAGTTAGCTTTACATAATATAACATAATATTATACCTAAAGTCGTTCAGGTTTATTACATGCTAATTGAAATAAATGAACGAAAAGATAGCATGCTGTTACGAGATATTGACACCGACATTTTGTCCATAGAAATTTATAGTAAATTTCCAGAATTGAGTTACTTCTGCACATAGTTTACAAGATTAAGTATATAAAAAGAGGAGTCACACTTTAGATACCTCACACATTTTTAAAGATTTTTATTCATTAGGTATAGAACCTCCCATTAAAATATTTCCTCACAATAATAATTTTATCTATCTACAACCTATATTCATGCCTGAGTACTTACCTATCTTCTTCTTCTAGTTTTTTCTCTTCTAGCATGTAGACAGATCTAGTTAAGTGTTGGTGTCAATATCCAATTTTAGAAAGAAGCATGAAAAAGTGAAATACCTAAAGACTCTTTAATAATATTTATCTCATATAAAACTTGACAAAATTTTAATATAACGAAGCGATTAGAATCTATTCAAAGGTAGTTGATTTAATTCAAAAAGTAAGTACCTTCCAACTGAAAATTATTAGGAACTTTAATATCTGAATCACGATCACGAAGGTATCATTATGAACGTAAAACGGTATTCTCTCGTATTGTTTGTAAAAGCATTTAATTCTTATGAAATGTGCTTATTGGTGTCCAGTTGAATGTAATCAAAATTAGATCTATAAATGTGATATCATAGTACTGATTGGGCTTCAAAATATTTATAACTCAAAATATATGTCCCAATGATGGAAAATAAACTATTCGAATGATGTTCCAGAAATCGCTCCGATTCACCATCAGCAAATGTCGCCGATTCGTTCGTTGAAAAAAAGCGAATCGCCCACAAGCCTGAGTAAGCGCACAGACAAGACCCCTACTACGCCGACCAGCCTCACCCCCATCGATGAGACTAGGGCTTTGGATATGAACAAGGTTAACGGAATCAACGGGATCAACAGCAACCAGTTAACCCCAGAAACCCCAGTTCTAGAATCTATAAAAGAGAAGGAGGTAGTCAAAAAATCAACTGAAGCCACTCAGGTGGCCCCGGGTGTTGTAGACACGACGGTGGTGAACGAGCCCACCACGGGCGGCTTAACTGCTGCCGAAGTCCTTGACCGCGCTCGCACGAGGTTTGATAAATTCTGGGGAAAGAAGGAAGATGACGTTTAACCCGTGCAACTACGAATCGTTCCGTGAATTGTGACATGCGCACGCGTTTGTCCAAACGAACTGACGTCAGTCAGCGCAACGGGTGGAACAAGACCCTGAAACTATCGTCTTCAACAACGAAATGTCACAATTTGCTGAATAATCCAAAAAGTAGGGAAATTAAATGCAGTATTTAAACTGAACGCTTCGCTTCAAAACGACGACTGTACCGATATTTGTATTTAGTTACAGACAATAAACCATTTTCTTAGGAGTGTGGTGGCTTGTGATAGTAATGATGATATTGAGAAGCAGTAGTTAGTGGATTTTGTGACGTTTGGTTATTAATATCTCTAAATACCGATGTAACAATACTTCCATCTCGAATATTAAAATAATTATGTTACGCATGAGAAAACCTAGTTAGAAAACCTAGGTATAGGTATAAAATATAAATCTGTCATAAATATTTGTGGCTTGTTAAGTAAGATACATTTTGAAACTTATTTTGGATGATCGTATGGTTTGAAAATAATACTTATTCCTGTTATCTTTAAAAGTTCTCTGATTATATTATAGCGTACTATTACGGTTTTACTATTATGCCGATTATGCGTTATCTTAAATCTACATTTCAGTCTTCATTGAAGTTCCGAGTTTATTGTATAAATAATTGCCCATAATCATTAAAATAATCTCATGACATGAGCCAAAAGTAATGGAATGTGGTACATGGATTACGAAAAATATCAATATTGATCTTATTAATTATTTCTCGTAACAATTTTCAAATTACCTAAATCTTCAATTCCTTGCAAATTTAAATAATAATTTGCTTTTGCAGCTACTATTAATCATAATAATAGAATAAGAAATTCGCGAATTATTTCGATTAAATTGCAAAACCTCAAAAAATACTTTAATTATTTTTTGCGTACTAATTTACGTTCTAAGTCAGTTAGTTGACGGTTTAAATAAATCTACGAAATTCTGATTTTAAAATTTAAATACCTACCTATACTATCCATCAAACCGTCCAAGGTAGTATTTTTTGCAAAAATTGCCTATTTACGTGGCTTTTATTCTTAGATCTAATTGCAAAAAGTAAAATATTTTTTTATCTGCATTACAGTTACATTTTTATCTGTGACGCCAACCAATCACAGAATAGCAGTATGTAGCCTATATTTTATTTACTATTTAGCGGGAATTTTAAGTTTTGCTAATACTAGGGTATCTACTCGTTTATAAAAAGTAGAACTTGTAAAAATGGAAATATCGCGTCTATCTTGCCGCTTGTGTTTATCAGTGACCGATTTCAACGTATCCCTATTCGGCACCTATTGCCGTAAAACAAATATGCTCGATAAAATTCTTGTATGTCTGAAGTTAGTTATCGAAGAAACGGATCATTTGCACACAATTTGCTACAAATGCGCGGAGAGTATCGAGAGATTTTACGATTTTATTGCTTTTGTCAAGAAAACACAAACAAAGCTCTGTAATAACAATAGGTATGATCCCAAAGGATTTAAAGACGATCCGCAAAACGGCGTGAACCGGCGCCACATCACATCATACGTGCGAGAGCAAGTGTTCGACGCAGATTACACGTTCTCCTTTCTCGAAATGTCTCAAAACGAAGAGAAAAAGGAAACAAAAGCCTCGAGTCCGTTCTTCTCATATTTCTCTCCGCCGAATGTCGTGTTGAAACCGGAACCCCGCACGTGGAAGACCCCGCGGCCGCGATGCGACGACATTCAAAAATCTGAACGGAAAAGCCAATTTGAGAAACCGAAAAAAATCGAGAGGCCTCGCCAGCACTCTAGGGACTTGTTCGAGTCGCAGTCCCAAGACGCGGAGGAAGCAGAACCTAAGTTTTTAAATTGGAAGCTGACCCCCGACGACAGCATCATACGTAGGGTCCGAGAGAAGTGCTTCGGACCGTCAGACTTCTAGTTCGTTAGCTATATAGATTTTGTATCGTTTTTCATACCGATAGTACTTTTCGTTGGTCATTCCTTAATTCCGTAGAAACAGGGTAACGTAATAGTTGATTTTTAAGGTGATTTGGATTATTAGTAAATGTTATTACATTAGAATCCTGTCTTGTATCTTTGAATATGTACGAATTCAGTGTGTTACGGTAAGACTATTGAGGATGTTTCGAGTATCAATTTCGCTTATTTCTATATAAGTACCTACTATATTCAATACGGTCAATGATGTAACTTTAGCTAAGTAACACAACATTTTGTAATCGAAACTACAATATCTGTACCTACTCTATAATTTAACTACTGTATTATATAATTAATTCCCTCAACCTGTGGTTAAGTGTTTCTGTGTGAACTGAATTTTGGGATGGTTATAAAGTTATAAACTTATTTATCAAATGTAATTTATTGTATGGGAGTGAACTCGATGTATTTAAATTACAATATGTTATTAATGGCCTCGGGTAATCTACAGATTGTTATCGAAAACCGGTTTATGCAATATGTCGAAGCAGAAGCCCAGAGGCGTCTCCATAGTTTATGTAAACCTCAGCAGTTTGAGTTCCTATCGACGTCGCCATTATTTTTCCGCGCACAAAGTCATGTAACATTGTATCACGACCACGAGGCCGACCCGGGTGGTAGCGGTAGTCCCAAAGCCGGTGATAATGAGACGTTTAGCTTTGCTACGGGTTTATAATAGCGTGTTTTGGTTTTCAGTCGTTACATCAAAATGGACACCTCAATGAAATAAAATATTGAAAAATTATAACTGTTGTATTATTTAACCTACTTAG
Source organism: Hesperia comma (assembly GCA_905404135.1). Taxonomy (NCBI): domain Eukaryota; kingdom Metazoa; phylum Arthropoda; class Insecta; order Lepidoptera; family Hesperiidae; genus Hesperia; species Hesperia comma. The sequence goes on from FR990036.1 coordinate 5,601,570, forward strand.
TTTTGTCCAGAGCAATTTTGAACCGCAGGAGCAAAGGGGTCTAGGCTTGAATCCTAAACACATTTAATTTCCAAAAATTAAATTGTGACTTACTTCGGTGAACAAAATATAGAGGATATTTGCACACTGAAACCTGTTTATCATCTGAAAAATACCTGAGTAAACCCACCAACCTTACCAATCCACACCAGCCGCGCAGCACCAAGCGCATAGCTAGGCGTGATGAACTTCACTACCAACTGAACCGACTTATCCAAATAAAGGATGAATAAGTTATTTTAAAAGTAATCAATTGTGGAAATAAATCAAAGAAACGAATTACGAACAGTTTATTACTGACTTTATTTCATATCAATTCATACACATATTAGTCTAGAGAAAATATCCCCTCGTTCACTATCATAGACACTTGTTTATTTATAAATCACATTCAACATATTAAAAACTAAGTTTATATTTAAATTAGTACTTTTGCATTAATATACCTATATTTTTTTATTATTATGGCAGGCAACGTAACACTTGAAAAACGATACATTACGAGATAATACTACTGACAAAGCCTTCTAGATGCTTTACACACGATCTAGTTCTACTAACAGAGATTGATTCCAAACGAGAATGCATAGGCATAGCGATTAATATTCGACACGTTTCCAAACCGGCATAACAAACAAAAAAAACCGATTCATATATATTTATAACCAAAGTGTTAGTAGAACAGATCTTACAATCAGACAAACAAAGGAATCGCACATTACTTGTAACCAGGCTCTTTATATATATTTTTGCTAAAATTATAACATCCAAGATATACATACAATTTTAAAGCCATGGTCCCAAAACAATTTAATGATCGAATACACTAATAAAAAATTCATTGTTTCTGTTGGTCTCTTCAGCGCGTCCAATGACCTCGGCGGTTGTCATAGCAACCGAGATGGGAATGAGCCTCTTACTTTTATAATAGATGATACTAATGAGTACTAAGACGCTATCTTCACCTTTCGATTTAAAATTCTCAGGAAATCATCAACCATCAATTTCGTACAACAGAAAATCGTTAATATGATCTTGGCCGATAACGTAAGAAATTTTAATCTGTTTTGTATTAGTATATTTCAAAATAGATTTCTAAACCGAAAGATGCTGAAAGCTTCTAAAAGATAAAAATACCTGTTAGAAGGATACAAAAGATGCTGAAAATTATACTATACAGTAAATTCTAATATGCAATTTTCTACAAAGAGATTTAGCTACATACCTTAAAGGCAATATTGAATTTAATATATTACGTAGAAAATATTTTTTCAATCTACCAGTGTTCCAAATAAGAGCAGGTTTTCACCGGGTGCATTTACCCTGTTAAATTTTACTAACTAAATCTAACATAGATAAAATTAAGTAACCAATCAATGAGTATTATAAGCCATGCGAATATGCGATGCTATTTCGTATTCATGAAAATTACTCGACCGAAATTAGAAAATATAAATATATCCATAATCGTGTTTAAGAAGCGATGTATGGAACTCTACAAATGATTTAAATCAAGATAAATTATAAAATACGTAATGGTTTTATACTTTTAGTATTTGAGTGAGGATTTCGTAAAGTGCGTACGTATTTGAATTTTAATATACAATATCCAATAGTCTATTTTATTTTTAATGTACTTACATCCAATAGTTTTATTGTTAAAAAACTGAATAATTTTAAAATATTCTGTGTATTCTTCGATAGTTCAAGTCAATATAGAATCAAAACCTTTTATTCAATTAACATATTAATTATTTAAAATAAATCATGTAATTTTACCAGTAGATAAATTGATTACAATGGAATGTGGGAGCAGTAGAAACTTTGAACTACCTTAAATATGAAGATATTTATGTTATATAGGTTATGTTATTCAATAATGTTATGTTACGTAGGGATTACGATTACTAGATGTTTATATAACCTAAATTAGTAAAAAAACCCAAACGAATTTATGAATTCCGATGTTTCAAAAACTTTACGATAAAACTCGACCTGCGAGATCAGATTGAATTTAAAAGCGAACATTCAACAATTTAGAAGTAAATAATTTAACAATAATATTAAGATCTGTGCCTGCAATTAAATTCACTTTATAACTGGAAGACTAATATGGGAAACCTCCCATACTTGTTATCAGTTGCAAAGAAAGCAAGTATACTATAAAAACCTCAAGTAGGATAAAATATATAAGAGGCATTCGAACAGTATGGCACATGAATTAAATGTTAGGAATGTTAGCAATATTCATGTCATTTAAGATGTTAAATATATACTCGTAAGTTCATGTTATATGTTGTTTTTGAACAATATATTTTTATGTTAAGAATGTTATAAAATCGAAATATTAGTCGATCGTATCGATATCGGAGAATCAGAATTAATGCTTTCGATGTTAAAATAAAATAAACAAAGTGTACCAGCCTTATAAATTTTGCTTTTTATATTATTATGAAACAAAACAAAAATAAATGTATTAAGAGAAGAGGGAACGTGATAATGACTGCACAAAATGTTAAAATTCACTATCGCATACGTACGTACGCATGCTAGAACTCACAAATAAAAAATCATTTAAATTTCAATCAATTCCCATAACGCTACCTCGAATATTCAAATTCAGAGACATCGCATTTAAAAGGTAAACTATCAGGCCGGCAACACACAAAGAAAGTATCTACAAAGAGAAAAAAAAAACAAGAAAAACAAACGTTCTAAAAACTAATAAAAAATACAGCGTAAAAGTTAAACAGTAGCCAAGCGTTAGAACAATTAATAGGATAAAATATTGCATCTCTAAAACAAAACTACACTACAAAATATATCACAATACGACTAACACATCTGTCGAAACATTTCCAATCACCGCGCAGCTTACAATGAGATTAATAAACATAATACACTACACTAACATGTACACCTAACTCACAGCTGATACACGAAACTACGGTAGCGTACTTTATGCTTTTTAATCCAACATAATTATGTACTGTACCAAATTATTGTACAATATACCCCTATCGATATCGCATCAGGGCCGCCCTGAAAATCAGCGCAAATACTTTAGAGAACTAAACTTTTTGAACCCAAGATACTAAACTATAGGTATAGATGCAATAAGTTCATAAAATGTAAATTATAATAGTGATAGTCTTCATTCTGGTAGACAAACGGCACATATATTTTTTTTATATTTCTGACACTTTTTACGATTCGACATGAAAATATTGTATAACAATGGATCTACCCACAAACTTACGCTACCATAGTTCCACTCTTCGACGCAAGAAATTATAGTAAAAATTACATCTGTTCATAAGCGCGGACGTTAATTCGATATTTTAAAATTAATTTATAAAACACTAAAATAGCCTTTCAACGCATCAACATTGTAATACTGGAACGAAAACTTTATCATTTTAACCGAATACAGTCATGAGAACCGGGCCAGGTCTGACCAGCGGGACGAAGCGATCATTTATACGGCGAATATAGTCAAAGCGAAAAGCACAAAAACTTATGAAGTGATGTGATGAAGTGTAGCCATCTCAAAAATATTGTCTTTAGTATTACCTCAAATAGGTAATAGGAATAAACACTAAATAGTTTTATACGGGGAATTTTAAGTACTTCTATTTGCTATAGTTATTTATAACAAATAGAAGTACTACAAAGAACTATAAATATTATAGTTCCAACAACATTTTTTTGCTTACTCAACATATATTTCCAATATAAATACGTTATAAAAGGAGTCTTAATTTTTATCAAACTATAAAATATGTAATGCTGGTATGATTAGCAAAGCGATGATTTTAATGTTTAACAATTTGAATGATGACATTCAGCCATAAAGTAGTTCATTCATTTATCAATTTGTTCGTAAAATAGTAAGGTAACTTTAAATGACAATATAATTTCCTCAACGTAACAACGTCATCATTTCAAATCCAGTATCGCTTTATTCTTTCTCGTTAACACTTTACATGCACTGTACCCATGCAGGACATCACATCACCTCCAAAATCCATTACAAGTTACGAAACGAGAAAAATTCGTCGCATTTCATCGTATTTCGTTTCCAACCATACAAATTTTAAATAAAGAACTTTAGAAATTATCCATCGCATCGCCACGCCTGTGAGATCCGACCCTAACTTGTATATTCATCGGTACGAGACTAAAGCTATACACAGTCTAGGGGAAGCTTATAGCGACATTTAAATATATAAATTTTATTGTACACGACACCGAACGACAAAACGTCCTACCCGATACGTTTCGCCGCGACCGCTTTAGGCGGGTGTCCAACCGCCGGCGAGCAGCGAGTATCTATGGGCTATTTTCTTGCTCAATGAAGGGACATAAACATGACATTCTATATAAACAAAAGAGATGCATATGCGAGCGAGTACTCGCCGACGGTGTGAACAGTCAGCATTCCGTATTTGTTAACACGGAATGTCATATCTTTTGTACGTGTCTTGAGCGAGGAACTAGCCGAGCGTTACTCGCCGGCTGTGGGACACCTGCCTTATCGAAGGAAAAACTAAATAAACGAGATATAGAAAAAGATATTTCAGTATAAAAATCATCACAGCATCAGCATAACTTTGTCACGAGGAGACATATTGTAAAGAATTCTGTCGGTTTTGTTCACATTTCACGGCGAACCGTTTCAGGTAGGAGAGTATAAAGACATTACATTTATAATATTGTTTAAGAAAGACTCCTGACGCGTGCCTCATTTAACATTTCACCAACTTATCCATAAGAATATACTTACCCATCGAGAATACAATTGATTAATGTTAAAAAAAAAATAAGTATACGGTATTCTGGCAATCTGTAGAATAAATGTTTGATTACTTTATTGCAATATTCTTATGTTAAACCTAACATAAAGTCATGGCCCTATTGGTTAGAATATCTTGGCTGATTCCGATAATATAGATATTATGGTATAGAGATATTAATGACGTCATAGCCTGCTATGACGCTATATCTCAATGGTAATTACATGTATACGTCTTACAAAGTCCCGGAAGTCCCACAAACGTAGAGACCTCGAGATTGCAAGCGATCAGACTACTGCAAAATTGTCAGTTAATAAGGGCTATATAGAAGACATTCGAGGAGGTTCGGGAAGAATACATACAATTAAAAAGCCTCTTTATTCCAATAACTTCATACTTACAACTTCAAATGCGCATTCAGTTGTCTTAAGATAATAAATCTTTGAACTAGTCCCAAGTTATCCCGATCAATGAGATGAAGAAGTTGGTAACATGTACCCTAAACGTACATCCTGAGTGATAAGTTGGTGAAATGTACACTACCCACATATACATATTACTGTTACAACATGTTTACGCGGATACGTACGCACACGCATATGCATATACGTACGCACACGCAGCGCAGATCTCTGACGTGATGCACTTGATATTCGATTAAAGGCCTTGTTACGCTTACGAAAACGTTTATTATTTCAAAACTCATTTTAACCGTACGTCAAATACAGAATCGAGTCACCTCTTTTAATATATACATAACAAATGAAAACCAAATTGTGGACATCCTCGTGGCAAAATTAATTTGGTTCTTGGTAAAAAAAAGCAAGTGTCTCGATTCTGGTGTTCGTGGTATCCCTTTTTACACACAACTTCAAACTATCAAGTACCAAATAACATCTCATCCAGTCGATCCCGCTTAACGTCAAACACGTGTGCTTTACTCGATTGATACGTGCAAAATTGTACTCTATTATGCATGACTTAAACTACAATATTAAAAATATACGTCAATGAATGGCTTTATCTCTACACAGAGTACATTAAACGCTTCAATCGTTACACAATACGCTTAAACGAGAAATGGGAACACAGACAAAGATATAGTGGTCAAAATATATCCTTTTATATCACCAATCTGTGTAATATAAATACACTAAAAATCTTCGCTCTTGCTTTGTCACTAATCGGATTTCATAGAGAGCTGAGACCTTACACTGGATATGTGACAGTGAAGACAAAAAGCGAAATTACTAAATAAATAGTTCCATTACAATCAAGCATAGAAAGAGTCGCTGATAATCTCATATTAAAACTCCCAATTAATTCTTCAACTTTCTAACATATTTATATTACAGAGATCAGTGTTAATACCTTGTTCCTATGTCATATGAACACGCTCGCAATACGTCGCGTACGTAACGAAAGCGTACGAACCGTTGTAGCGGGTGCAACGCGACATATAGCGGTCCCTCTCTTACTTCTCGGCTGACGATGAGCTGGAGGCGCGGCCCCGCCCCTTTTTCCCCTTCTTATCGTCGCCGGGGTCTTGCTTGTCGGCACTCTTGTCCGGTACCGAAGGTTGATCGATCGCTTTACTTGATGTTGTCGTCTGAGGCGGCGGTTGGCTAGAACTCTGAAAAATAATGCGATTACAAAGTGTTTACAGACGCGTGCGTTTACAAGTGCGTACTGCACGTTGAGGTACAATCCTATTGTCATAATTCAAATTCCTTTACGTCATCCAAGTTTCCATGCTAACACATACAGCTGTTGGGAATTTAATAGATAGGGAGATATTTAAATGCCCATGTTAGGGAAAAATTCAAGGGTGACTTTCCACCAGAGCCAAATTAAGCTAGGGTGCTAAGGATGCGTTTGGCATCCACCAATCATATTCATTGGGCTGCCTTTCGGTGGTCAGGCCCGCGGTTTTCACAGCAAGGCACCCTCACTCTCACACCAGCCACCTACCTTCTTCTTAGCATGTTTATCAGCCCGCCGGGCCCCGCGGGCGTCGTCGTCGTCCCGCTTGCGGCCCATCACGCCGAGCAGCTTGCTCACCATGCTGCTGCTGTTGCTGCGCCCGCCGCGCTCGCTCCAGCTCTCCGCGCCCTCTGGCGACTGGAACGTTACGGTAGAGGTTAGGCTATGGTTCGTTAGGTTACTCTTGGTCATGATTGTGTTCTAAGATGGTGGTATTTGGTGAGGCATGGAAATGTCGTGGCAATAACGATTGAACTATCTTTACTCGTAATTAATGCGCTAACTTCACCTTTTTCAATAATATAAGACAACATATCGTTACGTACTATTTGAGACCTATATTAAAAAGCAATAACTACCACCTATAAATAAAAATTACTGATGTTTAATTTTTAATTAAATTATTAATGTTTCAGCTAAAATTATAAATACCTTATTTGTTTCGACTGACTCTTGTCTTTTGAGCTCGATCTTCTTCATCGACTCGCTTCTCTTAGCTTCTACCTTTTCCAACTTCTTTTCAGCCTTCTCTTGCTTCTTCGCTTCAGCCTTTTCCGCTTTCTCTTGCTTTGTCTCCGACCGCTTCACAGACCCGCTGCGTTCCATTGCCTTCTCTTGTTTCGAATCAGACTTCTTCACCGAACCGCTTCTCTCCATTTCCTTTTTCTCCTTCTCCTTCTTCTCCTCTTTAACTTCTTGAAGTTTCTCCTCTTGTTTAGGTTCCTTTTCGATCTTCTTTATCGAATCCTGTTTCTTGAGCTCTGGTTTATCTTTCTTAGACTTGTCCTTTTGGTCTTTGGGTTCGTCCTTTAAGCTGGAATCGGACTTTTTCCTCGCTTTGGGTTGTGCTTCCACAACGGGTGGGAGTGCTTCCGGTATCGGATTAAGTTTCTTTGTTAGTTCTGATGTTGTTAGGCTCGACTCAGTACTTGATCTGCTATCGTCTACAATTATTAAAATAAAAATTTATTATAGGACGAAATATAAACACACTAAGATATCAAAATTATACTAAAAAGGAAAAGTCACAAACCAAGATGTTTAGTCCAATTTAGTGTATGCTTCAAAACAATTATAGATTTGAACTGATCATAACACTTACCCAAATTCATTTCCCTGGACGTGTCCAGATTAGACACGTCTATGGACGTGTCAGCGACGTACGACTCGTCGGAGAGCGACAGTGAGGCGAACGAGGCGTTCGCGTCGAACGCCGACTTGTCTACGCTTGCCTTCGGCGACGACGTGAATATGCTCGGCGTGCTTTGTTTTGCCGGCGTCCTGGAAAAGTGTATAAGTGTCTATTCATTTACGCTTCATTAAGGGTTAAAACTTAGTAGTACAAAAGGTGGACTTAATGCTAATGTAATTCTGTTCAAGTCGACCTTTGGTTCCAACGGAAAGCAGCATAGGCGGTACGAATATAAATTTAAAAGAATATATAGAAGAAAAGTGATGAAATAATGACATAGTGAAGAATTCTTATAAGGTTGTTGTTATCGGTATAATACACTAGATTTTTAACGGCGGCATCGCACGTGTTTTTGCCTGTTAAACGTTTTTGCATGTTACGGAGCGGAGGGGGAGAATTACCTTAATTTCTCTCTTAGTGCTCTCCTCTACTTCCCAAGAAACATACACGCCATATTAAAGCTTCTTGCATTTAATCCAACAGTCTACTACTTACCCCTAGTGACACCTTCAACCAGCGAACAATAAATGCATTCAAATTCAACCCACCAGCGGCTCGTCCAGAAAGCACCACCCAAAACACCTACTCAACCTACCTACTAGGCAGCCGTGCGGCATGATGCGTGGGCGAGTCCTTCTCCTCAGCTATCCTTGGCAGCAGCGGCTCGTCCGGCTTGTCGGGCGGCGGCGGAGTGGGCGGCGCGTACTTACCTTTAGCAACACCTTCAAAGAACCTTCCTATAACCTACCTACTAGGCAGCCGTGCGGCATGATGCGTGGGCGAGTCCTTCTCTTCAGCTATCCTTGGCAGCAGCGGCTCGTCCGGCTTGTCGGGCGGCGGCGGGGTGGGCGGCGCGGGGGGGCCGGGCGGCGCGCGCCAGCCGGCGCCGCGCCCGCGCGTCGAGCCCGACGACGGTGCGCCCGCGCAGCATAGTGGAGAGATCGAGCACTTCGCTTCTGCTGAGCGCGGGTGTAGCCTGCGAAGATGTAAAAGTTCTTGTTTTGTCATACAGTGAAAACTAGTATAAAGAAACCTTAGCACAGCCGACCCTGTTCCATGTTCTCAACAAACGTTGTATATGTACCACTTAAGTCTCAGCAATAAGATTGTAACCTCTTTATTTTGTTGACATAAACGTTGTTATTTTGATGTATGCACCCTGCGTTCCACACAGCGACCAAAGCGCTCAAAATGACACTTTTTCTGTAGAAAACTAAACGTCTTGAATTTTGGTCACTTAGTCGAATAGGCTATAGAGATTTAGAAATTAAACAACATACTCGTAAATATGTATAGCGATATATTTTTATATTTTAAATCTTATTTATTCTATACTATATTATGTTGGTTATGGAATTCAATCCACCCTAATTAGATATTTTAAATTTTCAAAATATAAAGCGCGGTAAAACAATAGAAAAACAAAATAAATTACCATGTACATAAATTAATATAAATTCAAAATATTAAAATAATACGATCCGTATACAAACAACCATTAAACAATCCCCACCTCACTATATTTCAATGGCATAAACATCACCTTATTAAAAAAGCCATAAAAATCGTACAAAATAAATTTGAAAATAAAATATGGCAATAAAAAGTAGTAAAATCGTAATAATAGTGATATAATGTGATAGTGTATGCTAGTATGTTTGGCATGCGTGTTATCAACGAATCACAAATGAAAAAAGTATGTGTGATGTTATGAAGCAAACATAAAACAAGCAACAATTACAGCCCTTAAAAGTAAATATAGCTGTAACAAAATAAAATACATAATAAAGCATTAACTAGTTTTCAAACACAAATCAATTTGTAAAATTTTCAGTCGCTTATGGTGACATGGACTTCAATAGATGTCAGTGACTTCTTACCATCGAGCGATCCGTCAATTTTGACGCATTTTGCGTGTGTATACGCTTATTTTTAAACGCTTGATAACCAGCCCTTGCGACCGCGAGCGCAAATGCTACGATAGTACCATATACCGTCATAAACTCTATCACAATAACAAGTCTAAGAACCAACATTTCGTTATAAAAATGTGCGTTATGTGAACGTACAATAACGTTCTAGTGTTACGGCTACACCTGCGTCTTAACCCGTTAATTAATGTGCTAACATGGTAAATTACAAAAAAATCGACTTGTTTTGTTAATTACTCTTACTTTCAAATATCAATTTTTAATTCGCCATTTAGCCATTTAACGCGTTAATTAACGCGTTTAATTTTAGATAGAAACTAGTACACTACCGCAGACGCACTACCAGTGAAGACTCACCGGTCGGACGGTTATTCGAAATTCGAACGTATAAAATCTAGTCGGTGCACAGACTCACCAATCGACCTATTCAAATTCAAATTCAAATATTTATTTCTTCGAAGTAGGTTTTTACAAACACTTATCGAACGTCAAGTTACGCCATCGCTTCAACAAATCCCTACGGCGAGTGGTCTTGGAAGAAGAAGCGGCAAGAAACTCCCAAGGAGTCTTTTTTTTCTCATTCTCCACTCACAGTTACAGATGCACTTACTACTAATTACGGCTAAAATACGAAACTCATGTCCAAGCTGATTTATCATTAAAATATTCATCAAGTTTGTAATAACCTTTCGTCATAAGAATGCTTTTGACATGGGTTTTAAGTTTACAGTACGGCATTTCTGTTAATTGTATCGGAACTTTATTATAAATTTTAATGCAGTTACCCATGAAAGAGCCACCAGTTTTGCTAAGTCTGAATTTTGGTACAATCAGTTTAGCCTTATTTCTAGTATTTATATTGTGTACATCACTCTTTTTAGGAAAACAGTCATGATATTTTTTTACATACATAATATTATCTAAAATATATTATAGCACAGCGTGACTTAAACCCGCATTTAAGTCACAGTTTTCAGTGGCGTAAGTAGTTCATTTTTATATGGCAAATGACGCCAACTTCACGCCGTTCAAAAATAAATTATTGACAATTGCGAAGGTACAAATTAAAAAATATATAACATGAGGGTACTTTATGACATTGAGTGACGCAAACGCGAAGGTAGAAATTAAAAAATATATAACATGAGGGTACTTTATGACATTGAGTGACGCAAACCCGCGTCAAATCCGCACCACAGGTTAGCAAATAGTCACCATGTAAGCCTGCACTTATAATTATCCATACTGTGCTTTAGTCATATTTATCTTTACTGCTTTACTTATTCAGTTGAAGTATGTTTTGTGTATTGTACTCGTAGGTAGGAACCTATGTGTGAAATTGTTGGTGAAAACTGTTACTTTATCATATTTTAATGGGAAATATTATTGAGTAAACAAATAACCTACTTACTTAACATAGTATGGGTAAGTACACATAAAGCGTGAAGGACACTGTTTGGTGAAATCAGCGAAAAAATATTTCATAATTAGTTATATTATCTTCTCAAATTGTTGGTTCAGTATACTAAACTAGTGCTTAATACGGGTTATGCAAGAATTTACATAGGTTACATAGATTCTCCTAAATACAGTTTTATGTTGTACAAAACTTGAATATAAACATTAACAACTTCGTAATAATTCCTTTCAGGAGGCTTTGTCGTTATTTTTTTATCTGTCTCTTCATGTTTCGAACACTTTGTAATTCTCTTTCGCACAATAAAATTACATTAACATCATCGCAACTCAAAAATCTTTATGAAATTAAAGCATCAAATTATAACTTTTATTTATTATAACTACAATAAAGCGGGTTTATGTCACTCGTGCTATAAAATAATATACGATACTCGTTCGTAAAGTTGCATTTTTGAACGGCGTATATCGCACTCGCTTCGCTCGTGCGCTAACTTCACGCCGTTCAAAAATGGGCAACTTTACGCACCGTATCGTAATGTACTATTGTGATATTACAGTTAATATATTTATGTCTTTAAACAAATGTCTAAGCGAATCTCTCGGCCTGAGGTTGTAAATGGCACGTACTGCTCTTTTTTGTAATATAAATATTGACTCTATATCTGCAGCTGAGCCCCACAACAGCAGACCATAAGACATTATACTGTGGAAATAACTAAAATAGACTAATCTTGCTGTTTCTACGTCAGTCAAAAGCCTTACTTTTTTGACAGCGTAGGCAGCAGAACTAAGTCTCCCTGACAAGGCTTTGATATGAGGACTCCATTGCAAATGAGAATCTATAGTAAGGCCCAAAAACTTTGTTGAATCAACTAGTTCTAATACTTCCTTATTCAAAACAATACGAGTTGGAACTTCTTTAACATTTGGTAAAGTAAATTTAATACATTTAGTCTTCTTCGCGTTTAACATTAAATTATTAAGTGTGAACCAATGCAATACTTGTGAAATAGCATTATTTACATCGTCAAAACAATGTTTCCGCCTATCTACCTTAAAAATTAAGGAGGTGTCATCAGCAAATAATACAGTTTCGCACAAGTTACTAGTAAAATAAGGAAGATCATTTATATAGATTAGAAAAAGCAATGGTCCTAATATCGAACCTTGGGGCACACCCATTGTCATGTGTGCTCCAGGAGATTCTATTCCATTAACAACTACTTTTTGAATGCGTTCCGATAAGTACGATTTGATAAGACTAACTGATTGTGTTGAGACACCATAATGACTTAGTTTATTTAATAATATATTATGGTCAACGCAGTCAAAAGCCTTTGATAGGTCACAGAATATACCAATAGCATCCTGCTTACGCTCCCAAGCATCAAAGATGTGTTTAAGAAGTGCGATGCCTGCATCAGTGGTACTTTTCCCCTTCGAAAAACCGAACTGATTAACATGTAATAATTTATTTATGGTAAAGTGAGAGAGCAGTTGATTGTAAATAATTTTTTCAAATATTTTACTAAGTGCCGGTAAGATTGATATGGGCCTAAAATTTGTAGGATCGCTTTTATCTCCATCCTTGAACAATGGTACTATTTTCCCATGTTTCATAAGATTGGGAAAGCTACCGTCATCAACACATTTATTAAAGATGAAAGTTAAATGGGGTGCAATAAAAGTGATAATCGATTTAAGTACTAACGTAGAAAGGCCCCACAGATCACTTGACTTTTTAATATTTAGAGAGAGAAAGCTTTTAATAATAGCTTCGCAAGTGACATGTTTAAAAGTAAATGAATTGGCGCACCTGTCAACACAGGACTCCATGATAGTCATGGCAAGCTGAGGACATGTATTTAAATCTTTTGTTATCAATTGCGGTACTTTCGAGAAGAAATCTTCAAAGACGCCGGCAACTCCACTATCAGAGGTGATACTCTCGTTATTGACCTTCAAATTAAATTTATGGTCATTGAATCTTATTTTACCCGTTTCTTTATTAATAATTATTGAAATTCGAAGTTCGATATTCGAATGTATATAAAGGTGTTAGCACACACTCACCGGTCAGGCGACAACGCGCGGCGCAGCAGCGGCGAGGCAGGGTCGCGGCGCGGCCACGCGCGCCGGCAGTCGCGCGCGGCCAGCGGCGACGGGGAACGCGCCTCGCACCCGCGCACGCTATCACCATGACATGTAGCGACGTGTAGCGACGTCACGCGCGACACACGAGCGACGCGAGCGAAGCTATCGGACTAACTACGGCGGGTATGGGTCGCGATGGTTGACTGTTTTTGCTTATTTATGGATTTTTTTGTCTATACGATAAATTAATATTATAGTACAGATGCGACCTTAGCGCTTATTGATGCGATCACTGACTGTATATATTTTTTATTTATGCAAAATTTATCTATACACAATTTATGTCTGATAAATATGAACATTATGGACAATGTTTACTTAGTAAATCTAGCTCAGTTAACATTATAAGTATCATGTCATTGTCTGAATGCAAAGATAAAAATGTAATAACTACAACAATTGCAAATTAATTAACGATCTCTCGATTATAATAACTTTAAGTATGTCTCTTAAAATATTTCGTTACTCATTATACTAGTAGCCTCCAGTTAGTCCGATAGTTTGAGAGTCTACCACACGGTTATAGCTGAGTATGTACCACAATCAATTAGCAACACGTCACGTTTGATAGCTAGTGATAGTGAGATGATCATGGGCTCATACAAAATTATCACAATGTGGTAGCAAATTGCAAACATTGATAGTTTTGTTAATAATTTGAATGATCAGGCAGAAGAAGGATACAAGAGAAAATGTCAAGCTATGAATTTAGACACTTCTAATTGTATCTTTCTTCTATTTACAGACACAGACACGGTGATATTAGCCACATGTTAGATCCCATTGATTAGGGGTGTATGTTTATAACGTGAATTAGTACAACAAGACATTTCGTTCGTGTGCACTTAATATCGAGCAATATGATAGTTTATGTAGTTGATTTGAAGAAATATGATTTGTTTCAAATTTAAAGTGAAAAGATCGCCTATCGAATGATTAAGTTGATACCATGTCTTACAGTTTCTCCAACCACTCGCTTTAACCTCAATCTTCATAAATATATTAACAGTTGAACAGTTGTGATGGAGAATCCTTCTAAACCTTCCGAACAAATATTTAAGAGTCAGTTTGTCCACATGGCTGTTCTTTTAACCATGTGTGTATAATGTGCATATTCGTATGTATATGTGTAATGATACTGCTACGTCTGCGTCTTAACACGTTAATTAACGCACTACTTTGGTGACTTAAAAATAAATTAGACTTGGCAAAATTTCTAATTAGGTACTCGTATTTTCTTAGATTTCTTCGTTTTAGTAACCGGTTTCTGTTATAACAATTTAGTTAACATAAATTCCTCCTAGTACACAAAAACAAAAGTAATTGCCAATTTTAACATGTCTAATTTCTTCTTTGACCATATTAGAGCGTTAATTAACGCGTTAAAACACAGGTGTAGCCGTAGCATGTGTGTCTCTGCCTGTGTGTCGTTGTCTTTGTGTCTGTATGTCAATGTCTCTGTCTCTATGAGTGTGTGCTTGTCTGTGTCCCCCCCGTCTCTGTGTCCTCGGTCTCTTTGTCTCTGTCTGTATGTTTGTGCGTGCATGTGTATATCTGTGTGCGCGTGCGCATCGTACCTCTGCGCGTCTGCGGGCGGCGGCGCGGGCTGCGGCGAGGGCGAGGGCGTGCGCGCGAGCGGCGACAGCGGCATGTGCTGCAGCGACGCGCGCCGCACCTCCGCGCCGCCCGCCGCGCCCAGCTTGTGCTTCAGCCCGTGGAGGGACGACGGCCTGGTGGGTAACGTCGGTTTATTTTATGCAATACTTTGGCCAATGAGCAGGTACGTAATCCCTTGAAAGGATTGTGGTAACGGAAAGTAAAAAGGGTACTGGATCTAAGGGTGATTGCATAGTCAAGCTTATCGCCAGCGCGGTTGACCGACGCGCGGATCACGAGCTAAAAGTATCTTGTACCGTTTTATAGTGAAAAGAGACCCGCGCCGACGAACCGCGCGCGCCGTACGTCACATGACGTACATTTGTAGCGCGATTCATCGGCGCGGGTCAAACGCGCTGGCAGTAAGCTTGACTATGTAACCACCCTAAAGCCCCGCCCAGCTTGTGCTTCAGCCCGTGGAGCAACGACGGCCTGGGGGGTACGTTGACATCACTAACATCAACTAATAGCACTAACTATAACTAACAGAAAGGTAGCAAACGAACATGCTACATATCAACTTATATTAGTTGGTTGATGAAGATGAATGTTAGTGACTAAGATGGTGTTAGAATATTCTAACCCCATTTTGTTAACTAAACATCCCGGTCCCTAAATTGGGTCCGTTAGTAATTATTGTTAGTATGAGTTTCATTCCAATTCGGTCACAGATGCGTTGACACTCCTGAGGACTGAGATGTTGCCTGTAAATGTAAATAGTGTACCTCTGATAGTGCTGCGTGGTGTGCAGCGGGCTATCTGCAGCGGGCGACGCGGCGGGCGACGACGGGCAGTCGCTGCTGCCCCCCGACACCATCTGAACACACACAGACATACAGACATACAAATATTATTAAACTTATTAATTTGCTTGATAGTGTGGCACTGATGTCTATCGCCTCATTGAGATGCTCATTTACTATCCCATTGAATAGAACAACCAAGAAGCTTGGTAAGCTCGAATCGACTCCAAGTGTACCTTCATAGACATTTTCAACTATTCACATACTTTCTCTCTCTTTCTTTCTCTCCCTCTCTCGTAGATCTTTCAAATAAGGATAACTTGAACACTTGAACACTTGAACTGAGAACACTTACCAGCGAACACTGGAAATGCTCGAATGACTTACATACGCACGTTTACGCTCTCGTTTTTCCACCTATCAATATCTAAATGGGGTGTCAAAAGGAAGCCCGGGTGGTATAGTGGGTCAATAGTAACCTGATGCATCTCCTGCGAGGCCCGCTTGGTGGATATCCTGCGGAACAGCGAGCAGCGGCGGCGCGGACGCGGCCGCGGCGGCGCAGACGCGCGTCGCCCGCCCGCGCGACGACGACCGCCCGCCTGCACATCGATATCGATTACGTAAGTTACATAACACAAAAAATAATTATGACAATCTAACGATACAAGTCAAAAACACTACGACAAATTCAGTCATTTATTGACTAATAAAAAATTTCCAAATATTTGTAAATCATTATCAAAGAAAGTGTAGATTAACTGGAATAAATAATTTGAAATTTCTAATTTTTCACACTCTGTATCCTACCTGAATGGTTGTCTGGTCGAGTGGTGTGGCTCGCAGCGTGGCGTGCGGCGCCGCCAAAAGAAGCCTCAGAACCTGTAGAATTAACGTACATTTAGGTGTTCGAGCCTTAGCTTGAACCACATTTGAGATTACCTTCCAATATTCGTCATTAAAATAGGCTATCTCACTCGCACAATGCATCAAAATATAGTGTTGTCTCTGTCTATGCCTTCTCCCCCCTCCTCACACGCAGCGGCCGGTGGCCATTTTGCTTCAGTACGCTTTCAATATTCGTCGGGGCAACACGTAAACCGTACAAGCAAGTACTTACTCTGAAACTTGCCTCACATTCCGCTCGACGCTCATAAGCTCAGCGACGATATTATTCCCGCTCGGCGCCTGTCGGCCCAGCGACGATATTATTCCCGCTCGGCGCCTGTCGGCCCAGCGACGAAGCGTGGCGCGTCGGCTCGTTGAGACCACGCGCCACACTGCTCGGGACGACGCGATGGCTCAAATGGAGCAGCGTCGTCTCGATTGAGGCGACACGTCGTCTCGATTGAGTCGACACGTCGTCTCGATTGGGGTGGCACGTCGTCTCGGTTGAGGCGGCACGTCGTCTCGATTGAGGCAGCATGTCGTCTCGATTGAGGCGACACGTGGTCTCGATTGATTCGACACGTCATCTCGAATGAAACGACGGCTCAAATGAGGCGACCGTTCAGATGAGACGACATGGTCTCTAATGAGGCAACTTGTCGTTTAGGGTAACGAGCGAGCACATAATGTATATACATATTGCTCTGATTTCAATAAAGTTAAGCAGCCACTTGTTTACTTGCAGAAAATGGCCGAATTATCTACTTTGGGTGAACTGGCCTTGGAGACGTATCAAACTGATACAAGAGCATTCTCGGTAATCGTTGCTGCTGTCGACCAACATTTTCCGAACGGTTGGCACGAATGGAACAACTACACCTTTCAAGAGTTGTTTGGGAGTTGTGGGGATCAGATATCCCCCTCCGTAGAAATAAAGCTAAGATTCGCCATCCCTATTGTGGATATGGCTGGTGCCTTCAACCTATCAGCATCATCCTTGTCGAAGTGCGAATACAGTGCTCACTCTTATATGCCCCCCACAGTGTAATGGGAAAAATACATGCACCATCTTACAATATATTCAGGGACACCGTGTCCAGACTCAAATCAAAATTAAAAAGACGCTTGGATGCCTCCTCCGAGCTAGGAAGTGACGACCCACGGTCAAACACCGATGAAGCATCAAAAGCAATCCACTCACGCTCAATTTGAGAAGCAGACCAGGGCAGTAATGAGCACTTATTAGCTACTATCCTTAGCCAACAAATGGCCCTGTTTCATAAAATGATTAATATGCAATCGGAACAGAATGAAAATGGTAAGTTGTTGCTGCAAGAAAAATCAACGACAAGACTTAGATCAAGACTTAGATGGATCCTTTGAATCCCTCCCAGATAGCACTGGGGATGATGTAGGAATTGCCCCTCGGTACGTTCACGAGAAGTTGAACTTAGGGGCACAATGCATGCATCATGCCGAAGCATCTGATAGTGAACCTACTCTCGATTTCACCATGAAGACCACAGGTCAGGAATCGAAGGGGGCTTTTGCGACTCAGAGTGGCGCAATATCCTTATGTTACGGCATACCTTTATGCCAATAACACAAAAACAATTTCAGGCTACTCCTGCCTTCTGTGCTTAAACCCGAATAACCTCCTCGCGGGTATTACCCCAGAGTGGAAATCTGTCGCTGTCCTCGAACGATTTGACCATACTTTAAGAGTGATCACAAATGGGTTAATTTAATTTAACAATGGATGGTTTTCCAACAACTGTTAGATTGTTTACCTAAATGAAAGGGAAAGTATGGCAGGACTTCGTTACAGCAGACTCAAAATTTAGGAAGACTTCAGACTCTTTACTGCAATATGTTTGTGGTCGGAGGACAGAAGTAGTACAGAACCGCAGAGATCTTTTTACATGAAGGGAATTATCTTTTTACATGAAATACCCCCTTCGGAGACTCATCTCTTTGAAGAGAAAGCTTTCACTGAGGTAGTTCAGGAACACGGGGAATTCATAATTTTTTTTTCCTGACAAAAGGAAGCAAAATAAATCTTCTAGATACGGAACAACATTGTGACATATGTTATGCATATAATAAATGAAATGAAATAAATTTCAGCGCAAATCAAACCTGCATAATAACCAGGGATCTACAAGAAGAATTGATTCCCAAAATAAAGGAAAGGGTGGAATGGCACCCCACTTAAAGCACAAAGCAATCGAACCCTACACACCAACCAGGCAAATTCAAAAAAAAAAAAAAGGGGGGGGGGAGGCACACGCAACTCCACTGACTCCATCCGAGCGGGATACCTCGCATTTCACACAAGCCAACGGAGGGAGGCACTCGAAAGTATATTAAAAATTATAAAAGGCTACAGAATCCCCTTTCGGACAACCCCACCTATAAAGCAGTTTACAAGGAGAAACAGACTCTGGCTTCAAACGAAACATTCCCTCGAATTGCCACGGCAAAACTAGATTGCAACGCCTTACAAAAATCCATTCATCAAACGGGTTTTTTTTGGTGAACGATGATCTTGAGGAAAAAAATCCAACAGGGAGAATCGCCCTATATTCAACCTTAAGAATTTAAACAATTATGTTCATGCCCCGTCTTTTCGTCTTATAAATCAATTTCAAATACCTCTACATCTAGAGAGGGGAGATTATAATTATGATGTATATAGATACCTCGCAGGCATATTTTCATATTCATCAGAGTCATTGCCGGTTCCTGTCCCTCGCGTATCAAGGAACCGTTTACGAAATTACTTGCCTCCCATTTGGTCCGGCAAGCAGTCCGGCCGCGTTTGCCAAAATAACGAACTGGGTTGCGCAACGACTAAGGCTAGAACACTTGCGAGTCCTATTATTTTTGGAGGATTTCCTAACAATTCACCTAGACCCCCTAATCCTGGAAAGTCAAAGCAAGTTTGCAATGACATACTTAGAGGATTTAGGGTGGCATCCCAATCGGAAGAAGTCGTCTCTAACCACATCAACCAGATTGGAGCACCTGGGGATCATTTGGACACAGTAAAAAATACCAAGAGCCTGTGCCCCAACGGTTCTAAAATAAAGCACATCATATCGAAGTTTCTGCGGTTGAAACGATAGAGTTGGCGGACGTTCCTAAATATTACTGGGTAAACTAAACTTTGCATCACTGACGGTACCGTTGAGCAGGCTTCAGTGCCGAGCACTTCAGAGAGCCTCAAATCGGTTACCAGACAAGATCCCTTACAAGAAGTTTCCCTTACGGGACTCAGCGCAAAAGGACTTATTATGGTGGATGGAGAATATTCAGAAATGCATGCCAATACATTTCGAAGATCCCTCGATCTTCATCACAACGGACGCAGCCGATCTAGGTTGGGGAACCATAGCGAACAATCGCTATTTATGGCAACAATGGTCAACGACTCAGAGGGAATGGCAGAGCGACATCAAAGAATTATGGACGGTGCTAGAAGTGCTTCGGAGACTGAATCTCGAACTGACATTGAAAACCGTTGTTCTCCAATCGGACAATCGCACGAACGTAGCTTACATAAACAAGCAAGGGGGAACGAGATCGTTAAAATTGCTGCGAGCGGCACGACAAATCCTCTTATACTGCGAACACCAACAATCTCACCTCATTGCGCGACATATTCCGGGTGTATACAATGGAATAGCGGACGGCCTGTCGAGGAACAAATCCATGCTTTTCTAGAAGTTTCGGACGCCGGAAATATATTTGTTTGCGTCGAGGCGATCAGCTGTGGCAACTTACATATGTGAGCGAGAATGTCGAAGACAAAGACGGTTGTTTCAACGACGCGTTCAGCAAGAAGTGGAAGTACAAGTTAGCATGGACATTCCCACCTCCGGCATTAATACCTCGTGTGTAACAGCACCTCCAGTCGGACAAAGGATTATATATTCTCATCGCTCCAATTTGGGAGAACGCTTTCTGGAAACCAGAATTCCGCCTCAGGGTAATGGGTTCCCCTCTGCTTATCCCGAACATCCACAAGAATTAGATCGATCTACAAACAAACCGAGCACCCCCACAGGCAGAGCACCTTAAATTGAGGGCCAGGATGGTTCGGGCTGGTCACATCAAGTAAAAGGATGGACTGAATCAGAAATTGCTTTATTAGAGTCATCCTGGAGAAAATCATTGTTAAAAAGTTTCAAACCAGTATGGAGAAAGTGGTATACTTGGGCCATAAATAAAAGTATCCCGACACACAATCCAAACCCACAAGATTTAGCAAGGTACCTTTGCTACCTTCATGATGAAGTCAAGTAAGCTCCCAGAACAAAAGCAATGCATAAGTCGGTCGTTGCAAAATTTGGAGGAGGTTTCGCTATACGCCCTCCTACTAACTAACTACTACTAACTACTAACAATTGTCTTAGAAAATGGAGGACTTAATAAACTTTTTAGTATCGTATAGCTTCAACGAAAAGGATCTCTTTGCAGTCTCCAGACATGCTAGCGTTCTACTGTTGTTGTTACTGGGGGAAGGGTCCACGACATCACCTTATTATCCCTAGAAAGAGGACCATTTGAAGATATGGACGTAGAATTACTATTTTGGTCAAACTTCGGTTCCAAAACAAATTCAATCTCCTACAGACAGTCGAGCTGTCTAGATGACTATTGAAAAATGGACGCAAGGACAACAACAATAGATTTGACATAGTTTTTGGATGAGGATATACGTCATATCAATTTCTCATAAACGTCGAGCGTCAAAGGGTATTAGCAGCATATTTATTACCACACGCGGAATCGCCAAACCTGCCTCACTAACGGTTTTTGTGGGTCGGATCAGAACTTATTTAAAGAGGCTCAAATCTGTGCTTCGGCGGGAAGTTTCCGTGCTGCCGTGGCGACACATGCCTGGACTAGCAACCGGTTTACGGGGAATTATTGGCAGTCAAAGAACACCTTCTTCAAACATTACTTTAAAGATGTCCGCAATGTTCCAAGACCTAACGTGAATGCTCTCTCTGGATCCTTCACTGTTACATAAATTAATCTTGGTAAACATTAGCCGATGTGTTTGATTAATCATCTAATTACATCAAATTGTCTTACTACGTAGTATTTAATTAATTACTTTATTAAACTCCCTCATACTATTCTGCCAAAATAATGTATTGATTGAATACTTGTCATTATTATTACAATAAATAGCTAAAAATCATTATAATATACTTATGCCTTGGACTTTAAATCTCCCTATTTATCTCTATTACATCTGTCACAGTACGCACACGCAGCGCCGGCAGATAATAAACACGTCTCAAATGTGGTTCAAGCTAAGGCTCGAACACCTAAATAGAACCGTTTTTCCCCCGAAGGGTATAAAACGGATATTTAGGTTTCAGCCGCAGCTTGAACCACACCTTCAGGTCCTTGCCGGCCTGAAAAGTACTGAAGCAAAATGGCCACCGGCCGCTGCGTGTGAGGAGGGGGGAGAAGGCATAGACAGAGACAACACTATATTTTGATGCATTGTGCGAGTGAGATAGCCTATTTTAATGACGAATATTGGAAGGTAATCTCAAATGTGGTTCAAGCTGCGGCTGAAACCTAAATATCCGTTTTATACCCTTCGGGGGAAAAACGGTTCTATATTTGGATATCTTTAGTATGGAAGAGAAAACTTAAGGTTGTGTAGAGAAAGTGTTCTCGTGACCATCATATTATGAGGTGTTTACATGTCGATTAAATACAATTCTCCATTTCATCCAAACATTACCCACCAAAGTACAAACTACAAAGTATGTTTGAAAAAATCTACTATACGTCACAATGTTTAAATCCATTTAAGTACCTTGAGTTTCACTGAGTGTGAGTACCTTTCAACATTCACTAGAAAAAAGGTAAACGAACATATATGCCACCTGCTCACATTTCACGTTACTCGTCAACATGACACCAAAGACATCACCAGCCAACAAAGAGAGAAACCTAACTAACACCACCCTACCGTCGACATACCTGTGTGTGCAGCAGCCCCTGCACGGACTCCCCGTTGAGCTGCGTGATGAGGTCGCCCGCGCGCAGCCCCGCCGCCCACGCCGCGCCCTGCTCGCTCACCGCCTGGTGACGTCACCGACCGACAGTTACGTTACAGTGGCATGTTGAAAATTTGGTTGTTTCAATGTTGATATTTATGTTATTGTGAGGTATTTGTAAGTATTCTCCAGCAAAATTACTTTCATTTTTAACATTATTAGTTTTATAGTTACATTAGGAAGTAATTATCTAACTAGTATAATCTAATTTCATTAATACAAAAAAACACATTCTTAATTTCTTATAGATGGAAGTGAAGACAAAGTCTAATGCTACGGCTGCACCTGCATCAAATAAAAGTAATTGTCAATTTTGACAAATCTAATTTTATCTTAGTTCACCACATTACCGCGTTAAGACGCATCAGTAGCCGTAGAGTATAGATTACAGACCTAACCCCCATACAAAGCAGTATGTATTACTCACAGACACCAAGTGATGCATGGTATAGTAGTCCGTATCGCCGTAGTACACGCGCACGGTGTGGATCGTGAAGCCGAAGCCGCGCGGCCCGCGCCGCACCACGATCGGCGGCTTCGACGACTGGATCAGGCTGGATGGGGATTTACCAGGGGTTTGTATTGATGTAGTGATGTTAAGTGTTGTAGGGGTGTGTTGGAATTGATTAATGTTGGGCCTCCAGACTAAATACATTTATTAAGTAAATGTTACCAAAAATTTGAAATTATGCATTCGAAAAGTACCTGTAACTACCTACTACTTTAAAAAAAATTATAAGACAACATCCTTATGAACAGTGTTTATGAAAAAAGAAGGATTAATTTCCAAACACTGAAACAAAGGCAAGGAAATATCGAAGACATTGACATTATTACTAAAGTAATTTGTAAGATCTATCATTTACAGGTGATAGGCCTATCTTCAAACTATCTTCCATATCAATTTGTCGTACAACTTACGGGGCACCCTGTTTATATTTGATATACATATGAACCAATATCCTAGCCCTCCTTCTACGTAGAATGCACAACAATATACTCACGAGTGGTTAGCGATAGCGAAGGGCGAGGGCGGGTCGCGGCACGGCGAGGAGTCGCGCGACGAGTTGGTGGACGACGTGTTGCCGGCGCACGGGGACGCCGCGCCGCCGCGCGATATGCTCTCTTCCGCTGGTAGACAGATAACGTACCGTCACTTTTGATCTACACGTTAATCTTTATCATCAGGTTAGTTAAGAATTTGGCAAAGGGAGATCTCCCGCAAGGCGAGACGACATGCCAAGGGGGGGGGGGCAGCACGGAACAGCAAAAAATAGGGGGCAGAGATCCCAAGTCTTCAATATTGATGCCATGATGCCACCACAAGTCTATAAGGTTTACTATTTATGTGTTATGAAGAAATTTGGTTTAAGGGTCAAAATTTTCATCTTTATTTCATATAATTATTTTTATAGAAAAAATGTGTATTATTCTTTATTTCGGCCAAATAAAAGTTATATTCTTAGGTAGCTGATATACACAATCTAGTATTCCATGCATGCCATTTTTATGAATGTTTTATGCTAAATTTTGTTCATTAAACAATAAATTACATATCTCAATCTAATTTATTTTCTTGACTGTGAAGGCAAAACATGAAGTTAATATAAAACTCACCAGGATGTATGACGAGCGACAGCCCGGACGTACTAGCCGACCGGCGCATGGACTTGGGCGCCGCCAGCGCCATCGGCTTGCTGCGCTCCGGCTTGTCCGGCTTGTCTGCGCCCTTGTCCTCCTTCTTCGAGCTGTCGATCCTGTCAAACACATGATACGTGACTATATTATATGACATATTATATTATAGAAATGTGAATATTTTTAGTAAGTTATTGGGATACTTGGTTCAAAATTATATTAGAGCAAACCAGTAGTGCACCGCACGCGGGCAGCACTTAGGGGCAGGGCCAAATTTGTACTACGGAGTGGATAAACAATGGACCACATCCCTGTGGTATAAAAAGGGGGTGTGGGCGCAAAACGGTTTTGCACTCAGGAGCTCATACAGCTAGCGGCGGGCCTGTATACCATAAGGCAGATGTCCCACCGCCGGCGAGTCAACGAATCCCAGCTATTTACTCGCTCAAGGCACGTACAAAAGATATAACATTCCGTGTAAATAAAAGAAACGCATATGGCAGCGAGTACTTGCTGACTGTTCACACCGCTGGCGAATACTAACTAGTATTTATGCATTTGTTTTGTTTACTTGGGCGAGAAAATAGCCCATAACACAGACATAGTAACTATAGACAGAATCTCATGAAATCAAAAGTGAGGCAGGCTCTCTTTGCATGTGGTGCGTTTGTCAGTATTGCCATACTATGGATTTCAATTACCCAAACTAGTATAATAAAATTTTAATTGTTTATACTTTATTGTCAATTGTTGGTTTAGCGTAAGGTGTTACAACAAAAATAAAACAGTTCATAAATTTATTAAATCAATTTAATAAAATATTAAAATAACAAAGGCACCGCCATCATCAGTCGATCAATTCGCACAATACCTAAAAAGAAACACTTGCGAAGTTGAAGTGTTTCTACTGCTGTAATAATAGTTTTATGGAGCAGTTTTAGGGTTCCGTAGTAAACAAAGAACCCTTATAGTTTCGCCATGCCCGTCTGTCCGTCCGCTGTTTTACTCAGAGACTATAAGTTGTAGAAAGCTGTAATTTGGTATGAGTATTAACAATGGCAAAAAAGTCGTAGAAAAAATCTGAAAAAAAAAAATTAATAATATAAATATAAATGCCTGTTGGGGGGCCCCGCTCTTCCCTATCGTTGACAGTGGTCAATAAAATAATTTACAAATATTATAGATAGGTACTTAAATCTAAGATCCCGAAGAGAAGGAAAATAAAAAGGAGTAACAAAGGAAAAGGTGAGGTAAGCCGCGTGATAGACGTAAAATGAATTCAAACACTCACGAATCATTCAGTACTAATAAAGGAAAAGGTGTTCGTTTTTGGGCTGACTCCAATATGATATTCCAAGCTTCCAATAAATTGGGGAGTATCTAAAATGTACTCATGGCAGCATTGGTTGACATTTTGTGTCAAAATAATAAAGAAATATTTATATTTTGATTTAATGTAAATATGAATTATTTTGTTTCCTTACTTGTGAAATGTGATTCCATCCAGTGTGCTTAGTACGAGTTGCATCGAAAACTTCACCGACACGCCATCCGTCAAAACGTGAGTGACGGTGACAATCGAAAAGTTGCGAGTACGAGTGTCAAACGTCATAACCAAATCGATCGCGTATCGGCACGTTTATTCACACGTTCATTCGCAGAAACCATTTATTGTTATGTTGGCAACAAAACGTCGTGACAGAATCCTACCAAATAAAGAAGGTTATTCCTTTCTTACTAAAGTATTAATGAAAAGTTACTATTCAAACTGTAATGCTTATATCGCCATTTTTAATAGATAAACGTTTGTTATATTGCCATAGAGAAAAGCAAATGTTTTAATTTTAATAGGAACATAGATAAATGTGATTAGTGAATAAAAATTTTGTTAAATAAAATAAGGAGCCCGGCTTCATTTGTTTGCCGCGCCGCAATTCTTTTCACCAAAATTAAAAAACTCTTAAGATGTTTTCTTTAATTATGGCGATATCGCTAGATTATAATCCCGCTCATCTTGAGCAGCAGCCATAAACAATTTCTAAGGAAAAAGATTAAAACATTTCTGTCCAAATACAATGCAATACTTACTTTATTAATAATAATAAATACCTCTTATGCATGTAAAGTTTTAAATAGTGAGCCTGGCAACTGGTAGGATAAAAAAAGAATAAGTTTTTGTATTAAACTGTCTGCAAAATTGTTATTTTGTTCTATGTCGTTTATATTACATTGTGTAAAACGGCATAATAAAACCACGTTATAGCTATAAACTAGACTTTCAATACAACATTCCAACAATTTCAGCCATTAAAGCACAATAATTTTAACTATTTTAAGTCAATAATGTACCTATATCTATGATGATATAGAAAAAATAATTCATAAATATTGTAATATGTACATTATTGTCTTTGTTTTAAGTATTTCTTGATTAGATGTTTTTGTATGTTAGAAAATGTAAATATTCATTTTATCCCATATTTCACTTGTTTTTGGCTGAGTGTAAATACACCAACGCCATATCCAGAAAAAAATATATTGTCTATCATAAAAAGTATTCACCGGAACGCGAACAACACAAATACCACTTTTCTATAATTTCATTCACTTTGAGATTTGTGGCCGTAATTATGCTCCCAGCAAATATAAATATCCAGACATAATTTTCAACAAACAAAACAAAAGTGTAATTAAAATAATAGACCATCTCTTTTATGATTTCACTAGTAAATTACACGTGATAACTTTTCGACAACGTGTTCCCTGAGTTTTCGCAAGTTAAGTATACGAACTGTCAAATACGCCACTCGTACTCGCGCAATGTTCGAGAAACCATACGTAAACGTGACGTTTATCACTGACAGTTGACTTTACTTTCGTAAACGTGATCGCGTAAACTCGTACTCGCTATTTTGATTCCTTCACGTTTCCGCTAGATGTCTCTGCTTCGATCCCATACAAATTTTAGTTTACGTAGCGAGCACGTTATGTCAAATAAAACTCGTACTAAGCACACAGCTTTTTAATTTTAGCAGTTTGATGTTCGCACCCTTTTATAACGCATTTCGTCATATTTGCGATCAAATTAAATTATTGTAACTGCGTCTATTAAATACGAATGACAATTCAAATTGTCAATTTGGGCTTCCTTTTTTTTCGATGTGTGAGTTCCGCCGTGTGTGTACAAGGTTAGGCTTCTTTTTTGCGGCCTCAATATTTTATTCCCAGCATTCCGTCTATAGTTACTATGTCTGTGGCCCATAACCACTCCCTGCTTGCCGGCGGTCGAACACTAAACTTGCCTAGGTCTACTGGCGAATCTTTATAGCGTCAATGCACTGTCAATGCAAAAAAGTATTGACATATTTTTATTTCAAAATATTGTAACAACCTAAAGCTAGATGTTCTCTTGTACACGGCGGACTTAATGCCTTTTGGCATTCTCTGCCAGTCAACCTGTAAATCAAAGCAATAATACGTACAACCTAGCCGGGAACGTGGTAGGCAGCGCGGGTAACGCAGGCAGCGCGTGCGAGTGCGCGTGCGGCGCGTGCGCGATCGCCGCGAGCGGCGGGCGCAGCGCGGCGCGGCGGCGGCACGCCGGCGACACGTCGTCCGAGTCCGTCTGGGACGACTCTGCTGTAGAACCGCCGCCCGTGTTCGCGCAAATCGCCTGTGGTTAATGTGGTTATAAGGATATAAACAGATATAAAAGGTTAGAATACTCGTAAAGTAAATAATGCTACGTACTCATAGCTCCATGCTAAAATTCCCTGTAAATAAATAATGCTACACACTCATATCTGCACATTATGATTCGCTGAGTCGTAGATGCCATGGACTACACAAGGACACACATGCAGACCAAGAACGGAAATTTGGGAATCAGTCAATCACTTACTAAGGGAATAGTTTAATATAATATTGACTGATAGCAAGCTACTCACCGGACATTTAGGATGATGATGCAGCGGTGCCGTGGGCGTGGTGGGCGGGCCGGCGCTGTCGGGCGTGCCCGGCCAACTATCCGTGCTCTGTAAATCACAAAAATATTTTAATTACGATAAAGGCAGATAGGTAACTCAAGTGGTCACCTAATGGTAGTCATCGCTCCTTCGGATATGATAAAGCCAACATTAGGATAATAAAATACAGTCGAACTGAGGATCTACTCCTTTTGCAGTTGGCCCCAACGTACCCTGGAGTCGTGCTCGTGGTGGTAGTGGCGGCGCCACTGCGGCGAGGTGGAGGAGAAGGCGGCGAACAGGCTCGCCTCGTCGCCGTCGCCGCCGTCGCCCGCCTCCGCCGCCTCGTCCGTGTCCACCTCGCTGTGGTTGTAGCGGTCGCAGCGGCCTGGTGCACGCAGATAGGTTGCATGTACGTACTACACGTATACGTATGTACGTGTACGTATGTACGTGTACGTACACGAACATACGTACGTACGTCACATGTACGCACCTACGATACACGAACGTACGTCATATGTACGCACCTACGTTACACGTACGTACGTCATTTATGTATGTTCGTCACGTATTCGTGACGTACCAATCCAGACATAGCTTTAATGATAGCATATTATCAATAAAAAATTTAATCATAATTTACACACACAAATAGCCGTGATGAATCAAAGATGTGGCAACTTCTGCCGCCTCACTGACTGTGGTTGTACCGGTCGTAACGGCCTGATGCACACGTATACGTTACACGTACGTACGGCAAATTTACGTACGTCACGTGTACGTACATTCTCAGACTTTGGGTTTTTAGATTGAAGGTGATACATATTTATATTGTTTCAAAATACATGACATCACACTGGTATGGTAATACTTAATAAAGCATGGCAAAAATGAAGTATATAAAACCACTTCTCTTTACCTCTCTTCTCTTTCTATGAAATAAGTTCTAGTGTGTAAAAACTAATGGCATGAACATGTTCATTCATGAAAAAATAACAGCTAAGACGATGATATAGAGCAAGTCGTTCACAATTTTTGATACGCATGCTTGAAAATTCAAAGTGCAGAACTTGGTCCCCTCGAGTATCGTTTACTCTAGAATAGATTAAACAATTTCAATGTCTCACTGTCGAAGTAACTGGTGTCTTCATCATTTTCGAGCTGCGGGATGAACTCTGCCTTCCGCCGCAACAGGTTATTCCAATCCAATCCGTAGAAATATATATGTTCCTGTCGACAACACACAATTGTTAGTTTTGAGCTCTGCTTGATGAAATTGGGGGTAAAACCTGACCAGGAATATAGAAACCCTGCATTGAGGGCGCTAGTTTCCCTTTTTTATGGCAACAGTAGCTATAGTAACGCTCACTCATGTCATTTTGAAAACAAGTCGGAAATGTTATGGGGAATAAAAGTTATTTCAAAGGAAATGTTAGTCAGCACACAGAAATCCATTTTTTTACGATTATGAATAGTTTTTGACATTTTAGCACAAGATAATCACTCCAAGCAACAAAATAAACCACGACAAACAACTCACTGACAAACAATTTACGAGTGATTTTTAGAAAGTAAGTGCTGTCAGTAAAACAAATAAGTTCCATGAGCTTACCGCAATATGGCGAGGTTTTCTATATTCCTCGTCTACCTATGAAACTAATTTTCAAATTTCCCGCCAAAACGAACTATTTGACACTTGAATTAGATTGACGTCACAAACCAATACTAAACTTGTCGCTCGCGATATGTCAATTGATAGTTTGAGGTCACGTGATAATGAGCTTTATTGTATTTCATTTATTATGATTAGATGGGTTAAACATTACTATTCGAAGTATAAAATGTTACCACAAATGAATTCAGCATAACTTTGTATGAAGTTACAACAAGTGTCAATTAAAGCACTCATTATTTTTATAGCTTTCCTACCTTAACTTGATGCGTGCCTCCTGTCCCCAGGCGGTCTCTGGGGTTGCGAGCCAACAGCTCAGTGATGATGGCTCTCGCCTCCACTGCTATCGGAAAGTCTTCCTCCGACGGCCATTCTATATCATCTGTTGACAATATAATTCAAAACAATGATATAACGTATCAACATCATCATCAGAATGGGAATGTAATTTAGTTATTAATCCATCGTGATCTAGTTCCTTAGGTTTACAACAAAATAAATAACTTGGCAAAAAATCCTCCAGCTAGGCACGGTATCAATCAGAATAAGAAATTAATGAGTTTACTACTGCTTTATCCATTTTTCTATATTTATCCATTATACTATTACGAAGCGTCCATCATCAAAGGAACGTCCTACTTGCAACATACAACTACACTAAGCAAACTGACCGTTGACGGTGTGAGCGAAGAGTTCCTCTGGCGTGTCTCCGAAGAAGGGCACGCAGCCCACGATGAACTCGTACAGGATGATGCCCATCGACCACCAGTCCACCGGCTTGCCGTAGCCCTGCGAGCCATACACACGTTTGTATATTCCATAGGTTGTAATAGAAACACGTGGTAAATAGAACAAACTTTTAAAATAATTTAAGCGACTTACTACTTATTTATTATTTGATCTAATCCTCGCGATCAAACATTAAACACTAGTTTAATGAGTAATTAACTTTGTACGAAGATACACATACACAAATCACACATTTTATTTATTAGGTTCACCAACAGTTTTATATGAATTAAAGCTGGAATTAAAGTATATTTAACTGAACATAAGGCCTTAGTCTACATGGAAAACCAATAACAGGCGAACACAGCATGCATACACGTAGATACCGTTCACGGACACGAATGGACACGAAAATTTTTTCAATAGTGGTTCAATGTGGTTCTATATTTTGTGTCCGTGAACAGTATCTACGTCTGCGTTCCCCGAGCGTACAAGGTTTGCACCTTTACACCAGCTATTTTAGTGTATATAATTTGTGGTAGACAGACAGCTAGTTAGATATTTAGCTAGTTAGATAAAGTACCTGTCTGAGTATGACCTCGGGCGCGATGTACTCGGGCGTGCCGCACACCTGCTTATCGGAGAACTGGCGCGCCTCGCGGTCCGCGTACTCCTCGTACAGATTCGTCGCCACTGCACAGACCAGCGCTCGTCATTACATATACGGAACTTTGGCGTCACACTACTTGTTGTTCGAGACTAGAGACAAGGAAAACTGTCTCTCATGGTAGAATGATCGAAAGTGTTCAGCTTATAGCAGTTTAAAAATCCTCCACAACAGTTCTAGAGTAGAGAGTAAAGCATTATGGAATTGACTTACTAGTTGTCGACAGACTTAAGTGGGCAGAGTTGAGGAACTTATCATTTGTGGTCAAACTGATGAAACTCTAGTTTGTATTTAGAATACTTACTACTTACGACGTCAAATTTATTATAGTAAATTATTTTATTACATTACCCTAGCTACAGTGGCGCCACCATTGTTTAACTCTTTTCTATGGACATTTTTAATACACAGAAACGTTTATCTTTCCCTCTAGTCTCCATGCGTAATTGTTTACTTCAAATGTCAATACCAAAAGTTGATTCCATTTTATTTGTTCAATATATTTTTCCGTGTTGAAACGTGTCTTGGCGGTGTGTATTGTACAGCTTAGACGTCCGTTACTAATAAATAGAAGAACAACAGTTTATAGTAAGTTAAATCGAAAAGCTAAACGAGTGTTATGAGGTATGATAAGGTTATTTGTAGGTTATTTTTGCAGAATATATTCATGTGACATTCATTAAGGGTACTAAGAAACTTTTCGTCCTAGGAAGGTGTCCCACCACCGGCGAGTAGCAAGCAGCTACGGACCATTTTCTCGCTCTAGAAAGGGATCTAAATATGACATTGCGTGTAAACAAAAGAGATACGTCAAAAGACATTGCGTCTTTTTTGTTTACACGCAATGTCATATACTCTTATTTTGTACGAGTCTTGAGCGAGTAAATAGCCGGGATTTACTCGCCGACTCAAAGAAGGTTCAATACGCGTCAAACCCGCAACATTGGGGATCTTAACACAGATATATGGATGTGTGAGTGTTATAAGTTAATATGTTGGTGAAAAAAATTGCATACTCACATGACATCAGACCCATCTTGCTGAGTCCGAAGTCAGTCAGCTTTATATGGCCAGTTGCAGTGATGAGTAAGCTGGAATAAAAAAGTATATATATTTTTTAATAGTCATACAACATGAACATTACAATAAATGTACCAACAGTTAACGCAGTTAGAGCTCGTTAAACCTCAAATTGTGAATTTTTTGCAAAACAATATTTCCAAATATGAGTAACCTACGTGTTGAGTGTAACTTACCACAATAAAAACCGCACTCGAAATTGGTGAAGCCGTTATTGAGATCAGCGCTTACAAAATCAAAAACTTTAAGAAGTCTATGTTTCGTGATTATTGTTTTGTGTTTTACATTCCCACTGGGAACCTCTCTTTATCTCTTCTATACACAGATAGTGATGTACGCATAGAGCACATACTTGTCAGGCTTCAGATCCCGATGCACGATCCCGTACGAGTGCAGGTACTCGACCGCGAGCACGGCCTCGGCGAAGTAGTGGCGCGCCATGTCGGGCGGCAGCGGGCCGGCGCGCAGCAGCGTCGCGCAGTACATTGCAGATAGCTATACATATCAACAACCCGCACATACTTGTCAGGCTTCAGATCCCGATGCACGATCCCGTACGAGTGCAGGTACTCGACGGCGAGCACGGCCTCGGCGAAGTAGTGGCGCGCCATGTCGGGCGGCAGCGGGCCGGCGCGCAGCAGCGTCGCGCAGTCGCCGCCCTCCACGAACTCCAGTATCAGGCACAGGTGGCGCTTCGTCTCGAACGAGCAGTACATTGTTACCTGGGGGTGCGTAGTATGTTATCGTGGGAGGTTCGCTTCCTACCACATTAAAATTATCTTACACTTTTTTAGAGACAACTAATTATACAAAAATTTCATTGTGCGTCAATTGTTACTACTAAGAAAGATAAACACTGTTCGAAATACGTATCAAAATATACTAAACTATGTTGTACTAAATAGAAAAATAGATAATTGGTATAAATAAATTGGATACGTACAACAAAAGGATTATCCGCGAAACTCAAGATGTCCCTCTCGGCGAATGCCTGTTCCACTTGATTCCTCAGGATTAGGTTGTTTTTACTAATTTTTTTCATTGCATACCTAAAATAAAATATCGACAGTCAAGCAATTACGTATATTGAAGTTGAATTAAATAACATGGATACGGTAAAATTTTTTAGGTTTTAATTGGTTCATTAAAATCACTGCAAATATATGTAATTATGTAAATGCCTGATTGATAGTCAACTTTATTTATGTAACTTTAATAGCTGACATGAAATTCTTCAGCTATTAAATAGCATAAATCAATTTACTAAATTAACGATCGATTATTAAATTAAAGATTATCAATCAAATCGTAACACAAACTAAGTGTAAACGAAAAAATTCTTAAATGAGACCAATAAACCCCTCGTCTCTCACCTCTGCCTCGTCTGCTTATGCTTGACGAGGTAAACAGCGCCATATGCGCCGTTCGATATCAGCTTGATCACCTGGTAGTCGTTCTCGGTGGGCGGCGCGCCGCCGGTGCCGCCCGTGCCCGCGCCCGTGGGCGGGGAGGCCCTTCCGCGTACCCTGCAATAATAAGTACGTTTAATGTTCATATTTCCGGGAGATGGTGTAACGGCTCGAAGGACCATTGAAATATTTCATTATTAGACACAATGTGTGTAATTATAATGAAATATTTAAATTAAATTACAATTACACACATTGTGTCCAATTATAATGAAATATTCAAATGGGCCTTCGAGCATTCAATTACTACCTTGTGTTTTTATTCCAGTGTGCAATCACTAAAGAGTTAAAATATATATTATTGTGTAAAAATAAAATTAGACAAAAAAAAAATCCTGTTTCATGCCGGTCCACAAAGCTTTCTTCCACAATATCGACATACTTCCTTAATAACTTTTGTTAAAATAAAAACTATTAAGTAGCATCCATATGAGCTTAAAACACTGCGCGGTTCATAAGCCTTCCGTTACAATTAACACATATCAGCAACCCATATCATCACCATCCACTCAAGCCACTCACTTGTTCGGCGAGGTGTTCTGCGGCAGCGGCGGCGGCGGCGGCACCTGCAGCTCCGCGAGCGGGTCGCGCGACAGCCCCAGCTTGTGGATTATGTACTGCGGGATGTCCGTCGATATGCCCTGCGCACAGACACACAATGTCACGTTTGTTATGGATTGCTTTACAGCCAGGTATGTTACATGACTTATGTGGAGAGGACTATGAGAGGATTATGAGAAGGAGGAGATGGACTTATTGGTTCTTCGCTCTATCAGAATTTATTATCATTTAAACTCTGTTATTTTTTTATTTATATCATACTTGCTCAGTAACTAGGGATTACTATGGTGGAAAGTCTCCTTGTAAGTTGGTGTTTGCAATTCAAGGCAACATTACGTCGCACTATGCTTGAATTGTAATGTTCACATTACAGTTCAAGCTATGCAAAACTCCTTGGTAAACAATCTCTTTTCTTATAAAATGGTAAGAAAACTTTTTACTGAAAAAAAACACTGAACATGGCGGCATTTAATTTCCATACATTTCAAACTATGCAAAACTCCTTGGAACTCAGAGCCGTAAAAAAAAAATAGAAAACTATTTACGAAAAAAAAATGGAAATGGCGGCATTTCATTTGATCTGAAAGTTTGTGAAGTTTGTTCGTAAAGGGATTTAAGTTATTTACAACAATGTCAAGCACTACCAGTATCACAGCATTTTCATAATTGCAGCAATATTACTATAATTAATTATAGTAAGTAACCATTTTTTTTTATTTTTTCTCTAAAGGAGTTGTTTCAAAATGTATGGAGCCCCGGCCACCACTTTGTACACCATACTAAAATATGGAGAAATACAATTAAAACGGATTTCAATCATCCAATTCCTTTAAATTGCTTTAGTTTGGTGGTATAACACAAAAATGTACACTTAAAATTGCAACACAAAAACTAAAATCCGTCATGGCGGTAAGCTGTCATCACATGTCACGTTGGTTGATTTTAATTGAAGTTTGACATATGTACCTACATTTCTGTCATATTTAAGTGACAGTAGACAGTTCGTGATCTGTGATCAATGACAAATTGGTAAGACGCCATGTTGAAACTTGATAAAATTAAATGATAGATACAATTTTTGTACCTGAAAAGTATGCATTTAGGTAATTTATATTTATTTTTCCCGAATTCCATGGATTTTTCTCGATTTTTCGAGGTACTGTACATATTGTGGGCCGGATTTGAAACATCTCCTTTGCTAATTATTCTAATTAAAATTTCATTTTGCATTACCAATGTTTTATTTACCTCACAAGAATGATATAAAGTAGAATGCTTACCTCGGTTGCAAGTAGCTATTACACCCTCGAACTATATTCACCCTCGCTCGCTGCGCTCGCTCGTGTGACTAAATATCTCGGGTGCACGCGATCCATTAGCGCCCTATGCGAGCTGCGCTCGCACTGGCGCCAAATTGGATCTTGTTCTGTAATAGCTTACTTACGTCCCTTGTGTAACAATCTACTATTATCAACTTAGGCACTCGAGCAGGCGCGCCGGCCGCGCCATCGCCAGCGTCAGCCGCGTTACCAGCGGCGCCATCTGCGCTCTCTCCTCCACCCTACTTCTCCTCCTCCCTCCCCCTCACCTGCAAATGCCTTGCATGCCCCTCGGCGGCCTCCAGCAGGCGGTAGAACCGCTCGGGGTCAAACTCGAGGCACTCGAGCAGGCGCGCCGGCCGCGCCATCGCCAGCGTCAGCCGCGTCACCAGCGGCGCCACTTGCGCACCCGCCTCGGCTGACTTCTCGCGGGTCTGCAATGCGAATGTACGGTGTTGTGGTTAGGTTGGATATTGGGATTTTGATACGATATTTTTGCGTGATTTACATGGAATTACATTTAGTTTTCAGTCATCTTTATTAATTTAGGTGTTCCTCTAGGGCAGTCTAGGGGTTAAATTCGACTACACTTTATAAAAAAGATTTATTGTTATTGATGAAGTTTTTTCAATGTACTATTTATAGTTTATTTCGTTTTTAACGATAACAGGCAAAGTTATCATTAGCTACCAAACAAAACAATGAGTTGAAAAACAAAATTAACTTTTATACTTTTGCTAATTTGACGTTACGAAAAATAAGTACCTTTAACCATTTACTATACGCCATAACTTTTAGGATAAGATAGATAATGTAATCACCTCAGCCAGCAACCGATCGAGACTATCAGCCATGTCGTAGAAGTAGCTGCTGGTGACCTGCTTGGACTCCGACTTGTGGAGGCAGTCGCGCGCCATCTCCAACACCTGCCACCATCACATACAGCTTTCATTAACGGCAGGCACTCTAACCATAGGATGGTCTCACTCCGTTTGAATTCAATCTGAAATCCGTTACTGTTCCGGCCACTTGCGTGTAAACGCGGCACTGGAACGCGGTGTGAACGCTCCACAACGTCGCAAGTGGGGGAAGCGCGCGAGCATCAGCAAAGCCATATTTTGTCGGCCATAATTGCATGGCACACAAATGCCAGCGTTCCACCAATGCGATTAAGGTACATTTTAGATTGACGGCGTTATCTAAAAATGTCTTTAGTAAAATTTTCTGATAAGTTAATAAGTGAGGAGAAGTTGGAGGAGAGTAGCAATTCCATATGCTCGATGACTCAACTTTAGTCCCTAAATTGCGTCTTTTTGTAGGTCGGTTAGTTGTCATGAGCGGCAGCGGAAAGGTGGTGGTGCATGCTTGTTTGCTACCTTAATTCCATAAAAAAGCTTTTTTTTAAGTACGCAGTACCTAAATAACATATACACCGCGTTTATAATATTTGTTTACTGCAATATTCTGCTGGTTAGGATGTTCTGGATTGCGTTACTTTTTTCTGTCAAATCTGTGACTGAATTTGAACGATTGAAAAGTGGAAAATTTTCAAAAGAAACCGTCCACGAATAAAAAACGATTGATAAAGGTATTATTTATAACCACCACTTAAATTTAATCTCACCTGTCTTTGCACAAATCTTTCTATCGGCGGCCGATCGGGCTTCTTATCTAATTCAGTCAGTTCTTCGATGAGTGCCCGTAATCTGAAAGCATTGATAGTTTTTAAACTTAACTTTTAAAGTTAATTTTGCATCATACAAAAAATTGCAATAGCCTAAACAGGCAAATGAACAGACGGGTCTCCAGATGGTGAGTGATGACCGTCGCCCATGGACATTGGACATTAGTAACACCAAGGGCGTCACCAATGGTAATAATACATTGGTACAATACATGGCCAAGAAGGAAGCGCTGGACCCGTTTCAAGGTCCCCATTTCATAAAACTATCAATAAAATCAATCATTCTACAAACAGAAAAAAGATGGTGCCGGCTTTGTTAATCGCCTACAAAAAAGGAAGAAGTCCTCAATTAAAGTTTTTTATCTCATAATTTTCTCCTGGTTCGATTATTCTTCTATTTTTATTATTTGAAATTTTGATTATTCTTCTATTCGAAAACCATATTTGTTCCATGACTGGTACCATATAAAAAGTGACATCTGACGGGCAGTTACGAAGTTATCGCTACTTATTTTGAAGCCACTAATTTTTTAATTGAAAGTTACATCTATTGGCCTCTGTATACTCACTTGTCATCCATAGCTCGTTGTGCGGCCGGGAATCGCGCTGCGAAGAGAGAAGACATGGCTGACACCGCGTCGTCGCGCGCACCCTCGGCGCCCCCGCCGCCTGGTGACCGCGACGGGGAACTGTCGATAACCGAAAGTTACCTCACTACCACTATGATTCGCCATTGACGATTCACCGTATAGTAGTTGGTCGTAAGTAACTCTGCTAGAGAGTGGTAAAAGAGGAAACCCGATTCATAATTAATAGTTTCATAACCAGTTATTTCCACTATATTAATTGAAGTATAGTTAATGACCTACAGTTCGAATAACAACATAACAAGTTATTTGAACTGTAGGTCATTAACTATAAGACTCTTACTAATAACCTTACTAATTAACTGTAATCGAATTAGAAAAAGACTAAATTAGTACAAGTCTCGTTCTAATTCGGTCACAGTCTCCTCAAAACATTACAACCATTAGATAATTCAAATCAAACACACAACAGCAAACACAAGCCCCGCCCACCTCAGACTCCAGCTGCGCACGCGCCGCGACAGCGCGTGTGGCGTGGGCGAGAACGATGCCTTGCTACTCCTAACTTGACTGAGACGGCCACCTCAAAAAACTGTAACCGTTACATAATTCAAAAACCGAACAATAAACACAAGCCCCGCCCACCTCAAGCTCCGGCTGCGCACGCGCCGCGGCAGCGCGCGCGGGGACGGTGAGGGCGCGCGCGCCGCGTGTCCGCTGCCACCGCTGTCCGACAGCGACGCCCAGTTCATGCCGCTGCCTTGCGAGCTGCTGCAGGTGGGAGATAGAGACGTTAGCTAATGGGCTAGTTGACTAAAGAATAATTGGTTAATGCTGTACTTAAGCATCAATTGAAACCCAAAAAAATCATAAATGACGTCTCTAAATGCAAAGGAAACAATTATTTTAGAAATTGCAAGGCTGTTGTTTTATTTTCTTTCTATTATTTGTCACTTTAAATTTCGTTGAATTATTTTATAATAACTGGATATAAATAATTTATACCTACCTCCGACGTGTTCTACAGACCCATTTATGTACCTACCTATACTACAAGTGAACTATAATAAAATCATTATTTCAATTTCATTAATGTCAATTACCCTTCCTCCATCGATTAATTATTTATTGTTCACTGCGTAATATCGAGATGGCGCTGAATTGCCAAATGTCTTACATCATGATATTCATGATACAAAAAATTGCAACACCGCGATTCAGCCCTAGCCACAACGCCATCTATCGAACGTTACCAGTACGTACTTGAGCGAGTTCTGGTGCTGGTGGCAGTGCGGGCAGGGCGCGCGCGGCGGCGGCTCGCACGCCGCCTGCGCCGCCAGCAGCCGCTCCTGCGACGAGCATTGCGACTGCAACACATCGGAAACGCACCATCAGTACACTTGTCTAGGCTCGATAATGATACAAAAGGATTATCCTGTGTGAATTTTCGAAAATCTTTTCTTAGTACTCCTTCACGTCATATAAGTACCTAGGTAATAGCTGTCATAAACTGTGAAGCTCGTAGTTTACAGGAGTCAGGAACAATGTTGTAGAGAATTTAATTTAATAGTTTGCCAATTAAACCACAAATATCTATAATTGCACCCTTGTTTCCAAGATAACGGCCGCGGGACAAGGGTTGCGAACCCACAAACTTGGATTGAACTTTACACTGCCTTTTGATTTGACATTTAAAGAATAAAATTGCGTCCTCTGAAAACCGCAATTCTAAAAGTACTTTTTTCAAAGGACTATTAATACATTCATACCTTTATCTTACTACCTGTGATACTTTATAGTATGAATAAATGTAAATAAGTAGGTAATGTCTCATATTTAATCATAAGTACATTATGATCATCGCACCAATTCATATTGATACAATTTAATTATGTACTGATTTTTTAAAGATATACTATTTAAACTCTTATTTGACAAGAAAATTCTATGCACAGTTAAAGCACATACCGATGTATGACTGTCTAAATGTATGAATGTCTGCAAACGCTGTCGGCCGCATAGAATATCAGAGTGTGAAGACTACCCTCACACAAAATCTGAATGCGGTTGTTTCCGTCAGGAGGGTATGGTGCCGACTTCATCTATGTACTTGTACTTTATTTAAATATCGCTTTTTCACACTGTAACTCGGACGGAATAAATATGTTTTCTTTCTTTCTTTCTTTCTAAATGTGACCATTGTTACTAGCAACATAAAAAAGCCAAAGTATTTTAGAATCTATCTCGACTTGAGTGAGCGATGCCAAAAGTATTTGATATGTCGCCTTATACCTAACCTGCCTCAATATATAGCATATCGAGGCATTCTTAATCCACCCACACACACGCTAAATATAAAAACTGAAAAATGTTACACACGATGCACTGCACTATACTCGTAATTTCTGTTTTTTCGCTTTTTCACACTGTAACTCGGACGGAATAAATATGTTTTCTTTCTTTCTTTCTTTCTAAATGTGACCATTGTTACTAGCAACATAAAAAAGCCAAAGTATTTTAGAATCTATCTCGACTTGAGTGAGCGATGCCAAAAGTATTTGATATGTCGCCTTATACCTAACCTGCCTCAATATATAGCATATCGAGGCATTCTTAATCCACCCACACACACGCTAAATATAAAAACTGAAAAATGTTACACACGATGCACTGCACTATACTCGTAATTTCTGTTTTTTACAAGCTAATACTTGACGCGCAATGTATGTTGTATGTTCTGATCAAATCATGCCAACTAAATTAGAAGTACGAAATTGTATGAAAAGATGATAAATTCATTCAATATTAAATCTGAACATCTGAATATAATTTAAAAAAACTTGGTTTATGACGCTATTGATATCTGTTGCCTGGACACGAAAAAAATGTTATCTACAATAAAAATCAATTGAATAGTTTTCTGTGCAATAAAATCAATATTCTATGTACATGAATGAGAAAACAGATTTATACTTTTTGAAGTGAAACTTCTTTATCGGCGTTGGAAAAAAATTTACCGTCACATTTTTCGGTTACGCGTCACATTTTTCTGTTACGCGCCATGTTTATTTTGCCCCTCTTACGGTTGGTTCAGACTAAGTAGTACTTTTTTATTAAGAAAAAGTATTTCGGAGCAAAATTACTAAAGTGGTAGTTTCATTGAAATAAACACGAACAAAACAAACACCATACAATTATGTTTAAAATAACAAAACCAAGAAAACCACAGACCTTTATCTATTCACAATCTTATTTTTTAATAGGTACAGTAGCTCTTCAGAACCTGTTACTAACCTTATCTATAACCTAGATGCAGTCACCAGCTAGATATCAGTAATAAGTAAGTGCTATAAATAAAGATGTCATAATTCACAATGCACTTTATCGATCAACGACTCACTGCGTATCGATTACATCGAATCCGATAAAACGCGAAGC
Organism: Hesperia comma; assembly: GCA_905404135.1. Lineage (NCBI taxonomy): Eukaryota > Metazoa > Arthropoda > Insecta > Lepidoptera > Hesperiidae > Hesperia > Hesperia comma. The sequence continues at coordinate 5,643,272 of FR990036.1, forward strand.
GATGATACATATCTCCCTACCCTATCCTTGCGGTCAATTTTATTACTTACTTTGTTTTTGAGTACTTTTGTGTGCCACTATTTTTTTAAGATAATTTTATCAAATATATTTTAAACGATAAACAAAATCACGTCGTACATAAAAAAATACCTTACTTCTTCTACAATCTGATTTACCCGAGTGTGCCCATTTTAAAGCAATTCGCATACGAGAGACCAATCCAAGAAATCTTAAATATTGAAATATCCACATTGTTTATTGTTGAAACAAATCAGCTACTTTTTTAAGGTTAGGCCTTTTACATACTAAGTTTTCATGTGTTTCATTTTTTCTCGCCGAGCATCCAAACACGGCGTAAAAAGCTTAGGTACATGCAATGATAAAATCAACGAGCATCTATTATTCCAGTTCTACTGTGGACGAGGTGCCTAACAATATCTCGTATCAAAAGCCATTAGTTTCCAAGCTCTCCTTGTTTATCAGCAGTCATCGCCAACGTATTTGAGAATACTTGGACGACATTCAAAGTAAACGATAATAGGGTACACAGCATTTTCTGCTTTAAACCAATGAAACAAGGGTTCAAATTCAATAATCTTTTTGACATAAACATAAACATGCAGTACACAGATCGACTCAGTGAAATGTTAATTTTAGTGCATTTTAGAAATTCAAGACTCCACACTACCTCTAATAACACCACGCTTTCACCAAGCTCTGAGCCCTGTATCCAACTGCATTAACAATGCCAATGCAACTGACAAGCGTGGTTACAATATACCTACGAGTACATTCCAGCAACAAACTGGCACTACATATCTGTTCATCACATAAAATGTTGATGTGGTTTTGTTTTTATTTTTTTGCCAACTTTAAGAAATGCGTCGCAGAAAATTACTAGCAATTAGTTGGTGTCTTCATATTTTTTCATTCGGGGTAGGATGGGACTTGTGGGACGACTGTTATTCTGATTAATTCCAAAGCAAATCGATTCAACCATCATCAAGTCTGCGAGTAGCAGGCCAAAGTAGTCAAAGATAACTAAAATGAAGACTGCATCGATCTCAAGCCATTTTGTTTCGTCATTAAACGATGTTTTTAAAACATAAATTCTCATATTTTCTTATTCTGAGAAAACTGTGAGTGCTGTCAAGCATTACTAATAAATGAGTTAATAATTAATTAAATATTATCATTAATCGTCACTGAATGGCCGTGTCCGGTTATACTGAAAATGATTCACACGTCGTATCTTGAGTCTTGAAAAAAGAGACGTTGATAATAAGTTATTACTAATAACACAAGTTGGTAAAACAAGTCGACGGGACCCTTTATTTCGCGGCTCTTGATGGAAATAGTATTATGATTATATTTTAATAATGCAATATTAAATTCTAAAATGATCATCAACATAACCCATAATCTTCCCATGACTGAGCTCGGTCTTCTGTTACATCAGAGGTTTTAATGTGTTAGTCCATTGCCAAGTATGAATTGGCAGGCGTCTTATGTTATTGAAAAATTATGGTGAACTCAGAGGTATAGGTAACCTCAAGAAATAAGATTTTAAAGTTTTATCATCGCGGACAATCTAAGCATTTTAACTGTAACGGGTACTCACGACATTTAGTATTTATAAATAAATAAATAGATATTTTCCTACTGTATTGTTCCTCAACGGAACAAGTCTTAATTATTTTGTCGCATTGTGTGCAGGATTCAAATGGCAGTACACGCCAGACGATATTTCCCGCCCGAGCAGATACCCATTTTAACCTATTTACCTGCATGACCAGACAATCGTTCTCAGTGTTAGTTGGTGGTTATGTCCAAAAGTGTCTCCCTGACACGAAGAGAATCCTAGTGCAGTAATATGAGTGTGCACCTATATTTAATCGTCAGTATAATTACTAGTATAAAAACTGATCATGTTCGTGATCTGGGTATTAGGTACCATCGATGCTAAACTAAGTTTTAGTCGCCACATTGACAATATTTGCAGATCTGCACGAAAAATGCTTGGTTTTATTTTTAGGAATGCAAAAACCGTCAAAAAACTTAGCACTAGGATTACCCTTTATAACACCTTGGTCAGGAGCAAATTAGAGTACGGCACGGTTATATGGAACCCTCATTACCAGATTTACACGGACCGCATAGAGAGCATACAAAAGAAATTTACAAAATTTTACTCAACGGGACAAGACAAGAACCTACCATACAGCAAGCGACTAAAACTTTTCAAATTTCATACACTCTTAGGCTCTAGATCTAGACAGACGGACCGCATTTCAACTGCAATCCAACGGCAAATTGCAGTTCAGGTGCAGTTTGAATGCAGTTGACACGACTGCAATAGTACATGCAAACCAAACGATTCAAAAAGAGATAATCGGTTAGTTAATTAATATTTTAAATTTCACTTAAAATATGTTTCGTTCATTAATCACCTCGGTGAAGGACGATGTAGGGCTGTATACTTAAGGACTGTGTAGTAAGGAGAACAACGCTCTACAAAGCCGAAACTAACCGATTATCTCTTTTTGAATACCGATGTGCATTATTTCTTGTCGGGTACTGTACCCATGTGTAACAATTTGTTTAATTTTCCGATTACATAGGAAGGCATGAAACATTTTCACTCAAAGTAGAGAATATAAATTAATACAATACGTCATCAGGTAAATTCTTTTAGGGAAGGGAGAGCTCAATCCCGACAATTAGACGTGCCTAGGGAGCGCCAAGCTCTATCTGTTCACATTCGCATCTTTTACATGCGAATAGTTTAACATAGAAAATTGCGCGATTCAGTCTTGATATGACGTCACAGTATGCGTAGTGACAAAAATAAAAATATAATATCGTAAACTCTTTGTATTCAACATATTTTACATTTAACTTCAGGTCTTCGTCCTCCTTTTAAATAAGCAATTTGTTTAAATAAAAACAAATAAAACGATTAAAGAAACTCAAGATAAGGTATTAATGTCAAATAAATTAATCATGATTACCTACAACACTTGGATATAATTATTTCCATTACAGCACAATCAAAAAAAAATTGATGTAAACATAAGAATAAAATGAAGGAATTGCAGAGCCAATATAATAACGTGGGTCCTTTTACTTATATGACTTATGTCAGCAACTCGTCTGTGATAACTATAGTATTACTAATGTTATACTGCTTCCATTTACACGAAAAACCTGTCGTCACAAGGTAGTCACTGACACTAGTATGAGATGTTGGGTTAAATTTCTTGCATATTATGATTGTAGGTTGCATACAAATACATGTGCATTTGAGAAGGGGTTTGTCTTGTCACCTCGTCGCCCCTAGTAAAGGAAATGTAAAGCAGATGGAAAGTAAGTTTATTGGCAGCGTTTATGAAAAAAGGATTTTATTTAAATGACTTTTTATGATCAACCATATCAATAATTGAAAATTAACAGTATACGACTTTTCTGTGACAAAAGTATGCATTCAGCATTCCGAGATAATTGATTTCAACACATTAGCACGTCTACAAAGGCATAATATTATAATTATCTTGAACTGAACATTTCCCCTTTAATGAGATAATGCAAAAAAAGCAATAAACCTTTTAAGTTTCAAATAAATAACTAACTTTTTATCTAAATAACATTCGAACACGTTGCAAAATTCCTTTATTTCTTTTGATGTTCCTAAAGAGTTTCGGTAAGAATTGTGTGTAATTTTTTTGTTCCATATTCAACCCAACGAACAAGATATTTAAAGCTCTTAATTGAATGGGTTCTTTCAAACTGAATCGATGACTGAAGGTAGTTGAACTGGTATAATATGTGCAGTCATTTACATATATAAAACGTCAACAAGTTTAATGAAAGTGGCAATTAAGAGCGATTAGAATTGGAATAAACAAACATGAGAAATCACGATGTAATCATTTGTGATGTTGACAAAACAACATCCAAATATCATTTATTACTCCGGCACTTGACCCAGATACGGACCGTATGCAAGGTAGTCGGTCACATTTGCCAAACGACCATATGAATTCATCACTCACTCGTCGCGTACTTCGTGGCTTCATTGTAATGACTTATGACGTACAATGATAACACATTTAAATTGATATTTCTGGTGTCACTGAATGTTTTACTAAGGATTTACTAAGATTTCTGTACTTGTCAACTTACATTTAGTCATCCGATTATGATAGCCTCTTAGTAGATATATTTGATCATGGCAAAGCAAACGGTTCAGGTTCGATTCCCTGCCCCAAATTTTCCCCTCTTTTCATCATAAAAACCAAGAATACTATTATAACACTTACTGACAAACTAGAACTACCCGGCGTGGTGCCATAGCCAGAGGACGGTAGCGATGCCACTGACCATCTCCTGCCATCTCTGGAAAAAAAACAATGACATGACAGCAATCCTATCTGATGGTAAGTGGCGATGAAGTCAAAGATATTGGTAGTACTAACTTAAAATAACTAACTTCCTACTGCATAAATAGGTTTAGTTTCGATGACAATGCAATTTTACCACAAGCATGATGCTTTGGATTGGCTCCATGCAACGGAACTCCTCAACAATAGTACATTATGATACAAGTGCGCGAAGTTGGTCATTACAGTCGAGGCGGAATTGAGCCCGAGCCGCAAGGCGAGGGCTGTAATAGAGCCAAGACTGTAATGAACAAAGCACACGCGTATCATACGACGTTTTTCAACACACTTGCGAGGAAAAAAACAATTAGGTATCGACATTTTTCAGTCACAAATCAGCAAATTATAAACGAACAAATGTTTGCACAAAATGGCGCGGTTTATTTTTTCGCGCGCCGTATCTTTGGTTGAATAACTATGCGCGCGCAGGTTAAGTCCAGAGGCACCGAACATTCAGCCACAATATATTAAACTAAATAATTATGTATTTCTAATAAGAATTTACGGTAATTAATGATTTAAAATATTGTATTTTTTAAATGCTTTAATAGATAATTAGATGAAGTATAATCTTATCTTATCAGATTTTGACTAAGTACAACAAGTTTATTTATTTACAAAATAACAAATCTTTTGGTAACAACCTCTTTACGGATATTAAAAAAAAGTGGAATAAGAAAAACACTAGTGCGGCAATGAAAAGTAAAACGCACTAGTGTGTAATAAACCGCATTCCGGGCGTAAGACTAAAGAAAAAATAGCAACTTTACGAGCAAGTGTGTTGAAAAATCCTCTTAAGAGTTGCGTAGATTCATGGTAATTCCGTTTATTTAGCATTACATGATTATTTGCATCGAGAAATGAAAATTTGCGGTTTACAATCAAGTTAATATACAGCCGCGGTTCTAGAACTTTCGCGAGAAATTTTACTAGTTGAGTTCTATCTTAAGATCTATAAATAACACTAGATATCCTGTATAGAAAGTCGCTATTTCTCTCAACGTTTATGCACAGTTATGATCGCTAAACTGTCGAACGAATTTCGTTTCTATAAGCCAGTCCGCCTAATAGCGCGCACAATCAAAGCCGTTATCTAATAAACTTTTATCAGACTGTCAGCGAGTACGGGGGCGCTAAATCAATTGATGAAATTAGATTTGACATCACGACCATCACGGACGGTAGTAAGAATTAAGTATGTAATAGCGACTTTCCAATGATTCCTACCATTCCAAGGATTTAATTCCAAGGGGCATAATGCCAAAATATTCAGAATGCTACGAATTAACGTTTTAATAATCTACATTAGTTGCATGTTACGATTTTACGATCAAGTCGCGCCCTTGATTTTGCCCATTTATTGGTTGAGTGTTGTCAATTTATTGGTTCTATAAATAAAAGGAACTTGAAACTTACATATCCTTATTCCTGGTTTGTATCAGTCATGGAAAAAATAACAATGTTATAAATTGTAACAGAGTGGTTTGAACTTTAGGCTCCCGAACAAGGGGAGCTGGCGTACGAAACCAGCACGTTCCACTAATTTTCAAAAAGTTTGTGCGTAATAGAATTTAATCACCATTTGCATCACCGATGCATCAACAGGAAAACATTAAGAGGAAACTTACATCTGAGAATTCTCCATAATGTTCTGTAAAAGTCCGCCAATATTCCCATTCTGGCTGGCTGGTTATATATTGACGGACTTTTTCAAAGCGGATTTTGTGGCGGATAGTATATAGCCGAAGGTCCGACTTAATTCACTTCTCCAATTAAATGTAACTCAATTACACACACAACCAAGAGGTTCCACCAACTTACAGATCCTTCCCCCTCTTGACGCTGGACGGCTGGACGACAGCAGGGCGCGGTGCAGCGGGTGAGCGTGGTGCGCGTGCCAGCGGGGCCCCTCAGCCGGGGAGAGGGGCCCTGTGCCCGGCGACGAGCACCGCCCGGAGCCCACCTGGGTCGATAACAAAATATAAACCAACTTACAGGTCCTTCCCCCTCTTGACGCTGGACGACAGCAGGGCGTGGTGCAGCGGGTGAGCGTGGTGCGCGTGCCAGCGGGGCCCCTCCGCCGGGGAGAGGGGCCCTGTGCCGGGAGACGAACACCGCCCGGAGCCCACCTGGGTCGACAATACAACATGATTAATATGCTGGATAGTCGCAACAGCCGCTAAATAACTTTTCTATTCTTAAACGTACTCTCTGTAGGTATTTTCTAGTCCTTATTAGTTATTAGGAACGAATTTAAGTTCGTCAGACGTCGCTCAAATTTACATGGGACTAGACTACAAGCCAGCTTTAAACAAAAAAAAAGAATTATTAAAATCGGTTCGCCCAGTTGCTACTTATTTAGCAGTTAACAACACAATACAGTAGAATTGAGAACCTCCTCCTTATTGGATTGGACAAGTCGATGACAAGTATTTTTAGATTGTCAGTTAATTAAATACCATGCTCTAATGAGTCAATTAAATAATTATTGCTACAAAATATGAAAAGCCAATACGTAGCAATGATAGACTTCAAGTGATAGATTTATTAATGAACCAGCCTCAAATTATGTAGAAAACGAAAAATCAATTTCACCAACAACTTATCATCATAGCGATTAAAAGATTCGCAAAGTAGGTTAATTATAAATTAAAATTATGGACAAAATAAAGAGATAAAGAAACATTATAAACAATAGACGAACTTTATCGCTAAAAGCGAAACTTTCCAGATAACCTCAGGTTATTATCCCTCTGTGTGAGGTCTATAGCTCAAGTACGCCTCTTCATTAACAGATCGAGACCCGTCATTCTTCCAGATCTGGGATGAAATATTAACGTTGAAATAGTTAGTCAGCCATTAAAGCGTGGATTCGGTAACACTTATTACCAATCACACTGGCCGATTCCGACTGAGACTGAGTAACATTATTAGAATAATCAGGTTCAGCCACAAAAGTCCCAAATCTCAAATTATTGCTCCAAGTTTCATAATACCGATCTATTCGAGAACGAAAATTCCCATAATAACTTTATAAACAAAAAACTAACATGATTCGATCTAGCGTCGCGGAGCGTAACAACAACGTGATTGAATCGATTAATCAATATCAATAGCACGTTAGTACGACAATTAATTATATTGCTTGGCTTGCTCAATAATATCTTGTACTCGGCAATCATACACGCCACATGCTCAGTACAACTCAACAGCGAGAACCAGTCTCGAGACTCGAGTACTGTCAACCACATCAATCAGATCAGAACCAGACTCTCGATCGAGCGCCGATCAAGGACAACAATGTTGGACCTATTCTATATTATAGACAGCCATGCCACAGAGCAATGAACGCTTAGAGTGACCAAACTAAAACTGTTGAATGAAAGAGTTCGATTAGTTTATAAATTTCATGTCCACGAATAATTTAAAATAGGAACACACAAAGGCAATATGTAGTAACTACCTAAGAAGCGTTAAATGAATTAAAGATAACGTGGACATGCTAACCTCTCATTAGTGTAGGAAGTGTAAAGTCAAGGGCAAAAATCCGTCAACAGTCTCGCCATACAGTTGAACCAAGTTATTGGTAAACGTAAAAATAAGTGTTAAAATTATTGATGATTACTGGTTAAGTACAAGAGGTCAAGCTCCGACAAGACGAACCTACTATGACCTAACGAAAATGACAGAAAGCCGCAGGTGCAACGGTATGAACTGAATTAAGGAAAATAAATCAAATATAATTATGTAAACATAACGAGTGTACCGGTTACCCTAATTAGGTTACCCGTAACGACACTGTAGCTCTAATTGCCCCAGCCTTCCTGAGGGAGCGGGCGCGAATTTCTCCCGAGGCAGATGTTTAAATTACATAAAAAGTTCACCGCCAATGCACAGTACCCTCAACGAAATGTTTTCATTAGCAGTCACCCGTCTCATTTCCGCAACCAACGCTGAGCTTACAGCTTAGGACGCTTCAATTAATTACAGTGCTCGTAAGTTAAGTAGTGGGTGATTAATTAAAAAAAAAACTCAGAGGACTTTACCATACGTTGCCACGTCAGAAGGGATCGTAGTCAAGCGCTAATTTATACAATACAAAAAAGTAGTAACCGTTTTAAAGTATTCCTTTTAAATTATTCCCCTGTCAGTTCTATTTGTTTAGTGGCCATTATCAACTTTATAGATAACTTGGCCCTACTAAGAAGTACCTACTATAAGTTAAAGGGACCTTATGACTCAAATGGTACATTTATAGTTCATGCCCACGACTTAACTTTCACCCCCCATTATTACTGGTTCATCCATCAGACTTTCGAGGTCCACTGTTGGACCTTCCCTAACTGGCGCCACTCTAACCGGTCCTGAGCCCGTTGAATCCAGCGGATGCCCGCCGTCTTCTTCAGGTCGTCAGTCCACCTGGTCGGGGGGCGCCCTACTGGTTAAATCGGTAAAATTTCATTTTATACTCATACTAACTTTGATCCCCTCGTTTTAGGGATGAATTTCTTATGTCCGTTAATAGGTAATCTTCAATGTTTTATTAAGTGGATCTTTAACTCGGGACAAACGTTCCACATGTTGCAAACTGTCTCATGAAGAAGGAAAATGAGGAACATAATTGTATTGTTCCTCTTCAGATTCAGCTCCTGTACAAGACATAAGGAAAAAAACGGTGTATTTACATCCTTCAAACAATCTTTGCCGAGGCGGTCATTGTAGAGAAGACCATAATATAACCAGAGAAGTTACTGCAAAATTTTCCAGGAATAGCGCAGAGAAAGGGCAAATGGCGTGAAATTCCACGACAGATATAAGCATCACGTTTAAAAACGCCATAGTCAATACCCGAACAAGAATAGTCAAATCTATCATAAAGTATCCTACGCGTACAACCACGCTCCAACTTTTTGCCCGTTTCGCCTTGGTGCGGATTTTGACACTGACCGCTGAGTCACGCGGTCACAGGCGTGGCCTTAACTGCCAAATATAATCGCACAACGCACCCGCGCCCGGCCCTAAAACACGCACCACAACATTCATGTAAATACAAAATAATCATCAATAACACACACACATGATGACGTCATATACACGGTATACACCCGTAAATAAACATTAATTTGTCAATTATAAATGCCGGTCCCGACGGACTTCCGACCCATAGTTCGTCACACTAGCAAAAGAATTTGTATTATCAGGTCACAAATTTATTAGTTCCTTTTATTCCCATTAGGACAAAAATTGATCGTCTGTAACCTTATATTCGTGTGAACGCCCCTTTATACCAAAACACGCAATACAATCATTCTTACATAACAAACATCACACGCACTTACAATATGAATAAGTAACAGTTAAAATTTCCAAACTATTTGCCTATAAAAATAAGAAAGTTACTCAAAATTCAAATGGCATCCAACTTACACGAGTATGCGCTATAACTTCACAAGTATTTGAAAACACCGTGATCGTGACTACCCTATTGCGTGGTGGACAAACACAAACCTACAAAAAATAAGTGGTATTTATAGTTAGTCGCCAGTCACCAATAAGGTAGAAACTGTTCAAGAAACTGGTTTTTCTTTAACAAAATGATATTCTATTTGTCATTATTACTAATACTAACATGAAAAGTCTGCAGTTGTTCCATTAGGAATCGTTAAGCCATGTCGTAGGCCTTTAGCCGTAGCAAGAGCAATCCGGTTGGCAACTAATCCATTCAACAATCCGCAAGGAGCACATATTCTTTAGGCCTACTGAGTGATCAGGAGATCCCAGTACTAGGACTTCAATAGGTTGAGTTCAAGACATTCTGCTATTACAACCAAAATAATTCCATTTCCTTTCTTAAATATTAATTATGCAAGAGGAAAGAGGCACTACAGTGAAGAAGATAATAGGTAATATTCCATCCAAAATGACTCCTAAAATACTTGAGTGTCTGCCAACTTACATAAAACACATCGAACACGAAATTCGGTGTAACATGAGCGTTTATGAAATTTTATTTCAGCTGAATATTTTATGTGAATTTACGACATTTACGTCCCATTACTGTCCCACAAGTCGAACCATTTATTGCAACTAGACACGGCCACAACGCAACCAAAGTTATAGTATAGATTACGATTACATCTGCAGGATCAGAATGACTCCGCGAGCGCCTTTCAAGAAAATATTGTCAGCGATCTTTGTGGGGATATTTCCATGCCTTTAGATGTAATCGTAATCCGTAACCGTGATCCTACAGTTAAGCAACAGCGCCTGCAGTCGATAGATCGATCATCGATGGGTGATCGCTAATGTCAAAATTTCCTGAGCGTTTACACGCTTCGGAACCTTCTTTAAACCATCTCTGAAGCTTTCGGGCAGCATAAAACATTCTAACAAGTGCATTCTAAACCAAGACGCACTGAAATAACATGGTAGTATAAGCTTTAGTCCTAATAACTTATGAGTAGACCCGTGCTTTGGTTAAGGGGATTTGTAGACTTCTAGTCCAGAAATCCCCTTAGGGCTAGTGGAATTTGTCCACAAATCCCCTGCGAAGGGGATTTGTGGACAAATAAGCCCTCAAAAGTGGTCCAATAAAATCGGTTGAAACCTAAACCAATGATGATGACAAATCTTAATACTAACCAAAGAAAAGTACTAAAGTGTTAATTTATATCAATAGCAAACATTGCACAAAGCTAGCCAAGCGCTTTGTTTACTTTTTCTCGGAAATACTAACAATCTAAACCTGGCCACCCTTCACCATGACTTGTCGTTTTGCAGATTGCGGTAAAGACGCTTGATTTAAAATAAAACCATTTTCTTACAATTTAGAGCATGCGTTTAAATTTTTTTTCATCAATTATCCATTATTTTTATCCATTAGCCTTTGAAAGACCACTGGACATAAGCAAGCAACTAGCGCCTTTTTGAGCGACTCCTGAACCGGACGGATGTCCACTATCTTCTTTAGGTCATCTCACTGGTTCACCTGGTCGAGAGGCGTCAACTTAATAAGCGACAGCAATTGGAAAAGAAACAAAAAAGGGCAATATTATGATGCGAAAAAGTACGGCTATTCTGTAAGAAACAAATTCGATATCGAAGCTCACTCAGACGAGTTGTGTCACTTCGATTGCGAGTTTGATTGGCGCTGCGGTCCGGTTTTAATTTTAACAGAACGCAATGCACGTCAAACGTCAAAATCTCACCGCGGATTCAGCTATCGAGATGTCAAAGATATCCTTACAGAATAGCCTAGCTGACAACACCAGTGTATCCTTCTTTCTTGGTTAACCTCACTAGGCGCAGATAGATCCAGAGCGTCGTAAAATTTTTAAATAAAAACCCATTGCACCTCTCGATCAATACACACACTCACAGTTATCTATGTAAATGTGTACACTTGACCAACATTACGCGATCGAATGTGTGATACGCGTCATCCAATACCGTGGAGCGACCGACCACATCTCATATTCCTGCGGTGCATCAAGGGCGTTCGATAATCAGCCGGCGATATGAAGCAGTGAACTGAGCCTTTGATAAATAAATGAAGCGTTCATACTTCATATAAAGTTGAACGAGACGCGGCGTTACGGAACCGTGATCAAGCGAGCGACATGTTCAATCCTCCATGGCTTACATCTTTAGGGATCCGTGAATACGTTCCGCGATGTGCTTCACTTTTGGCCTGATAGTTCAAAGAATAAAGAGAGCTGAGAACTAGGTACTTATGCGATAGGACCAAGAATACAGAAATCCATAGACCACAAGCAAGTGACATGTTCAATCCTCCATGGCTTACATTTTAGGGTTCCGCGAATACGTTCCGTGATGTACTTTACTTTTGGCCTGATAGCTCAAAGGGTAAAGAGACCTGAGACTTCGGTACTTATGCTACAGGACCAGGAATACAGAAATTCATAGAATAACAAGGGACCGGTATAATTTTCGAGGATTAACCGGCTTAAATGTCAATGTACTCGCAACACAATTCCAAGCACCAAATAATCGATAACAAATAACAAATAATAATAACGAGATCATGCATTAGCACGGTAGGAGTAGATATTATGTCGACCATTGAACTTGTAAAATGATGGATATATAATTAATCGACGGATCGATAAAATCTTAATCAACGGAACTCTTCGATCATACGCTCGGATATCTGTTCGTCTTTTTTTCTAGGATTCTTCCTAATCTACTGGACGAAAAAGTTTCTTATTTGGTCAATCAAACCGGGACAAAAAATCATGTGACATTATATCTCACAGGATCTCATGTGTTTGTGAACTTGCATTAGTGCGGCCCATTTGTAAGCGTATGAGCTTATACGTATGTATTTTTTTAATTCAAGATAACCAACACAAGGCTGTCTAACTTGCACAACCGTAATCACGCGAAGTTTCACCGAGTGAACAGATAAGCATACAAACAACACAAACTAACGCTGAGAGGCCATCAATCTTATTACGTAACCTCGTTCGCAAATCGAGATCATAACATTCATAACACTTTGTCATGTCATGTTACGTCTTTAATTTAGCATCGAATAGAAACCGATGAAGTCTGAATTGGGCAAGATGTAAATTCATTTTATGTTTTAAGAGAATAACAGAATATTCGAGGAGATATACATTACAGGAATTACAAGGGAAGGATTATCTTTTATTATCCTGCGGGAAGCTGAAACCGTCCCATAACGCTATCTAAATGAAGGAATCTCAAACAAGATTTATGAATTAAAATTATAGAATTAATATAAATGTCTAGGTAGGTAGGTACCTATCTCGTTTATTAACAGATTAAGACAATATTATTATTTTTTTACTTGAAAGTATATAAGTACCATTTTTTTCCAGCCCTAATGATTGACACCATTCACACCATTGAGAATTGAGAAAACTATTTTATTATTTAAAGGAGGAAAATAAGCGAAAACACTACAATATTGTGAGAATCTGGTTATGAGTTCTGTTCTGGAAATGCAAAAGATTAACTTCACAGCAAATGAGAGTAAACGAACCGTGTTTAAAGATATTTTAAATTATTTTACTTGAAAGTTGTCGGTAACATTAACATTTTAAAACTAGTCCATCACTGGTGTCGGTTTTTACAAATGGTAACCGCTTTATCCGCGCCCGCAGAAATCGCTCGTCTGCATTTTACTTTTCATAATAACCCCGTTGCATAAATTTTAACGATGAATCTTTGTAGCTTTTTATATCCAGCAATGTAGGTCTACTAGAAGGTATAAATCCAGAATACAAATGTATACCTCACTATACCTACTTAGTTGAATTTACATCAGAATTAACTGGTTGTACCGATTTACGGCCCCATTGTAACCACCAGGAAATAACAACACAGTCATAATGTTAAACAATGAGTAATATTTTGAAAAACAATTCAGCTAATATACCTATAAAAGTAGGTACATACATAAATGTCCCGACTGTGATTTCAACAACTGACAACTGACGCGAGTGCATTGACCTTAATCGAATTCGCCAAGGCCTAGGTCAAAGCTTGGGAATTAATTTTTGGACACTTCCTCTCTCCATTCACTCGTACGGTGATATGAATAGAAACCGACAATGTGCTACCAGTTTGAAAATGGTATAAGTACATAATTGTATTTACATTCAATGTTAATACAACTGGCAAGTTGTTACAAAAAGGACGTCCTCAATTCAACTGTATTTTCAGTTGTTACTTTTGTTGGGTGAATCGATTCTAGTGACCAGTTTAAAGAGCGAGAACTAACAAGAATTTTTTGAGATATCCCTTATAATGCGCGTGTAATTGACTTCGACTACGTCGATGATTTTCTTATTTAAGTACTTGACAATGATGAAGCCTTTTCTTTTCTGTTAAAACCATTTTGTGAAGCATGTTGTAAAACCATGTTTTATACCATGTTATGTTACATAATATTCTGGACACACCTTTATACCTGTGTCTACAGATTCTCAGAGCTATAAAAGAATAGTCTCCAACTCACCACAAGCGAGAGCCGGTGGTGCGGCGGCGGCGGAGGCAGCCGCGACGGCCGTCTCGACACAGCACATGACTCCTTCTGCAAACGACATTCATGTACTATGCTATGACGTCATGATTATAATTACTACTAACACCAGCTGTTAAATGGCCTAACCATTTGACTATTTCCGTAAATTGAGTCTTGTTCTAGCTTCTAGGTCGGTCACAGTAGTTATGGGCGGCAGCGGATGGACGGTGAACATGCTGGTTTGCTACCTTAATTCCATAAAAAAAAATATTTCACTGCACTCGGTTCGCTACGGAAATCCAATGAATAAAAAAACTTTCAGACGGGATTTTTAAACTGATACATATCTATAAATGTAAGTATAATTATGGTTTTTATTTGCGACTTGGTTGAAATAAACAGTAAAGGGGTAGTTTACCACAATACATCATAGAAAGCCGCATCCGACCCGGTTAAGCTGAGATTAGCGAGTACAACTAATGGGATGTACTTCTTGTGTTTGTATAGACCGGCATCCATTCATATATTTTTTACAATATTAACACGTAACACACATCAATGAGTTAGGTACAAGTTTTATTACGATGTACGATGATGATAATATTATGTTAATACTTTATTACGGTAAAGGATGGAATTGAAAGCCTTCCATGGAAAAAATTGGCTCGGACTCAAATATAAAGAGCCCGTTATACCCAAAAAGAGGTTGATAATTAAGTTAATTTACTATTTGCAGTAAACGTACCATATTATCATATCATCATGTTTTTTTTTTCATTTATTGTACGATGCAGCGATGGGCAGACTTAATGCCAAATAGCATTTCTCTGCTCGTCATGTTTAGAAGCAGATAAGAGGATAAAGCCGGTACTTACGGTGCAATATAAAACAAAAAAATCTTCTACTATAACTCAAAACTGTAGTTCTCTTTTCCTCTTCGTTCTAACGAAATAAACGTTCTGCACGTAAAAATAGACAGCGCTGCATCGAATCTTTTATCTTTATTACATTTTCCTAAGTACTAGTAACGTAATAAGCACAAAAATATACCTCTTTATGTTTATTACCGGCAGTAAGGGACAGATAAGTTATTGTAACACTCACCACATGGATGGAAAGCGTGGGTGCGGACTTGCCGAGCGCCGAGCGGCGCATGCGCGCGAGATTGCTCACGCGCACGCTTTTACCCGCATCTAGAACAAACGACATTTTATTAAGTTGCAAGTTTTCGGAAAAGGTTATCTTTTAAGTTATAACAGATTGAATGACATACAAAAATAATAAAAAAAATAACTTTAGTATCTATCTGTTGACACAGGAGCACCACCCTTAGAAACAGACAGATACTCCGATACTCATAGAAATAAATCGGCCTCCTTTCTACAAAACGAGCCTTTTGTCACTTATTATTTGTTTAACACTTTCTTATACACACACTCAAGCTTAGTGTCTAGAAATATTTAATTTAATTATTTATTCAGCACTCTTCCATGTAACATTACCGAACTAACCTAATTTGTTCGTAAAATACCAGGTCAAACTTATTTCATAATGAAAGTAAGGGGACAATATTTGATTGCTCAGTACAAATATTGACCAAGGTATAGACTTAATTGGAGCAAACAAAATCAATTTATCGCGTTATCAAAACGATAATCAATTATACTAGCAATAGCACTGGCAACGAAGACCTAATAAATGATCAATGATATTATAAATAATATCATAATAATATTGTTATTTTTTTGTAACATTCAGATACTTATCAATGTAATGCATGGCAATGGCAAATCGACGATGAAGAGTCAATAAATAATAACTGCAAAAATGCAACTTTTCAGGAGGCGAAAAAAACGTTTTAAATCCGTTAAATATTTTTTTAGTATATTTTATTTATATTGCAATAACTGTTTATCTCATAAAATAACAAGAATCGAACCCAAAATCGTTGTTAGTATTGTGTATGAATCTATTTTACAATGAATAATGCAATAAAGCAAAAATGGTCAAAATGTTAGTTATTATTATATTGACTCTTCATCGTCGAAATGTGATTCTTATCTGTGGTACAATATATTTCTTACTGTAACGTTATCTGTAGCAGGAAATAATGCTGTTTATAATTCTTATATAATAAATAATGTATTGTATACCTAAGCAAATATACTTTGTAGCATTGTATCTGCAATGGCTACTTATTTAAAAATGTAAAATAATTCAAATGTGACTGTTTCCAGGGGTCACCACATTGGAACAACAAAAAAAAACGTACAAACAGACACGCAAACATATATCCTGTATGTCTGTATTACATTGAAAGAGATTTCGAGCCAAGCCTAGAAACAAAAGGATGAATGAGTAACAAACCTTATACATTCATGTGGTTTACTCACTCTACATACATAGTACCAGTTAAAACTTGTATAACAAAGTTATAGAAGTGATTTAGAACCAGTTAAACTAGAGTGAAAGTTTTCTCGTTTAGATCGTTGTTTTTACATCGCCTTTCCGCTGTAAATTTTCTCAGCCACACGACAGATTAACTAGTGTCAGGAAAAGAAAACTAAAGAGCTCTCTAGAGGTTAATTATAGAACATTTATTAGTTATCCAGATTAATCGTATTCAGGGATTTGTATGAGAGAAAATCGATTTTTTAATGACAAATCTGAGAAACGAGCATATGAATCGCCTGTGAGTAAACGCTCATTGCCCGTGGTCATTAATAATTGACACCAAAATAAGAGACAAAAATATCTAAAATCTCCCAATGTATAAAATCTCTCTGTCTGTAATCGTATCCGTAATAAAGTGAGCATATAAGAAATCTCCTCCACCAATCCGCACTGGAGCAGCGTGGTGGAGTATGCTCTAGTCTAGAGTCTAGACTAGACCTTCTCAATAATAGGGAGAGACTCGTGCTCAGTAGTGGGAAATTAATGGGTAGTTAACAAATTAAAATTTTAACATCGGCAAATTATAAAACGTGAACATCATCAACGCAGTCGAAATCAATACAAATACAAATACGCATGATTTCGGGATAACTCAAAAATTACTCGACAAATCTAGCTCTTTATAAATGGGATCATTTTAGCACAAGCTTTCAAAATATAAAAAGAATCATCAAAATCGGTACACCTAGTACCTAATAATAACAAGTCATAAGGTAACAAACATAAAAATAATCAACTGTTAAACTGAGAAACTCCTCATTTTTCTGAACGTGTTCAATAAATTTTAGTAATAGCCTCAAAAACACATTTGATACAGTTTCGAGCTCATTAAGTATAATTAATGCGTATACATAAATTATCATAAAACGTTATGTAATACATATCTACATAATATTTATTTATAAAAGTAGTGAAATTCTGTCAACAAACTCGACCGGGCCGCACCTCCGCCACACCTAAAATAAACTACTAAAATAAACACGCACTACGAAACTACTATACCAACATTAATAAAAACATCCAATTTATGATTCACACACGTCATTTGCACTTGGATAAAATGTTTGTGAGAACATTTGAGCCAACATTCTTTGCGTTTTATATCTTGGCAAATATAGAAACCTATATCGGTCTAAATTCTAATATCGCTAGTTCGTATATTAAAGTGACATCCACATCGAATGCATTCTTGGCGATATTGCAGAAATCTCATGATTCAGCTACATTTTACGGTTTACTGGAGATCTTTAACAAGTTTTTAAGGAAAGATAAAACACAATAATTTGGAAAAATAAAAGACTATTATAATTCCAAATAATTTACAAATTTTATCCGAAGCAAAAAGTCATGCCGTTAACATTAATTGAGGAGTTCTTTCGTCTTAAGCCATGAGCCTGTATTCATAAGCGTTTTATCCAGCCTGCTTGACATCAGAACTAAAACAATATGCAATACAAGTCCTTAATTAAAGTGAGTGGATATACTTCCAATTCAGGTTGCAAGATTTGACATTAATATAATAAAAGCATGTAAAAGAGGCTTCCTTTGGGACCATTCATTGGACTCCTGTGGATTTAGCACATTTCCGTGAGCGATGGTGTCCGTTTATCTTTAGGCCACTCGACGTATTCACACGCCCGCGAATAAAAACAGCGCTTGAAGTCAAGTTAGTACGACACGTCCGATTAAAATTTATTTTTTGTATAAATTTCCGCATCCCGATACAATTTGAATTTGTCGTACAGACCACCCTAAATATAAGAGTTTTAGTTAGTTCTATAAAATTTAAGGTATTGTTGAAATTGCAAGGACTATAGAATACTGCTTAAGGTAATCGTTTCGGTAGCCGACAAATTAAAAAACTCGGGTACAGGATTTTACTGGTCCCCCGCAGCGCAGTGATTACCTAGGTATATGCCGTTCAAAGAGTCTAGTAATCGATTCGTAGCGATGCGGAAATTTGAATTTGTTTTCGGTCCGGGTGTCCGCCGGCTCCCTCTAGATCTAGATGCTCTAATAAAATTTATCGTATTCGGTCATCATTAACTCAGACCTTAACACTACAAAAAACGACAACTATAAGACTAGATCGTCGTCGTAAGATGGTCTTATAGCCAGTCATCAGTACATTTCCGCTACTCCTTCCAGTTGCTCAACGAAATAAGTTATCCCATCGACACGGCGCGGCGCTGGCATACAAATTCTGGTGTGACGTCCACGTGCGTCAGCCGCGGGCGTGAGGATTTTGCAAACGTGAAAATAATCTCACGTGGGCTCGGCGATGGTAGGGTTGTTACTTTGATGTCTGCTATAGCCTCAAACGGTTGTCGTATTTGTTTTTTATTTTATGGTTAAAAATTCCTACTTTTGCTAAATAAACGTACCTAAGTGAAGTTACAAATTGACATTTGAGGCTTTAGATAATTTGAAACTCAGAAAATAACAAGCGTTTAAATACTTTAAACAGCATCAATTAAATACAATAATTATTGAAAAATTATTATTTAGAAAATAAATTCGTAATAGACAGGTCTTTACCTAAATATGTATGTAATCAAACGTCAGATCAGACATGATAAACGCTTTCAATTTTAGATAGTAGGGAAGGCCAGACTTCAAATAATCGCATGTTGGCGATCAAGATACTTATTTCTTCAACTTCAAATTACCGAAGGGGCCAATTAACTTTAATTCTATTCAATTTAAATCGAGTTTATCAAGGTACCGGAATAAAACTTCAAATTATCGAAAGATTCAAATTAAAGTGTTAATTAAATAATCAAATAATCATGAGTCATAGGTTATTTAAAAGACCAAACAACAGAAGTAACTAAACTAATACGTGATACTGTAAGCAGGTGACAACCCTAAGCTCGGTCTCGTTCGGCTCCCATCCAAATATTTATTTTGTTGTTCCGAGCGCTGTCGGACATGTCCGACATGTACAGCGGGCCCGAACACTGAACACCGCACAACGTAAATAGCGACCGCGACTGGGTCATGTTTGGTAAACAAATCGGTGCATCCACTACCACATACATAGACATACATAGTATAAAGTGCAAATACTACCTACACGTTATTGCACACCAATAACATACTTACCTACTGTTCCTAACTTTGTTTACATAATGGGTGCAACCCGTGCAACGGTTAAGTCTTATATTAACAAAGTAATAGTACACCAGTTTCCAAGATCCTGTTTTCGGAACACATGTTTGAAAACTCATATCATAGAACCCGTCTCCCAAACACATGTCCGAGCTCCCAACTGAAACCCATTTCCGAGAAACCCGTCTACGTCACCCAAAGTCCATTTCCGAAAACCAGTGTGCTAGAATCATCTCCGAAAACCTAACATCTCCAAAACACATGGCTACAACACAAGTCTAGTAACCCATCTCCAAGAACTCGTCTCCGCCCCGCAGAACCCATCTTCGGAAACACACAATATGATGTAATTTTATAAAAATATAAAAAAATTCTAAATAATATTTCAACATCATTACCATGATGCGCGAGCGCCGTTAATTTTATAAACGACCAATTTTGAAAGACGCTGGCATTTCTGATAGCAATAACAAAACAATGGAATCCAGTCTGGCTAATTTGGAAATGCTTCAACTTTCCTTATTGCAGTCAGTTATCTAAAGCCTTCCACCAAAACGCGCACCGTCTGTGAATTGCATAAAACGTCATATCGACAAGGTCATAACAATTGCAATTTTGAATAAATTAACTAATATTATAATATACCCAACTAAATTAATTAACAAAATGTTAACAGAGTATTATAGTTGATAGAGAAACCAGAAACTAGCTAGCTAAGCTAGTGCTACTCCTGACGTCATCACGGACCTTGCATTACATAATTAACAAGTGAAGCGTAGGGCCTAGAGCTCACCCGGGGAAGTGCCACCGCCCGCCACGGTACTTAGTACCATTCCTACCGTGTAATAATTGTTTTAAGAACAATTGTGTTCCGGATAGGAAGGTGTGGAGCCGGTTACACTTTTTTAGAGGCGACCATCTCAGCCCTCAGGGGTAGCAACGCATCTGTGACCGAATTAGAACGAGACTTATACTAACAATAACTAAATGGACAATTACTAACATTAACTAATAGGACTAATTATTACTAACAGTCCCTGTCCACACATTTATTAACAAAGTAACACTATCTACTAACTGGACTAACCATCCTAGTCCCTTTGAGTCTAGTTCTAGGTCGGTCACAGTTGTTATGGGCGGCAGCGGAAGGGTGGTGCTGCATGCTCGTTTGCTATCTTAATTCCATAAAAAAAAATGTATAACATAATCCTATCCATTCATAGTAGTAAAAGTATCGACTTTTGTTTACCAAAAATCATGCGTGTTTCTCGAAACTATTTTAGCCTGCATTTCATCGGTGATGCCTTTGGCATTCCTTATGTCAATAGGCAACTCATCCTTTTATTTAAATCAATTAACAAACGCATGTATACATACAACATTTTGTACAATTACAATCGATAGGTACAAATACAAAGTAAAAGGTGTCGATATCATTGTTTGCACAACTGTATCGACTAGCGGTTATGAACGTATCGTGTTCTGAACAGACGTGTATCATTCTCGAATATTAATTAATTTGCTGATAACCTACAATAATCTGTGCAACATACACCCACACCCTCCCCTACATACAATGAACAGATTCGAAACCGACTACATAAACAGGCAGATCTATTCCTACCAATACTTGAGTCGCCGAGAATACAGAACTTCCCGTGGAATTTCCACTCGCGTGTTCACAGTTTAACTTGTTTTGTAAGTAAAATTTACTTAAGGCATTTTAAATTCTTGCCGTCAATCTACAATGAACCTTAATCACATGAGCGGAAAGTTGGCATTTGTGTGGGTTGCTATTGAAACAAATTCCACATCAAACGCGAACGGAGTATAAATACGTACGCGTTGATTTTGACACATTGTAATAATTACATATATTCTAAAAATTATAGCAGTGAAAGTAGAGTGGTTTGAATGTTCCTGGAACGAGGGTGCCGCTACGCCGTGTACAAATTGTACAAATTCGTTGACAGAAATCAACAAGAGGGCACAAAACCTGCACACCGGAGAGTTCTCCAAAGTGCTTGAAGTCTCAATCCGCACTTGGCCAACATGGTGAACTTGCGACTGTACCCCCACATTGTGAGGAGACCCGCGTCCCGAGTACAGCATTGGGAAACTTCCGATATTTGGGTTAGCCACTAACTGCACTGCAGCAGCATTGTGGAACATGCTCTAGGCCTCAACGACGAAGAGAAACCCGTGTTCAGATATTTCTGCAGATATGGTACAAAAGAGTGATGATTTAGTAATAACCAGCCATAATTTAGACTATCCCAAAACTATAATTAACAACAATAAACAGTTTCTAAGAAGTCAACCGGCCTGATTACCCAAATACAATACAATACATATTTCAACTTTCAAAGAACACGTATGAGTCAGAGGTTTAGAACGAAACTGCTAAGCCAGCCGCGATGCCTTGCCGATATCGAATGGTGTGGGAAGCAGATTGCATTTAATATTTATTGTATGGTATAGGCACAAAGACTAGGCTATGTTTAAAGCAGTTATATCCTAACGGTTTTGTGGTGGCCATCTGGTAAGCGGACTCGAATTTATAATAGTTTTCGAAAGTAAAAACTAATAAATACTATCATCTAATTTTTAACGACGCAAAAAACGAAGGAGGTTTTCAATTCACACGTAGGTACATTTTTTGGTATGTTACACAACCTTTTTTAAATGGATAGGGTATACTCCTTAAATTAACAATAATTCTGCCCTTGAGGGTAGGAAATTAGTGGATGATTGCGTATTTACTCGCTGATTTTCGCTGGTGAGATTATGTGACCTCTACCTATCTAATGTTTATCGCGTTCTACGTCTATAGCTTACAGCCACCACATGCAGTAGATAACGCAACCAATCCCGTATAAGCGCTGACATTTATCTGACATTACCCGATGTCAGCGCTGACACTCTGACAGCAGGCGAGTCGCCGAGCCGCTATCGCATTGTCTCTGAAATCACGTTTTTGCGGCTTCGAAATAGCATTGTTCAATAAATTGAACCGCAGTTACATAAAACACGCCTTCGTACTACATTCTACTGTACTTAGCTCATTCCGCAATAGCGAAGTGTATAAACGGGTCAAGAGCAATTCGCGCAATTAGGATTCAGTATACCATTTCAACATCAATCAGGGCGGTGGACGAAACACCAAATCGGTAAATACGAATTATGAATTTTATGAGCGCTACACCAGTTTTTTACTTTTTGTTTTGGTATAGAAATACCTTTTGGTATCTTTTAATATTTTTTGGCGTGTTGACAACGGCAAAAACTTAATTAACCTTAAGCAGTTCATCAAAGGCGAAGGTAACCTTCCTCTCGACATAACGAAAATTTTAAATGAACGCGAAAAAGCAATGAACGTAGAACCCTCAAATGAGGACGAACTTCGCAAATGATTATGCGAAATTTTTGACACATTCGTGGTATTCCCAGCTATCAAGGCTTTGCCAATTCGTACAATTACACACATTTGTGCGCCTGTAGGTGAGCAGGGCAAGGAGTTTGTTGCGCGGGGGAGAGCGAGGGCGGCTTTACTAGAAAATCTAATCTCTCTGCCCATGCATCCTACGCACGTAACAAAATCGTACCATCATCAATTTCCTATTATACTGTCTATATTTGCATTCAATTCTGTTTTCAATCAGTTATTAGCTAAGCAATTAGCATCAATAACAAGCTTGCTTATTTTTGTAAGCATTTAATGATGAAGTTTGATTTTAACCGGCGCGGGCGTAACCCGTAGACGTAGAGTATGCAATATGGTTAGATGTGTCGAAAAATAAAATTGATAAAATTACAACTGCAAATAAATACATGTAATGAATATAAATATCACAAGAGAATTAATATAAGCGTTCATACTTAATTACAACAAAATGTAGTTATGATTTTTTTAAGAATTAATTTACATTGACATTTCAACATACTTAGCATGCGACAACACTAAACGAAATGGATGATGTGTTTTTTAATTTTTTCAACGACTAACAAACAGAAACAATTTAGATATCTTAACATAAAATATATAAAATAAAAATATTTACAAAATTTGTAATTGTGAAACCCATATCGTTGACCACGAATTACAAAATGAGAAATATATCGTAAGATCTCAGATATGGCAAATAAATAAATTATTTGCCGCTTTTAGCTGTAGAAGCCGATTGTTATTGTATAAAGTATAAAGTACCTACCGTCAGTCAAACTTTTTTGACGTGATAACGTCTTATAAATCGATGCACAAAAAGTGTCACATTCCGCCTGAGCCGAGAGCGAGCTTGAAATTTCACTGGAAATCGAACCCGGGACAATTTGAACGTCAATCCGGCATTGTGGTCATTACCAAACGCCAAATGGCCCCGCCCTCAGCGTTAATCTTACGATGAATGTAAGCGCTCAATTACATGATGCCATATTCTTGCACACGCAACAGCAATAATTGAATGCAATGAAGATCATAGAATTTTGTATGCGATTATTGCATGCAAGTTTTGTCGTCTCAATATTATTATCTCACCTCTGAAGACTAGGTACAATCAAAATACCTTCACGCAGTGCACTCATATGAGCTTGCAAAGGCAGACACAATAATTCAACTAATACAAGAATCGCATAAGAAATAATGGTATGTGCTGTTTATGGTACGGGAGCCGACGATGCTAAATGTGGATTTAATCGAGCGTCATAGAGACCTATTGGGTTGCAAAGCTTAGATGAAAAGAAGAAAAAAATGTTATATAATGTATACCTTTTTATCGGTGGGGGAAGCGGCTATAGACTTTTAAATATGTAAAAAAATAATTTCCATGTGGACATACTCGAGCGCTTCAGATATTGATAGCATCAATGTTCTACGTATTTTTAATAATGTACTATGTCAATCTGATCGTTTGTTTGATGGGGGTAAGGGTTGAAAATAAGAGAGAAAAAATCTAATCGAGCACGATTTCAGAGCAGATTTTCTATGGGGGTATTAAGTGAACCTAAAAAAAGCTCTCATTCAATAATCTGACGATTTCGATGTGACGCAAACTCGTTACAATTATTTTAATGTGCAAAAAAAATTCGAACTTATATATGGGGCTCATATTTGGTGGAGGTACTTAACTGGGTACCAGGTACCTCCTGTACCTTAATCTGACGCGCTCGAGTAAATCCAAAAATCCCCTCTTGGGCTCCCTAGCTATTACACCAAGGCAAAACTTGAAACGCAAGTTGTCATTAAGATCGAGTATGTTTTTGCTATTTTTTTAATAAATAATTGCTCCAATTTTATTGTATGCAACAGGCAACAAACTGGCATCATGTAAATGATCCCTAATAAAGAAACAATTCACGTAAATACATACATAATAATAATAATTCATCCACTATGAGGCACTTTAACTCACCGGTTATCATTAATTGGAGTGACTGAGGTTATCAGTTGGCACATGTTAATTAAAAACAAAGTATTGTTTTACTTTACACTCACGGATGTTTAATTTAAAATGCGGCTTAGGTGTTTAGTTTTTTATAAAAAAAAAGGAATTAGACAACCTACAATTTTTATAGTCTGAAGTAATTAAAAAGTTTACATGTTAAAAACACACTTTGATTACAATATCTACTGTTAAAAGGACTTTCATTGCGATCTAGACATCAACTAAAATTATTAGATTGATCGATATTATTTAAGCAAATTTTCTTGGACTAAACTTGGGAGCTCATAAACGTAATAAATTACGGTGTTTGTTGAAGAGCTCGAGATCGGCTGAACCGATTTCGCTAAACTACGAGGGGCGGCTGATAAGTTCGCGGCCTAAGGTACTTAGCGATTACTAATCACCACATTACTAATATCACTAGTAGCAGCACTCTCTGGCAGTATATAGAGCCATATTTTTTTTTTGTTGTGATCATTAATAGTTAATCTATCTAACAACAAACACCGCCATGTCGACAGAACTAGGCAAGTCGCGTAATTTCGAGCATCGCGCTGTGATTAAGTTCCTCACAAAGAAAGAAAATACGCCGAAAGGATTTTTTCAAGAAATGTCATCGGTTTTTGTAGAATCTTGACCTTCATATACGATGTTCAAAAAGTGGGTTCGCTTATTTCAACAGAGATGAGAGCCCTATGAAGACGACCTCCGACCGGGTCGACCTGTAACGGCAGTGACTACAGAAAATATTAAAAAGTAGAGAAATTAGTACTAGACGATCAAAGAATTAAATTGTAGCAAATAGTAGAGGAGTTACAGGTCATTAAAAAAATAATCGGAGAAAATTTACATCAACATTTTCATATGAAAAAAAATGTGAGCGTTCGTTACCGCGAACGCTCACACCACTCGACAAGAAGCGGCGACTTGCGACTTGTAACAAGTTTTTAGAATTGGCCAAGGACAATTTGGGTACAATTTGACACCAAATAGTAACCGTTGTCTAAACATGCATACGTCAGTATGATCCAGAATCGAAACAAGAGTGGAATTAATGAATAAAAGACGTGTGGCACTCGGAGACTGCCGCGGTAAAGCTATTGCATATCATTATATATAAATTAACAAACCAAAAAATAATACTGCATTTGTGATAATAATAATAAAATGAATGTATATAGAGTAATAACTCATTTTCTTTCACAATTTTTTCGTGACTTTCTTCATTAATAAATGCACTTTTTTTATTCATATTTAAAACACTTTGTACACAAATTATACGAGTACAGATATTCACTATTTTACAGTGGGCCAAGAAAGTGGTGTACCAGTTTTCATTTAGTTGCCTAGTTATGAAAAGTTACATCAAAGGTCATAGGCAAAGAAGATTTAAATATTCTGAACAAAAGCATAAGAACTATTTCAGTTGACAAAATAATTATTTTTAAAAAGAAAATTGTCATTTGACATTTAAGTCCTACAACGATCTTTTGGCGCGTGAATGACGTGTGGGTGACAGAGACAGTGCCTTACAGTTTGCCTTGCCTGTATGGCACTGTCTCTATCACCCTCAAGTCATTAATATAGTGTCATTATTTTATGTCATGTTATTATTTTGTACGTTTTAAATCTAAATACGCGATAATTCGACTATTATGAATACATGTTGTCGATTCCAACGCCTTATTTAATCCAGATCTACATGTAATTATTCTTAAAACACCGAACCGACGGGGCGAAAATCAAATGTTTGACAGGTAAGATTTGTATGGGAAACATATGGGAAATTAAAATTTTCATTTTTAGTATTTTACTCGCAATTTTTCATATTTTCTCATCGCTGCAACCTTCCCTGAACTTCCACGAATATTTCAAGACTAAAATTAGCCAAATCGGTTTAGCCGTTATAAAGTAAAAGTTAGTTAACTCAGTTAAAAGTTCTGGTATTTATCGATGTGTGGGTGCATAGACATAGTAACTATGTCTGTGTGTAGGGTGTAATAAATTTTCGTTACGAAATTTTTGCATTCGGTCCCCGCGCCCAAGGCCCGCGATAAAAGCTATGCAATAGCTTAAAAAAGGAGAAAGAGCGCCGAAGAAATTCAAAGTGGAAAAGTCGGCGTCTCGGATCATGGCGACCATTTTTTAGGATAGCGAGGGAATTTTATTCATTGTCTTTTTACCTAAAGAAACTAGAATGAATGGTCAGTACTATGCTAATTTATTGGCTCAATCACCGGAGGCTGTAATGCAGAAGAGACGAGGAAAGTTGGCACACGGTGTGCTGTTGTTGCAAGACAATGCGCCAGTTCACATCGCTCGGGTTGCACGCTAGGCCCTTAAAGACACAGGATTTTTAGAAATCGACCACCCACCCTATAGTCCAGATCTGACACCTAGCGACTTTATTCTTTTTTCAAAATTAAAATAGGAGTTCAGGGGCCGAAGATTTTCCGACGATAGTGAGATGAAGGCGGCCGTAAAGTCATTTTAAGGAGGCAGACAAATGATTTTTTTTTCAACGGTTTAAAAGCATTATAAGCAAGATGTGAAGAATGCATTTCACTTGAGGGTGACTATATTGAAAAATAAAAATTATATAACCGAACTTTTCTTTCATTAAGTACTTCAGGCCGCGGACTTATCAGCCGCCCCTCGTATATTGGTTATGGACCAAAATAAAAATTGAATATGTGTAATCACGGGACAGCTGACGTGGAACAAGGGTATTCCATACCATTAGGCCATTAGCAATATTGAAATGCCGTCATAGTAAAAGTTATTAAATGTTATGAGCTTATGAAGTACTGACAAGTACATATAATAAAATTGAAGGGGTAGTCAAGAGTACCTGATATATGAAATGAGCGATATATTATGCCCCAGGTACAAGAAAATGAGTTCCATCAAGATTATCGCACTATTGCTCATTCCGACCACATCAACCACAAAGGCTAACCTCAAGGATTTTCGGTAGAAATATGAGAAATTATGATTATTAATAACCTAGTGCAACACACGGTGGTTAAATATAATCCTACTTGAGTAGTTTTTAGGTGAGCGCTCTTGGCTCTCTGGCGCATGTGAATCATAGTTGATTCGAGCATAAATCAATGGGTTAATGATCTATGGATTCGAGCTTGACTTATAACATTTCCTCCAATGAAGAAGGCAGGCGCGTTTTTAACTAATGTATGTTTGTAAACTTCACTTTAAATTCTTTGTTTGTTCTGTTAATAAATTCGTAATAAAAAAAATCAACGTCTTTTTTTGATTGTAGAACCTGTCTTTTGTAAAGAAGTGCATAGTTTTACCGAAGCGAAACATCGTTTTAAGCATAGCGAGGGACAGTGGACTAATCGCCTCAGCCCATTAACAGCCCACTTCTGACTCTTATAAGCACGGTTATCAACTCACAACTGAGAAGGATTGCAGCACTCCATGCTTCTTCAGTGAGGATTGATGGAGAAATAATTGGATACTGAGTAGTATTAATTAAAAAGGGATAGGTTACCTTGACCGCCTTGACGTCCCAAGAGGCTGGTTAAAGTAACATTCAAATACTATCGTCATGAGGCCAAAACTCATAATCATAACACACCAATCCATACATGGTTTACGAGCGAAAGGTACGGCACCAAAAGACTTAAATTTTATTAGAAATTCTGCCGAGTTATAACATCTTAAAGCCACTTGACCTGTATGCTCAAATACATAAGGTTTGATATGCCGAAACGTGATATGGCCGTAATGCCAGTGATTTTCCTTTATGCTCAAGTTCCGGACTCGGAGTACCTACAATATCGATCGATATGCAGTACCTAATGCACTAGTTTCCTAACTATTATTATTTCATGTTACTATCCCGTAGGGTTGTCACATGTTTATATTTAGTTAAGTTATGAATTGATAGATCGAAGTTTGTAAAAAAGTATGTATTTTGAATTGATTTATTTTTTGATAGCTGTACTTACTTGTTCATGAGTTCATGACATAAAAGGTCGTGCTCTCTTTCAAAGACTGAAAACATCAATGTGAATAAATACCATACAAACTAGGGGCCATCCAAACTCAAACATTTACGAACCCTGCCACCCCTTTGTTACACTTAATCGACCGCCTTCCTCCTTGTGAAGGTTTATGGATGACCCCTTACGGAGTAACAGGTCGAAAAAGGATAGAGGCGCATGCGCAACAAGAATAAAATTAATCTAGATCCCTAAAGATATGATCTGGTTCATTTTAGCGAAGATGAAATAAAATGTAAGGTCAACCCAATAACTTGAATTCCCATTTGGTAATGACCATGAGATAAATCAACCTTAACACTTAAAACAACCCTATACATATTGAATATTTCCAATTTCTGCATCTCTGCAGAATCTGTGGAGTGTACCTACAGCTGAGTAAAATATAAATTCTCAATAAATTTGATTATTATAAAGGTAGTAACTTGGCAACCCTAACCACAATGGCCTATTTCTACGCGGTTGTTGCCAAACGGTCACAGTACCGGCCATTGTTAACAATATTTCCCATTTGGGATCAAATTGAACCGTGAACTTACCTTAAAAGTTGACGAAAATATAGAGAAATACATTTTGAATTATATAAAAACGTCAGAAACCAGCAAAATGCGACGCGAGAAGAGCAAATAGACTTGGACACAAAAGGGATGGAACATCATTTTCAATGCAAACGGGTACGCACGATTTTGAATTGTTTTACTGATATTTCAACCTAGTCTCGATGTGACTTACCTTTCCAGACACACCATACTCAGAATCAACCCAAATCTTCTTTCCTCTGTTGCACCGATTATATTAGTCGACCTGAAGACCAGTGTACAGGCACTGACGTATTATCTGTGGCAATCAGGGCGTGATGTGCGTTTTAACGCCTCGCGTAACATAACAGGTACTTTCCAGAAATATCTAAAGGTCTAGGGTACCTTTAAAAGGTGTTTTTATGATAGGAAGCACACGCACATAAACACGTGACCAGCAAATTTAGTAGTAAGGAAACATACCTAACCAACATAACCCATTTTTTTTAATTTTTTGGCCTCTCCCCCCTCCTGCGTGACCACCCGAAATATTTGTTAAGACCCCTACACCCTACCCGCGGGTGCTCCCTATGTTGTATATTGTGTGAAATGTGGCTCTAAATCATGTTATACAAACAGAAAGTGAAAAAAATAAATGCGATAGTTTGAAAAAGCGCGAGATACAGTTCTTTAAGGCAAATTGCCTTCGTGAAAAAAACCTAAGACCCCTCCCCACCCCCCGCGTATCCATGCTTGGTATTTTGAAAGATCCCTCTCTCTATACTAAGATGCAGAAAATCATTATAAGGATAAAAATCCTACATCCTAAGCAAACTTGAATATAGGTACTTTCTTTGAAACAAATGCGTGCCTTATCATTCACCGCGCCCCTCATCTCTTCGCGTAACCATCAAATGATTACAGCACAACTGACAAGACACCTTAAAATACATATACGCATAGCCGTAAAAATACAAATGCATATAGAAATGACACTCCCGTCTAAAAACAACTTTATTTCGTGTGCACACAGTTCAATTTAGCTTGTAAGCAAAATTTGCTTAAGGCATTTTTAATTCTTGCTGTCAATCTACAATGATCCTCAACCACAGAAGCGGAAAGCTGGCATTTGTGTGTCATCGCCACTAAAACCAATTCCATATTTAATGCAAACGGACTAGGTATAGGTAGGTATAATATGATACTTGTCCTATGAGCGAGCTCGCAACGTTTCAATGTTTAAATGTAATGGAAACTTTTAATTCCATTAACGCTATGGCGTTAAAATTAAAAACTCGTATCTATTAGAGATTAAGTGATTACTCTTGGAGAAAATTCTTTTTTTATTCGGACGCTATTGTTTTTAGTGTTTATGGTGTTGTCCCCTTTAAATTTGACAGACATCGGACAAGTAGTTTTTGAGTTATCTCTACTTGATTGAAAGGTTTTCAATGCAGTTTTATTAAAGCGTGTTTATCGTATTCTTTACTATACTTAATCAATCACTTTTATTTTAAAACATCTTGTATTTAGCTCGTATGTAAATATAACAAAACCAGTTAGAAAGGCCTTTCACTTATATGACGGAAAGTTCTGAAAGGAGTTCAAAATGTTTACAGTGGAAATAACTGATTAGGCACATCTTATCAATGATACAACATCAAGATAAGTAATAGGATTTCATAATAATTTATTCTTTTTATTTTATCTTAATGGGATAATTAGTAAAAATGTCAGAGGTAAGATTGAAGACTTCATCTTGATAATATTTATGCGGAATCGCATAAATAACCAGCTTATATATAATCAGCAGGAATTGGTGAGGTGTGACGAGCGGAATAGGCGCGGGGAGTAGCCTGCTAAGATAATAATATATTGACGAGCATGAGAAAAAATAATATGAAGAAGAGTTGAGAAATAAGTCTTCCTAATCCTAACTAAGATTTCTAGCCAAGGTTCGTACGAAACGCTACGAGATCACTTAGGTTCAATTCCAGGGGAGTTATAAATGACAATAATTCTCTGGCACATCCATAAGCTCTCTCTTGATATAGGGAAATAGGTAGTCTTGTTGTAGGGTATCTATGTGTCTGCGCCGTTTAATATGAGCTTAATAACATTAAGTCAAAGTTCCTAAAGCAACCGCGACCGGCCATGAAGGGCATCGGGCCGAATCTAAGTCACGGTTTCTTTTTAATCGGCCTTGAACTGAAATGTAGTTGCACACGTTATCGTTAGCTCGCGGAACATTAGCATAACCGGTTACGGCCAATTAAACGGTTTGCGGTAACGGTGCTGATGCGGGTGCCTTCAACAATAGTCCGTATAACTGTTGCGAAGCACAGAGATAGGTTTTAGAATGCCGTATACCGTAAATGTATTTACTTGCGTCTGAGGGCACTTAATGCACGGTCCCGGTTGGTATTGATAGATAGCAGGCGTCAAGCCATGTGGGAGGCCTTCGTGAGGCATAAAAGCTTCTCCTATACTTGGATTAGCGAATAACCCATAAACGCACCAATCTGCACCGATGCTGCGTGATGCAGTATGCTCTAGACCTCCTCAATGATGACTTCCACAATAAATCTTACACCTTATTCTTAAGTAAAAAAATCCACCGAGAAGTTACTTCAACATCTGTAAAGCGAATCCTACAAATTACTATTAATTAGCCCACTTTCGAATGTCTAGACTAGACCAATCTATAGGTTATGAAAATTGACATTTTATACTAGATGAATATACAACCAATAAAATTAGAAACGATAGCAGAGAAACTACTCGTAGTGGAGCGGATCTGACAAAATCATTATGTGAGGTAAGCCGCGATCCGCGATCTACCTACACGTAAAATGTACTCAAGAATTATTCGGAACGAATTAAAGCTAAAGAGTTGTTTGAACGGGCTAAACTCAGGAAATACTGGTGCGAATGAAAATTTGTTTTTTGCGTTTGATAGTCCATTTATCGTGGAAGACTATATAAACATCACGCTACAACCAATAGGAGAACAGCATCAATGAAAATAAACGTAAAGAACCAGTTTCCCGAAGCGAAGCGAGGGCAACTCCAAATATCCTTAGCTAACTTGATATTAATAAATAAGTTACGAAATAGTAAAAGAAAGCCGAATGAAAACATTGGTTACCGCACTGAAGCCGGTCAAGAGCGACTAGTGGTCTTCCGTCTTCTGATGAGTTTGTCATTACATAAACATGTGTAAATACCGACAAATTAACCTTTGGAAAGTTGAGATTGATCGCGCAAACTTTTACAAACATACATTTATTATTACATAAAACAATATTAAGTTAGTCGGATTGGGGTGGCCTAAAATACTAGTTCAGTATTTCGTAATGAGGGATCGAAATTGAATCCTATTTTCTATATTTAGAAAATATAGCTTACAAGCTAAATTGAATTGTGAGCACAGGTAAAATATTGCTTTTAGCGAGGAGTGGCAATTTCGTAACTCGGCGACTTAGGTACAGTAACCAAGCTACCCATCCTCTTATTTGGGTCAATCATCAAACGACTTGTAGTTAGCATGCAGGCTTGGATATTATTTTCTTGTTTCTCTTCCTTCTTCCAGACTTCCATTGATATCTCCAAGTCATAGTCACTTACCTACCCTACCATCAAAACAGCTTAAAAATACATATTTCCACTAATTACTTTCTTTCAGTTCACTCTAACTGTCTGCTAATAAATAATGATCCCTTATCTTTGTACACTCTATATTCTGTACACTTAATTGACATTTATATATGGAATATTCTATTTCCAAATAACGGTCAATAACCACCTCATTCACCAGCAACAATAAACAATAACGTAGTGCAGACAAAACAAATATTTAGCGTATCTATATCTACATAGAAGTCTCGTAAAGCACTTTCATAACTAAGCCATCGACGCGCGAGACATTATCGCTATCAGTTGAATGCACTTCCCTCGACTAATATCCATAAGGCTCTTCTCACACTACGCTATTTATTAGCTCCGTGACTCCGCCGCAATCCACAGTTCGCCGACACTGACACTGTTCACTGACAGGGCCCTATTTTTCAAATGACGTCTGGCGATCAGCGTTCGGTGGTCGTCGTATACGATCGTTCGTTATGACGTCGTGACTTGTGACCGCTCGTCGTAGTAGACGAATGATTAAAAAATACTAAATTTTTCTATGTCGCATGAAAATGACTCCAAACGAGTGTTCGCCGCCAGACGCCATTTCAAAAATAGAGCCCCAGAGCACGCATCGTAATACATACGCGTCGCCTTACGTAACACCTTAGTAAATATAAGTATAGGGCGTCGACTCACGAACGACGCTTGGACAAGATCCTAGGATAATACGAGTATTAGGGTGCGGTTCCACTGAGGCGGAGCGGAGCGGAGCTGTGCGCGATTCACCAATCACATGGCTTGAAATCCACGCGAGGCACAATGAGACGTGGATTTCAAGCCATGCGATTGGTGAACTTCTCTCCGCTCCGCTCCGCTCCGCCTCAGTGGAACCGCACCCTAACCGTCTCCTAGGCGCTTTCGCTTGCAAATTGCGTTGTGTGTGAACGGCCTAAACGTTATCACTTGTCGAACTTTCAATGTCGTACATCATTCCCTGTTGTAGCCTGTTCATACTGACAATACACCTGAGGCCCACGTCTGCTAATTTATAAAAATGCTTCAATCGCGTCGTGTTTGAATAGTTTGACACATTTGGGGCGCGCTCCATTAACTATAAATTGTGACATTCCTTCTCCTAAGAAAAAGTGTTGTTTAGTTTAAAGCGTTCCGATGGCTTAGTGGAACGCGTTCCAGGTATACGAAATGTGCAACGCAATTGAAGAATTTATAAACTTGGGTCCCTGGACATCTTAATGATTTTAAACGACTGCTCGAAGTGCTCGTAGCCCGGCAGTTTGCGCCAATGTAAGCCAGTCTATCGACCGAGTAGGCAGCAGCAGGCCAGGTCAGTAGTTCGATGGTAGTGGCCTGACCGCTAGTAGCAGTAGTAGAATATTTTTAACGAGCTTTGGAGGGCACGTAGAGCCATCTGAGCCATCACATCGGTCGGAGACTTTCGACTTTATTAGCCGACAGCCCCCCACATATCCGCGCTGCAGCGGTGCAGTTGAGTACACTCTAGGCCTCCTTAGTTATGAGACGAAAGCAAGGTTCCTAAGTGGGCCATATAGGTATTCAATCCAAATAGTAAATAAAACAGAACCTAGTCTCCCTAAGCAAGTTGACAACACAATTGATCGTATTATCTAGTTGAATAAAACAAAGGTCTCACAACAATCACAGCCGTAGGGCCCTATCCTATAGTGATCTGCTTTATTAAAACATCCTGTTTAAAGGAATATCGTCGCAGGAAATATCGCATAAGAACTTTCACATACATTTTTAGCATAGGACTCTCGCTCTTACCAACTTAGTTTGATCAATTATCTTCTGTTATTAAAAAGTCCCCCGCATCGCGTCTGTCTTACTGTCATAAGCTCAATAACCGATAGACTGAATTTAGTTAGAAAAAAATTACTAAGAGGGGTTGAAGAGGAAAGTTTAGGTGTATTTGTAAAGGTTTTGTGTAAATAAATAAATGACTTGTCTTTTAAATAATTCGTTCTTCATGCAAAGGCGTGTTTATAATTTTGGTCCTTCGAGCTATGTATGTGGCCAGCCCTTACAAAGTAAGTTGCACCAGATATTATCTAGTTACTCGACTCGTAAAGATGGGTATATTACAATGTATCGGAAAAAATAATGAATATATTTAAAGACAAAACTGTCTGGGTTTACTCAATCCATTAACCATGATGTCAGCACACCTTTGGTTATTCAAGTTTATTCAATAACAATACAATGTAAGCATTGTATAATTGTATTTAATGAATAACATTTGTATGTAGATTCATGCCCCTCGGTACGTCCGCTATACGTTGGCATCTATTTTGAGTTTAATGTGAAGAATAATGGATATTTATGGACATGATAAAAAAGTGATGAATGTTTTTGTATGTGACATTTGAGCCAAATACAAAGAGAAATAAACAACTAAAAAGTAATAATTATTTATGGATTATTTTCCTGTATGGGGATAAAAAGACGAATAGACTTAAACAAAAATTCAACGCGTGCGAAGCCGTGAGGGGAAAGCTAGAGATCAATAAAATTTATGTCAGTAACATTTGGTGTTTCAATAAAAAGACATAATAAAAATGCGTAGCAAATGCTTCAGATGCAAAAAACGAAGCGCGAGAGGTGAATAGTCAATATAAATATAACACACTTACCAATATCATAATGTTCAAAATTCAAATGCTCATTCATAGCTCGACGGCTTGCGTCGATCCTAGGTGATTGACAAAGTTAACAAATGCGGACGCGGTCGGTACTTGGATGGGTGACCACTAGTGGCAAAATTTCTTGAGCGCTTCCGTGCTCCGGAGGGCACGTAGAGCCGTCGGTCCCGGTGTTGTTATCCATAGATCATTAAGCCATGTCAGAGACTTTCGGGTGGTATGAAAACTTCCGATGCTGGGGTGGACACTAACCCCTCCACCAATCCGCACTGGAGCAACGTGGTGCAGTATACTCTAGGGCCTCTCAATGATGAGGAGAGACCCATCCCTCATGACCTACGTAAACGTTTGAGGGCGCCGATGACGATGCGTGTACGTTTTAATTACAATAACAACTCCATTAATTTGCTTATTAATTAATTACTCGCGGTAACTAGGTACGACCGATGACTAGAATTCATAATCTAGTTGGAAGTGACCTGCCTGCGCAGCGAATGGTCTCAGAATCGATTCCCAGCTGGGGCAGATCTTAGTGATGATTATTGGTGTTGTCTATGTCACTTGCGAATTGCGAACCTTGCGGCACAGGGTTTTTTTTTTTATTTATCACACCCTCCACATATTCACAAGCACTGCATTGTACCGTAATTTAATTCATATACGATCATTCACAGACCTAAATCGCACTAGCTCGAGCTGCCTGGTTTGTGAACATTGAGAACTATATATAGTATCAGTGTTAGCGTTTTTTAATACATAGTCGTTAATCGTGTCGCCATACATGGCAAACAACTTAAAACACTTGTGCGGCAACTTATTTCTCCAATACACCATAAAAATAACAGCGTGGTGCATTGCACTCTACACTCTTTTCGCGTCTGATATGGAATTTGTTTCAAATTGCATCCCACACAAATACCTGCTTATGCTGCTGCCCTTGGGATTAAGAATAATTTTTTTTATAGCCTGAAGGGCTGACGAAAAAGCGGACGAGCCACCTGATGGTAAATGGTCATCGTCGCCTATGGACACTAGCAACACCAGGGGAGTCACCTGTGCAACGCCGGCCCTGAAGGAGAGCTCTTTTTACACCTTTCTTGAAGAACCCCATGTCATAGCTTCATTGTAGATTGACGGCGAAAATTTATAATGCCGTAGCAAAATTTTACTTACAAGGTAAATTGAATAGTGAGCATGGCTAATAAAGTTTTCAACAGGGAATGGCAATTCCATATACTCGGCCACTCAGGCACAGGTCTCGGTCATAGTAAAGACCCATGCCAGCAGTGAAGTGATAATTAGGGGTACGTAAATTTCGCAAATAAAAAATCATGATTTCGCATTAAAAAAAACTCAAAATAGAAAATTTCGCATTTATTTCGCAAAAAAGAAAATGCAGTGTTAAAAACTCAATTAAAGGCTAGAATTGTTGTAATTCCTACATTTTCATCCTTCATTGTTTGCCTGCGATCAGTTACGACAATGTTGTAGATACTAAAGTACCTCTAGGCATCAACATTATTGACAGGGCAATTGAGACATTGAATAGCTGCTTTTGTAAGCTTTTGTAAATCCAGGGTAGCAAGATTTTGATGCAACTAAAACTTGCATTGTCACTTGTCTTTGTCTGTTTTGATCAGAGTTGTAATAATTGTTAGCGCGTCTGATCAACATTTGAAAGCACGTAACGTAAAAAGGTGCGAAAGTGTTTAATTTTCAAATTTCGCTTTCATCGCAAATAAAATGCAGATTTCGCTTTTATCGCATCTATTTCGTAAAAACGAAATTAACGTACCCCTAGTGATAATGGATTGAAGCCATATCGAGGTGCACAGCTATCAACCATTTCGATGCGCCTAGGGAAATCAAGTCGAACATGCTGCCAAGTACATTATAATTTATCTATAGATCTCAGTTTTCTTCTAGGAGTACAAAAATTTATTGTACGGTTATTTTAGTGACAGATTAATTGAAATGTCGTCTTATTTTAGGAGTGAGTAAAATTTTAAGACTGGTAACTGCATCTGATTCTGAAAAGCAAAATGTTTCCAAACTAAGGATGGTAGTTATAACCATTATTTATGAGGCATGTCCATTACATTAGATGTAATCGTAATCCCTAATCCAATTACATTTCTGCTATCAAAATACAAGAATATTACTTACTAGCTGACCCGGCAGACGTCGTCCTGCAACGTCGTCCTGCATTACTAAGTAGACGCTCTTACTTCGTTCGCATCCAGAAACTTGTTCCTCCACTCCTATTGATCGTTGCGTGATGTTATACACTATATAGCCTATAGCCTTCCTCAATAAATGTACTATTCAACAATAATTTTTATAAAAATAATTTTTCAATTCGAACGGGTAGTTCTGAGATAAGCGCGTCCAAAGAAAAACAGACAAACTCTTCTGTGTTTTATTATTTATTAGGATAAAATAGAAGTGCTTACCTATACTATATTAGTGTTGAAAAAATAATTTTTTAGAGTTGAAGAAATGTGGGATATCTCACTTACACATTTTTAAAGCCCAAAGTTAGCTAATCTGCTTCTAGAATCAATGGTAAAAAAAAAAGACCGGACAACACCAAACAACATAAAAAACTTGCCAATCTAAAAGATTGCTATACAGCAGATTTCTCACTTTATCATTGGCCAAAAACTAAACCAGAACAGTTTTCTTTGGTATTATAATATATGCCCATGGGCCATGACGATTATGAAGCAGCATGTATGCTCCTCTTATGTATCAGTTTCTGGTAAGTATTAAAAATGTCCAAGTAGAAATTAAGATTTTGGCTGTAATTTCTTTAAGAGCTGGCAACACCATACGGGAGTGTACACTTTAATAATGTAATGGAGTGTACCATTTTCATATTTTTTTAATTACTAAAACCTAAAACAATATAGATTGATACACTTAATTATGCAAATAAATAAGATTTTTGTAGGTGCCTAAAAATAGTGTTGAATTGTTATTTGTGCTTGGATATCAGAGACTACTTATACCATAATAAAAGATATCACAATTAATGAATAAAACTTTTAATTGGCTTTTTATCTTACAATTAACATTATCCTTACTAATATTATAAATGTGAAAGTGTGTTTGTTTGTTTGTTTGTTTGTTTGTTTGTGACGCTTTCACGTCGCAACAAAGCTATTATATGGTAAGGTTTATGTGTGTGGGGATAGTTAGGAGGGTGGAGAGTGACGTAGGCTACTTTTTACCGCGAAAAAACATCCCATTCCCATGGGAAGATCGATGTTGCTAGATATTTATTTTCGGAGTTGCCAATAGATGGCGTTAACAAAATTCATTTGCAAGTTCTGAATTACGCTATCAAATACTACATGTAATTTACTTAAGTCATAGGCAAATGTAATAGGCTACTTTAGCTCTGCCTCGAGAACTCCCCGCTCCGACTGTGTTCAGTGTACCGCCCGCCCGCTGGCACTATCCTGTTGGCTGATGTCCGCAAGTTGCTGGACTCGCCGACACCGGTGGTGGGCGCGGGCGACTGGAACTGCAAGCATCCGGGGTGGAATAGCCTAGCTGCCAACAGAAGTGGAAGGCTACTTTTTGATGCCGCTGAACAGCACGGCTACACTGTCGAGTGTGTTGCACACCGCTACCGCGGCTCTGAATAAGAGAGAACGCGTGTGTGCAGTATTCCTCGACATGGAAAAGGCGTTCGACCGTGTTTGGCACGACGCGACGGCTTTCTCTACAAGATCTCGCAGCCGTCGGCGCCCCGGAGTGCCGTTAAGATGATCTCCAGTTTCCTCGAAAATAGAAGCTTCAGAGTAGTGGTTGAAGACGCCGAATCCACCGAGCGTCCGATCGCAGCCGGCGTCCCGCAAGGGAGTTGCCTGTCCCCGGTCTGCTACGCCTGCTACACCGACGACATCCCGGCGGCAGGGGGGGCGTCGCTTGCCCTGTATGCCGATGACGTGGCGTACATCACCACGTCGCTGAATAGAACCCACGCCATTGTCAAGATGCAACGTGCGCTTGATGCCCTCCCCGAATGGCTCGCCGCGTGGAGACTGTCGGTGAATGTCGGGAAGACGCTGGGCCTTCCCGCGCGACTTGCTGGTTACGCGGGACGGGCCTAGCACTGACTGATACTTGGGCTTCGTAAGTCGTCGCCCGACGCTGATCGGCTCCTGCTGGGCTTCCCACCAGCGGGATTCACCCGGTAGGGGCTCGATCGCCTGGGCGGCGCGAAGATGAACCCCATCCCGTTTAAGACTCTGTGGCCTGTAAAAAGGCCACCACTCACCGGACTTGACCTATTG
Organism: Hesperia comma; assembly: GCA_905404135.1. Lineage (NCBI taxonomy): Eukaryota > Metazoa > Arthropoda > Insecta > Lepidoptera > Hesperiidae > Hesperia > Hesperia comma. The sequence continues at coordinate 5,683,890 of FR990036.1, forward strand.
GTTAACCACAGATGGACAACCAAGGGCCTTAGGGCCTAACCCAAGGACTGGCCCGTTTTAACGGGCCGCGAGAGACACCCCCAAAGGGGAACTAACTGTCCCGAGGGCTCCACACACCTCAGACAGGGTGGAGTGAAGAGAGCGAGTAGTAGGCTACTTTTTAGCCTAAATTCCCACGGGAGCGGGACCTACGCGGCTGTTACCTACGGGTCCCGAAGCGAAGCGCGGGCGGTTCTCTAGTTGTTAATATTTTTAAAAATAAGAAAATAAGTATGTTAATTAATTAACTGGTTATTCATGCAAATTAAATTACTTTCAAACCTCTCATATTCAGCATTTAGGTAAGAATACTTGCCTTAAGTTCAAAGTTGTGGCAATTCAAAAGCATACTTTTTTTTATGGAATTAAGATAGCAAACGAGCATGCAGCACCACCCTTTAGCTAGTTAGTAGTAGTTAGCTAGTTAGTTGAGTTAGTTTGTTAATAAGTGCGAGGACAGGGACTTTTAGTGATAATTAGTTGTGTTAGTTAATGTTAGTAATACTCTAGTTTGTTATTGTTAGTATGAGTCTCATTCTAATTCGGTCACAGATGCGTTGCTATCCCTGAGGACTGAGATGGTCGCCTAAAAAAAAGTATAACTGGCTCCACACCATTCTATCCGGAACACAATTGTTCTTTAAACAATTATTACATGGTAGGAATGGTACTAAGTACTGTGGTGGGCGGTGGTGAAAACATAGTATAATTTCATAACTGTAGCCTTCATGGTATTTCTTCAAAATAATATAGAATAGATGGTTGATTATTATCCTTATTATCCTCAATTCCTCAATGTTATATAATTCAATCAATAAGAATTATCTTGCATCCAATCAGTATGTTGCAATCAATCCTAAGATACAATAATTCTTATAGAATTGAATTATAGGAACAAAAATAATTAAAAAGACATCTCGAAATCTGAACGCAATTATGTATGTACAGATCCTATTTATTGACCTACAATGAATTGGTGATTTGGATTTAAAATTATGGGTGACAATTTCTTTTCATGATTTCAAAAGTTAGTAAATAAGTTTTTGTGATACAATACAGAAATCTAAATAAAGGGTTCAAATGTGGTTTCTTATATTGTTTCGGATATATGCAGATTGTCTTTGTTTTAAGCAAAACATTTCCCATTAGATTCTCCATTATATGTGCAATAAATAAATGTGGAGATAATACATTATACATACAATAAGTGAATCATTCTCTCTCACACTCTCTCTCAATAACAAATGTATTTTTTTAGAACAAAATACCTGACTCGCCTCATGGAAAGTGACGTAAAAAGTTTGAGGACCATAATTATTAACTACCATAAATTCCACATTATTACAGTATCAATTGTAAATCTAATTTTTTTACTCTTAATTTCTAATGATAATCTTAGTTCTAAGTTTTCACTGTATTATTTAATACATTTTAAGATTTTATGTATTAATAAAATGTAAGACTTTCATTAGTGTGTATATTTTAATCTATGGGCCTTCATTGCCAGGAAATAAATAATAAAAGTAAATAAAAACAGAGAACAATTGACTAAATACTAAACTGATCATGCATTATGGTTTACCTTACACAAAGATATTGTGTTTCACTTTGTATGGAATTAAAATAATTATGCTGCTGGAAGTTTATAAATACCATATACATGGTGGGATGTAATACCCAAAACATGGCATAAGTAACAAGGCAAATCAAAGGTACCTACAGCCCTTGTAAAAGCAGGTTCCTTGAATTCAAAGATTAAATTTATTAAATATCAGTAATTAGTAAAGAGTGAAAAATATCTGCATACATTTGTAATGAACCAAATTGTCTAAAACTCTAAAAAATATACTAAGTGTAGCACAAGAAAGTCAACTGGTCACATAAATATGAAATTATCAATGCCGCCATCTGGCGATACATAATCCATCTAACACTTTCATTATTACAATAGATGAGCGAGACTGCTTGTAGCCATGCCGTCGATCACGAAAAACATCTCGACAGATTGTAATTGGCGCACAATTCACCTCGGCCAATGGGTCGCGATCACTCATTCACGCCTTTGTACCTACCTCCGCTCGCATTGACAGCTGAGCAAAGCAAACCTTGAAAACACTGCCGATTACAAAATGTCTTTAACAACAACACGCTACTTATTTAGTTAATTATTGAAATTCTCTGACCTTCCACGCTCTGGTTCAACGACGACGGGAACCCGGACGATGCCAAGTCTTTCTTCTGACCGCTTTTCGGCGGATCAGAGTCCGAATCGTCGAAAACTAGCGTCCGGACCGACTGAGAACACCGACGATCCATCGCCTCACTCCACTACACAACACAAATGAATATTTTCGCCATTTATCAATCAGATGATCGTATTTAGAACCGACACTGAATTTACATACTTCCACGTTATTTATGCGGACTTCAATGGCGAAAAAATTCGCTGTATTTTTGATGAAAATAATGTGTATATATATATTTATGCCATCGTAATTTACGCGACACACGACTCATACAAAACGAAAAATGACACTTTTACATTTTGAAAGATGGCTATATTATATTGAAGTGTTGCTATTGGTATAAACCACGTTTCCCGAAAAAAGCTGTCAGTCGTTCGGAAATTGACGATCATAGCATATTTCGATGCTTCCATAAACGATATTGTTAAATTTATTTTCTACCAAAGATGCATTTAAAAATAAAGTAAAATATATTATCCACTGACAGAAGTGATTTAAAGACATCGGTTTGATTAAACCAATCAAATAACCAATCGCTCTATACTCCGACTTTTAATTCGATTCAGTAAAATGACATTTCCAGTGTTACCGCTTTTTATTATCACAAAAATAGTGATGTAACCTGGACGCAAATTATTCGATTCGATAAAAATTTTAATCGGATTATAATCGTTTCGCAAATCGCTATAATTCTGTATGAAGTTATTACAAGATCAATAAATACACATGAAAAAATATTTTTTATCAAATTTCCCCTAGATTTTTAATTTTTAGGCGCTTTTAGTGCATTTATGGCAAATGTATGGCAGTAAAGGCAATCATGCACCGCGTATACTATATAATTTTAAACGAATCACTTTTCCGTATTGTTCTCTGATTTAATTATATTTTATTAACATACAAAATAGTAGACATATTGAGAAAAGAAAAATCGAATAATCAAAACATCGTTCATTAATCGTGTGAGTAATCACTATTATTGAAAAGCTGGCAACATTATTTCGAAAAGTGACATTAGAAAACGTCATTTTACTGAATCGAAAAAGTCGGAGTATAAGTTGTACCATTTGCCTCCGTACTTGCTGCTTGGTGCAAACATAGGGTGCAAAACCCATCTAAACAGGTTATTAACTATACTCATGGTATTTTTGCTAGCGTGTCAATAAGATAACTTATGCAAATTAATTCTATACTTGTATTTTAAGTAAAATATATTACTAACAGGACTAAATGAATAGAAATTAATGTTTAACCATTTTTACTTAAAACAGTACTGTTTAAAAGGAGATGTTTCAAATCCTGCCCACAACATGTACAGTACCTCGAAAAATCGAGAAAAATCCATGAAATTCGGGAAAAATAAAGAAAAATTTCTTAAATGCATACTTTTCTGGTACAAAAATTGTATTTATCATTAATTTTATCAAGTTTCAACATGGCGTCTTGCCAATTTGTCATTGATCATAGATCACGAACTGTCTACTGTCACTTTAATATGACAGAAATGTACGTACATATGTCAAACTTCAATCAAATCAACCAACGTGACATGTGATGACAGCTTACCGCCATGACGGATTTTTGTTTTTATGTTGCAATTTTAAGTGTATATTTTTGTGTTATACCACCAAACTAAACTAGCGGCACGCTATGATGGCCGGTTTGACGTTTGTCCGCTCATGAAGTTCCGTATTAATTGATAACGACTTTGAAGGAAATAATTGTATTACTTTATTGACGATAGTGATGTGCAGAGATTCATAAATTTTATCGAATGTAGTTTTAGGTTTAGGACTCAAAATTTATTTATTAAATTGATTTCTAAAATGTATACAAGTGTAGAAAAATCAGTTTGCACCATTTAAGGGGTGAATGTACTTGTGAATATGAACAATTTTCACTATGTGGACAAACCTCTGAAATCGCAAAAAAATATCAGCTGTTTCATACAAAAGGTAAAATTTTTATTTTTATATGGTAGGTATATACCACAACTCGGCATTTGGTTTTCTAAATTGAAAATTTTTAAAAATGGAATCTAATACGATCGTCACATAGGATCGCTGGCTAGCACAACTACTACCTCCGGCAAACTCGCGTCAATGCTCAATGCAAAACAAAGCAGTTTCGAATTGACGTTGCTTCGAAAAGTATAAACTGTCAGTGCAATGCGATTGTGATATAGTTTTGACCTGGCTTTGGATTTCAAATATTGATACTGCATTACTGTTGACCCTTGCTCGTTAATTTGGACTCTGTTCAAGCCCTTTGTTGTGGATTTCGTCGATATGACCGAACGTACTGTCACGTCACTGTTGTAATGTGTCAAACCGGCCATCATAGCGTGCCGCTAGTATAAAGCAATTTAAAGGAATTGGATGATTGAAAATTGTTTTAAATGTGTTTCTCCATTTTTGAGTATAGTGTACAAAGAGGTGGCCGGGGCTCCATACATTTTGAAACATCTCCTTTAAATAATTAAATTGTCCAGTAATTCAGAATAGAAATATTTTAAAAATCGTGGTAAACTCCATTCTGGTTTCGATTTACCGGTTTCAATACCGGTTTATGTATCGTTGTACCACAAAATAGTTGTACATAGTAAGAATGTAGGGCTATGTATGCAAGTGTAGGGGGCTCTATCTACCTTGAGTCCCATTGTGATGCCTTCTTGAAATAGTCCACACTAATATTATAAATGCGAAAACCTGTCTGCCTGTCTTTCCATCTGTGTGGCTGTGACATTTTTATGAGTAAACCAGCGGCCCGATTTGAATAAGATTTAGAAAATAGATGCAGACCTAGTGTCACACATAGGCAACTTTTTTGGAAAAGTCAACCCTTAGAAGCTCGAGATAGAGGTAGAAAGTTTGTATGAAAAATCTAAAAGGCTTAACCAATTTGGTTGAATTTTCTCAGGAAGATTGTTGATAGGATACTTTTTTTTTCAAAAATCAACCTCTAAAGGTCTGAATTAGGGGAAAAAAAGAATAAAAAAAACAATTTGACGCGGACGAAGCCGCGGGTGGACAGCTATATAGAGTTCTCTGTATTAAAAGTAACAATATATTTGTTCTTCTTTAACTTCCTACAAAACTTCACGTCTGGTCCCATAAGGGTGATATCTGACGGGTAGTTAAAATTTATACAAACTTTACCCCTTTTTTATAATTTTAGGGAATACATTCTCGAAAGTTGATAACCCTTCTTTAATTCTTATATGTCCTTTTAATTCACTGTTCAGTGTTTTGTCTTAATTTTATGTTATCTTCGTTTCAGCTTATGTTGTCTGTTTGTTGGCAAACGTTTTCATTATTATTTCAAAGGGTTGCCGTATTTTATTGTTAGTTTCTTAGGGAAAAAAAACGAATTACAAACAAATAAAATAAAAAAATGATATAAAGCATACCCCAACCATTTTTCGTAAACTGAAATATATATTATTTTTATTTATCTTCTCTTCAATACCTTATCTTCCCTACAATACATTTTTACCTGTTGCTTTAAGTCAAACAATTTCGTACAAGCAAGGGTAAGTATTTAAATTCTGGCAAGAACATGAAAAGGGATAGAGAATATTGAACCTCTCTTTCTTCCCCAACACTCCATCTATGAATATTGTAATGAACTAATTGAGAAAAGTTGCCACATTAAAAAATATAAATAAGATTTAAGTTGCTAGACTTTCCCTTTTTCAGCTAAAAATATATTAATAAATGCTTTTAATCGCAAAATTTTACAAAAAATTGTCTAGAAAAATATTTTTTATCATTATTTTTTGCTTTAATCACGAAATAACAATATTTTTTTCCTCATTTGTGTAGCCATCTAGTGTCGAACTTGAGTAAACGAACGGTTTTACCGTCAAAAGAAACGGAAAAACACGAATGTGCGTCGCCTCAGTAGATATCAGCTGAATTATTCGGCTAAAATGCCCTGGCACGGGCATACGTAGTCGTCGGTCCGCCATTACGACGCAGCCGAGACACGTTCGTCGTATTTAGTTAAATATTTTCGTTTATAAATGAGTAATAACGCTCATGAGCTCAGTAATCGACTTCTGAATGCGTTGGATAACAATTACAATGTAAGTTTCCGAGTTTTGAAGATCATAAGTCCGATAAGCGAGTCTGATATACGGAAACGGTCTACACGAGCCTGTGACACCCGATTCGAGTTACAATTCGGCCTCTTGGGAGGTTGCCTCGAGACTTCCTAGTGGCATATGCCGTGGCAAAAGCGTAACAAGTCTCTTCAGAGACGCTGGATTGCGAATAAAGCAAGATACGTGTTGAAAATGTAGTGTCTGTGTGGGGATACGTGAGCGTGAAGTGCGATGTACGGGGCCACTGACGTCGGCAGCGCTCCTCTCGTCCCTCCGTCCCTAGTGCCAAATGTTTTGCAATGTGAAAGTATGGAATTGTGCCACGCGCGACCTTTCCCGTAGATTTTTGTCTGGTTGAGTTGTTACTCGAATGGGTGACGAAAATAAAGGCAATATGTGCTTTTTGGTATATTCCAACCTTACGTTTTGGGGATGCCATCACTGGCGGTGTGTGAACACCTCATGCTCACAAGGTGGTCGTCACTCGGTTGGTTGCAGATTGAAGGTGTTACTGAAAGGTTTTGTTCGTTTTTGGTGGTGCAATGACAGGTCAGTGCAGTTTTCGTAACTATTATTATCCTCATGTCATTTTATAGGGCTCCTGGAAGAGGTTGTAATGGACTGCTTTTTGCTTCCACCCTGGATGTGAAAGCAGAATTTGTTGTCAACCAACAATAAAAAAAAAATAAGAAAATTAATAACATTAATTTGTTAATTAAATACTCTAGAGTTGATGTATGAACATGTTTAAAGTTAACAGTCAATGCTGTCATTGCAATAGTGTGGATAGCTTAAAAAGAAAATTACCAATAGCTTAATAAGTAACCAATTGCAACTGTAATATTTTTCAGCAAGCCATGTGACCAGAAATATCATGAAACCATGTGGTTCATGGAAATCACATGGTGGTGTACTATATGCAGTATGGAACTTTATGAAATAGGCACATTAGCCTTTTTGGAAAAATATTTATGTAACCAAATGGTGTAACGTTTTAGGGTCCCTGTACTTATCAATACGACTGAAGTATATTTTTGTCTAATTTACTTGTGTATACTTGGAATTCATTGTTTAAGAAGCTAAGAAGGATATAGATCCTTTCTGATCATAGGATCAGAACACGTGGCTTTGGTTTGTTAGAATCAATATTATTGATGCCCACTGAAGTATGGACTTACCATAGTCCAATTACCATACCATAGTCAATTGATTTTTATCAAACTTGGTTCAACAACTTTCAAATCATCAATTGAAATTCTGGAACGAGAATTTAATAATAGACACTCTACCCCATAAATCAAACACTAACCAACAATATTCAGTAATATTTACACCAGTTCAAAATTTCAAATATATAAGGAAAAACAAATAAGTAATAACACAAAAGTAAATTATAAATTAAAATAGACGCCTGTCACTACTCACTAGGCCCATGAGGTGCAGTACCCAACTAGCATTTCCTCGTGTATGGGCTATATAGAAACGCTAAAACGCTGAAAGAGTACAGTACCAGCTCTGGGATAGCATTTCTTATCTTTTAGTTTCTTGCTTATCTGCCAGTCAACAAGATTGATGCAATAATATTCAAATATGGCCTCTAATGTTTTTGCAGCAGCATCCCTTAATTTTATGATAGATAACTGTATAAAATTTAAGTTTAATTTAATGTTTAAATTTCAATATTTTTTCCTGAAACGTTAAATTTCGTATAGGGTAGGTTTTTAAGATATAATTTTTTACAAGAAAATTAATAAATAATTTTCATGTACTAATGAGTAAAATTTCCAAGATTTCTGAAACCTCAAACTAAGTGGAATATCAGTTTCATTATTTGTCTCAATGTTATACAGTCCATATTGCAATTGTGTTTGTACTTCACAAGAAGGGTATTAAAGTTTGCACAACATGACAATATAATATGAGGAGTTATGTAACTTCAGTCAGGAGTTTACCGGAACGCTAAATATTAGACTTTCATAAAATAAAATGAATATCATTATAATAATTTCTAATGATTTCAAGTTAACACCTTTCTAATAAATCTCATAGTGTAACTCAACATTGTAATTAACCATACTTGTATGAGTTATCTTGTAAAATCTTAAATGTTTATTGGCTTTGGTGAGCATTTTCTATATTGTGGGATACAGCATTTCCACATTAATATATATAGATTACTTAATGTAATCCATACTATTTTAAATGCCAAAGTCTGTCAGATCGATTTGGTTGAATGCGGAATGAAAATAGTTGAAAGTGCTAGTAATTTTTCCAAAACCCAACGTCTAAGGGGCTGAAATAGGGGATAAAAATGAAAAAACCTTATTCCATGCATAGCTAGTAACTTATAAGTTAAACTTCACGTTAGCAATGTCACAGACCAGAGGTTAAGGGATTAGAACTCACACTGTTTATTCCATCCTAGTAAGATTGATCCATTAGTTCATTGAGTCTTAGACACAATATGATTCCCTGACGTTGTTGACAAATAGCCGCACTTCCTGTTTTGTTGTCCGTCAGTGAATATAATTGGTTATCTTGGCTGCAGATATCATCTTTAATGAAAAGTGAGCAAGTATTGGCTTGAAAACATGACCAAAAATTTGATAACTTATACCAAGTAAAGTTATAATTAAATATCATTGTTATCAAAAACAAATTTATTACATTGTATCTGGTCAAATGATTAGGAGCAAATAATATTGAGGTATCATCTGTATCATGAGGTCCGTTCTTCTTTATTATCTGATGAAACCGTTCCATGAAAATGTGAACTTCAGCCGAGTTATAATGAACTTACTGTACCATCTTTTACCCTTTCTATTGAAGGGACAAGTTAATCACTTCTAGGACGGAGAGTATTAGACCATTATTGTTTTTTTGTCTTAAATGGCTCTGATGTACCATTCTGTTTTCTTTAGTGATGATGTTGGAACTACATGTTATATTTGAGTTTGTATTACAATTGGATATAATTTGAAAAATAGAAAATTATGGTAATCTTGTAAATAAGTTATTAAAATTTTAAAAGAAATCTAAAAAAGTGTATTATACACTCAAATGTTACAAAAACCTTACAGTGGAAGGAAGTATTTTTTTGTTTTACCACTGTGCTATTTGATTGGCAAGGATCGTAAAATGCATTGGTCCGATAAACTACAACAGGTTGTTATTCAATCAGCGATGCCTTTGAAATGAGACTTTGTTCTTTGTTATTGTGATTGGTAGCTTTTCAATAGTAGTTTATAAATTAAATTTTAGGTTTCGGTTTTAATCTATTAACATTAATTTCTTTATCCTCCAATTACATTGCATCATGTTTTTTGTTAGGTCTTCATTAGTCCTGGAACTCACCATTATCAATATGTTTTCAAAAATAACTCTTGTGCTTATGGCATAGAATACAGATTGCATTATTAGAGGAGGGAATAGTGCCAAATCTTGTTGGAAATTAGCTAAGCTGTGTACATAATACCCATGCAATTATGACCTTTGTATGAGCCTTCTCAGTATCTATTTTTGCTTGGTGGTAGACTACCACATGGATACTTCCTAAGTCATCTTAAGATAATATTAAAATTAAAAACATTATTTAAAATACTGACTTAAGATCAATGTAAAACGAAAAGTTTCAATTGTATTTTTGGTTTTTGGTTAAACAAATATAAGATCCATATATAAAATGGTTTGTCACCTTAACAATATAAGTGTTGTTGGGTGAATATGACCTCAATTGAACACTGGCAGATGCACCGTCGCTTCATAAACTATATAAACATAATATACCTTACATAGCTATATGTGTCCAGTCCTCCATTGCAAGTAAATACATGACCAAATAAAAGTAAAATTATTGAACTTACAATATAGTTTTAACGGAAAATTCGAGTGACTTGTACAATTTTCATGCAACATACAATAGCAAGTGCAGCTGCAAGTTATTGTTCAGTATATCTTTTTTAAATATTAAGAAATAACCAGTTTTTTTTTCGTATAAGGTAGTGCTTGACAACCAATTCATCCTGTCAGTGTTTATGGATGTCTTCAGTGTTATTAATGTCCATGGGTGGCGGTGATCACTTTCTGTCAGGGGTTTGTTTGCTCATTTGAGTCCTCGCTTTGATTTCGTCATTCCTATGGTCGTGATCTCTCAGTGATAGGGGTGTCTTCTGCCTGACAGTCCCGGCAGGCGAGGTGTCATGCCTGGGGAGTGGCCGAACTCCGATTGATCTAGTTCCTAACTTGTAGGCATATGCGAGTGGTGTAAAAATCTTTGATAGCATGATTCAGGTGTATCGTGACGTCGCAGTGTGATATGTGTGCAATGTCGCCACACTGTCTTTGGCAGCATTTAGAGCGTAGTGTAATTTGGTTTCCAGGCCTGTTCGAATTTGGTCAGTCCAAAAGTCTGCCAAAAGTACTTTACATTCAAATTCTTATAACAGGTGAAATAAACACAAATACAGCTGTTCTGTTGAATGGCGAACGAGAAACAAATGTTGTTGTATTTATCATTTTAAAAATATACATTTATTCATAACCATAAGTCTATTGTATTGTATATTTATAATTTTATATATTGTATATTTAGGAGGTAATTTTTCTTAATTCTTGGACTCTGATCTAATGAACGTTCTTGTAATTATTTTCTCTTTTATATATATTTGCGTCTTCTTGTTGTGATACTTAAAAATGTACATATTTGACTCGGATTAAGTCAAATTAAAATTGTGGGAATGAAACTCTATGTATGATTGTTTGTGTTGATTGTTACTTACGATTTATTGCCGATCTGATTGTAAAAATAATAAAAAATCACACTAACATAATTTATTTTCAATTTCAGGTGGTCGACATGCAGGCTGTTAATGAAATCATATCCATTTTGGAAAAATTCAATATTACGAAAGAGCTGTTGGAGGTATGATAATAGCATTAACGTAACATAATAACACTACCGTTACCATTACATTACACGCAAAGCCATACACTAGGATTCCTTGTGTCGTGGGTGCCACAACACACAAAACAGGAACACACCCAGACCGAGAACAGAAATTAACTCAAAGGGAATTGAACCCTAGCCTTCGGTCGACAGTCCGGCAAATCATTACGCCATATCGGTCATAATTAAATAACTCATTTATTTATTGTTGGATCCTGGTTGTGTTTATTCTTCGTGAATTTTCATCATCGAAGAAAAAGGGTACCAACCTATGAACCGTATTTTATTTGGAGCAAGGTCTTGGAAATTAGTTATGAGTGTCTAAGTGCTGCAATTATCATTTAAGGCCAAGTAAAGTGGGCCCATGTAAACGTTACAAATTTTAAAATTGTATTACAGTTTGCAGATAATATTATACCTACAGTATTAGAAAAAAAGTTAACAATCACAACACAATTCATTACTGAGGTGGCAGAATTTTCAAACAATCTTCTTTTGTTATCCCTCACTATAAAAAAGCCCAATACAATGTTTCATGTTTACACTAGGCGTTGCGTTGTTCATTCAAATCAATTCAACTAAACCATTTGATGACGTTGCATTGCAGTATTGTAGCTACCCAAGGGCTAGACGGGGCCCGGGACCCTTCGGACTCTGACTTACAAAGTATACCTAAATTTAACTTGAGAAAATATCTCCCACATTCGGAATAAAAATAAAGCAGATTCCGGGAAAGCGACTTTAATAATGGCAGCTTATTTGAAAAACTACAGGGGAATTTCCAACAAGTCCCGAAAATCTGTGTTTGAAATACTCTGTGATGTGATAGTTACGTCGAAATCGGAACGCGATGAATACGAACAAATGATTTTAAATAGTTTGGGGTCCTAGTTTATTTTTTGCCTCAGGGCCTTTGTATACCTACACCACTAAGACGTTGATACGATCAAATTGACAGAACTGTTTTTAAATAACCCCTGTCCTCTTACCATTGCAGACCACCAGATTGGGGAAGCACGTGAACGAGCTTCGCCGAAAGACCACAGACCCTACCCTCGCGCGGCGCGCCAAGGTGCTGGTGAAGCGGTGGCGAGACCTCGTCATCCCCACAGTCGCCTCGCCCGGACACACTGGTCAGTTCATGCCTTTATTGTACCTCACCCAAATGTCAGCCTTCCAGCCTCAGTCATTAAGGCACATTGCAGATTGACGGCGAAAATTTAAAAGGGCGTAAGTAAATTTTGATTACAAAGTAAATGAGCACTGGTGATATAGTAGATTGTATGACAAGGGTGCATTCTTAGTAGAATCCCGAACGTAGCGAGGGATTCAAAGTACGTCGCCCGAGCCAAAAATATACTTGCACCCGAGTGATACACTCTACTTTTCATCACCCACTATGAGAAAATAATATATATATAATAGAAAATAATAGAAAATAATACGTAAAAATGCACGAAAACTTAATTTTAATTTGAAAACGAAATCTTAATTTGATTTCTTTTTTTATTATTCAGCTGGCGGGACCCTCGCGTCGTACCAGACATTCTTTATTCAAACAATATTTGCGTTCGATTTCTTTAGCGCAAAATACTAAAATGTTCTAAATTCAAAATAGGACGGAAAAGATCTAGCCGGCAGGAAAAGTTGTATGAAAATTCATTCCCGCCCGCTGAATAGAAAACAGCAACTTTGGAACCCCTTATGTCCGAACCAAGTCGTCTTTTTCGAATAGGTGTGATGAAAAATTTATTTTTAGCCCGGAAGGAAATTCCATATTTTCGGTGATTCTGGTTTTATCTTTGAGCGCTACTCTCGTCCGTATTTGGAATCAATTAAGGCATACTTGGGTCTTCTATTTCAGGGTTCTTCAGATTTAAATGGGTGTGAAATAAATTCTACTAATAATAATATAGCTTCTATTATATGTCTACATACATTATATAGAGCGTAAAATAGATTGAATAAAGGAAAAATGTAAGAGATAGAGCCTCGTGACAAATAGACAGCGTAGACATATTAATAAATCATGCGCCCGTAAGTTCCCTTTAATAAAAAAAAACTAAATTGAAATCGCTTCATCCGTTCGGGAGCTATGATGCCACAAAGAGACAAAGTGAAAATTCTTCCCCACTTTCAACCCCAACAACTTTTAAACGGCTCAACCGATTTTCATCAAACATATCTAAAAACACGCGCCCGTAAGTCCCCTTTAATACAAAGAAAACTAAATTGAAATCGCTTCATCCGTTCGGGAGCTACGATGCCACAGACAGACAGACAGACACACAGACACACACACACACAGACACGTCAAACTTATAACACCCCTCTTTTTGCGTCGGGGGTTAATAAGATGCTCTTTGTGTCCCTATGGCTAACGAACCCTAAAGAATTAAATCTAAACAATAATCAAAAATTATATCCAGACATGCTTCTTCAGAAAAGATATTTGCGGTAGGATATTGACATAGGATAACTGCAGCGGAACTAGAAGTCATACTATGAGGGTGAAATTATTTCGCCTTACTTTTATATTTTGAAGACAAAATAATTGTTTTAACACCTCGTTAAGTAATTGCTAAGAGGCACTTAACAGAATAGGGCTTAATGAATCGTGCTCACCTCAATAAGGTTTTGGCAGCGCGCCAACTGTCCCGAACGGTTGTAGTAAGGTGTGGCCCGATAGTTTTACGAAAGTTTCTGTCCCGTTTCGAGACAGCTTTGGTAAAAAAAGGCGCCAAGTACTTTTTTTATTGCTCATGTTTGAAATATGTTGCGATTTTTATGTGTTTAGAATATCATCATTGGAATGTAACCCATAACTGTCCCACTGTTGGGATGGTGTCTTCTCTTACAATGTAAGGGTACAAGTCATAGTCTAACAGGCTGGCTAAGTGCGGATTGACTGACTTAACTCGCCTTTGAGATCATTACAAGCTAAGTGCTCAGGTTTTCTCGCCATGTTTTGCTTCATCACAGAAGTAAATGACAATTAATTTCTTAGTGCTAAATTATAACAAAGTTGTACTTTTAGCCTTTACCATTACGCCTCAAATAATTTTCAAATCGAAAATATTTTTTCGGTCTCCAACAAAACTTTAGTTGAAAATCCTAACAAATTCAGACGTCACAGGTTCAATATTATTGTCACTATAAAGTTAGTTACTTTTTAATTTCCCAGGTTCGAACCGGTCGTCAGCGGAGCGCACAGTCCGGCGGCTAGGTGGCACGCCCCTCACCTCTCCTGCGCTCTCGCGGGTAAGTATTGCCAAGTACTCATTTTGTTTTATCCTATTTTGGTTATTTTGTCATTTGTCAACTCTAAATTCATGCTGTAAATTGGTATTACAATTGGAAAGAAGTGCTATTTATTTATCTTTTAAGTAAAGCTTATTTGTCTTCGTCATTTGTATAATTTGAAATTGTATACATATAATGAAAAAATAAACATTAAAATTTTAATCTAACGTACTGTATAAATTAGTCAAATTGTTTTCATAATTAAAACAAACTCCTTTTCAATCTTGGCCGGCAACGCGTCAGCATTTGGTGTCCGGATTGGCTCGGGCGTGACCTTACCAACTTGGCCCTCGTTTACATGTTGCTCGTTTGCCGGCTGTTATCGTAAAATAGAAGGTAAATTTGGAATAAGCATTGAATTGGCAAATATTTCCAGCAAGTGGTGAGCCCAGCGGTGCCCAGTCCGCGGCCTCCTTCCAGGCCAGGTAATACTTGCTTATATAAACTTACATACTGTTATACAATGTTATACTGACTGTGTGGGTATAGGATAAGTTTACTGCTGTCTATGAAGTGTGTTCGAATAATGTATGCTGTTTTTAAAGTTCTGAGCATAAATATTTTGTTAATTAAGCTTAGTTTTATTTTGAAAAATAATATCTCTCTTATCACGTTTTTTGGTTAACGGTTTGAAATAAATAAAATGTGGCGAAATGTTTTATATTCGGCGAACTTCCATCCCTATGTAATTCCGGTTCGAAACGAATATTGCGCTTTGCTGCGTTTTGTGTTATGCATACAGCGAAGAACTTAAATAGCGCCGACCTAGCACTTAAATATTCTTCAGTGTCAGTTCCATACGATTATGTACTTAAGAATGCTGACTATATAAAATCTCTGACCCAAAGGTTATTTTATTAGAAAGCGTTTGATATACAGTAAGGTATTATAACTCGGCTGATGTGAACTTCGTTTTCCGAGATGTTTGCGCAGGTACAGTAACTGACCCATCAAAATACGGCGGCCGTTACAGTGTTTTGTGATGCGCTTTCGTATTGGCCATGGACATATTACGTCCATGGTATTGGCTAACTATCCTACCGGCCCTACCGCTCGCACTCCCCGCCTCCTACCACCATTTTGGCCTTAAAATCGACATCTGCGCAGCCACTCGTAGCTATGTTCACATCAGCCGAGTTATAATGACCTTACTGTAAATGTATTTTACAATTTTTAAAAACAATTATCAAAATGATATAAAACATTCGATGTGTACTTTTATCCTGTCAATATAATAAATAACTGTTTAACAAAGTAACATGAGTATAATTGAAACCGAAGAAAAAGGGTTGTTAGGGTGAATTTGATTGGTTTAAATAAATTTTGGAATGTTTCAGCATGGGGCGGCTACGAGTCGGACTCCCAAGACGTGATCCTGGTGGACGACGACCCGCCCCCTCCGCCCGCGCCGCCGCCCCTACAGCTGTCTCACAAGCCCGTCACACCGCGTGAGTACCACTTAATCGTTAACTGACTTACTGGTGTAGGTAACAATTTACTAATTTAAAAACTAGGGTAAGCCCGGTTACTCACATTAGCGAATACGAGAAGCCACAAGTCTAGAATGGACCTTCGCTAATGATTATGCGTTTTGACACATTCGTGGTTTTCCCAGCTGTCAGAACTGTTACAATAGGGATCGGTTTTAAATGAACCATAATGATATAAACAATAAAATAATAAATAATAAAAACCATATTTTTTTTTCATTTTACGATTGATTATCTTGTATCTCTCTTCTAAGCTTTTTGTATTTACTTGTATGCATTGTTATATGTACCTATAAGTGAAATGATACTTACCATGTTTTTTAAAAACTTTGTATTATTGATTTTATAATTAGTATCTATTTTGTTGGTGCATTATTAAATAAATAAATAAAATTTTAATTACACTATAGTCCTAGTTGGTGGAGAGGTTAGTGACCCATGCATGTATCGGAAGTTTTAATGCTATCCAAGGACCTCCAAAATAGCATAACGTCTACTACTTAACGGTACTTGGAACCGACTGTTTTACGAGTCCTCCGAAGGAAGCGAATACTTTAGAAATTTTTGGCTAGTTTTTAAAGGTTATTTTGTAAATTAAATACATTTTTCATTCCATTTCAGCTGTAAAGAGGCCACCTTCCCCTGAACCTCTCCATGATGACAAGAAGGCGAAAAGGGACAAAAAACCCAAGAAAAGAAGGTTAGTTATTGTTCAATAGATAGTCTTCTTATCAATAATCCTATTCAACGGGATCCACTATTATAAAACGTATAGGAAAGCATTGAAATATGACCTTTGTATCATGTTACTTATGGTTGAATATTCGGTGACACCGAATTTAGGCATAGGTAGGTACATGACTTGGAAGTTCATGCTTGTTCCGGATTTTCAAATTGTAATTGAAAATTTAACCATACTAAACACAAGTTAAAGTTGAAAATGGAGTGTTGTGTAAAGTTACTCATTCTGTCCCACCAATCGCTTTTTAGACGGTGCTCCCATTCAGTGACGATACACAAAATATTATAGAGCGCCAAAGCTGCATAGTTATTTGACTCTCCTGTAAAGTTGGTCAAAATAATTTGAGCGGTGTTGCTTGTGACGTCAATGTAGTAAAGAAAAGAAAATGTAGCTGTCATTAGCTTTAAGACGCCCAAAAGCCATAGCTAGTGTATGTATGTCAAATATATCTGCAGGAAATATGACATCAGTTGCAAGTTTGTTGCAAATAATGAAGACATAATTCGCAAGGACTACGCTTATTATTTGTTATGAATATACATTGTAAATATTATGGTGTTAGAATCATTTAGCTGTAATTTGTAAACTGCATTACTATACTTACTTCTCCGGCGTAATAGGATAAGAATGATTATTTATCGCTCATTTTTTTACTTATTTTTTAGTTCAGTTTGTTTTAACACATTTCATGAGCTTTTTTTAACTTGTCTTTTTAGAATTACAATTACTTCCTCATGCCCCAAGGACTTTACATATTGTGTTTGTTCCCGTTAATCTCAGAAATGGCTTAATCTATTTCAATATGTTTTTTTTATTAATACATATATCTCACTAGCTTCAGCGCAATTGGCATGGTAAACACAGATAAAATAAAGCAGTATCATGGATTGTACTTACCCTCTCTTTCCACTATTACACCACAGCCTTGAGAGTATGCTCTACGTCGTATGACTTCACTTGTGCATTACATTACATGAATGTGACATCTGACTAAACGTTCGTTCAACAGAGATTTTGCCTAGAAGTACTATATGATGTATAGTCAATTGTTAGGTTCAATAAAATATTCTCACTTAAATATCTCCCCAGTTCAGTTAACTTAAAAGTAGTTTGTATGACCTCAATGGGTATCTATTGAGATATTGAGTCTATTAGTTTACTAAGTACAAAAAATATTTTTTCTGAAGCGAGACTAAGGCAAACATTACATAATAAGTTAAGCCGAAAAGGTAATTGAATGAACGACCTATATAACTTAACCCTTTATATAGTGTAATACGAGGCATGTCTTAGAAGATGCACGCTGAATACCGCCGCAAACAACTTGATTGACCAAAACATGTCCTTGGCACCATGGCACAATACAATACAATATAAAATAATACACTTTATTGTGCACACTGAAAAAATGTATACAGTATGGTGTAGATTATTATTAACACACTGGGCGGTCTTGTCGCTGAACTAGCGATTTATGACATGGTACTTGACTTATTGACCAAAACACTTTGTCCCCAGGGGTCACAGTCGCGCCGGCTCGGGCACAGAGACGCCGGCGACGGGCGCGGCGGGCGCGGGGGGCGGCGGCCCCGGGGGCGGAGTCGCGGGCGGGCCGTGGGGCGCGCGCAACGGCTCGGCGCACGTGGAGCGCCGCCGCAACGGCTGGCGGCGGGACGCGCCCGACTCGTACTCCGCGCTCGCGAACCGACTGCCGCCCGCCGGGGCTAAGAAGGTATTGTTAGTACTGTTGTTGGTCACGAATGATATAGTACAGATGTAAAGCTTCGTACACTATGTGCTCGAGCACACATGTAATCCGTTCGCAGACACGACACATTGTTCAAAGTGGTTTCATATTTTGTTTCCATGTAGGATGTCTATAGGTATGTGCATTGCTCGAGCGATCTCTGACAGTATGGGGGGGGGGGGTACAGCCCTTTCAACAATTGTTCAGCAATAATAACAGGCTGGTCTGTATGGCTAAATGTTATTTAAACCATTTGGTTAGCATTGCGTAAGTTTTATATAATTCGGTCGCAAATATTTCACAGTCAATGGAAAATCAGTTCATCCAGAGCCAAGGTGCCAACCGTGCCTCTGCACTCCAAATGATGGTTGGTCGATAAATTATTCTTATAAATATGTTTTACACTCTATGAATTTTAGGTGAAAACGACGAAGGAGCTGCTGGAGCAGATCCAGTCCCGCATGAGCGCCAGCTCGCGGCCGCCGTCGCCCGCCTCGCCACGCTCGCCCGCCTCGCCCGACGTCATGCTCATAGAGCCTGATCGTGAGTGACCTTTATTACGCTCGAGTCATTCGGATGGTGGATACGAGTGCTGGATTTTCAAACCGCAAAAAAATTCAATGGATCACTTGCCAAATACTTTAAAGTAACTGGTAAATTACAGCGTCTCCGGTGTCTGTCGTGTCGCCGATGCGGAACGGCGGCGGGGAGCCGGCCGCGCTCCCCGCGCCCCCCGCGCCCCCCTCGCCCGTGTCCGTGTTCCCGCTGGAGGACGAGCGCGAGTACCCCGAGTGCACGTGCGGGGAGGCGGGGGAGGGGGCGGCGGACGATGGATGCCCGGCGGCGCGGCGCCTGCGCGTGCTGCCGCTGCACGTGCAGCTGCTGCACCACGGCCTGCTGCCCGGCGTCAACGGCACGCGCGCGCCGCCCGAGCCGCACCGGTTCGCCGTGCGCCGCGCCGCCGACCCCGACCGCCCCGGCCTCTTCGCCACCGTCGTGCCGCTCTACAAGTACTCGGACTACGCGGACGACGCCTGCGTCAAGAATCTCGCGCGCGTGCCGCTCTGCCCGAGCCTGCCGTGGACGGAGTTCGCGCCGCCGCCGCCGGAGCCCCCGCCGCCGCCGCCGACGCCCCCGCCGCGTCCGTATCCTCCGCCGGAGCCCGAGGTCGCGAGCCCGCGGCCCGACGGCGACGCGGAGCCGCCGGACGACCCCCCGGGGCCGAGCGACGGGCCGGCGCCGGAGGCCGCTCCCGCTCCGAGCCCGGAATCCGCCGAGAGACTGAAGGGGCCGCCGGTCGACGACGGGGAGGGCGAGGTGAAGGACGAATCGATGGAGGCCGTGGAAGAGGCGCCGGCGGAGGCCCCGCCCGAGGAGCAGTTCGCGCTCGAGCCGCGCGACCACCGCACCGTCGAGCGGACGAAAGGGGAGCCCGAGCGGGGGCTGGACGGGCGCGCGCTGATGGCGGCGTGCGAGGACGCGCTGCGGGCGGCGCGCTGCACGTACGCGCACGCGCTGGCCGCGCCACCGGTGGCGCTGCGGGACGACCAGTGCGACGAGCGAGCCGTGCGCGCCGAGCTGGCGCCGCCCGGGGACGCGGAGGACGAGCGCGACGCGCTGGGCCGGCCGCCGCGCCCCGCGCGCTTCGCCGAGTGGCACGAGTGCGCGCGGCTCGGCGAGCTGCTCGCGCTGCCCTACGTCGTCATCGACTGACCCGCGCCCCGCGCCCCGCCCCCCGACCCCCCAAGTGCCCTTATGCTAGCTGTAAGTGCTCGCCGCGCGCCGGACGGCCTCGAGCACGCCCGTTCGCTCGCGACGGTCGCGTATTTATTTTTGAATCGTTTTACGGCGAGTGTTGGAGTGTGGACCGTTCTCGCGCGAGTTGTGATATCGTCGGCCGGGCGCCCCAACGCTCCGAGGGGCCGACCCGCCCCGGGCCGATTCCCGACTAAGACAAAAAAAATCTCTACACTGTTTTCTTATTGAGTTATCTTGTTACCGAATGTGATTTATGAGAGGAAAGAAATTAGGTAATTAATAATAATAGGAGTTCCAATTGTATATTATACATTATATATTGCTATATCGAGTCAAATATCAGATGCGAAGTGATTTATAAACTAGTAACGTCAAAACGACCACTGTAATTGTTTCTTAAGTGAAAAATGGTACCTTGAGCAATCGATAAATTATTTTCAATACATGTAAGTTGTAGCGAGCGGCGCCGCGCACGCCCGCGCTCTGTGGATCCGTCTGTGTGTCGTGTGGCTTCGAGCGTTTGTTATCACGCTGCACAAACATGTTAAATAATTCTAACAGTATATATAGTAGCACTAAGTTGTAATGCTTTTGTTCACTCCCGGTGGAAATTAAGAAGAGCTTTGGAGTGTTTATTTATGAAGTGTGAAATGGCAGTAAATTTACTTGTTGATTTTGATATAAATATGATTAAGTATAATTTTTAACATGATAGCCCCGTGCAGATGTAAGTACAGCATGGCCCACTGCTGGCCGTGGGTTCCATTGGGTATAGCTGTGAAACATTTAGGTTGTAGGAAGAGCACCGTGCCATACATATGTGTTCGTCAATAATTCGTATTTTTGTCTTGCTTCTCACTCTCATTAAGACAAAAACAAAGTATTAAATATAAAAATTATAATCTGCATATTTGTGATGTCGGTATGTTGGGCAATGGCCCATTGAAAGGGAACAGTTAAAGCCAGCAGTGGGACATATGGGTAATGAGTGTAAGACTATAGTCTTTGTACTGTCATTATAAATATATATGTAACCACACAGGCATAATAGCGGACTGAATTAATACAAATGTTACAATAGAAATTGAAATTACTAATAGATAATGTATCCTAAGATCTGTAATATAAAATAGTAACAGATCTATCTATGTACAATGAACATCCTGTACGTTATTCGATCTCAAAAGATTAGACTGCGTCACGCGACTTCATATTTAAACCTAACTCGCTCGATTAGGGCACACACGCATGCCAATCCATTCCCAGTATAAGAAAACAGTCTCGATCGTTATTTAGGGGGATATTATTGAGACAATAAGAACTGGTATATATTTATTTATATTTGGAAAAGAAACCCTTAGATAAAAAATCACTGTGAAAAATAATTAGAAATGAAATGATGTATAAAAATATTTCATGAACTATCAACTATATTGTTTGACGACTTGTATGGCACAATGGTTACTATGCTGGAGCGGGCTCGAAAAGGTCTTATATTGCTTTTATTTTGCAATAAAAATTATTTATTTTTATTTCCTGTGTACAAAAATATTTTTAATCGGGTGGTTTGACGTGTGTTTTTAGACACGTAATGCGTGTGTGCTCTAGTAGCTTTTTCTCATAACTATTAGTTTGTGTTAGTGATTTAGTTACGAGGTAAGCGATGTATCCTATTTACTTTTTGAAGTGTCAAATATCACTAGAGTAAGTCTAGGAACGAGGTTCTTTGCGGTATTCTGTAATCTCACGGATCAAGCTCACGGGTGAATTCACGAAAATATCATTACAAGTGTAAATTATAAGTTTTATAAACAATCTATTTAGTTCAATTTACCGTAGTAATAGCTTCGATTACGTTCAAACATTTTAAACATAACTACATATTCAATCCTCACTGTGAAATCTCCTTGAAGTTTAATCTGTGAGATGACAAAATATACCGTTCGGTTAAGGGTCTACCCATTCTTATCGAAGCGGAATCGGTTTAAAATAATTGCAAGTGATTACATTCATTGCACGAGCTGTCACGAAGTGAGTACCGAATTTACTTGAATTTCATATCGCAATGCTTGCATAGAAAACTTTCTTAAGTATTTTTCTCAATCAATTCTCAATCTCTGATATCATACAAATATTGGCGTTGCCCCTTGGCGTTTGAAGGTTCTAAAAGCATTCCAGCCATTTTATGGTGCGATTAAAAATCTAGAAACAGACAATCTGGATGGTCAGAATAATTTGAGTGGAGTCAACTAATGGCAATTTCGCTATTACTACCACATATTTAAAGCTTAAAGTAGTTAACATCAATCAATTACGCAACGAATAAGTATGGCGAGACCCTAAACCTATTTCTATATCGACTATAACTCCACGTTGCCAAATTTCTTACTATATGTGTAGTTATTAGGGTATGATTAGGTAAACAAAACTGTCACATACATTGTCCCCGTCTGTCCTTTTGTTTTTTGTTGTTTTCAATCGCCCTATAAGGTCTGTCGAAAAACCTACTAAAATTGTATTTATCCTGTTAGGACCCATCATTCAACTAGCCTTCTATAATTTGAATTTGGTTATAGAAACTGTTCAATATTATAACAGGCCAGTTGGCTTACTAAAAAGGACATAAGACGAAATAAATCAAATGCCAACATTATTTGCACGTGGCAACATTGACACAATACAAAAAACATGTTTTATTTTCTAATGAAATACAATTATACTTAGTTAAATTATTTAAAATATAATAAATGGTTAACAAATTAATGCACAATTATGTACACGGCAAATTTAAAATGCCTCGGCTTATTCCATTTTCTATAAAAGATTTGTGAGCTGAGACATTCGTTTATATTCGTTACATATTTTATTCTGTAACAAAATGAACAATCGTATTACAAAATGGCGCGCGACCGAATATACTCCTCGCGATGTTAGATTTCATGTAAAAACTATTTGTATATTACTAAAGACATTTCCTACTGTAAGGTTACAAAACCTTACAGTAGGAAATGTTTTCAACGCATCTTTTTTACAACCTTACAGTAATGCGTTTTCAACGCATCTTTTGTAAAAAAGATGCGTTGAAAACGCATCTTTTTTACAGGTATTTAACAGCTGAAATAATAGACTATAGTAAATATAGTCAAATTTAAGGTTTTGTTTCATAGGATTTGTAACATTATTATTTTGAATCTGAATTCAAGTAAGGATGTATACCGAAAGTAAATCATTTTCTTTTCTGTGACCGCGCCGGTGATAACTTGTTATTTTAAAACAGGAATACCAAATTGTTTTGCCTTAAATTATTAAAGGAGTTCGATCATTTTTCTATGGAAGCTGGCATAAGAACAGCTCTACCGATATATAACCGACTTTTAATTCGATGCAGTAAATTGACATGGCTAATCGAAATAGTCGGACTATAGTTTTTTTTTCAGAAATAACAATATTTTAAAAATATATTTTTAAAAGTATGGTGTTCTTTACCAGAAAATATCAGTGTAGTGACGTGACACTGGGTGCACCATTATACTGAGCCAAATTATAGGACTTATGTTTCTGAACGGTGTCTATCCTATCATTAAAAAAAACAGAGACAATCAACGTGAACCCATTGCAAGCAGCACATCTTAAATCGATCGGTTGTTGAAAATATGTTATTGAATTGTTCTAAGTTAGTAATCCGTCCACTAGTTTGATGTTTGTGGCACTGGCAAAAGTTTGGAAATTGTTCAAATGTTTTTGTTAAAGAATTTGTTATGCTTCGCTTGTGAATTTTTATGTATACCGCGAAAATGTTTTGAGTTATGACGTTGTGGGTTGCTTGCAAAATTCGTAGGTGTGTCTCTGTTGCATTTTAATTAACAACAAGCAAAAGCCTTCTTTTTATTTGGGTAACAGTCTTGAAAATATTGTTAAAGTATGATTATAATGTTGTAAAGAGGTTACATTTGTTACATGTTAGTTTTTTTTTGTAAATATTGAGCTTGCACGTGCGAGCGGTCGTAATAGTGCAATAACATGTACAGTTAGAAATATATTATTAGGGTTTATTGGTCATATTTGTCGCTCATGAAATGAATGTTTGCTGTTTTGGAATTAATTTTATTGCATTTGTCCGATAACCGACTATAATTGTTGAGATGCTACATTTATTTAGCTCGATTGCTCTCATAATATGATTTTATTTAATTTTGAACAAATAACTTACGTTAAGACGGGTTTCTTAAAATTTATATCTGTTGTGTTCGTGAAGCAATAAACTAAAGCAAACATCACATCTAACTCCCTGCTTACTATTGTAGTGGAAACCGCATCCAAATAATGATTAGTCATTTTTGAGGTTAACGGGAATGTTATTTCTTAAAATTGTAGTTATCATGTCATTCTTAGAATAATTATAGAATAGAACTAGCTTTTGCCAGCGGCTTCGCCCGCGTGAATTTCGTTTAAACTTCACCCCTTTATTTCACCCACTTAAGTGTCATAAACGTAAGAGTAGATAAAATATAGGTATACTTAATCAGAAAGCTTCGAACTGCTAAGCTATCGGGAGTTACACGTGTTATTGTGAGTCAACCATAAAAGATAGACATATGCTGTCGTGGAATATTTTTTATACAATTTTTAGGAGAACATTTCCGTCATACATGATTTCTGTGTAGCTTTAACCATTAAGGTTGCACACGCGACGGAAGCTTAAAAAATGGAGTAACTTCTCCCGTTTCCCCAACATTTCCCTTCACTGCTCTGCTCCTATTGATTGTAGCGTGATGAAAAGTATACTATAACCAGCGCGGGAGTATGAAAAATAATCGTACCAAGTTTCGTTAAAATCCGTCGAGTAGTTTTTGTTTCTATAACGGTTATACATCCGACAGACAGACAAAAATTTTACTGATTGCATTTTTGGCATCAGTATCGATCCCTAATCACCCCCTGATAGTTATTTTGGAAATATATTTAATGTACAGAATTGACCTCTCTACAGATTTATTATAAGTATAGATGACAGTAGTCATACAAGCGCTCGGTCTAAAACCGTTTTTTTTAAATTAAAAGATACTATGAAATATTGAAAACTAACCTGTGAAAAGTGATCCCAACTGTGAGATTGAAACGAAATAGGCGCTGTCGGACGCATTTGACATTCATTTGACCAATCACTGCACACTAGTAACTGACAGATGAATGATCACAACGTACTTATAGTAAACCCAACTTAAGACTGAAACGAAAGAGGCGCTGTCGGACGCATTTGACATTCATTTGACCCATCCTTTTCGTTAGTTCCAATTTTTGCCATTTCAGAGATAAGTTGGGCGCACTGTACATTTCTTTCAAATTTAAAATCAATTCAATTTAAATTTCAAAGGAGATGTTTCAAAATGTATGGAGCCCCGGCCACGACTTTGTACACCATACTCAAAAATGGAGAAATACAATTAAAACAGTTTTCAATCATCCAATTCCTTTAAATTGCTTTAGTTTGGTGGTACAACACAAAAATGTACACGTAAAATTGCAACACACAAACTAAAATCCGTCATGGCGGTAAGCTGTCATCACATGTCACGTTGGTTGATTTGATTGAAGTTTGACATATGTACCTACATTTCTGTCATGTTGAGGTGACAGTAGCATGACAGTAGACAGTTCGTGATCTATGATCAATGACAAATTGGCAAGACGCCATGTTGAAACGTGATAAAAGTGAATGATAAATACAATTTTTGTACCAGAAAAGTATGCATTTAAGCAGTTTATCTTTATTTTTCTCGAATTCCATGGTTTTTTCTCGATTTTTCGAGCTACTGTACATATTGTGGGCCGGATTTGAAACATCTCCTTTAACAGCACAAATCGACATAATTTTTTTTCCGGCGTGCATTGACATTGAATACTACGGAGCGGAACGGTGTTTGGAGCCACTAATGGCTTCAATGAAGGTGCTGCAAAATGGCCGCGCTGACTTGGTTTCTAACTTCTATAATTATTGTAAGATTGCATTATGATGAAAAATTAAAATTTAATTCTGCCCTAAAAAGATCAATTTTTTAAATATTTGTGATTGTATTTATTTTTATAAGCAACGCCAAACAACAATTTGAAAGTTCAAATAGATATTCCATCATGTATCTATAGTACAAGAAACAAGTATTACTTATCGTGTTCATGCAAATCAGTCACTATTATCTTTAAAGGTCATTCGACTCTGGATAGTCGGTAATCGGTCAAATAACTCCAGAAGTTCAAAACTAGCAAGTATGTATTGAAACGGTGTATGTATGGGGACATATCAGTGAATTGTACCTATAGTCAAATTATGTAAATTGATTTGTGTTAGTGAATGATTGTTTTTGTTGTGGTTGTTCCAAAGACGGATCCATTGAGCCGGGGCCCACAGAGCGCGGGCGGCGGCGCCTGAGACTGCCTTGTTGGACTTAATCCAAAATTTTGGTGAAATATAAAAAGCAAAATATATGTGTTTTTATTACGATGACATGTTTTATTTACCCTCCGTGTAATGAGGGTAACCGCGTGTGAATTTTCCACTAGAGGCGCTAGTGAGAAGGGAGGTCTGTCTGTCACTTTTCGCTTGTCTGAATGGTCTGAATTTCATTTGTCGCTGTTTATGTATGGGCGGGCTTTGACAGCAAGACCTCACCTCGACGGTGGCGCCAGCTGGTGAGCACAAAAACGGCGACCCTCACTGTCGTGGTATTGGTAAAGTTATAATTAATTGCATGGCACACAAATTCCAACTTTCGGTCTATGTGATTAAGGTAGATTAAAATTGACGGTGGGATCTAAAAATGCCCGTCTTGGACCCGTGGTGGACCACGGACAAGAAAAGTGCCCGTGGTCCACCTGGGTGAACTAAGCAGGTGGAGTATGACCGACGTCTAATTCGCTGTATTATGGTCGTTTAAATAAAAGTCGATGCGATCAGTTAATAAAATTTATTAATAAAAATATATCATTTATACATTACACAACGACCGGGCATTCCGAATGCCGGCAAGTGATCAGTAATGGCACTGTTAGTCGCTGTACACCAAACTTGGTCGGTATAAACTCGCTTGACACATGTAAATAAACACTCATTACATTCTAAACTTACAGCAAACACTGGTTTTACATTTTTACACAATGATCGTTATATTATTATAGTTAGATATATCTAACACTATAAGAAATCGTTGAGATTCAAACGTAGATTTATATTTCGTACATTAAAGTTATTAGTGAGATAGGTACTTACATAAACAGACTGTGAACTTAGGGTTTTATTCTAGCGACAGTTTTTACTTAGTAAAAAGTGACTTTGTAGAAAATGCACCTTGTTCCCTGTTTAATAAGTTACATGCTTATAAAAGTAGGTATATTGAGCTGTTACGTTACTATAACTCGATAAAAAAGAATTATTTCGCTAATTGCACGTAAGTAGTTCTAATTTCCGTTGTACATTTCAAATTCTAAAAATGTCAGAGAAATATGGATTCGATAATTAGCCTATTTTAAGCTTTCATTTTAATTAATTATTATTAATAGTAATTTACTTTCGATGTTTCATTACCACAATAAAAACCGAATATTTTATTCTACATAATTACAATTACATTAATCGTTCCTATTTAAAAGGTCTATTATGGTACTGCTTGTTCATCATTCATTTAACAAAAATTCATAAATCGCAATATAAAGAGAATCAAAAGGAATTGATAATATGCATCTAATAAAAACTTTCTTCTGCTTTCAAGGACATTGAACGTAGGTACTATATATGTTACTCAAAAATAAATAATTAAACCTTTTACATTAATATGCAGATGAATTTTACGGAAGACATTTCAGTTATAATTTGAAGGTACCTAATATCATTTTGTAATCTGTTTTAGTTGCGTACAAAATAAGTTCAACAATAAAGAAAACCTGGTCACAGAACAGGAGTGATGTAAGAATGGCAACATACAGTAATAGACGGTTACCTTCACATTCGTTAGTAACAAGGCTTGTTTATGTTGGTGCCGTTGTGTCACTACATGTACGAGTTATTATAAACGTCTGTGTCTTTTATCATTCCTTTATCTTAAAGTTGTCAGGTAGAAATCGCTATTTCAGCGATAAGACCGCCTATTGTGTTTTAATGATTTGTTAAGTTATTTATACAATTCTTAGTTTGCAAAATAAAGTATATTGTAGTGTACCTTACTAAATACACGCGTACGTAACGTGTTTATTCATAGCACTAACGATATTAGCTTCGCCGAAAATCTTTGTGTTATAAGCTGCATACGTGCACACACAGCCAAGCCTTGTTGGAAGGTAAGCGATCAATTTGTCCAACTTCTCCCCCTACATGATGACGCAGGGCATGGCGCAGCACAGCGGCAGGCAGATGGGCACGGCCGTCTTCTTCTCGGTGCGCTTCTCTTTGCTGCGAGCGCCCGATTCGTACTCGTACATGCCGCGCCCTGATGCGTACGCGCCGCCGCCTTGCATCGCCATCGCCTGGGGGGAATATAATTAATAAAATGTTGCTAAACTTTGGTGTATCATGTGAATGACAGGCACTTACTTTACTATTTGCTTTTGCTGTGGGTAAGTTGAAATTAAGAGGAAGTTGTTTGAATAGAGATTACGACCGTTGCGACGGTATAAGCAAGAAAATATAGCTAACTACATAATTTACAAGTACAAAATATTCATAATAATGTGAGTGAAGTGTTAATCCCGTTCGCGTTAATAATATTTCTAGTGCTGCGGGTTGTATGAGCGCACTCTAATAAATATCTCATAGATTCAAATTCAAACTTGATTAGTACTTTTAATCCAGACTACAAGCACTAGGGAATTTTCCTCAAAATGGGACGCAAGGTTAAAAAATATACACAACAAAATTATACTCACACTGGACTCATATCCGCCGCCGCCGCCGCCGCCCTCTTTCTTCGCGAAGGGGGTGTGTCCGGGAGGATAGTAGACTGGTGGACCAGCCACGTTCTTGCTGGGGACCACGGGCGAGGGCTTGGCCAGCGTCCCGTTGGAGGCCTGGCCCTGCGCGCTCTCGTGCGTCACTTCCACCTTGCGACGGACCACGCCATCTGGTTGTGATGTGGGGAAACGCTGTGGGGAGATAATATTCATTTAAAAATGTACATTATTCTCGTACAAGATGTAATCAAAATAATACTTTCGACTACTTATCTCTTTTTCTTTTGGTTACATTCTAAATTCCTGTTCTAACTGGACTAACTATTCTAGTCGCGATTTGAGTCTCGTTCTGTATCGGTTGTCATGGGTGGCAGCGGAAGGTGGTGTGTCTCAGTGTTTGTCTGCTATTATAAATTCATACAAGAAAGTACCTAGCTAGAGACAAGTATTTACTTTTTTTTTAATATTGCAAATGCAATAATAATAAGGTATCATTTTGTGGTATAGCACTCCGGCTGATAACATTAACAAGAGATGATACGACACGTAGTACCCAAGGATGTTGTATGGGGACCCTCTTTTTACTTATTAATTGTGATAGCAGAACACGCATTCTGTGAAAACAGATGTCTACTTTCCACTTATGACAAAGACCCTGTTAGAAACTTTGACATACTTATTTATATTTCCACCACTTGTCATCCTTTGGGTCCTTAACCCTAAGCGCCAAACTAAAAGAAGATAATGAGGGTCGCCGTTTTTGTGCTCACCAGTTGGCGCCACTGTCGAGTGAGGTCCAGCTGTCAAAGCCCGCCTATACATAAACAGTGACAAGTGACATTCAGACAAGTGAGAAGTGACAGTGCCACAAACTGACCCGGTGGCCAAAATTGGAACTAATGCAAATGTTATACTGTTGTCAGACAAAGACAGTAGCGCCCCTCTTACCGGGTCAGATAAGTTTGTGGCACGGACAGACAGACCTCACTTTCCACTAGCGCCTCTAGCGGCGAATTCACAAGCTTTTACCCTCATTATACTCACAGCCTCCGGGAAGTCGGCGAGCAGATCGTCGAGCCGTTTGGGCGGCTGCTGCGCGTGCGACGGCGTCGCGGGGCGCGGGAAGGGCGCGGGCGACGGCGCGGGGGAGGGGGACAGCGTCGTGTTGTTGGGGAACCGCTGCGTTGTGTTCTGCGACGAGTACGACGTCTCCGAGTACTTGTAGCTTGTTGGACCCTGCGGAAGTTAACAGTGCTATTTATCATTGCTACCCTTAAGGCGTAGGTACTGTTGGGCACGGGTTATCCCATAATGTGAGTGGAAGTTCCACTCACATTGTGGGTACGTCCACTGTGCAACAAGCCGTTCCACAATGTTGTCTAGTGTGGATTGGCAAATTTTACACAGCTTTGAGGACTGTATAGAAAAGTCTCAGGTGTACAAGTTTACATTACCTAAATGTACCTTTTAAGTATATTTTCATTGAACCTATATAAAGAAATACCTTCAACCGGAATACGTTGAGGTCGAGTCATTTTGCGGCTGCCCCAAGAAAGATGGTAATAGTTATCCAGGCGTGTTCCACTGAACTATTTATAATAGTAAAGCCCTAATGAAAGCAATTTCTTTACGGGAAACCTTACCACCAACTCATAAAGAGGGGTTCGGAGGGTCTTTAGTCCTTAACAAACACATTCCGGCCGCATGGGATTGGCCGATTGGAGTCAGTATTTCAACTCAATACGGTCTAATTTTCCTTGACAAAATCATTGTTGGTGCTAAACTCACGTAGGGGCCGTGTCCATTGTGCGGCTCGGGCAGCAGCTTGGTCTCGTTGGCGGGCGACGGGTACACCATGCGCTCGTTGCTGTGCTCTGGCGGACAGACACCACAGTTTTATGTTAATAAATATGTATTTAGTACATGTACCGATCTTAGCAAGTACAAGTAGTCGTGTGACGGTGTGACAGATTATTGCGTGGTCGCGATTAGACAATTTGAGTGATGAGATGAGATGAATTTTTTTTTTCATGTAAGTGCCTACTGCCTACGCACTTGCACCGCAGGTATACAAGAAAATGTTCAAAAATACTTTAAATAAAGTTTATTTCATTGACGATGTGTCGTTGGAAAATCGTAAAGTTTGTCATTTCATAAAATGGCTAACTATTTCACAAAAGGTTATGTTTAAATTCCTACTATTATTTATTTAATGATAACGATATATAATATTTATTGTTTCATGAAATTATGAGATGTAGGTTTAATTATAATCATACTTAAATGCAAATAGCCTTGATGAAAAGTCAATATACCTAACGATCGGGCAATAAACCCTAGGTTAAGTGGTGATACATACCATCAGCGGTGGTGGTGACGCGGTAGGTGAGGCGCGAGTTGCAGTGCGCGCAGTGCTGGCAACCCGGAGATGGCGCAGGCGCGGCCGGCAGCGGAGCACCCGGCGCTGGGGAGGTGCTGTAATACACACACTCGTTGAATACAAGTTCGTGTTATACAAATACAAGTTTTTTTATAAACCATCGGTGTTATTTTCAAGCCATCGATAAAACTGATTCATTTTTTAATATAAAAATGAGATTCAGTTTTTAGGTAGTCTTTTTCAGCGTGTAAAAGTAAACTACAAATAGGTAGCATTATTCTCTTGAAATTCAATAAAAAAAATCCATAAATTTATTTAATAATTATAAAATTTATGAATGAGTTTTTTAATGCATTTACAATGTGCATTTAGTAGTTATTATTATAGTTATAGTTATCATTACCTCATGGTTAATAAGGGCAAAATCATGACAATTGAACCTTAACTAAAAAGAATATTGAAAACAGACCTTAGTAAAAGCTAAATTAATGGCATCACCATCTTTAACAGCTAATAATAGACAATCAAACTTTATCCAAATCTTCAAAACAAGTCTAATTAGACCAAATTAGATTTGTCGACAGAAAGCATTAATATGATCAAAGCAGTCAAAAGCTAGACTCACGCGCGCATCGTCTCGGCGGAGCTGACGTAGGTGTGTTGGTGGTCGGCCACGGTCGGCAGCGGCACGGCGGTCGGGTCCTGGTCCGCCGGCACCTCGTACGTGTACGTCTTCACCGTCGTCGTCACTTTGTTCATCGGGGTGCTTGCGCGCGGGAGCTGCAGGTGAAAGAAGTAAATAATAAGGCTTTTGTAGTTCAGTATTTATGTATTTTTATTCGACGAACAGAAAAGTGGTTTAAATGATTTCATCTCTGATGCATGTATCTGCTCCTACAGAATTTATGATAATGTTAAACTGATTACTTTCGTAGTGTGGTGGCGAAGACGCTTGTTAACGATATTAATTTACTCTTCAACATTATACTAAAAGTGGTTCAATTTAGTCAAACATACGTAGAGAAATTCCTTTGGTGCAGGAATTTCGTAATATGTGAATAATTTACGCGACAGAACCCTCACAATGCCTCAAAGTGTTTTACCAATATATTTTACGATATTTCGCAAAAATATCCAGTTGTAAAATAAAAAACAGATACTTGATACAGATAAAAAATAAATACTCTTTATTTTAGTTGATGACTACTAGTACCAAAAGGAACCTATACAAGTAAGTTTGGGTGTTTTGTAATAAATAAAGGCATATAAATATCAACTTTGTTCTTCCTTGCTAATCTCTCGTTCAACAGTAGGTCTCTAATCATGCAGTGCACAATACTCACAGTGCCGGTGGCGGAAGGCGGATGGCTGCAGTGCAGACACACGGGTTGCGGCACGGCCAGCGGCACCGCCGGCGAGATCTGTGCCGGCACCACCCGGGACTCTGCGGGCAAACATCACACATATTAGTTAGCTAGGCTAGATCCCTTACTACCCCTAAGGTAAAGGGTCCTCCTGTCTAGTAATATTTAATAGTATAAGTGTCCAGTAATATTTGTTTTATGATGGATTGTAAATTGTAACGTTTACCGTCGTATACGCAGTTAAAATTACGGCAAACGGGAAAATAGTCCACGGGCCTAGTGACTTTATTTAAAAAACAAAATATATATTTGATACATTTTTAAAGCAATGAACGAAAGGTATATAATTAGCTTTCTGTGAAGCCTGTCAAGCTAGGTACTACCCTCTCTGTTTTGGCCCCCAAAATACTCGTTGTATTTTAACTGAAGCCAAGACACACTTTTTTCTTCTTTGTAGACGAATAATCCGTCAGTGACACTGACACCATAGATACAAGCGATATGACCACGTACCTACAATCCGGTGACTCATCTGCTCGTTTGTAAGCTATTTACATAAAATAGTATCATTAATACATCTGTGCCCTTCATAAAAATGCATTAACCATGGATTTCAATAACGTATTATGGTGCGTCATCGATAATAAAACTTAATTGATTTATTCTTGCTGTAGTAGCTTGATGTAGGAGTTAGGGTGTAATTTTTGGAATCAACGGAACTTTTGGAGTTTTGGAGCTAATTATACAGCATTTTTTGATGATAAGATGGTGCCTACCAGTTTTCTCTTCGCGGTACATCTCCTGGCGCACTTCAGCAGCGCGTGTGATGGTGGGTGGTGGCGGACTGCCCCACGAAGAGCTCTCCAGTCGCTCCTCGCGCTTCAGGGTTGAGTACGCGCTGGATGGAGATTTGGCTGGGGTTCTGTGAACATAATCATTTATTGTAGAAGTAGAAGAAGCTGAATAAGCATTCTTTATCTCAACCGCAATGGAATAACATAGTGTGCAAAGAATCCTGACTTTTGTTATGATACGCGAATGATTTGTAGAAAAATATTGTGACAACCCTGGCGCATCGACTTCGCTACGCCGAAAACAATAAACAATAGGGGCCATAAACATGTCGCGCAACAATAGAAACAATAGGAGCGCGGCTCTCTCAAAAGGACGCACGACGCTTCGACCATTACGGCAATAGTCATACGGGCGAAAGTCGGTTGCAAGGAACGTTCTCGAACTTTATTTCGACGCGGGTCCGGACTTCGCGGGAATATTCTCGATTGTCGTGAATGGTGGGTGAGTGGTATATAAAGGGGCGATCGGCCAACCACGGACATTCTAGTTTCGGAAGCGAAACCAGGAAGATACCAGCGATACCTACGAGCGATACCAGTGAGAAGTGAAGTGATTTCTACGGGCGATACAGTGTTCGACGAGTGTGTTTACGAGTACCTACGTACATAGTGTTGTGGTGTGTACTGTGTACAGTGTGTAATTGTGTATCTACGAGTACAATAAAGTCTTTGTGGTACATTTTGGCATTTTCTCGAACCCATTACTCCTGACACGTAACAATTGGTGATAGAAGCGGAATGCCTGTAGTACCGCAAAGTGAAGACGGGATTCGCACGCGACGGCAGACTGCATTGGATGCCGCACGGATGGAGTCGCCTGGGCGTGACCGCACGGAAACGGAGACCACCGCTGAACGTACGACTACGTCAGCTGCATCAGCGACGACACCGGGCGCATTTGATATGGCCTCCTTATTAACCGTCTTACAACGCCTGGAAAGTAAACTGGAGAGCAAATTGGAGAGCCAGCGCGAAGCCATACAACGGAGCCAGCGCGAAGCAATGGAGAGCCAGCGCGAAGCAATGGAGAGCCTGCGCGAAGACATGAAGAGCCAGCGCAAAACCATGGAGGCGGGCCTAGGGACAATCGATGCAAAGCTGGACGGTTTCCAGGGCGATTTGAACGTCGTGAAGGAGGATCTAGAATTGGTCAAGGTGCGAACATCCGAGCACGACCAAGCCCTCAAGACCCATGACGCGTTACTCAACTCCCACGAAACTAGGCTCGTGGATTTGGACAAGAAGCTGCAAAAAATGAAGGTTTTGGGCACGGCAGCAACCAGCCCATGTCCTGGGGCCCCGAAATTTAAGGTCCCAAGTTTCGACGGCACGACCTCGTGGACAGCGTTCAGGCACCAGTTCGAGGTAGTTGCAAATGGGAATGGCTGGGAAGACGAGCACTCATTGGCAGCACTTACCTTAGCTCTTCGAGGGGAGGCACTGCTGGTGCTTGAGAACCTGCCCGCCGAGCGACGCACCTTGGAGTCGTTATTTAAGGCCTTGGAAGCTCGATACGGGGAAAAGCACCTGGAGCACGTGTACCGCGCGCAACTTAAAGACCGAGTACAGAAGTCGAGCGAAGGACTGCAGCAATGGGCTACGGAGATCGAGCGCCTCGTACGCCGAGCCTATGCGTCGAGTTCCACACCCGTCGAGGACAAAGTGTTAGAGGCCTTCGTCAGCGGTATACGGGACCCCGAAGTGAGAGCAACGGTGCGCTTGGGTCATCACGCCACATTGGAAGCAGCTTTAGCGCATGCTCTTGAAGTGGAAGCGGTACGAAGCGACTATAAAAGTTGCAAGGTGCGCGAAGTCGTAGCAGCGATTCAACCTCGTACCGGGCCTATCTGTTACGGATGCGGCGAACGAGGCCATATAAGGATTAACTGCCGAACTCGGAAGCAACCAAAATCGGTGTCGACGGCTACCCAAGTCGACACCCAGGAGCCGTTAAACTAAAAGGCGCCAGCGCCGCGGGGCGGGCACTGGCTGGACTTCGTCGAGCCCCTACTGTCTTGGTATCACAAGCTTGTGACGGCAACAGTCTCGTAACTACCGGAGAAATAAATGGCATACCCTGTCGCTTTACTATTGACACGGGAGCATCGAAATCCATCGTTCGACCGGAACTACTCAAGCGGACTATCATGTGGGAAAATGGACGACCATCATGCAATCTGCAGACAGCGACAGGCCAGCCAGTGACCGTCCTAGGAGTTACGGAAGCAAGACTGAAACTCGGAAGTGACATTTACACGCAGTCTGTTTTAGTGGCGAATATAACTGACGACTGCATTATCGGACTGGACTTTCTACGGACACATCACTGTATAGTTGATATAGCCAGAGGAGTGTTAAGCTTCAAGGATCAAGAAGTCTTCTTGGACGGTTCATGTTCAGGAGCAGTGTACTGTTTGAGGACTGTGAAGCTGGCACCCAGATCGGAAACCTTGGTCCAGATTAGGTTTCCCGAAAAGATACAGCTGGATCGATGTGTCGTAATAGAAGATTGTGGAGATCATCCTAGTTGGATCACGGCAAGGACACTGCTCATGACCAAACGTGACGCCAAATTAAAGGTCATCAATCTTAGCAGCACGCCGATATACCTCGCAAAGAATACGGTTATCGGCCGATGTGAAACCGTGGACAGCTTGAGGAAGGTCCAAGAAAACTCAGACAAACCTCGATCAACGGATCACATGACATCTTTGCTGGAGGCGACAAGGAGGAATTTGAGCTCCGAAGAATATACTCAGGCAGCAAAGTTGTTAATGGACTACAAGGACATCTTTACCAGAGGAGATAGCGACCTGGGAAGAACAAATCTTGTCACTCACTCAATAGATACTGGTACAACCTTACCAATCAAGCAAAGACCAAGACGAGTACCATTGGCAAAGGAACACGAAGTTGCTGAAATGATTCAGGACATGGTGCGCAGCAAGGTCATCGAACCGTCAACTAGCCCTTGGTGTTCACCTGTGGTGCTCGTGAAAAAGAAGGATGGCAGTACTAGATTCTGTGTTGACTACAGGATGCTTAACAACGTTACCAAGAAGGACAGCTACCCTCTGCCTCGGATTGACGACACATTGGATATGCTTGGTGGCATGAAGTGGTTTTCGACGGTCGACCTGAAGAGTGGTTACTGGCAAGTAGAAGTCCGGCCAGAAGACAAAGAGAAGACCGCCTTTACCACCGGAACCGGAAATGGCTTGTGGCAGTTTCGCGTAATGCCTTTTGGATTATGTAACGCTCCTGCCACTTTTGAGCGTCTCATGGAGCGAGTGTTGGTGGGACTTTTGGGGGACGCTTGTCTGGTATACCTCGATGACGTCATAGTCATGGGACGAAACTTCGTGGAACACAAGCGAAATCTGGAGAAGGTATTCAGACGATTCCGTGAGTCCAACCTAAAGCTCAATCCGAAGAAATGTGACTTCTTCAAGAAGGAAGTATCATTTTTGGGACACATCATATCGGACGAAGGTGTTCGAACTGATCCAGACAAGATAAGAGCTGTTCAAGAATGGCCGACACCAAAGAACAAGACCGATGTGAGAGCCTTCTTGGGGCTATGTGCCTATTACCGTCGGTTTGTGAAGAACTTCTCAGAGATAGCCAAGCCATTACACCGTCTCACAGAGGACAAGAGAATCTTCAGTTGGGATTCCGATTGCGAAGATGCGTTTGTTCGCTTAAAGGAACGTCTGTGCTCGGCTCCGATTCTCGGCTACCCCAGAAGAGAAGGGAGATTCACAGTAGACACGGACGCTAGCAATACTGGCATCGGAGGGGTGTTATCGCAAGAACAGGACGGCCAGCAGGTGGTCATTGCGTACTTTAGCAAGACCCTTTCGAAACCGGAAAGGAATTATTGTGTGACTCGGCGAGAATTACTGGCTGTGGTGAAGACCCTTCAGCACTTCAACAAGTATTTGCTGGGACGCGAGTTCACAATAAGGACGGACCACGCCGCTCTGAGATGGCTTCTGCAATTCAAGAACCCGGAAGGCCAGGTTGCAAGGTGGATCGAACAGCTTCAAGAGTTCAACTTCGTAATAGAGCATCGCAACGGAAGAGCTCATTCGAATGCCGACGCCCTGTCACGACGCCCATGCTCCGAAGAATGTCGACATTGCATCAAGCATGAGGCCAAAGAAGAGGTCAGGGTAATAAGGATGCAGGACCTAGATGAGTCTTGGGGAACGGAGCAAGTAAGCCAAGCTCAGAAAGAAGACAAAGACCTCAGCCTGATCATGGAATGGAAAGCCAAAGGACAGAGGCCCCTGTGGAGTGATGTGTCAGCCTCGAGCGCAACGACTAAGGCATACTGGGCTCAGTGGGACAGCCTTATATTGGAGAATGGCGTGCTTTACCGGAGCTGGGAATCACTCAACGGAAAGGAAAAAACCCTGCAAATGGTTATTCCCAGGAGTAAAGTGGCTGATTTGCTGAAGCTCGTACATGATGGCACTTCTGGTGGGCATCTCGGCATCAAAAAGACCCTCGTAAAGATACGAGAACGCTTTTATTGGGTGCGGTGTCGAGAGGACGTTGAAGATTGGTGCAAGAAGTGTACCGTGTGCGCTTCAGTGAAAGGGCCCCGCACTAGAACCAAGGGAAAACTACAGCTGTATAACGTCGGAGCCCCTTGGGAAAGAATCGCCATAGACGTTGCTGGCCCATTCCCTCAGTCTGAAGACGGGAATAGATTCATCATCGTGGTTCAAGACTACTTCAGCAAATGGCCGGAAGCGTTTGCAACTCCGAACCAAGAGGCGAAGACCGTGGCCAAGAAACTTGTCGAGGAGGTAGTATGCCGCTTTGGTGTACCATTGGAGTTACACAGCGACCAAGGCAGGAACTTCGAGTCGACGTTATTCCAGGAGATGTGTGATCTTTTGGGAATAAATAAGACACGTACCACACCGGCGCATCCTCAATCTGACGGCATGGTGGAGAGATTCAACCAAACGTTGGAACATCACTTGGCCAAGGTCGTCGAGGAACATCAGCGAGACTGGGATCGGTACATTCCTCTGTTCCTGATGTCATATCGCTCTGCCATACACGAATCCACGGGATTTACACCCGCTAAAGTTAACTTCGGAAGAGAAATGCGTCTGCCATTGGATTTGCTTACCGGAACACCGCCAGATGCCCCGAAACCAACCGTTGAATACATCGCGGACTTACGGAAACAATGGGACGAGCATGACTAAGAGGGGGGCAATGTGACAACCCTGGCGCATCGACTTCGCTACGCCGAAAACAATAAACAATAGGGGCCATAAACATGTCGCGCAACAATAGAAACAATAGGAGCGCGGCTCTCTCAAAAGGACGCACGACGCTTCGACCATTACGGCAATAGTCATACGGGCGAAAGTCGGTTGCAAGGAACGTTCTCGAACTTTATTTCGACGCGGGTCCGGACTTCGCGGGAATATTCTCGATTGTCGTGAATGGTGGGTGAGTGGTATATAAAGGGGCGATCGGCCAACCACGGACATTCTAGTTTCGGAAGCGAAACCAGGAAGATACCAGCGATACCTACGAGCGATACCAGTGAGAAGTGAAGTGATTTCTACGGGCGATACAGTGTTCGACGAGTGTGTTTACGAGTACCTACGTACATAGTGTTGTGGTGTGTACTGTGTACAGTGTGTAATTGTGTATCTACGAGTACAATAAAGTCTTTGTGGTACATTTTGGCATTTTCTCGAACCCATTACTCCTGACACGTAACAATATATTAAACTAGCTGTTGCCCGCGGCTCCGCCCGCGTGGAACTCAGTGTGTCACAAAGTTATTTCTGCGTTAATCCCGACCCCACACATATTAAGACACACTCCACACATCTTAAGAACAGTTGATTTTTTACTACGTTTTAGTCATACCGTACATCATACCGTACAAAAATCCGTTATGTAGATCTTGAGAAAATCGATAAAAAGACTTTAAGATATAAACGTCGGGGGTTTTTCATTCCAAACTATTATATTTTTAAACTACATTGGTAGTTTTTCATTCGGGTGCCAAAACATAAACCAGCTAAAGCGATGCTGACCCTCGAAAAAGCAACATAAAGTTGATCATGAGAAAAAAAGCCGGTTCGATTCCCGATATATGTATAGATATCCCGATATATAGATATTAATGAGCCCGCGACTTCATTCGCTCATGGAAGCTTTTCCCGCGTAAATCTCGATCCCGCGGGAAGTCCGGAACAAAAAGTAGCTTATATAATGCTACATAACCTCCTCTACCTCCCACTGAAAGTCCCATAAACATCTGAACCCACGACCTCATTCCCGGGTATGAGTTTTTACTTTAATTCAGGGATAAACAGTACCCTATATGTTGCTTCAAAACTTCCTCAATCTCCTAGTAAAGGTCGCATAAAAATTTAAGCCCGCAACTACGCGCAGGAGTTTATTCCGCGTAACTCCAGATCCCGCGGGATTTCCGGGAAGACAGACTTGTTAGTTTTATATTAATGTTTGTTTAGAAGCTATTTATACCCTATACGCGAAGAAGGTTTTCCCACGTAAATTCCGATCCCGCGGGATTTCTGGGATAAAAAATATCCTATATGTTAATCTAAGTTGCCCTCTATGTGTGTGCCAAATTTCATGAAAATCGGTTCAGTAGTTTTTGCGTGAAGGAGTAACAAACAAACAAACAAACAAATACACAAACTTTCACATTTATAATATTAGTAGGATAGTAGGATTGGAAATGATTAATTAGCGCATTACTCACCCACGCTTGTAATCGAACGATGTACTCTCAGCCGTGTCGGATGCATATCCACCTGAAACCAGACATGATAAAATATATATTGTGTATAGCTACTTGCCTAATTAAAAACCATGACTTAGTCTAAATCTATTGCTATGCTACAATCCACAAATATAAAATACCTGCTTAAAACTCTATACTAAGAACATTTCAATAGAATTTACCGTGCCACAAATTCATCTACAATAATACACAAAAAGCTATTTTATATTAAACTAATTTCTAGTTTTCTACATAACGATCACAATGTAACTAGCATTAAATCAGCCTACAAATGCCGCAGGGAGCTTATAAAACATGCGTTTTGATCAATTTCCCACGGCAGATGATCAAATGATTGACAATTCATGTTTCATCATGTTTTCTAGCAGGAAAGTTTCATAATTTATGCAGTTTATGAAACTGAACATCAATGGTGAATGATGAAACTCAAAACAACCATGCTGTAGGTATACCTAGATTCACGATACCACTGCTGGCCAAGTTTGTCCACAAATGACCTTAGAACGAAATGAAAAACAAGTTTTACCACCGCACCGTAAACATTGTATTTTATTTTTCTTTTTTATCTACGCTCTTTTAGTAAGAAAATGTGAAAAATAGATTACAAAATACGCGCCTTATAAATCCACATAAAATGTACGCGACCACGTTTATTATATATTTTTAAAATATTACTTAGAACCATTAAAAGATGAGCAAATTGAATCTTAGAGTATATTCATAAAAGTTAGCTGTCTTGTTAAATTTTCAGCTAGTTACTCATTTAAAAAATAGGGTAACGAAGGTTTGCACAAATATTGAAGGATGACGATTCGAAATAATATAATTGCCTGATAGCCTGATAGGAGACAAATTAAATTTGGGGGTAGGCAGACTACCAATTAGGGAGAGTTTAATCGCTTACTCTTGTAAAGCTGCCTCTCCTGATCCTTCTGGAGATCGTCTAGCAATGAATCTAGCTCTTCAACGTTTTGTGTCATCTCCTTTGTCACTTTAGAACTCTTCACTTTCGAGTAGCCTGGAAGATTAAAAAATAAGGCTACCGTTACAACACATAGTATTTATGAGTATCTACATCTTTATTTAACTGGCAAACTCAACAAAGTTTTACAGACAGTAAGGAGAAGGTTGCACTCAACCAGGTAATGTACGCAATCGTCAGTTACTTACCAGGTGTAGATCCAGTGGTAGTCTCATAGTTGTATGTCCGTGTGCCCGTGGTGATCGGGGGCAGCTCCCGCTCCTCACGCTCGTAGTAGTACGAGCTGGTCTCGCTGGCCTTCGGGATGGTCTTCGGTGGGATTGTGAACTCCTGGAACGGATTTTAATGTTCTATCGTACATAATTATATAATTCATGTTCAAATATCAGTATATCACAGCTTTACATCTCAGAGATTTCCTGAGACATAAAAATTTGGGTAATGGGACATAGGGTAAAATGCTAACATTGGAGTTCTTTTAATATATTTCGTCACTTCAGACTACCACACAATCTGCAATGGCTTCCAGTGATACCAGAAAAACCGAAATATAATTTATGTGAAGTGCAAGCCTTGATTATAAGGCATTCAAATCATAATATTGCAGTGTTCTCTGATGAAATGCTAGTGTCCAGTTACAGACAGGTATTGTTAATTGACTACTCATGTGTTTACTATCAAGTGTTCTCACCTCAACAGTGTGCATATCCTTCCTATCGTACTTGCCGCTGGGGTGTTTTTCCTCCTTGTATTCATAGTGATATTCGCGGGTGCCCGCGCCGCTACGGCCTAAAGAATCCAGCTTGCTGCCTTTTGGCAGTAGCTCGGATTTTATCATATCTGCAAAGAACAAACTTGCCTTCAAAGAAAAGAAGGAACGGCTTTTTTAAGCAAAAAATGTTGTCATTCTTGTGATCAATTCACACGATTAATAAAATTTTTAACTTAGGTAAGTTTTTGACTAAAAATGACTGTATGGTATGTGTAACTTTTATATTAATAGCA
Source organism: Hesperia comma (assembly GCA_905404135.1). Taxonomy (NCBI): domain Eukaryota; kingdom Metazoa; phylum Arthropoda; class Insecta; order Lepidoptera; family Hesperiidae; genus Hesperia; species Hesperia comma. The sequence continues at coordinate 5,726,601 of FR990036.1, forward strand.
CGTTCCTAATTACTAGGTGTTAATTAGATACTTAGGTACAATTACCTACAATAGAACAAGCATATTTACATTTTTGATTACATACTAATTTAATCATAATTCTTCGATCAACAATCCCATAAAACCATCTTACAGTCCTTGAAAACACTTGTGGGTAATCGTCATCAATATTAGCATAATGTATTTTGTAGTGTTGTATTTAGCAAGCTATATCTTACCGAACTGTTCGTCGGCGTACGGCACAGTGCCTCTGCTGCTGGAGTATTCCTTGTACTCCTTATGCTTGCTGTACGACTTTGCTGCCATTTTGCCACTGTGCTATCGTATACCTGCAACAATTGATGAGAATTTTAGTATGAAAATACATAGTTTAATAGTCTTATAGGTTAATAGGTACCTACCTAAAAAGGAATAATAATGTTTCAATAACAGCTTAGTCATAATATAAGATTGGAAAGTTCAAAATAAAATAGTATGCATTTAAATTTTCATGAAATGTGAATTAAGACTTATAAAAGACGGTTAGTTTGAGAAACTGTCAATTCTTTTGTAAGACTACAACATAAGCACTTAATGATAATGCAGAAAGCAGATACTCTGATATTCGGCAAACATAAATCACGTGCAGTTGAACATGCAGACAAAAAACGACGTGGCGACATTTTTCAGTTTATATTTGGAAGGAACACGTTTTTATAAAAAAATACTGGCAAAGAACTGCACTCTGATGAGACGTAGCCAGGACGTAGCGTATCAAGATTCATACCGCTGGTTTACACGAATAACCACACAATCCAAAAAACACACATTTTATGATTTTACAGGGCAGCCATTTAAAAATTAAACAAAATATTAATTCTCTTATCTTTTCATGTATTTTATCAATAGAAAAATAAAATGTATACATTGAAAGGGCATTAATCAAAGTTTAATCAAAATCGAAATATTTTGGTTTTTGTCATCAAGTACCAGAATTAATAATTAAAAACTGCACGTCATTCGACTTGTTACAAAATGAGTTTTAGTATATTATTGTGACAACCCTGGCGCATCGACTTCGCTACGCCGAAAACAATAAACAATAGGGGCCATAAACATGTCGCGCAACAATAGAAACAATAGGAGCGCGGCTCTCTCAAAAGGACGCACGACGCTTCGACCATTACGGCAATAGTCATACGGGCGAAAGTCGGTTGCAAGGAACGTTCTCGAACTTTATTTCGACGCGGGTCCGGACTTCGCGGGAATATTCTCGATTGTCGTGAATGGTGCGTGAGTGGTATAAAAAGGGGCGATCGTTCAACCGCGGACATTCTAGTTTCGGAAGCGAAACCAGGAAGATACCAGCGATACCTACGAGCGATACCAGTGCGAAGTGAAGTGATTTCTACGAGCGATACAGTGTTCGACGAGTGTGTTTACGAGTACCTACGTGCATAGTGTTGTAGTGTGTACTGTGTACAGTGTGTAATCGTGTATCTACGAGTACAATAAAGTCTTTGTGGTACATTTTGGCATTTTCTCGAACCCCATACTCCTGACACGTAACAATTGGTGTCAGAAGTGGGATGCCTGTAATACCACAAAGTGAAGAAGGGATTCGTACGCGACGGCAGACGGCATTGGATGCCGCGCGGATGGAGTCGCCGGGTCGCGACCGCATGGAAACGGAGACCACCGCTGGACCAACGACTACATCAGCTGCAGCAGTACCGACACCGAGTGCATTCGATATGGCCTCCTTGTTAACCGTCTTACAGCGCATGGAAAGTAAAATGGAGAGCCAGCGCGAAGCCATACAGCGGAGCCAGCACGAAGCAATGGAGAACCTAGAAAGTAAACTAGGGACAATCGATGCAAAGCTCGATGGTTTCCAGGGAGATTTGAACATTGTGAAGGAGGATCTAGAAATGGTAAAGGTGCGTACATCCGAGCACGGCCAAGCCCTCAAAAGCCATGACGCGTCAATCAACAGCCTCAGTGCGTCAGTAAACTTCCACGAAACTAGGCTGGTGGATTTAGACAACAAGCTGCAGAAAATAAGGGTTTTGAGCACGGCAGCAACCAGTTCATCTCCTGGGGCACCGAAATTTAAGGTTCCAAGTTTCGACGGCACGACCTCGTGGACTGCGTTCAAGCATCAATTCGAGGTAGTTGCAAATGGGAATGGCTGGGAGGATGAGCACTCGTTGGCGGCACTCACCCTAGCGCTACGAGGAGAGGCACTGCTTGTGCTTGAGAACCTGCCCGCCGAGCGACGCACCTTGGAGTCGCTATTTAAGGCCCTGGAAGCTCGATACGGGGAAAAGCATCTCGAGCACGTGTACCGCGCACAACTTAAAGACCGGTCGCAGAAGTCGAGTGAAGGACTGCAGCAGTGGGCCACGGAGATCGAGCGCCTCGTACGCCGAGCCTACGTGTCGAGTTCCACACCGGTCGAAGACAAAATATTAGAGGCCTTCGTCAGCGGCATACGGGATCCTGAAGTGAGAGCAACGGTGCGCTTGGGTCATCACGCAACCTTGGAAGCAGCTTTAGCGCACGCCCTTGAAGTAGAAGCGGTACGAAGTGACTATAAAGGTTATAAGGTGCGCGAAGTGGTGGCAGCGATTCAACCTCGTACTGGGCCTATATGCTACGGATGCGGTGAACGAGGCCATATAAGGATTAACTGCCGGACTCGGAAGCAACCGAAATCGGTGTCGACCGCTACCCAAGTCGACACCCAGGAGCCGTTAAACTAAGAGGCGCCAGCGCCGCGGGGCGGGCACTGGCTGGACTTCGTCGAGCCCCTACTGTTTTGGTATCACAAGCTTGTGACGGGAACAGCCTCGTAACTACTGGAGAAATAAATGGCATACCCTGTCGCTTTACGATTGACACGGGAGCATCGAAATCCATCGTTCGACCGGAACTACTCAAGCGGACTATCATGTGGGAAAATGGACGACCATCATGCAATCTGCAGACCGCGACAGGCCAGCCAGTGACCGTCCTAGGAGTTAAGGGAGCAATGTTTGAAGACCAGCGAAAAGATGAAAACCCGGTACGATCGCGATGCTCGGAAACATGGTTTCAAGGAGGGAGATTCTGTATGGTTGCACAATCCACTGCGGAAGAAAGGGAAGTCTCCGAAGCTACAAGCACGATGGGAAGGCCCTTACACAGTTGTCACGAGGATTAACGACGTGACCTACCGAATCAGACAAGGGGACAGAAGAAAGCCGAAGATCGTGCACGTGGACAGATTGGCACCATTTCATGGATCGAATAATGCTCGGGACGAGCATGACTAAGAGGGGGGCAATGTGACAACCCTGGCGCATCGACTTCGCTACGCCGAAAACAATAAACAATAGGGGCCATAAACATGTCGCGCAACAATAGAAACAATAGGAGCGCGGCTCTCTCAAAAGGACGCACGACGCTTCGACCATTACGGCAATAGTCATACGGGCGAAAGTCGGTTGCAAGGAACGTTCTCGAACTTTATTTCGACGCGGGTCCGGACTTCGCGGGAATATTCTCGATTGTCGTGAATGGTGCGTGAGTGGTATAAAAAGGGGCGATCGTTCAACCGCGGACATTCTAGTTTCGGAAGCGAAACCAGGAAGATACCAGCGATACCTACGAGCGATACCAGTGCGAAGTGAAGTGATTTCTACGAGCGATACAGTGTTCGACGAGTGTGTTTACGAGTACCTACGTGCATAGTGTTGTAGTGTGTACTGTGTACAGTGTGTAATCGTGTATCTACGAGTACAATAAAGTCTTTGTGGTACATTTTGGCATTTTCTCGAACCCCATACTCCTGACACGTAACATTATCATGAATAGGAACATAAATCAAAATAGCATGAAATGCAGCACTTTTTATTAAAAATATTATGATCGAAAATAGACACAATTTTATCTTCAATATTCAAGCAACTCAAAATAAATCAATATTGTAGAAAATATTGCCTAAATTAACACTCGATTATTTGGAAATAAGATAATATTCTAGAAAGTTTCATGTGCTCTCGCGAAAACAATAATAGCAACTGGCGAACATAGATTGTTGCACAAATATGGCGTGATAAATCAACCAATCACAAAACAACATTTTTGCGCGCCATTATGCCGGTTTTGCCGTTATGAATGTGAGTCTTAGGCGGCCTCTAAACGGTCAATTATATTGCGCAATATTGCAAATTGTGCAATATAATTGACCGTTTAGGGTTAATATTGAGGATTGCGCAATTATTGGCCGAAAGTTTGAGCGAGTTTAATTTTTATTGCACCATATTTTTCTATTGCATCGTGTAGGGTCAGTATTGCGTAATATTTTTCAGTCTGTGGTTGAAAAGGTGGTATTGCTTCCCTCATGTTTGTATTTTTTTTCTCAATCAATAGCGTGACCTATCCTAGTAGCTTTTGAAACTGTTCAGAGTTCAGTCGTACAAAATTTTTGAAGTCTGCTTCCTCAGTTAACATCGAGTCTTTTAAAAGATTTTCGTGAGTATATTTCTGCCTTTTCTTGTACCAATCTTTCGACCAGCGACGTGTTCGTTTCCGTTTACGTTTAGCCACAAGCAACAGCACTACAGCTGCAGCTAAATCTTGTTCGGGTATGTTGCCGCACGGTGCACACGGGATCAATACTATTCTCCGACTGAACACGAAAACATTGTGCAGTTCGTATATTGTGCAATATAATTGCTCGTTTGGATTCAGAGCGCCTTTCAATCTTATTGTACAATAAAAGTATTGTACAATGTTATTGTAGGTCTAGGGGCCGCCTTACTGAGCATGAAATAAGCACTATTTTGGAATTGGCTGTGTTATAAACTGTTATTTTCAAAATTTTGTTTTGTGCGAGTATTCATGAAAAGCAGCGATTACGATATAAAACTGTAATAATTTAACTAAGATCAATATTTTTTTGGAGGTACATAACTACATACTTAGGACCTTTTTATATTTATGTAAGTTTTTGAATGACTAACAGAAATAATTTTGATTAAACTCGTACTCCGTTCGCGTTCGATATGGAATTATTTTTAATGATCACCTACACAAAAATGCCAGCTTTCCGCCTCTGTAATTAAGGTTCATTTTAAATTGACGCCGAGAATTTATCTTGCCTTAAGTAAAATTTGTTTTTGTGAGCACCCATAATAAATTTGTTATTAGCGGAAAGTGGTAAGTTTATCCATATTCTTAGCGACTCAAGTGAGAACGGGTATGCTAGGCCCTGAAATAAATACAATGGAAAAGATGAGATTTGAGGCAACGTAGCTACACACATATCATCATGAATCCATAACTGTCCCACAGCTGGGCACGGATCTCTGTCGTAAAGTGAGGACTGTATCCCATAGCTCATCAATCTACCCAAATACGGATTGGCAAACAGAAATAAAAGTTAGCCTGAATTTTCTGTTCTGAGACATTGAGGTAGTACATAGTATCTCAATGTTCTGAGAGGCTTTATTGTGTGGCCTTGGCCTCTTTCCTGCGAACCACCCAACTAAATCCTAACTTAATCATTCAATGAAAGACGTACCTAGCGTAGCCGTCCAACTAAATGCCTACCACTACAGTTACTACTTAAGTTAATTCTAAAATTCAAACACGAAAGGTTGTTTTTAACCGACTTCAAAAAGGGATATTCTCAAATCGACTGTTTTTTTATGTGCAACCTACCTCATACCTAACCGATAAACCGATTTTGATGTTTTTTGTATTCCAAAGGTACCTGTGTAGTGCTTCACGCACGTCTGGTGCCATAATTATAATAAGTATATTAAGCGACATCTGACGGGGAGTTTTTCGACATAATTACCTATTGATTTTGAACTCAATTTTTATTTGTGAAAAGTTATACCTACAATGTAACAAAAATTTTGAACGTAGCACCACAGCACCATATTTTTTTTGTTCAATATTATCAGTATTCTGTGGTATTTACGTTCATTGTCACGCAAAAGTATGTGGTAAAGTAATAAATTAAAATTATGCTTAATATTTGAACAGCTGAGCTTTAACCCTGGCGCGCCAAATCTGGAGGCATGTTCTGTGTCATGGCCAGATAAGTTGTTATTGAACGTGTAAACTTCGGTTCGTTTATTTTACAACCCTATAATATAAACATAATTAAAATATAATGTTCATTGAAAGAAAAGTAAAAACAAAACATTTGCCGGCTTAAAACATGTAATTTTGTGTTCGTTTATAGTCTAACTAAGTACCTACTTACTTAAATATTTACAACTCAACTTTATTCAGATTTTAACTTCTACCTAATACCTACCTAAACTCTCTTCTTGTGACTTCAGTTAACGAATAGTAAGATGACCTTGCTAGAACACAGGCTCAAAGTTCCCACGGAAATCTTTTTCTCCGTAATATTTGCCAGACACAGGAACAAAGCACCTTTGTATGGTAAATAGTAGATACTTACGCAAGTTTGGAAATATGTACTGTAAAGACCAAAAAGTGCCTTAAGTAATAAACATGCTTAGATAAATCGTTTTCGTATTTTACTTGTTATGGCTATCAGTACATGACTAAATTTTTACAAAATATAACCGACTTCAACATCGACAAGTATGTACCTACAGATGACTCAATAACTGCCCGTCAGATGTAGTTTAAAATATGGCACCACACTACAAACACCAGCTTTGGAATAAAAAAAAATAAACAAAACCACCCAGAACAAAGCAATGACCTAACATAAAAAACGGTCGAATTGAGAACCTTTTTTGGAGTGGTTTTAAAAAGGGTGCAAACGAGATATTATGTACTAACATTTTCAAAGTCACAACAAAGGTCACAAGTCACAACCTACTGATCACTTACCTAAGCATAAGTCATTTTAAGTTTTACTGAATACTACTATTACCGTAAAAAAGCGTAAATAGAAGTTTTTAATGAAGAATAACCATAATTTGACAGTAGCTATATAAAACAATAAAAACTTAACCTTAATAATTATGTCTATTTCATGATTTCATGTCATTGCTTTATCAAAATCCGATGACAAAATCACATTTTTTTTTCAATCTCATGACTCGCGAGTAATTTTATTTTTATCATTTGTGTTTGTGGGTAGTTTATCATTTATGTTATAGAACCGCGGAAATAAATTATGAACAGCTGATAAAACTCTGAGGCGCTGAATTCCATTTTCAAGATAATGAAAATGACATTTTTATTTTTATATTAAAATAATTTGTACATGGGGCAATTTTAATTGAAACATTCAGACAAATAAAATGCCTTCGAACAAAATATTCGTTAATCCTTTTAAAATATGACAACATTCCGTTTACGCACTCCAATAAAATGATATTTTGGTGATATATTTATGTGTGTACTTAACTTACCTACTTATCTTCATTACTAATAAAAATAATCAAAAAACTAATTGAAATATTTCAGTTATTTCGTTTAGCTAAGTTTATTTTTTAAAATAATTATATACAAATACAAAAAAGAAAACAAACATAGATATTACGAAACTAAACTATAATAAAATTACGAAATAAAAATCTGCTAGTAAAAAAGAAATTAGTTCAACTGTGTGCTTTCATGGTCCTTTTGCGGCCATTCTACGCTGGGGTACCGAATCGACCAATCAGAGGCCGTTGCCTAAACCACGCTAGCGAATTTTTTTCATCCCGCGGCATATATACAAAACGCGAGAGTTGTTACTTCGGGGGTCAGCTGCTACGAGGTAAGCCAGTCGCCAAGCTGGTCTAATTTGGCACTCTCTCCGATGAGACCGTATGGTCTGATATGATGAAAATCACTTTGATATGTCCAGGTAGCTAACGCTCCTAATGTATATCGATTATTCAGGTTTATACTAACTTGATAACCTCGTAGAGTAAGCGCATAGCCCTTCGGGCTAACTCGACCCCCTTTTTGATTTTTTAAGTTTTATACTAATACTTTTATAACTTTATGAACTAGGAACTAATACTTTTATAACTTTCCTTATTTAATATAAGTTATATAAATTCCATTACCTCAGACTGACAATAAAATTTTGTAAACTATCGCTTAGGAACTTTATCTTAAAATGGAAAAAAGTGCAGGGTTTCTTATTATGTAGGTACTTTAATCCTTATAATACATTCAAAATCTACACAATAAAACGGATTTACCTATGTATGTCAAGAAGGAGATACTTGAAAAAACATGATTTTTTTTTTCAAAAAAATCCTTTCTTATTGCTCAATTGCGTTACTTGAAGAACCTATACTTACGAAGTAACTATTTTCTAATCTGTGCCCATATACACAAAGTAAAGCTATTGAAGAAATATCATGTTTCAGTTTAATCCCTTTTTCACCCAAGGGGGGAAATCCCAAAAATCCTCTCTTATGGCCTCCTTAGTTCTCGAGTCACATAAAAAGTAGATACTTAACGGAAGAGTTTTATTTAGCTTTGAATATAATTTAAGATGTTGAATTCAATATGCGAAGCTATTTCTGTATTATTCATACTCTTTAATAAAGATGTGTGACTCGTCCTAGCTTCTAAGCAGATAAGTGATACCTTAAATGGGGAGTCTATGATAGTTAGGATGAGTGTTGATACCTACCTATTAGTGCCGTGAATCATTTGTAATCAGACAATATCCCTGTGACAATAATGTTTCAATTAATTATTGGAAATCTTTAAAGAAATAAACTATTTTCTACATCGGTATATGATGATAAAGCCAAGAATATGATAGTTGCCAAAATATAACCACTTAATTTTTTTTTATTTGAGTTTTGTTTTAATTCACAAATAGCATCGCATCAGTTTTGTACTTGATGCAATCCCTGTGTGTGCCAGGCGTCCGAGGCCGATGAAATCATACACGAGTACACGACTACACGACTTCTTACCTCATTCTCACCTTTTATACAAACAAACGCATAATTTACGAAGCGTACGAAACTTCGACCGTAATCCCTTGAGATAGGAGCTCTCTTTCTGTGAAATTAAGGCGATCCATAAAGGAACTTTTGGGATCAAACAGCAACCAAAATAGCAATCCACATCAAAGTCCACGAAATAATTCTGTACCGTCAGTGAAAAACAGTATAAGTCTAAAATATGAAATGTTGGGAAATTCAAAAAGAAGTTTTAAAATTTTCGAAAAATTATTACTTCGTCAGTATTTCATGTAGAGTGTTGAATGAAAGCTCAATAGTTAGTGTTTATCAAACAGTTTTTCAATATTTAATTATTTTTTATCCATCTTGGTTTTTGAAATTTGAAATTAAAAAAAAATGCGAGTTGTATCACTAGACACGAATTTTACTTTTGTGTTTAATGATGTAAATTGATTTGTATCAATTTACACGTGGCTTCTATATGGAGATTAAGAATACAAGTCGCGAATAAAAACGATTTTTTGAACAATTAAAAGACACAATCAAAATTATGTAAAACAAATTTTGTAAAAAATTATGCCATACAAAGGATGTTTACATAATTTTTTAGATAACAGAGACTTTTTTAAAGTTATATTGGTTTACACCAAAATATTTATGTATTTTTCTGTGTAAAATGTGCAGATTGGCAACAAAAACTGAAAATTTTTAATTATCAAACAAAAATGAACTCCCCGTCTCAAAGAGTAGGTACATAAAGTGAGTCATGCTCATGCCTACAAAATAAATAGAGAGCCTTTTTTCTTTCGCATAGTAGGTATACTATAGTATACTAGGTTTCGTATAGTAGGTACACTATCATGAGACCTGTCGTAATGTATCATGGATCAGAAAGTTGGGCTGCAAAGAGGACGGATGAGGGACGATTGCATGTGGCGGAGATGAGAATGTTAAGGTGGATGTGTGGAGTGACGCGAATAGTAAGAAATTAATATTATTAGAGGAAGTCTGAGAGTAGCACTAATAACCGAAAAGTTGAAAGGGAACAGAATGTCGTGGTATGGGGCATGTCACGAAGCGAATGGATACTTATGTGACGAGAAGAGAGATGGATATGAATGTACATGGACGGAGGGGACGAGAAAGATCAAAAAAAAAGATGGATCGATTGTGTGAAAGAAGATGGAAAACAAGAGAGTTAGGGCTTGTTTCACCACTTCCTGATAAAGTCCCTAATAGTTAATTAGGAACTTATTTTCCATATAAATTACAACTTTCGTTCCACTAGTTTCGGATAGAACTATCTGGTAGATTAACTGTCGGATAAGTTATCAGCGCTTCAAATGACTGATAAAGACGTTATTTGGCAGATATCACTGGCGTTTAGTTTCTCTGAATGGATCGATATTCAAAAATGAAGCAAAGGTTACAAATCTTACATATTTCGATTTACATGGTCAAAATATACTTGCAAATATATAAAAAGAGTTAACTTGAATTATTTTTAACTAAAAGTATTTGATTACTTAAGTTTTTATAATTTTTCTCAAGTGACGAAAGTTTACGTAGTAGTAACGAAAGGCAATGTGGTGGATAGTGGTAACTGCCATATAACTATCTCACACTTTATCAGGAAGTGGTGAAACAAGTTCTTAATGTCTAGATGACGACTGATAAGGCAGAGTAAAAGAAAAGAACATGTTGCGCCGACCAAAAATAAAATAGGCATAATGAGCACGAGAAAGAAGAAATCAAATTAGCCTTTATAAGAGCAGTAGGATATAGCAAAACGAAATCACTCTTAATAGTCACTACTCATTATATTATTATGTAACAGACTATATAATAATCTTCATTAAACTAATACAAGTAGGTAGAGTTGTATTAGTTTACACAATCTTAATAGTCACAAACTAAGTAATAATCTACAGACTTAAAACTAATACAAGTACAGTTGTATTAGTTAACACAAACTTAATTGTTAAACTAATTTTGTGAATTAAAATAAAACATAATTTATATCAGTTTACACGTTTATAAGGTAGCGAAGAAATATTTTATAATAATATAAGTAAAGTTATATGGATAAACACGAAAAAACTCTTACTTATACCACTATCCACAAAAAATATCTCCGTTTCTATTTGGCGTAGGACTAATCTGAATATACAGAACGGTAGGTAATTTTTTTTGTAATTTTATTACGTAAAAAAATAAAAAATCGTATAAGTCGAGTTATACTACTTTTCACTGACGGTACAGAATTATGTGCGGTTATCTGAACTAATTCTGCGGTTTAAAACTTAATTGACTTTCAAAATAGACTCGTTTGATTTTAATGACGATGGTGTGAAATAATATGTTAAGATATAGGTACCTACGTAGTAAATAAATTGTGTGAGAAAAACTTAAAGACAACCATTCGATAGGTGCTTAGGTAGGTTTCTATAAGTACTTATAGATATTCTCGAGTAAAGCCGAAGTAAGGTAGTAAGTAAGTAATTAGTACACACTCGTAAATATTAATGTTAGGGCTTCTTACGATTATTTTCTTTATCAACAGCGGGAAAAATTATAAAGTAAAGCTTTTTTTCTTGGAATGTTTATGTTATGTAAGTATGCATGAATATTCAATTCAAATTTCATAACTTAGAATTATTCTAAGTTTCATAAGTATGTTTATAATTTTTAACATAATTAAAAACATGCGAGTCATTAACGTTCAAACCAGTTTTCACTACCAGCTATTTCAAACTAACAGTATCAAACCACCAGGGATATCATTTGTCAACAATTTGAGCACATTGCCAAATGAATAAGGTGTAGATATGTCACCGGCTAAAAATGCCTTTCCAATAAAGGCTGTGTCGTAAACCTCTCAGCGTAGGCGCCCTTACATCATCCATTCAGTCAACGGCCGCCCACAGTCTCACACTGCGGATGCTGTAGGAGTCACGCCGACTTTTAATATCGAATTAAGGTTTTGTGGAATTGTAAATAAATAATATGTCATTATTTAAATTGCTCAGAGAATTCCGGTTGAAGGTTCAATGGGTTAGCCCGGTAGGGTGTTACCAGACCAATCGAACGATCGTCGATCGACGGCAGCGATCGTAGGTGGAATCGACTGGTCGACGTCGATCGATAGTTTTTACTAAGACCAATTGATCGATCGACGTCGATTAATTGTTTTCACCATCGATCGATGCCGTCGATCGATAATCCCGTAGCGACTTAGTTCGAGGGACCAATAGCTGTTGAAAATTGGAAAGAGTGGTCCTCGAATGTAGTAATGGTTCGGCCAAACCTGAGCGTCAGTAACGCGGGAAGCGGGACGCGATGCGGGAGCGTCTGCAACGCGAAACTTAACGTGCACACCTACGCGACTGCGGCGCGAACCGCGAACTTCATTTGCTAATTGACAGTCACTAAAGCTGCTCGTCTTAATCCGGTATAACATAACTATTATTTACTTACCATCCATTTGAAATTCCGGACCAATTGAATCCCATATTTTATCCTTTTTTCGTAAATTCTTATAGTCTCTGTTTTTTCAAATCATATAAGACAGGAAATCCTCTCACCGTTTCTATAAATTGCTCTGTATTTTCGTCTGTTGTTGTCATCGTAAACGAAATAATTAGTAATAACAAAGGCTTTCTTGCACATAAACACGTCTAACCACTAGACGCGTGCGTCCCGCTCTGTCGACGCGGCCGTCCCGCGTTGTGGTCGCGTAGGTGTGCAAAGCGCCATAGATAAAGTATGGGTAGCGTCCGCCGCGCGGCAGACGCTCCCGCTTCGCAGTCGCTTTGGTCGCCCAGGTGTGTCCGAAGCTCTAGAAAATCATGGTAATATTTAAATTATTTTTGGAGTGTCCTACAACATCTCTCCGAGCCGGTCTGTGTGAACGGACCCTTAGCGGGGACTGATAATTCCATATTCTCGGCGACTGAAGTATAAAAAATTTGAGATATACCGAATGCGCTTCTCTTCTTTTTACGACCACTAAGAACTCTGAGGCGAATTAAATTGTAATTAAAATAAGTACCTAACCATTTTTTATTATCCCAATATTTAAATTTCAGTACAGTTATATATGTCAGTTATACGGTACATATTTCGGCCATATAAAAGAAATACATATAATTATGTTCGATACGCTGGATGACTAACCCATTATCGGATGAAAGAACAATTTGTGTTAATTGAGTTCGTGTTAATTGGATCTTTGCCCTGCTTGTTTTTTATATTTGTTTCTTCGTTTTATTTATAGCGTATGGCCATTACGGTCATAAAATCCATCTCAATACCAATAACTACTGTTATATGTATATCGTTATGTTATATGTGGGACTTTTTCACTGAATTATTAAGTGCTCTAATATTGTTATGGAATATTTTATTAGTTTCGCTATCGTGATACCAGATGGCGTTGTTTTGTTTTCAGAAACGCGCGGTATCCGTAAACATAAGTATACGAAAAATCCCTAGGTAAGGATAACGTATAAGTATAAATAAATAATGTACAAAAGAATAGAATATAATCAATCGTTTAAGTCTTTGATTCTGCCTTATCATATAATTATTAGGTACCCTACGTACAGGGGCGGTCTGGCTTCATGTGGGGCCCTCGGCCAAAACCAAATATGGGGCCCCTTGCATGGCACAAAAATTACAAAATTACCCTTAGTCCGGTCAACAAATGTCTCAAAAGACAGAGAAATTCTAAGCGAATTCTTCAGAAATGTGTTAGGTTGCTTAGAAAGAAAATATATTAAAATTGCTGACTTTTAGGAGGTGGACCGGGAGGGGAAAGGGGGTGACAAAGGTGTTAATTTTTGGTTTTTCGCCAATATCTCAGAAATGTTACGTTGTAGCAAAAAATGGTGCGTTGTAGCAAAAAACGTTATATTAGGAAGCTTATAAAATTGGGCTTAGCACATTTTAAAAGAAAATAATTTAAAATCTAAAAGTGGACATACCATTTCGGAATCTGGGTGAAATGGGCTAGGTTTTTATTATTTTGGCTTTCAAGCCACCATACATTTTTTTTTAACCACGGCAAAGTAAAAGTCAGGAATGAAATTTTAAAAAGCGTAAAATAAATCTTAATTTAAAAACAACTTGTGCTTTTGTTATAAAAATAATTGATGACATTCGATAGCACACATCTATCCAGGAGTACTATCCAAAAAAGAGATACAAATAATGTCTTTATTTGTAGTCCTGGCGCCAAAAAGAATGGGGAAGGGTGAATTTTTTTAAAAAACTTTGAAAACGTCGAATATCTCGGAAACGGAAGGACTTTTACTGAACATAACATATATTTATCTGAACCAGCATGATACCCTCTACACGTAGGTAGCAATAAATGATGCAAATAACAGATTGACGTAAACTTTCACCAGAATAGCACCTCTTTATGCCTGGCTGCCAACAAGTTGCGGCCATGTGCCTAATGGCACACCCGATTTTTTAGGACCTCTAGGTGTATATTTTATATAAATAACAGATGCATGTAAGTTCTCCCCAGAAAGTAATTTTTTTTTTCGTTAATTAAACATACTAGCGGCCATTTTTCAATAGGCACACCAGGCAAACCATATTGTTCGTTGCCTAATTGTACGTAAAAAAATGATTTTAATCAAATACTCGATGCATGTAATAAAAGTGTTACGGGATCTTAGGATAAAAGAAAATATTTTAGAATGATACACCCTTCCTCTACCCTGTCCTCTTGGAGAAGTAACAACGCGGATGAAGTCACCGGCCGAGACCTAGTGTCATCAATATTACAATAAAGCTCATGTGTTACTGAGTGACTGGCAGACAACGCAGAGCCAAAATTACTGAGCGCAAAAGGTGCAATTCGGTATGCATGTTTCTTGAGGAGTTTAAGTAAGCACAAAGAAGGGATTTTTGGAAATCCCCCCTCTATGAAGTGAATGGGAATTTATTTCTTCAACGAATTTAGTGAGGGAACAAACAGTTCCGAGGGATTCCATTCGCCCCACAGAGGACGAAGTGAAGAATACGGAGCAATTAATGTTATTTATTTTTAATCGCATTTATGGATTAAATTATAGTGACATAGATATTTCTTATATATTTCGGCTAATACCCGAAGTGCGGCTACAACTAGTTCTAGCCGGCAATAACTAGGTGTAGCCGGCTGCGTGCGGTTAGAACTAGGTGTAGCCTATTTCTCGTCAGCTAGAACTAGGTGTAGCCGTACACCGATGGTTAAAAGATGGCAAGACTTAGTATATTTTCACCCTAAGTATGCTGAATACATATTTTGGAAATAAATCGCTTAAGTTCCCGCTCACGCATTCTGAACCCTCTTGTGAGGCATTCGTTGACCGGACTATTTGGTGAGGACATTTGCGCCCGAAAGTGTATCTGGATATTATGTGATCGATGTAACTATGTAATTAATTCAAAATTAATTAACACAGTTTAAAGATCATTTACTGTTGTCTATATTACGTTGCTCGTATGTTTTGTTAGTAAAAAAATACTCCTAGGAGGAGCGATTTGGGGGCCCCCCTAACCCCGGGGCCCTCGGCGATCGCCGACTAGCCGACCTGGCCAGACCGCCCCTGCCTACGTACTTAATAATTATATGACTTAATAAGGTAGCACAAACAAAATTTCATCTTAAGAAGAACTTTTTTATTAGACTGTGGATGTTAGTTTGTAATTAATTACTAATTATTAGCAGTTATTATTTATCACACATATAAACGTAGGTAGCTTGATAAGTTATTTATAAACGTTATTCCAACTAAACCATAATATATCAAAATTCCTAAACTCTCCCACATTCCTTTCAGTCCTTTCACAATAGTGACCACTGTGGCCTAACCAAGGATCTTTGTTCCTCTGAATCCTGCATTTAAATTACTGTTCGCGAAAACGAGACGTCCAACATGTCCGCGTTTGAGTGAAAGAGAGGAGAGCAGTGCAAAAATAAATGAAAAGGCAAGCAAACTACGGCGATGATGTCATGTGCGAGGCGAATAGCGGTCAAGGTACATCGGCGAGATATATCGAAGAAAAACATCGATTCGGTGCAGATTCTGAGGAAATGAGCCAATACACGAACGTGAGCGAATGAATGAGTAACGAACGCGTCTAAACTGAATTTAGTACAGTCATACAGTCATAACATCACTCGCCAAGAGAAACTTAAGTCACGAAATCACGACCTACAGATTCAAAGGTACAGGTTGTAACAGTACTAAAGTACCTATTTAAGATGTGCTTGAATTAAAATTATGGAATATCTCAACTAAGTAAACTGTACAAAGCTGTGTTTTGCATTATACAACTGCAATTACTTAAAATAGGAGATTTCTGTATAATTATGAAGTTGTGTTTGGAAACGTACGTACTTAGGTACATTTGTATTCGTACAAAATATTATTATTTATTTTGTATTCTGAACTTGCTTTTCTTTTTAAAAGTGAGAAAAAATCGGCCAAGTGCGAGTTGGACTCGCGCACGAAGGATTCCGTACCATTATGTATAAAAACGCCAAAAAAATCTGGTCTGTTGTATGAAAGCCTCACTTAAATATTTACTTTAGTCTTTTGTAGCCACAAGCAACGCCATCTCTTGGACCGAAAGGTAACTACTTAATTTATCGCTGAAGCGTCGAAGCCATATTTCGACTTAAATATTTATTTTATTCAATGTTTTAGTATTTGTTGTTGTAGTGGCAACAGAAATACATCATCTGTGAAAATTTCAACTGTGTAACTATTACGGTTCATGAGATACAGCCTGGTGACAGACGGACGGACAGCGAAGTCTCAGTAATAGGGTCCCGTTTTACCCTTTGGGTACGGAACCCTAAAAAGGAAACTATAGAAATTAAAGCAAGAAAAGATAAAAGGTCAATAAAATGTAGTCGGAGAGATGGTCAATACCTACTTACAATAAATTACCGAGTTAGTAAACAGATACTTAAAGAAAATAGGAGAGGTAAGATCTTGAAGGTCTATATTATATGCAGATATTACGTGACATCCGTATATTCCTGCAGCCTTTGATGAAGTCCTTTTCTAGATATGGATTTGATCATAATGCCTTAGAAGGACTACCTACTTAACTATTATCTCGACAAGCTTGGATACAGTAACTAAATTAGGCAAATCGCAGAAGATTGAATTGATTGGAGAAGTAATTGAATGAATTTTTTTATTTTTACATTATTCATTAACTACAATATTATTCAAAGTGTCCAATAAAATTAAATTACTTCCTTGTGCATGTAATGAATAAATTTCTTAAATGTTAGGTATTTTTTTTATATACAAACACCCTAAAAACCAAAAAAAATCTAAAAGACACAAAATATGTCGACTCAGTAATTGTGTATTTAAAGGAGGTACCGAATTTGATCACTTTGCGCCTTTAAGCTCAAACATATTCCTGTCCATCTTTATATACTCGTAACAGACGACAAGGATGGGCTCGACTTTCTAATTTTAGAAATATATCAATATCTTGGTTCAAGGAGTTTACCGGAAGTGAGCGCTTCGTCAATTCTATCACCACATACGGCATACGTAACAATGAGCAAATTAGTCATAATTTAATGCAGCATGCGACGCAATTTCACAGTCACGATTCAATTTAAATCTCAATGAGTCCCATGACATCATCAGGTCACCCGACAGGTTGTGGACAGAACCGGGTCAAGTTTACGCAGAAATCGTTAATGTTATCTCCTTGTATGATGTCGGGGTACTTTGATAAGTTGTTTTCTACGGCAAAAGGCAAAACACGAGGCAATTCGAGGTCTATAATGCTAATGACTGTTATACTAACAAGATTCTCTGGATTCAACCTCGTAGAGAGACTAATAGAAGAGTATCTTGAACGTATATATCTAGCGTTGATGTCTTCGGCAATAAAACTTCAAATTGCTTGTTTAAAAACCCTAAGTATATTCTGTTATAAGTAAAGTAAACCATTTAAGAATAAAATACAATCCATTATTTTACTTTTTTGTGTTATAATTATGAGGTAGCTATTTGTTAGATGCGAAAATAAAATGCGTCTATCACCACAAGTCCAGCAACATAGTAGTATTAATAGATAATTGTTAATCAGTTAACAGGCTGCAGAGGTCACCAGAGTAGCTGATGCTAATGACCAAAATGATGTCATAGGCGGCAGTTGAAGTGATGGCACTAATCGGTCGATTAATTTCAATCAACCTTGTATAACCCGGCATCACACGGCGTCATCGTCAATTCTACCCACGACAAAGGGCCAAATGTGTTGTTTCAAGCTATGAAGAACATTAACCAGAAAGAAAGCCCGGCATAGCTCATAGTGATTGATTGATAGGGGACAGATTTAAAATCTATGTCAGTACCTAATACGTCTCTATGACTAACTTATATCGTTTTAACGGTGGCTACACTAACGGTGGCTAAATGGACATAGTTAGTATTAAGTATAATAACATAGCTTAAGGCATGTATGCATGGTAGACTAACAGCTAAGTATAAACACTAATTGTTAAGCTAAATATAATTTGATTACATTACAAAGATATCGAACTAATCAAGCATAAAATATATAGTAGGAAGGTTGCTGAAAAATAAGTATCGGCAGTTAGCATCTAATAGGCACATTGGCAGAGAGAATGGTGGCTGGATGGTTCAAGCCAGAACAACCACCACTCAAACTGTGAGTGCATTTAAAACAAAAAAAACGGTGGCTACACTACTTAACTTTAACACTTCTTATTAATTTTGGAACGGAGATACTTTTTTTTTCTTGGATACTCCTTCTTTGGAAGATTAGTTCACCAGTTTGAAGTGCCTAGTAGTTATTGTAGCCACCAAGCTACAGTAACTTTACTTTGGCTTTCAAATTGATCCTTTTAAGATTTCTTGTGTCAAAAAAATTTGACGCGTTTCATTTGCAACGTTGAGAACAAGTACTTAATTATTTGTGCTCTGAATGTCCAATTTGACAACGACCACTTAGTTACCAGTTGGCGTGCCTGTTCGTCGTCGGCTATGTTATGACACAACAGTCCATATTGAGCGCTAACCCAGCCATAGTTTATTGCACTCACGTACATAACCGACATTATGCTCCAGATACCCTAGATCAGATCAGATAGTCCAAAGCTAATAGCACAGCTAATAGGTCTTAGATTGCCATTCATATGATACGACATTTTTCATTTTTCACGCAACAATGCTCTTTATCACATAGATTATAGTTGTTAGTATTCCATGAACGGATTTTATTATTGTCATTGGTGTAAAACTGTAGGTGTGCAATCATTATGTCAGATACATCACAAGTGTTGACAAGGTCGCTCAGTATCAGGTAGCTAGTTTTTGTGTAGGTACTGTTGAACTCCAACGACATCTATGCATGTCGAGAATGCATAGTACCGCTTATATACCTGGAATCCAAAGGGTTATATACAGAGATTATTGTATAGAAAATATAATTACGGGCGGTATGCCGTAGGGCTATTCATGTTTTTAAGATGCCAAGAAACCGTTATTTTTTTTAGAATTAAGGAAGAAAACAAGTAGGTACGCAACACCACTGTTCCGCTGCCGTCCATAACAACTGTGATCGACCTAGAACAAGACTCAATTCAGGGACTGGGATGGGAAATCCAGTTAGCAGAATGGTGTGTTAGAATATTAGTTGATTAGTTTGTTAATAAGTGTGAGACCAGCGACAGGGACTGTTAGTCATAGTTGGTCCTGTTAGTTGATGTTAGTAATAGTCCAGTTTGTAATTGTTAGTATGAGTCTCGTTCCAATCCAGTCATAGATGCTACCTGTGAGGACTGAGATGGTCGCCTCCAAAAGAGTAGGTAACCGGAAATTGCTGTTTTCTTGGGCAGGTTCAACTGTAGCGTGTTTTATGATAGGCACATTCCACTAAGTAATGTTGTTTTTTTTTTTTGAAAGAAAATATAGAATTGTTTTTGACACTGTGATTGCTAAGTCGAACGTGCCTCTTGTTACGAGATATAATTTTTCTTCTAACAAAAAGTTTGGAACCTTATTTTTAGAACAATGAATAATACAAATCATCAAAACATAAGTACCCTTTTGGTTCTATAATCTGAGATAAGTACATACTATCCAATCCATGCATCGTATTTGCAAAAAAAATGCATGTTTTAATGTGTCTAGGTATATTTTTACCTTTAGATTATATCTATCGCATGATTTAATCTAAATCTAAATGATCATTCACTTTAGTACCTACCTACAGTTAAGTACCTACATACTCCTAGGTTGTAATATTTATTGCTCGTGC
The DNA here is from genome assembly GCA_905404135.1 of Hesperia comma. NCBI lineage: Eukaryota > Metazoa > Arthropoda > Insecta > Lepidoptera > Hesperiidae > Hesperia > Hesperia comma. The sequence continues at coordinate 5,746,802 of FR990036.1, forward strand.
TTGGTATAAAATTAAATAATTGGACGACTTACCTAAGGAAGTCCGATTATAATTTTATGAAGTTTAACTCGAAGCACATATACAGTATACAGTGTAGTCTATTCTCCACCCGGCCTTGTATCGCGCTCTTTTAGAAAAACCTTCTAAAAAAAAATAACAACCTTGTCTATGGACTAACTGTCGAGACTTGTCACTTTTTAGAGAAAGAGAAGATATTTTTACCCATTCGACTTGGGAATGTTGTTGGAAAACAGCAGGCTGCTTACAGCAGCAGGGAGGGAAGGGTAATTAATATGTGCTTCGAGTTAAACTTCATAAAATTATAATCGGACTTCCTTAGGTAAGTCGTCCAATTATTTAATTTTATTTCATTTACTCGAAGCACATATACAGTATACAGTGTAGCTGTTTAGAGAATTATGTCGAAATGGGTATCGTAGATATAATAAGAAATATTTTTGAGATAATCATGTGCCTGCATAACGTGATCATCTAATATTTAGGATAAAATACGTACATAAAATACATGACTCTATTTTTAAAAATATAGTCTCGGGTTAACATCATTTACATAATATAATTATAACTCAAATAAAGATCCAGTTGTGTATATCTTTAGTTTGCATACAACCATATATTGTTTTTGTATTTTGCTGTGTATTTCAATAAATAAATATTTCAAATTTCAATTTCAAACATGCATATTAATTTATTTGATGTATTTGTATAATAACCCTCTAAATAAGTTTCATTTTAAAAAGGTGATTGTTGCATATTATATCAATACCTACAGCATTAATAAAATTATTTTAAGCTGTATATTGTCATATTTATCATTAACTGACTTATTAAAAATTTTGATGAATGAAAGTGAATTGTAAGACCAAAGACTGCAGATTTTTTAATTGCATTCATTGATAATCCTGCTTAGCAGCTAATTCAACTTTTACTGTAACTGTAAAGATGTTTTAAATATAATTATAATTATAAATTATATCATTCAATTTTACTTAAAATTTTAAGTTTAATTTTATTTTATTTTATTGCATTGTATGTATTTTGCTATATGACCCAAGAGGTTGCAATAAATGAATTATTATTATTAATATGTAATATAGTACTTTAGTACTTATAGTGCAAGATTATACTTGTAGCAGTCAACAATTTTATAGCAAGAATTTTTTATTCTTATGAATACATGTTTGTTACATAAAATCCTTCTTGACAGATAACAGAATATTTATATTGAAATTGAGAAAAAAAAAATGTTGTAGAGACTAGGTACTATAAAATATTTCTGCTCCCGAAGATTGCAAGTATTACGTTTATTTTATGATTCAAAATAATCAATATCTCTACAAATTAATTACTTGTATGGTGTGCACTCTTAGCGCTGTAGCAAATGCTAATAATGTCTTTCTTTTTTTTTTTTTTTACTAAATTTGTCACTAGGTAGACATTAACTGCAATACAATTTAGGGCCCCCTATAATTATGTAAGGCATGTCTTATTCTCTGGAGGCCTTTAAAGTACTGCTAACCCTGGCAGTGCTTCCAGTGCTTCCCTATTTAATATTTAACTCTTAATAGGAGTGAAGGTGATGCCGTTATATTAAAGCCTTGCTGTTATAATTATTGAACTATGCAAGTATGCAACATATTTGTATTACATAAATCAATGGCTAAGACTTCTGGTACTGAGGCTGTGTAGTCAATTCCTTGACAATGCAAAATCACATCTAACAAGTACTGATATAAAATTTATTCATACCTGAGGAGATTGATGCTATGTTAAATGAACATTGTGCCAAACCTCTGCATCCGAGTACTTTCTGTGAAATTACTCTTGCTGCCATATTAACCTGTTGATCCAATCTATGTTCAATGCTGAAAGGAGATAGTATAATTTTTATTGACAGTTTTAACAAAGGTTAGTTGTGTAACCACTAATCCTTTGATTGTTGAATACCCTGGTTGAGAGGTCAACCGTGAGTACAGCAGAAATTCTTTTGCTTTCCTTTGTTTGATTTTCTGTAAATATTAGGCAAAACAAAAGATTAAAATTATTTTAATTACACTGATTTAATTTAATCTAGTAACAAAATAATCATTTTATGAATACAACTTCCTTTCAATTTGATTTAATGCATCAAAAGAAAATTCTCATTCAATGACTGTGTTTGTATTTCTTATTATTATTCCTCCAATTAATACCATTACATAATTATATTCCTCTTGGTGGCCTTAAAGTGTTGAATACTGTCTATTTTATTTATGCAATCTATTGTCCATTTGCAGTAAAACATTACAGTTACTTATGTATTCAGCGCAGTATTTTGGTCCAAAATCTGCTGTCCAACACCAACTGATGAATAATGTTTGCTCTTGTTAATTGTAGCAATCCTGACAATACAGGATTCTCGTAAATTTGTAATTTGTATAAGGTCTTCTTAATATAAATGTTTACATTAAACCATTTAATTACTACTTCGACAATGAAGTTTCAGCTGCGCCTCACCTATTAAATAAATGTGAACATCATAAGTATGGTTGAAATCAATCAATGTCAAATATTTTATACAGCTTTTAGTGTTTCATGCTTATAATGTGTAATACTGAACAAAAATTGTTATGGTACATAAGCTCAAATAAATTGGTTGACCATATTCAAACAATACATTGATGTTGAATTTATTACAGATCCAAGGCATTCTTTGCATTTACTGTACACCTTGTATTTTCATCACCACAGTATTCATAAATAAATCATATAATTTAGGCGCACGGAAATATTCACTCGTTCTTTGTACAATCAGTACATAAGTATAAGTAATCATCTATAGTTGACAGATACTTGAGTTCCACGTATAAACCTCCATTGTATAAAAATGCAAAGTCCATATTATAGTATGCTGTTACTTCACAAATAATGTAATGAAATTCAAAGTTGAGATATTTACTATACTCATTTACTATAGGCATGTATATAAATATGATTCCTTGAGGTATATGGAATGTAGGTAAATGATTAGATACCAAACTACAATTTGAATGTCAACTTCATTTTTGAAAGTGATTTTTATGTAAGTATTTAATTGTTACAAATATAATATTTAACTTTATTTGCCATTTGGTTTTTGTATCAGAAAGACCATGGAAAATATTCTTTGTAAGTGTCACCATGATTTCAGTTTCTAACTAGAATATTTTCATTAATTCATAAATCATTATTTTTAGGGGCATGATACTGAACCTAATAACTCTGAATGGAATGTGACGTGCTTGGACCCACTATAGTAAATTGGAATCATTTGTTAATGATTACCAACAGATGAACAATCTTTTTAATTGTTTAAAATTACCGGCATATACAAGCTTTATTTACTGTAATCATACTGTAATGAGCTCTCTTGATTCTCTCGGAATGCTGGAGAAGGCGAATAAATTTGTGTGATGACTGTGCAGCTCTTCACCAACCTGCTCTGGTTACCCAAGTGGAGTTTACTCGAGGTTCCTCAATGATGAAGAGAGGTCCATGCTAGTGAACCATTAATTGGTTTGACATTAATTGGCAGCCACAGTGCATCTCAGGCACTAGCCTGAGCTAGTACTCTTACTACTAGCTAGACAGTTTACCACTAGCTAGAGTGACTACTAAGTCACTCTCATATCATCGATGAACTGGATGGTTTACCGTGATGGACTGTTCTGGTTTCTCAAATAATTTTCAATGGTATTATTAGTTGTTACTAATATTGTTGGTTATGGAACCATCTTTTTGATGGAATTAGAGCTTTGTGGCATTTTTATCTTTTCACACAATGGATATTTTGTCCAATTTTTATTTTGTATTATTCCTGAAAATGTTTGTTTCATTGCGCATTAAGTGAGTTCCTGGTTTAAATGGTGATAGTATATTATGCTTCATATTAAGCATATAGCCTCACTCAAACAAACTTTTAACATATTCATTTCATTAGAAAAACATTGATATAACACACTGATGCAATCCCTCTTAGTCGGTTTACTTACGGCCTTGCCTTTGTTCCTCCCCCTTTTAGAGATATAATTGCCTCAATTCCATAATTTACATTAAATTGGAACATAAAAATAGATTTGTAATTCTATCACAATATGCTATCTTGAGTTAAGATCTTGCCAAATCTTTTGAAACATCTTTGTTTATTGCACATACTTAGGTATATTTTAAACTTCAGCAAGTGCCTGTTACAATTTTGCACTTATTTGTACCATTTCCAGAAATATAAGGATTTGAGCTTGTTCCTCCTGCTGGGCCTCGGGGGCTCATTTCAAAGGAATTATAACAATACCCTAGGTATTAATTATTTTAGCATTATATCGTTTCTCGAACGTGATGCTAATCCATTGACTTCCAGCGAAGTGAACGTACTATGAAATCATGACAGCTTCGACTGCCGTTGGAAGCCAATGAGTATTTGTCATTGCTGCACTCGGGGAGTAATTTCATATGGATAAAAATATCATAATATATTTTTAGTTTTAGCATTAAATCGTATCGCGTACGTAATGCTCATCGTTAAATTGTTGCACTTGTCATCGGGTAGGTACAAAGAAAGACTGTATCGCGTACATTGTCAGACTTTGTAATATAAATATATCAACTAATGTATCTCGTACAAAAGTTGATCTTCGTATTCGGCATCGCGTGCCGGCCACGGAAACTCCCAGCAGCATAGACAGATTGGCCTTTTGTTGATTTACGTTACTTTATAATCCGTTGGCCAATACCATTTTAAGATTTTGTGCAGATGTAATTAAAACATACTAGTACATCGATTTATGATCTATAGATCACTCCGATTGAATTGAGGTTAACATGTTTACTGTTAAATAAGTCAACAAGAAAGTTGTACCTGTTTACTTGAAGAATATTTCATTACTACAATATTAACATGTAGGTACAGGACAGTCCATTATCAGTTAACTTACCTTCGATTTCCAAGTATCACATAGAACTTCAACTTATCCTCCATCCATTGATTTTTATACTTTTGAATTGTTGTGTCACTATATTTCTCATAGATTTAGCATACACTACAGTAAATCTATGATATTTCCACATCTTTATAAATAATTTCCTTAAGGACACTGAAAATTTGGTGCGATACTAGCAACCGCGCGAAAAAAAGTGACAAGTCTCGACAGTTAGTCCATAGACAAGGTTGTTATTTTTTTTTAGAAGGTTTTTCTAAAAGAGCGCGATACAAGGCCGGGTGGAGAATAGACTACACTGTATACTGTATATGTGCTTCGAGTAAATGAAATAAAATCTCCCTCGAATTACGTAGGCGGAATATCAAGAACCTGAGAAAACGAGCGTAATTCAAATATACTTTCAGTTACGACACTATCGTAGTTGTAGTATATTAGTAGTTTGTCCAGTACCTGTGGGCGGATGGCTGCAGAATGCCGCCCGCCCACCGCCAGGCTGCGGCCTACATTAGTTTTGTAACTCGGCGCCACTCCAATGTATTATGAGCGCTTAATAACTCGTTCGCTGTTTTCTTTGGCAATTTATATCAGGTATTATATACCTTGTAAGTGTAACTTACACTGGGTTTGCATTGGATATGGAATCTGTTTTAATTGACTCCCACACAAATGCCAGCTTTCTGCCCCTGTGATTACGGTGTATTGCACACTGAGGGCTAGAACTTAAATCTTGCTTAAGTACAGTAAAATTGAACTGTGAGCACAGGTATAACCTAAGTTTACGGTGAACCATTCCATTATTTCTTGTGTATTCGAAAGCTATGCTTGTCGTCCGATTCTATGTACTTAAATATGAGCGACATCTGAAATTTTTGAGTTATCATCGATTTTGAAGTCGTTTATTTTTTGTAAATTGTTATTTTACACCATAACCTCATCCATTGTCAGCAATTACACAAAATAAAGGCGGAGAAAGTTAGAGGAGTAGACGATACAAAGATACAAAGTCTTCAGGCTTCACTTAATAAGGAGATTAATAATTCTGACTAGTCTGGTGGATTCTGGACCGCTGGACGGACGAGCAGACAGGAAACCTGATGGTAAGTGAGCCCTACTGCCCATGGACTTTACTCATACCAGGATCACATCTTTACCTTTACCACCTTATGATCGGTTAAGTAAAGAGGGAAGCCGGAAATATATTATTTATTTATTTTAACACTTCATTGTTTCCCCACTACAATAAAATAGTGTTTTATTTTATGAGCACAAGACAGGAATATGAATTCTTCCAGTCAAATCGGTATAAGTAAATGTTCGAGACAGCACGTTATTAATCTAGTAAAAACAATAGACAACCTAACAACCCAAACCAATAATAAGTAGTTAACAGAGCATGGGCAGAAGGTCGATAATCAATGAGAAGGTTAGGCATTACGACATTTTCGGTTTTACAGACAGACTTTTAGAGACAACACACCGTGCCAGACTGACTAACTATACCTACTGGTAGGTACATCCGTTTGTCACCAATAAAAACTACAAACTTCCGAACCAAACATTGACCAAAATGGACACAATACATATCGTTAAAGAATTCATACATTATAATGTTATGTAGGTACAAACATTTTGGTAGCCGCTTTCCGCAATTTTTTTTTTCATTCAGATGAAATAAACACAATACGTCTCGCTCTAGATTCGTTTCAGCGAAGGTTGAATTCCGAACCAGAATAGATTTGCTGGATTTAAGCAATGAACCCATATTTTTACGTTTACGGCTTCGGTAATCGGCTAATATTAAACGCGTAGGTATTCAAGAAAGCGTTATTTTCTTCTTCAAAAAACTTTGTTCAGTTTTAGAATAACTACAAAGTCTACAACTTATTCTAAGCGCTCCCTAATCATACCAGTATGGTTTTTCATGAATGAGCGTCTAGTACTATGTACCATAAATTATTCAGATTTCAACAAAAAACGATTTGGTAGAAGTTGACGAGTCAATTTCTCGTGTCAAACATGTCTTCCAGTGTTAAGTTTAATCCAACCTGTGTCGTAAATTCTTCAAGCTTCTTTGTATTATATTTCTATCTATTTAGCCACAGTTTTATTTTAAGAAAAATTAAAATAGTTCACCGGATGTGCGAACGTTTACAACTACTCGGAGTGAACACAAAATATTGTCGTCAATTATCATACGTTCAGCTTGTCTCATTCACACCTTTACAAATTTCAAGGAGGATTAGTTCATATAGCTACCTCGTATCATGAATGGATACAACGGATACAACATGAATAAACACGTTTAATGTAACAAGTATTAGGTACAACTGAAGGTTCATTTCTTGTGAGTCTTGTGACAAGTAGTGTTGACCTTGTGTTGTATAATATAATCGGTAATAATACACCTGATTAAAATTCCATAATATTCTGTCCTGCGCCTGCGCCTATTAGTGCGATCGTGATCAATCAATGAAGAAACGTAATTTATAATTAAACTGGAAATGTTAATTTTTAACTCTTTAGGTAGGTATATCAATGTTTATTCACATAATTTCATGAACATTACTGTTCATTTATATTTCTTTTAATTAAACTTAGATTCGGTTGTAAGTTGTAAGTGTAACTACGGGTACCGTTACTATGTGGAATGTACTTTTTGTACCTATTTTGTATGAATTAATTAAGACGTATCGTTAAAAATAATATTTAGACATAACGCTTTTGAATCTTTTTATAATTTTATATTTTGTAAAACGATTAGGTAGGTATTCAATTGAAATGTTAATTGTAATACAACGTTGTTCAAATTAGGTATGTACCCATAGGATGTAAAGGAACATATTCCGATCTAAGTACTACAAACATTTAATTAAATACTTACCTATTCAGGTATTTTTAAAAAGGAAACGGTAGGTAGTAACATACGTAAGTAGTATGTATCTATGTACAAAGATCTAAAAGTTATAATCGCTATGAACGTAGGTAAATACCACTTTGCACCTACAGCCACTATTAAACCAAATTAAATTTAGCGAATACGAATAACAAAACGCCAAGGTTATGTCTTGGAGAAGGAAAAAATAAATTTAGTGCATACGGAACAGGTCAAACTTGTTTTTGCGTTAGGGTCGTCCATATCTTTAGCTTCTTATAACAACTAGTGAATTACAATGTTGAATTGTTTTTTATAAAGCAGAGATGCCCATACTTTTTGCTGTGAAGATCGACTTGAGAAAAAGTTAAGGGTTTAAAGATCGACTGCTTTATTTCAATGTAATTTTTTTATTACCTATTAATAATAATAACACATATTTATATTTATATTATCATTAACTTTTATGTTGTAAAAATAAGCACCTAATTATTAATGTTTAGATTTATGATATGTTTACAATCAAACAGTTTTACATAGTTTCTTAATCTTTACACAAGTTTGTACATAAAAAATATTATAAGACAAGAAAGCACTCTCTCACTCTATCGTAACTTTGGGCACTACGCACGTCGCACGCGGTCATAGCGTCACCTGTCGACGTCTTCCGTCTTTTCGTCACATAATTATATGAATTGAAACAAAAACGATCGGAATGCTTAGTAGGTAATTTATGAATTTTTGAAAAAAAAAATCTTATACTTGCTTAACCTCTAAGATCGACCGTGAAACCTCTTGCGATCGACCGGTCGATCGCGATCGACCGTTTGGGCACCACTGTTATAAAGTGACATCTTTTTGCTTTATGCTTAAATAACAAGGAGATGCTTTCTAGAATAGCAATCCAAAATCACCAGATGATTTGTCCCTAAATAATAACAATGTGAGCTGAAGAACAGCACTTCAAAATCACCAGGCAATTTACAATTATTATACCTGAACCAACATAAATTAAGGTTATAAAAAATGATAAAGCAGGTTACGATCATTTCTGAGCCGGAAACACTTTTCGTATTTAACGAGGACATTATGCCATGCCATGATGCCATCAATATGAAATCTCTGACGTCAATTTTGCACCAATTAATAAATAAATAAAGAACGCTACACACTGGATAGCCTGACGGACAACACCCAAGACAAGGACATTATCCCCAGACCGAGAACGGAAATTTAAACTCATCCATTGATGGATCTTTGCAATGGATTTAAATGCATCGAGCGGAAATTATAATTATGCCCTGTTTGTAACCTAATATTCGGGACGCAAACTAAATAATATATTAAATTAGCGGTTTTAACGATTAGACAGATTACCCTAGAAAACTACACTGTGGTCTACACACAAGTCTGAAAGGGCAGTGATGTAACTTCCTGAGTCAGCAGCGAGGAAGCCCAGTTGGCAGTGCGGCCAACAGGTATCGTTAGAAATAAACTTATAGTAGCGGTTCTACGAAAGCTAAATATAATTTGGCATTATTATAATATTCATAGCTTTACCACATGTGTCAATTATCGCTGGCGATTGACAAAGTTAACAAAGTTACTTCGTAGTTTTTGTAACAGGCAAATGAAATTGTGGAACTAACAATTCAGCTTTTTCGTTGCAACTGGGCTAGCATTCGATCCTGGTGTTTTTTTAGCTACAGATACTGTTGACTTAAGGGAAGAAAAAGAAAAACAACTGTAACATAATATTATAACTAATATTTATATACTTACTTACTAAGGTAAATTTGTAAATTATAATCACAGGATCAGAACTTAATATGAACATAGAAAATATAATCTTCGTAGCTAATAAGCATTATAATTATGTATAAGTGAGCTTGAACCACCGATCATAATAAGTAAGAAACAAGTCACGCGCACACTAGCTGTAGCTTCTAGTCATTTGGGTTTCATTATGCAAAAGTAATCGTTTCCCAGTGTAGATGTAGTAACGAGTTATACCATGTTATACATTAAAACTTCCAAAGCTCGCTTTTGAAGCTCGTTTTACTTTCTAATCTTAGTACTGCCTGCGTCATATGGTCAAATCGCCGGCAGGTATCAAAATGCCGTCTTTAAAGTCAACTGTCCCGTTGAGAGAATTTTTTGGAGTCCTACTGGACATAGTATGCAAAAGGTACAAGAATTTTTGTAAGAGTGTCAAGTCCAATCGGCCGGCTGGATTCAGAAACTTTTTTCTTTGTATTGTAATCACTCGTCTGAAATAATCGCATCAGTAACAATCTCATTTAAATTTTCGCTTTAGTCCTTTTTCTGAGTCTGGCTGATACATCTAGTACCTGTTAGTTGACAATACCACTCAGTTTATAGTTTATATTTATACCGACATTTAATGGTATATTTAATTATCTTCTTACTACCAATTTTTTCAAGTAATCCAACCAAATTACATTTTAAGTCCCAAATATATTTCATACGTAAAAAAGATATTATTCCAAACTTGTTATGGAAAGAAATAATAATTATATAAAATTACTAAGTTAGGCATCACCACAAACGAAATCAGTATTCTATATCCATCATCAATACAACTAATTAAAAGACAATTTACAGAACAATGTGCTTCTAACCTTTTCAACTAACTGTCATGCCTTCTTTGGTGGCTACTTATTTCTTTCCTCGTTGCCTTAGTAGGCATTGTACGTATTACTAACAGAATAGGTAATAGATTTGATTTCAACGTGAAGGTTTGCAGCCATTGATTTATGATATCGTCAATTTAAGAGCGGAGTCACGACTGCTCCTTGGCCAAATTTCAATACTTCTCTCAATATACTGATTCTCTCAATATATCAAAGTGCCACAGTGAACAGCGGTGTGTGTCTGAGTCAGGTTCATTGACATTCAAAACCAAACAATATGACTAAGAATTCATCAGATACTCGTTCGGTTACTTCAAAATTATCAACGCACTAACTTTGTTAGTGTATCTCTTTTCCTGTACTCTGGTAGAAGTCAATAAGAGGAATAACGTAGTTCAACACATCAGCATGACACAATAGGTTCAAATGATGCATTTGAAAATGATTAATACCTGTTTTTTATTTCTCTGAAGTCACAATTACTCAAAATGTGACCTAACCTTAAGCAGTTACAATAACATCCTTCGACCCTGACATCAATAAGTTGGTATTTTAAACCAGCTGCAGGCAAAACAAATGAGACATTATTTATTCCACGCATTCCAGTCTGGTTTACTGAAAATGACCTTAGAAGCTTAGATACTGTTACGAAATATTCAAGGAAACCTTATTCATACTGGTTTGGAGCGCTTGTTTAATTTAAAAACTACAGATTTTAGTCAAACTCCACGCAGATTTCTCAACTCCCCTGATTTTCTGCTTTATCATTAAGATTTCGTAGAAAAAGATCATCATGTAAAGACATTCTTCCGCAGGGAGTTCTCTGCTAGCATATCTGCTACCAGTCTCGACGAAGAAGGATTCCAAACCGTTCGACCAGGATACGCCGGCGCCGCACGGACTGTCCTGAAGCATGTGTTAAGTATAATACCGATTTCGTGCACCAGTTAAACCACAATGTCATTCTTTGTCAACTTGCTCCCTACCCGAAGCAAATGTGGTATGCCAGACCTAATAGGTACTGTTCTTATATCCTCGGTTAAAGTACAAAATTGCGCTGTTCTATTCCTCGACGACCTTGGATCCATTATTTCATTACTGGAGCATCTTGTCTACCTCCATAGAACGTAATGATGAACCTTAACCCTACAATAATAACTTTTACGCTACATGTCAATAGCCAGACATGGAAGTCTAGTTCAACTAGCATCTGTCTCATAGGTACATAATATGCGAATTAAAATCCTCCTGCTTGGATGTTAATTAGGGATTGAATCTAATTACGTTTTTACTTATGTCATTGGATTGAGTCAATGAACGTAAATCCACTCAGCTCTAGTTTTTGAGCATTTGTCTGATTTCCCGGCATTTCTATGATCCATGTCGATGAAGCCGGCCATGGATGTGCGCCAAGTTTTAATATTAGCGTACCCGAAAGCTGATGTCATCGTTTTCACACTGTTTATCCACGATTCCAAATCATATTGTTTTTTCGGACAGGCATGAAAAACCTGTTTCGGACTTTTGACCGGACACACGCATGCGTAATGCAAAATCGTAATTTGAATTGCGAAACTTCCCACGCTTTTTTACGACGAAAGTAAACATATCAGTAAGTGTGAAATATTTGTTAGTCCGTTAAAATTTAAAGTCATTGAAATTTACAAATCGTTTCTTAGCTCAAAATTGATATTATAATTTAGTACTCCAATAAATTCCAGTACTATTTTTTAATGTTGATAACAATAATAATCTAAATCATCGTCCACAATAATACCTCGAAATCGACTCGAAGTAGCTCAAGTTTCCTTTATTGACGGAACTGCTGCATCTATGCCAATTGCATTTGGCACGGACGACGCGACGCCAGGAAGGTGACTGTAACACGTTTTCCTTGCATTCGTGATTAGACCTGTTCTAATCCTCTCATTATAATTTTACTTTAAAAACTTCATACGTCATCATCGTATAAGTATAAGTAGGTACTACCTTTGTGTAAAATCAATCTTACGTTATAGCGAGCTTTTTCTTGGATTTTTATTACAGGTGTAGGTGGTTTATACAGGACAATATTGTTGTAAATTGTTTACACTAAGAACTCTAAATACATGCTACAGTGTCAAGATGTTTGCATACTTAAAGCTTTGCGGTTTTCAACATTTCAGACGATCGATACTGACCGAAATAGCAGTGAGCAAAACAGTTCAAGAGCAAAGCGAGATTTTAATAAAAGTCCTGGAACTATTTGTCATTAAGCTCTGAATCATCTTAATTGTTATTAACATTCATGACACTGGATAAATCTTACTATACGTCGACAGGGTCACGTACGTTTTGATAAACGGTCGTACTGATGATGAACTGAAAACCCAACACATGCATCCTTCTGATTTGTCTAAAATCAAATGAAACACCACTTCAAATTAACGAGATATTCCATAATTCCGTCTGAAAGTTCGTAGACAATTAAACATGTCCTTTTTGGAAGTTTTCTGTGACAGTGAGTTAATTTCAGACCGCATTCAGAAGCCGTGGTCAAATTCATTAAACACAATGTCAAAACTAATTAACAGTTTACATCCGCTAATTGGTTTAGGAGCTTTTTAAATGTCGATAGATCGCCCATCATAATCTTTTAGGAGCATCCTAAATTGCTAAATACATACATCAGTTTGATCCTCGAACAAATAGAAACTTCCATGGCGGTTATTCGAATTTTGTAAGTTTACCCATCTACCAACACAATCATGTTCATGTTTGCTTTCATGATGAAGCATCCAGAACTTGTCGGGTATTATCAACCATAGACTACCTACAGTTTTTTTATTTATTTAGGATCAATCATGTCCTATAATTCGGTATTCGTCAATAAAACTTACCTTGCTCAAGCGGTGTACGATTCAACTGTAAAAGATAACATACGGGCTATGGCTGCAAAGGTCTACTATTATAAAATGTTGCAAGTTGTACTCGCAAGTAGGTAGGTACTAGGTACGCCTGTCAGTCAATTCAATCTAATTTAAGAAGAAGGAATACATTTCAATCTTTCGTTGAATTATAGGTATATCTAGCTTGTCCCTGTGGCTTGGGACCAGAATACGAGCTTCGATATCCCCTGTCTGTCGTAAGAGGCGACTAAATGGGGGCTTTTGGGGTTGCGGGTGGCTAGAGTGGGAGCTTGAACCCCGGGAAGGACGACGGTATGTATGCATCGCGCTTATGTTCTCCAGGCCTCCAGTTGTGATCCGTTTAGAGATCCCGGAGTTCTCCAAAAATCGCTGAGGAAGGCCACCGGGGGGGTTTTAGTGGGTAAAAATTCCAGATAACCCTGTGTCGCTCCCACGGCACCGGGTACCTTTTGAATTTTGAAGGTCTCGCCCTCGTCAACGAAAAAAATTTGGCTCTTATCTAAACCTTAATAAGTTTACAGTTTAAAGTATTTAAATTAACGTATGTTGCACTTAAGTGCCGAAGTACCTACGTATGTTAAGTAGGTACTTACTATTAAAATGTCGCAAATACGATGCGATTACGTTAATTTAGAAAGGCGTTTCGTTGTTCGTCGTCACCAGAAAAATAACGATAGATTATAAGCACAATACGGTACATACTTACTTTCAACTTAGCTCCGGGGCGAACTCAATCCCATTTATCATCCTAGACCAGGCTATACACGGACATAACGGCGACCATACATCTCTATAAATGGTTAACTAACTACTTGTCTATACAAAAATCTAGTCTTTACTACATTTTAATTTAACGACATTCGCAATATAAATCACGTGAACGCCATAAAATTGTAACGCTAACATGCAAATTATCTAAAAATTCATTACTTACTTCTCGTTAATTTAAATTCAAAGGCGAAACTTTGATAATAAACACAACACTTAACACTCAAATCCAAAGCACTTGTTATTTCATTATTATCACCACACTTTACAGAAGTCTGCGAAGTTTTGTTCACCGAAATATAATTATATTTCGATTTTAAGTCGGATCGAAACTGCGCGTGCGATTCAAAAACGTTCGCGCGCGGAATGAAATATCGGCAAGTTCCCAAGTTCGCCACTTGTTGAACGCAGCGCGGGAAAACATGAACGGAAACGACAAAGACCAATATTACTGTCCTGTTCACACTCGCTATAAATCGGTGCAAAAATTTGATTTATATCAATAACAAGAAATGTAATGAATAGTTTCCTTTAATTTTCTTATGAAATAAACGAGTAGGTATATTCGCACAATGTCTAATAATTTAGATATAGACAAAGTAATCCATACCCCATACCGTACCGTGGCCATTATTATAAAAAATTTAAGATGAGACTTCACAGATGGCGTTAGTTCCGCGAAGTCTTCCAAGATAACATGGATTCGATGTAGTTTAAAGTATTATGTAGAGATGGTGTTGTATTTTATATATTATGTACTTTTTTATAATAAAAAACACCAATCTCCAAATACCTAACTTATATCATGTAGGATGTAAGTACTTATCCATACCTATAGGTACCTATAAGAATTTTACAATAAGAGCATTTTCATAAATATTAAGCTCTTAGCTCTTACCCGCGGCTTTGCCCGATTGGTCTACGGGAATTAACAGTGAGCCTAAAATTCCCACATTTCCTACACTAGAGTTCTGAGACAGTCGGCATATAAAAAACCGGCCAAGCGCGAGTTGGACTCGCGCACGAAGGGTTCCGTACCATTATGTAGAAAAACGCCAAAAAAAATCTGGTCTGTTGTATGAAAGCGTCACTTAAATATTTAATTGTTTAATTTAGCCACATATTACCCACAACGCCATCTCTTGGACCGAAAGGTAACTAAACTATATACTTGTATGGGTGCCCACTTAAATATTTATTTTATTCTGTTTTTTAGGATTTGTTGTTGCAGCGGCAACAGAAATACATCATTTTACCCTTTGGGTACGGAACCCTAAAAACGATCGCATGGCAAAAAGTAAACCTATTTCTTACGCGACTCATCCTTGTATTCTATATGAGATGACACATTCTTGGTGCATGGCATAAATAAATAAAAGTACGACAATAAAACTTTATGGTAGATAGTAGAGAAAATATAGATAAGTAGTAGGATAAAGCTAAGGTAGAATCCGAGCCGAGGTAAAGCTTTGTACATGGTTATCAAAACGAGACATCGTCTGTTTTCGTCGAATATCCAAAGACAATCAATCAATCATGCGAAACAAAAGGAACATGGTCCGGCCAATCAACTTTTCAGTTTATTTTGAAAATACGGGACATCTTTAGGGACACCGGGACAGAAAATCGGAAAAGGGGATTAGGGGACTATCCCGTTAAATACGGAACGTCTGGTCACTTTACACAATGGGTGCTATTATAATATTGGTATGGAAATGGATGGTATGCATCAAAATATTCATAATGGATCTTCTCATGGGAACGAGATTTTTGCAGTAAAAAGTAGCCCTCATTACTGTAAAAAGTTACGAGTTTGCCAAACAAATCTGAGATTGCCCAGCACAGTAGAAATCAGAAATTTGAAAAAATCTCGCAAATTTTATGTTTTTGTTTATAACATACTTAACATATCTAAATAAACAATTTTGATTTTGAGTATATTTCGATCAATACATTAATATAGACGGAAGGATATTATAGGACCTTCATAGTAAAAGGTTGAGTACCGCTGCGTTATGATATTACTTATTTCGTCTGATCGTCTGAGATGATAATTATGTAATTAAACAAAAAAACTTGTAAAACATGTCCTTGATAAAAGTAGGTGGTAGGACATAATGTATTAATAAAACTTGTATAATATGTAGGTACCTACTTAATTTGTAACCTGTTGTTAAAAAGTTATGACGTTATGACTTATGACATAAGTAATTCGTTTTCTTTCTTGCAGGGCAGAAAGAAGACAGACAACTCTAGTTCTTGTCTTGAAAGTTTTCTCCTGCTTGTACCTTGTAGGCCTATTTATAACATCATTGCTTGTAGGATGTAGTAGGTTGCTTGCTTCTGAGTTGCCCATAAAAGGAAATCCTAAGCGCACACCATAATCTCTTTGTGTGCGTTCGTAAGAGGACCCCTTTTTTCTTTACTAAGCACCAGCTAAGCAGGCCTTATTTCTCTAAAATTTACTCATGAGCATCTATGTTTTTCTTACTTTTGGTTTTAAAATCCTAGTCCTTAATGTAGATTTCACAAAATCAGCAAATAAATGCAAAAAACAGCTCAGACCGGTGTTGCGTCTGTGTGCACGGTCACATCTGTATACAACTTTACTGTACACTAAATAAAGTGTACATTTGTGTGCGACACGGCGGCGCCGCGCCCGCCGTAGCGCGTAGCGCTCTGTCCAACGGTAGCCCCAACAAAATATCGATTTTTAGTGTTGTTCAATCAGTTATCGATAATATTATAACGGTCATAATTTCTACAGAATAAATGTATTATTTCATCAAAATAATTGTATAAAAAGTATTAATGTTTTGTTAAAATTGTTAACATCTCATTTAATACAGATTAAGGCTTCCTGTACATGACGCCGCAACCGGACCGGTGCCGGACCGCAAGTTTATGTATATGAAGGAAAATCGTTCCTGAGCCGCACCGGCGCCGCACCGGCGCCGGACCGCCACAGCGCCAGCGTTGTTCACACGTGTGTCATTTCACCATATTTCAACATGGCGTTCGATTATGAGTTATTGATTAATTTAGACGCATGTTGGTATTCTGAAGTTGAAGTTTAGCTCGTAAAATGTTCAGCAGTGCATCAAAAGTTCTTACACTCATTCTAAGATATTCAAAAAATTTATCTTCATAATTTCTCAATTCTTCAAAAAGAACATGAAATTCTCCCTTGTTTTCCCTACAGGATAAAACAGGGTGTACCCAAAATCTTCTTCTACGTTTGTTAATTTGTTCCAGCCACTGTTTGTAGATTAGATAAGTCAGTAACACTTTCTTTTTTTTTTTGCTTAATATTAACTTTTGAATAGATACGAAATATCAAGACAGTGAAGTCTGTACGGTTATACTGACAGAGCTATACTGAATTGTGATCGCTGCTTTATTATTTAACGCGGAGACAATACGGTTTCTACGCGGCGCCGGTGCGGCTGCGGTGCGGCGCCGGTGCGGCGCCGGTGCGTATCAGGCGTCATGTACAGGAAGCCTTAGGATTATATATCTTACTTTGCAACAGTCCACGGACAAACACTTGTGTATAGTTTCATGCAAGTATCACCACACTGAAACCGCAATTAAATATAAAACACATATTCATACCACAATTACCTAAATCCTGTTTTATTCTAAAGCAGGGAATTCTCTGGGTAAGGGGAAAGTAGACTCTACGGTGGTTAATGGTAAAATCTTTGCAATTCCGACACACACCATTAAATTTAATATATTTTTTTTGCTCGTGGATTGTTATAAAGTTGATTAATCTTTAATCTGTAATAATGTTCTTCCAGAAAGTAACACCTGATACAATTAATTATCTAAGATATATTATCACCTAAGGACAATATATTTATATTAAAATGTTTACTATTGACCTTCTGACTTAAGGTGTCTTACTCTTCAAACTAATTAAAATTTGTAAAAAAAGAGCGTAGAGTCTTGTGGCTGGCTGGAACTAAGTTTCTTTCACCTTAATATTATGTATATTATATAAATCTCCTAGTGGTCAAATTGTAAAAAATTGAGAAACTATTTTAACAGTAATACCTTATTTCTAATCAAATAGCTTCCGAGTCCTGACATAGATTTAATCTGCTGATTAAGATTAAACACAGTATATTATTTAGAGTGACCTAGCTTACTGACCCCCACTATAACATGCTGGCAGAATAATGGATCGTAAGAGGACATAGAAGCCGGTCCCTGCTTGGTGGCAGGTCTGATGTGAGGTTGGTTTGCTACCATTCTCAGGCTTAATCAGTCGCCTAATGACTCGTGTTATAAGCTTGGAACTCTAAAGCCAGTAATTTATTTCATTTCTCTCCCTTCTTTATGGACCGATACGACCAACGTGGCGTGGGTGACACCTTATAAAGAGTGTGAAAATTTTTTGAGCACATGAATTGTAGTTGTATACATGTATAGGTATAGTAAGTAATAGTAGGTATAGGGAAGCGTGGAAACAGGTTTCAACGTTAACAAATAGTCAGCGCTATAACGGTTTTACATTACCGAAACTTCGAAGATGCAGAAAATATCGTTAGATCTATTTACCACTTAATACTGGGCTCTAGTGTAAGACCAGTGCATCGGCGCGATTAATAAACTGAAGAGAACAAAGCCCAGTGATCTCCACCTGGAGGGACCATGAGCCATCATCTTGGCTAAGACTTAAATTTTACCAGAAGGAGCTTATGACCCACTCAACAATAAAAGCTAAGCTACAACCCACTAATGGCCCACTACTGAGCACGGGTCTCTCCTTATTACAGAGGAGGCCTAGAGCATACTCCACCACGCTGCTCCAATGCGGGTTGGTGGAGGGGTTAGTGGCCAACCCAGTGTCGAAAGTTTTCAAGCCGCCCGAAGGCATCCGACATGGCTTAACGACTGCTATCAATCGATAACAACCGGGACCGACGGCTTTACGTGCCCTCCGAAGCACGGAAGCGCTCAAGAAATTGCCACTAACGGTCACCCATCCGACTACCAACCGATCCCGCTATTACTTCTTCTTCTTAGTCGTTTCGCTCTTGACAGAGCGGTCGTGGTCGTCATGCAGTCGCATTCTTGGCAGATGTAATTCGCCTCACTGTCTCTCGCCATTTTGCTCTGTTGGTCGTCATTTTGGTGCACTCGTGCAATGGGCCGCCCACAGCAGACTTAATTTGGTCGGTCCATCGCATGGGTGATCTACCGCGTGGCCTAGTACCCTCCACTCTGCCTTGCACCACCAGACGTTCAATGGAGTCGTTACGCTATTACTTAACTTTGTCGATCGCATAGGATTGACGCAAGCCGCCGGGCTATGAGCGCTTCACTCTCAACCTGTCCGATGAGACCGTATGGTCTGCAATTGAGTGGTAGATATGTACTCAACAATAATTGAATAATAATTATTTGATTAATTTTTATCTTCATAGGTACTCATAGATTTCATAGTCGTTATATTGAGTTTTTTATCGAAAGACAAAAATGATTACCATCCCTACTGCAGCATGAATCATCAGCCCACATATTCCCGCAATGGTGAGATAATGCAGCTACAACTTCATTGGTCGATACGCCCATGCGACAGTAAAATCCACCAATCGGAGGATTGTTCAGGGAGCGTCGGTCCCCCATGACGCCGGGAGTATATAAAGGCGCCTAACGGAATTTTTACCAACATTACCCGTTTGGCAAGCCTCTTAACCGGTCGTGCTGAACGTCGACTGACATAATTTATTAATTTATTTGTACGCTAAGTTCAACAAAACTCAATCAAAATGGTAAGTTTTCCTTTGATATTATTTCGCTATAATTCATTTCACAATTTGTGCTTTTATAGTTCTAAGTTCGCGGTTTACATTCAAAGTGCCGGGAAGCCATTTTGTCGGTGTGACCGTTTTCAAGTCCACGAGGCCGGGTGCGGTATTCTATTCTTTGAATTTGCGTATAATTTTTAAAAGAACGTTCTTTTCTTGGAAGATGTAGATGCTATTTTGTTTCTTTTTCTCCGCTTGTGACTTGTCATGTCAAATTATTGATTTTATTCAAGGCTGTCGTGCCGAGTTACTATGGCCACGCCCTAGGGTTAGACTAATCAATAAAAAAAATGCTTAATTTAAGAGTTTCCAAGACAAACATGATATTTACAGCATCATGAAATGTGTCCAAAACAGATTTTTATCCAAAAATTCTGCCTTCATTGAATACGCTTACGTGGTGATCTCATTGAAGGCTACAATGATGTCACTTGTTTTGACCGACTGACTTGACATCATTTGAATTTTCCTTTCGAGACAATTTGTACATTCATGATTATTTATGAGAACCCTGACTGCATTCTTTTTCGTTTCGAAAATCTATTTGAATGAATACTATGCCCAATAGATGCATAGTTTGTAGGTTGGTAGTTTGGTACTACCGATGCGGTTCATTGAACTCGCCGCTCTTCAGAGTTAGTGATTGATTCGACCATTGAATCAAGAAGTTTGTTGTAAGAACATATTATTCTACGGTTGTTTGCAGTACACGCAAATAGGCTGTAACGGCTAACGGCATTCGCCATTATTTTCTATTCTCTATCTTGTACGGGTTATTGACCTCGTGGAACGCTTATGGAATTCCTGTTTGATTTTTTGAATAATGTTCCAATTCTTTTTTTAAATCCCAAGGTTGGATAAAGTTAGGTTGGTTCTTGACTTCATGTAGGTACTTCAGTCACGTCTTTATGCTTTCACTTTGCTTTCGCCGATATGGGCACTTGAATCGTTTTAAACTTTCATGAATTCTCATGGGGATTGCAGTCATTATGCTGCTATAATGAATGCTTTACAAGAAACCCATTGTCGGAGATTGAACATAGATAAGAAAAGAACTATTCGGGAGTTTCTATGATTTCAATAGGTAGGTACTTTGAATGGTACTTACTTAAACTTATATTGAGTTGTCTGTTTCAGCTTGGTTAGTTCTTAGTTAGTCATGAGAATTTGAATTTAAATCTGTAGTAAGACAAATTCTAGTGGTCAAAGAATTTTTGAAATTGGTCATTACAAAAATTCAGTAATACAAAAGAACAAACCTTTGTTTTATAATATTCTTACCACACATATTCATAAAATTTCTCTTTTGTCAACAGCGTGAGTGCATCTCCGTACACGTTGGCCAGGCTGGAGTCCAGATCGGTAATGCCTGCTGGGAGCTCTACTGCTTGGAGCATGGCATCCAGCCTGACGGCCAGATGCCTACCGACAAGACCATTGGTGGTGGTGACGACTCCTTCAACACCTTCTTCAGCGAGACTGGTGCTGGCAAACACGTTCCCAGGGCTGTGTTCGTAGACTTGGAACCCACAGTAGTCGGTGAGTTACCAAGAAGTTAAAGCATGGTAACATTCATTAGGAAAGGTTTGGGAAAAATAAAGTTGTCTAATACGAGCAAGAACAGACAAGACATGACCCTGACTGAACTAAACTTTAACAACTATAATAATAAGAAGGAAGTAAACAATTTAAGACTATTCTTTGGAAGTAGCCTACCAAACAATTTCTTGATGGTGTAATGTTTCGGAGATTAACCAATTTTTTGTTTGTCCACAGATGAGGTCCGCACAGGCACATACAGGCAGTTGTTTCATCCAGAACAACTTATCACTGGTAAGGAAGATGCGGCCAACAACTACGCCCGCGGTCACTACACCATCGGCAAGGAAATCGTCGACTTAGTTCTTGACCGCATCCGCAAGCTGGCCGACCAGTGCACAGGTCTCCAGGGCTTCCTCATCTTCCACTCGTTCGGCGGTGGTACCGGATCCGGGTTCACTTCACTTCTCATGGAGCGTCTCTCGGTAGACTACGGAAAGAAGTCAAAGCTCGAGTTCGCGATCTACCCCGCCCCGCAAGTGTCCACCGCTGTCGTGGAGCCCTACAACTCCATCCTGACCACCCACACCACCCTGGAACACTCCGACTGCGCCTTCATGGTCGACAACGAAGCCATCTATGACATCTGCCGCCGCAACCTGGACATCGAGCGCCCCACGTACACCAACCTGAACAGGCTGATCGGTCAAATCGTGTCCTCCATCACGGCCTCCCTGCGTTTCGATGGCGCCCTCAACGTCGATCTGACCGAGTTCCAGACCAACTTGGTGCCCTACCCACGTATCCACTTCCCCCTGGTGACCTACGCGCCCGTCATCTCGGCCGAGAAGGCGTACCACGAGCAGCTGTCCGTCGCCGAGATCACCAACGCTTGCTTCGAGCCCGCCAACCAGATGGTGAAATGCGATCCCCGCCACGGCAAGTACATGGCCTGCTGCATGTTATACCGAGGTGACGTCGTCCCCAAGGACGTGAACGCCGCCATCGCCACCATCAAGACCAAGCGCACCATCCAGTTCGTCGACTGGTGTCCGACCGGTTTCAAGGTGGGCATCAACTACCAGCCGCCCACCGTGGTCCCAGGCGGTGACCTCGCGAAGGTGCAGCGTGCCGTGTGCATGTTGTCCAACACCACCGCCATCGCCGAGGCCTGGGCCCGCCTGGACCACAAGTTCGACCTCATGTACGCCAAGCGCGCCTTCGTCCACTGGTACGTGGGTGAGGGTATGGAGGAGGGAGAGTTCTCCGAGGCCCGCGAGGATCTGGCCGCTCTCGAGAAGGACTACGAAGAGGTCGGCATGGACTCCGCCGAGGGAGAAGGCGAGGGAGCCGAAGAGTATTAAGCTGTTTAGCGTTATGTACTTCTTTGGAGCACTCACACCGATACATTCCGGTGAAATGAAATAAAAAATATAAAAATTCTTTCTTTCTTTTATTTCCATCTTTTATCATTATCAAAAAAGCCTATCATTGCAAAATATCTATACAAATAGAAATAGTAGATAACTACTAGGTTGCGTAATTCTTGAAATATTTTTTTAATTTCAAAGAACCAGCTTTAGTTCAGGTAGATTTCGCAACATTTTTTGGATTGACGATAATTCTTGAAGATATCCATAGGTTTATAGATATATCGATGGTAAACAAATGATAAATCGATAACATAGAATGTTAGTATCACCCCTCATCATAACCAACTACCTACCGATAGTAATTAGTAGCAACAATAAATCTATTTGTTGCGCTGGTTTATTCCAGCGAGATTTTTCATAGCGCTCTAGTCAACTTACTGGACTAAGTACATAATATTATTAGCTAGGGCCGCTACTGATAAACCATTTATTATGGACCTTAGCCAAAAATATTTCACTTTACATGGTGCGATAAGAAAAGTCGCCACTGTCGGCGCATCTCATCGCACCTGGCGAGATAGCGTTTAGAGCGAGTACTCTCATTAGCTTAGCTGCAACTGATATCTTATTTCTATCACAATTGTAGTGTAGTGTACAATAAATAGAAGTTTACATTCTCTAAGATAACCTCGGATAGGATGTGTCGTGTCGTGTCGTGGCCCGTGGGATGCTCAACTCAAGCTTTTCAACACAAAACAACCACTGTCCAAAATCCAAATCAATATCTTGTGAAGGTCGTTTTCTGATTCCAAACACAACTGTCACATCAAAAATAGCTGCCCCGGACGAGAATCGAACCCGGCACAGATAGTCCTTACTTATCTAGCTTTTCAGGCAGGGTAGTTACCTACTGAATAACGAGATTGTCTTTCCCCAATGTCTTTATAAATATTTGTAATTAATAATATCGTAAAATCTTCCTACGTTTATAATACCTACTAATTATAAATATAACAAGCCAATTACCTACGTATTCCGTAGGTACCAACATGTTTTGTAGGTCTAATAGGTCGGTAATAGTAAAATGCTAGGTACGTGTTTTCTATAGGTACTATTTATTTATAACTTATTTTTATAGTCAGTGGTTGCGGGCTATTCCTTCGTAGGTACTTCAAAGTGATTAGTGTGTGTGCGTATACCTAAGCTAAGCTAAGCTACAACCCACTAATGGCCCACTACTGAGCACGGGTCTCTCCTCATTACTGAGGAGGCCTAGAGCATACGTTCCATCACGCTGCTCCAATGCGGGTTGGTGGAGGTGTGCGTATACCTACCGTGAAGTTACACAGTAGATGTACCTACTTCAAGATGACTGAACAAAACTTAATACCTATAGATTGAAAGTTTCATCTCTTCGACAAGTGAACTACGGATACTGCTACAAACGTGAAAGGATAACTTTCGCGGCTTCGCGGAAGTTCGTGGGATTCAAACGAGGTCAATACGCTCGGAACTGCCGTCTGTTATTTTAACATTAGTGTCAGAGATCATAAACGTTTCAGTATCTAAATACCATGATAGCATCATAGCAATGCATTATGGTAACCTTTACCATCTAGTACCTATCTATTTTGAGCATCTGAAATTACAATCCGTCCATTGTGGATCAATTAATCAAGAATTTATTATTGGTTTTCAAATGAATGAATGAGCACCTTACCTTACCGCATAAAAGTGTGTCATAAAATGGTCTTAGAGAACCCACCTACCTACTTCAAGGTGCCAACCAACGTTATCAATCTAATCATTATTATTTAAGTACCTACCTACTATCAATCTAAAAAATAAAACTGAAATGAGCCTACACGAAATACCTTTTAAATCCTTGACGCCATCCTACATGCAAGATTGAAAGTAATAGGACCAAGATCGCCAAGTTGCCGAAAGCGTGGGCGAACGACAACCGGCGCGAGCGCCTGACATCATAACGTAACCAAGCCGTAATAGGCACTTGTTGGTTAACTACACCGTATTTGGAAGTGACACAGCTGTGCATACGTGCTGTGATGCTGTCATATCTCACGACCTATTAAAAGAACCCAAATTGGTGATATTCGTTCGAAGAATCGATAATTCTATAGAATATAAGTGGGTAGGTATATAGTTAGATAGATAGGCAAATATGTTTATCAAAACTTGACAAGAGGAGATTCAATTTCCACCCAAGAACAGATCCCTTTTAGGTACCTAAGTACCTAGGTACGTGCTTTCAAGATACAATGGTTCACATGACGCAAAAATTTAATATTGTTAGGCATAGGCAGAAAAAGAGACACTCCAAATAAAACTCTTCTGACATCTTCAGGTACCTACTTACACCAATCACCATCCACCACCACTCATAGGTAGCCATTGGGGTACTTCCTGATAAATTTTGGAGTTGGGGGAAGCCAAGTGTGCTGAATTCCTAATCCAGAGGGACAATCGGATTTTCGTGGCAGAGATTTTACAGGATAGAACAACAAGTATTTTATCGGAGATCTTGGGGGAGCAGCTGCTGCTGCGGACGCCTATTCAAGAATGTACGAACATGACTTTCTTACTTCTGGACGCGAGAGAAATTATTCAGAAGTAGATTTGTGCAGGAGAAAATCAGATCGATTCCATTAAAAATAGAATACACACATACATTAATAACACCTATAAGTATTTATTCTCTCTCCATCAGAATCCAAAGAAGACTAAGGTGGTACAAGTTTATAGTGATAAAATAATTAGCATCGAGTTGAATTGCATATAATATAATAGGTATCATAATTAATCTTCATTAGTACCTAAATAAATACCAAGTAATTATATCTAAGTTAATTTTCACAATCGTTGCTTGATGATCGATTTTAATTAATTAATTAATGTGATTACAGTCGAATTCTAAATATATTTTTTTTGACCGCGACATTGGATTTCTTTAAAATTTGTACTCAGGTAGGTACTTAGTGAAAAGTCAAAAATCTACACAAAACTTTGCGTTTCCGATATCTGGCCGGCCGCAGTGAGGCCGTGCTATTTATGTACAATGTTTGATGTTAGAGATCGTTGAACCGGTTAAAATTAACCGAGCGGACTCCCCGCCTCGCTATTCGTATCATAAAAAGCAAAGCCACTTTTAAACGTTTTGGTCACGCATTCCTGGTGGTCTGAGATTTTATGAGATTAGGGATAAATAGCGGGGAGAAAAGAGAAATTGTGGATCAGAGGAATTTTCCGAAGACCAATCAAGTATTGAGCTTTTTAGAACAGCTTGAGCAGGACTAAGTTATCCTAATTCTTGACTCAAGGTTAAATTATGGCACACTCCATTTTGCTTATTAAAAGTTGCTGTCATTTGGATGTGGTAAGTATGGTACTTACTTCATAAATGAGAGCAACATCTGGCGAGTACTTTTTGAGTTAACTGCACTTATCGATGTTGATTTCGGTTAAAATGTTTTTGCAAAAAGTTAGTTATTAATATTTAAGTAAACATTTATTATCCTTATTCCTTATTATTAGAATGAGGTGCAGTGAATAACGCTAAGTTTTCCTGGAATGGAACATTTAAAGCTGTATATTATAATAGATTATAGGTCTCCTACAATAACACTGATCACATCGTCGAAGTATGCTACAATGCGTCACAGGACCTTATTTAGTTAGTCAACACTGTCTACGGGCCTCCATGGTGCGATGCTAACTAAAATTACTTGGAGCATTTGAACTTAACTTATCGACATTTCAGATTATTTTAGTGAAAATTTTGAGACTACGATATATTTATTGTTGAACATATTAAAAACCCTTTTGAATCTGCTGGATTGGGGAATGTTGAGACGATAATTAATGAGTTAAATAAAGCCATTTACACTTAAGTCTCCGAGCAAATGGAATTGCCACTTCCGGCCAAAAACAAAAAACAATCATATTACCTATGCTCAAAGTTCAATTTAGCTTGGAAGCAAAATTCGCTAAGGGCATTTTTTTATTTCCGCTGTCAATCTGAAATATATCTTAAACGCATAGGCGGAAAGCTGACATTTCTGTGCCAAGCAATTATAACGAATTTCAGATGAAACGCGAACGGAGTATAGGATGTGATTTCCATTAGCAAATACACCAAAATGTAGTGTAGGTGCTATAGAATCACGTCATTCGATCAATATAACAATATTTAGCAGAAACGTGAGTAAAACTGGATATTTAGTTTAGATTTCAGATCAGCGCTTACCATGTTTGATTATCACCGGCTTCATAATTACTGGTTGGATCAAACTTAATTATGCATTTTCCTAAGCAACTTTATGTAGCACGCTTGTCTTATGTGTTGTCCTTGGCTTCCATGACACAGGGAATCCTAATTTGAGGCTATGAGTGTGTAGCGTAATTTATAATGTAGATGTTGCGTTATTAATTAAAAATCATATAAAACATTCATGTCTTTATTTGGTTTTAAGTTTCTCGTCTAATGTTATTTCAACTCCCTCTACAGCTTTTACACGACGCATATAAGTAATTACAAAAATACTAAAATATCAATAAAATTGTGATGCAATCAAATTACACCAAACTTAAACCTTAACACGTTGACTGCCATGACGGACAATGTTGTCCGACAGCAGACTTTCCCCCGGGGCCATACCAATATTTCGAGAAATGGCCCAAAAACGTCGAGGTGTTTTTTTGTTTATTTTGTCAGGAAATAACTTAAAAATAACGGGCGACTTATGGAAACAGCTATGTTCCCATTATTTTCCGAGATATCAAATGGCAGACACCATTGTCCGTCGCGGCCTCCGAGAATGAAAAACCGTGTTTCCTTCCGCAGACGCCGCGCGGGTCCCACTGTCGGTCATCCTTACGATTTTGCGCTCGCGTAGACGAATGCCGTGATTTGTAAAAATTAGGATTCCGTATAAGTTTCACTCGCAGGACAAAATTTACGATTTTGTAAATTTTGTATTGACTCAAGAGCTTTGGATTGGCCCACCTTAATTCAAATGTTTATTGTAAACATTTTTAAATTTGACACCTATCGGAGACCCTGAAAGTAATTTTTGTTGAAGCTTATTTTTCATTATTATATAGGATTACTGGTTAAATCGATCTAGACCCGGGAGGAGGTGACAGTATACATCATTTGTGACATATTTTGTCCTGAAACACCCTGTCTGTCTGTCTGTTTTTAAGTAATAGGTTTTGCTTGATGGTCTACCTAGATGCGTTAAGATTTCTTGTCTCAAAATTATGCAATTTATTAAAATTTTGTAGGGTATTTAAAAGTAGATAAATGGGTTATATAATAATCATATTCAGAATCCCAAGTGACTGTGCAATATATAGGTAGGTACTTCACAATAAAGGCTTAATTGTTAGCAAAATAAGTTTACTGAAATAAAGTATGTAATTTATCGAATATCCAAAAAATATGCATGGTAGTTAGTAGGTAGAAGTGTTAAAAATTATCTACTTTTCTCAAATATCCAATTCTATAGCACGCCATCAAAGTATGTAGAGAAATACTTAAAAATAAAAATCCATCGTGGAGATCAGCAATAATTTTCTGGTCTAGGAATGAATTGGAATCATAATTTAGAAGTTATTTTTATTATTTATATCATTTATGGTTGTTATCCATAAGAAATATCTTTAAAATACTTGATTATCTAGTTCTGTTTTTGTATTTTACCATAAACTTTCGTATAAAGGCAGCTTACTTATATTATTAACCTACTGAACCCATAATTTTGTACTTAATACGTACTTGGTTGAAATTAATTATAATTCTAACGACTTTCTAGTATCTTATAAAGAGTAAAAATTAATGTATATTTACCTAAAACATCACGTAATTGATCACTTAATGTATGTACCTACAACGCTTTTATGAACCGCTTGTTTCAAAGCCCATAAGTTCTAAGTCTTTGCAGTTTTTTTCGGGCCAAGTTGCTAGGATGTTCCTTGGGGCCGCGCGGGTCTATTGCCTTAGTAAAAAGACAAGAAAAGCCGTCCGTCAGCCGATTAGAGGCTTCCAAAGTGAGCGAGTGCACGCGGACAACGTTGTCCGACGCGGCCCCCTGGACCAGACATGTTGGCGGACAACATTGTCCGCCGCGGCCCATTGGGCAAGACATCGATTTTTAGTCTGGCGTTCAACGTGTTAAAGTAAATATCGGAAGTAATAGGTCATAATGAACATTTCTCAATAAATTACATTGAAATAAGTGTGTAAGGTTACTGCAATTATTTTTAGCAAACAGCCTGTCGTAATTCACTAACCTATGGCACAGCTAGAAACTCAAAAAATCGTAAGATTAGTGCAGGTTAAGTTAATTTTACATACTTATACCTACATTACCTACCTTGTTTACATTATAAATAACATTTTATTGCGTTTCATTGTACAAACCAAAATAAATAAGGAATTTGATCAGTAAGCGTGCATTATCCTGAAAGAAATCTATAACATTAAGTAAACTAAACAAGACAGAATTTATTTATATTAAATGTTATCAATACAAGTATTTATCTCACATTGATATATCTTCGGTATTTTTATTAATACCACACGTATTTAGCTAGCTTTAAGGCAGCAGCCGGGATTAGATTGTTTATTTATGTTTTTCACAATACTTGCACATACCTACAAATGGTATACAATCTATACATCAGAATAATTATTCAGTAGCCTATGTTCTAAAAGTCAAAGTTATTTACGATGCAATTAGTCAAAAATCTCATATTATATTTATAGTACAAATGGTAAGACTTAATTCCAATTGGGTAGAAATCAATGTGGGACATAAATCAAGGTAATCATAATAACCCATGATCGCTAAAGTTTTCAGTTCCAAATCATGCAATAATCGCTATATAGTACAAAAAAGCTAGCATTCCTGAGAGTTTTTTTTAAACTACTGTCAGTTCAGTACAATAGTTCTTCATTTATTTCTCAAAGATACCGGCCCAATGGAAAAATAATAAGTAATTGTATGGTAAGGTAATAACCGATTTATTGACACTGAATAATACATTATACTTCCAGAAACATTAATCGCGACAAATAATTTTTTGGGTAGATTTGTGGAAGATTTAATTATTTATCAATTTTATGCTTAATTTTCCAGATTGGTATTTAATATTGATATAAATTGTAATAAATTAAACCTATAAGTGCGAGAAGTGTGTGTGTTACCTTAATTTTTTTAATAATAAAGTTTTTATACCATTTACTAAATCTTTATGACAAATTAATGGCATTTTAGTCTTCCTATCAGCATTGCAGCAATGGGAATTATAAGAAATTGTGAAAATAAAACACTGATACCCAAAATGCTAAAATAAGAACAAAATGTCGAAATAATTAATACTACATCATTAGTAAAATTACTATTTATTGCAAAAAAACACGGTAACTGGATGTAGGCACTTGACAACACCAATATTATTTTATGTTCCCACATGTACTATACAGTGTTGCCTGCTTGAAACAATAATTATTCCTCAATACAAAAGTCTAGCTTCTCTAGTCCTATATACATATTACAATTAAGCAATTTCTTTGCCAAATTGCTAATATACTGTAACGATATTGATGATCCATACTTGTATTATTTTTTGGTAAATAAAGGAGATGTTTCAAAATGTATGGAGCCCCGGCCACCACTTTGTACACCATACTCAAAAATGGAGAAACACAATTAAAACAGTTTTCAATCATCCAATTCCTTTAAATTGCTTTAGTTTTGTGGTATAACACAAAAATGTACACTTAAAATTGCAACACAAAAACAAAAGTCTGTCATGGCGGTAAGCTGTCATCACACGTCATGTTGGTTAATTTGATAGAAGTTTGACATATGTACCTACAATTCTGTCATTTAAAGTGACAGTAGACAGTTCGTGATCTATGATCAATGACAACTTGGCAAGACGCCATGTTGAAAATTGATAAAAATGAATTATAAATACAAAATTTGTACCAGAAAAGTATGCATTTAAGCAATTTATCTTTATTTTTCCCCAATTCCATGAATTTTTCTCGATTTTTCGAGGTACTGTACATATTGTGGGCCGGATTTGAAACATCTCCTTTATATTTATAAATACAATAATTTAAATTTATTTAATTCAATAAACAATGTGAGCAGTGATATAAGCCAACTCTTTAGACAAAGAATTCAGGGTTTTTAATGTTCAGTTTTCGGCTTTAAATACAATGATCTTTCTCTTGGCTAATGAAGCTGGCCACTATCATCTCATTTACAAATAGAAAAAAGAACTAAATAAGGAACCCAATGGAATACTTTGAAAATACCAATTAAGCGTCGCATAAACTTACATCTAAACTTAGTGATGTAACTGTAAAAATAAGAATAATATAAATAAATTTCTCACATAATCTTTAACATTTATATCTAGTGTAAATAAAAGTTATATATTATTAAGTGGTATCGACACACAGCATTTGCTTGAAAAAGCATTTATAGATTAAATCTTTAAATAAGTAATATTCAAAACTTTTCGCTTCATTATCTGTTGCATACCATAAACCATAACCAAATGTCATCTGCTAAGACTGACAGTTAATTTCAGTCAAATTATCAGCGTTTGTATTGTCTTACAAGGATCTTTTGGCGTGTGGGTGACAGAGACAGCGCCTTACAGGTAAGGCAAACTTTAAGGCACTGTCTCTGTCACCCACGCGCCAAAAGATCCATGAACGACTGTATTTATTGCGAAAATTGTAAGGCGGCCATTAGATGATCAATCTGGCATCAGTTCAATCATTAGGTTTTTTCATCAAGTTCTAAAATGTAATTGACATTAGTCTGCGCAGTACCGTATGTGAAAATAACAGATAATCTCGCTTATCGTGAAGAATAATCCGTAGATGCTTCTTCAAATCAATGCTGCGTTTTTACACCCACATAAAAACCGTTTTGTTTTAATGCAAAACTGTTTTAATATATTGAAATTAATTGCTATCTACTTAAAGTTGCCCCGGTTTGTAGTATCATTAATCGTAGTGGCGATGTGTCCGCAACCTGACCGTCGCAGATGGAAATGTTACAAGAAAAATTATTACTATGTAGCAAAAAATAGTTATTAAACTAAATTGTACAAACAAATAAAAAAAGGTGCATGATGTGTTCAAGAATATAACATTAGTTGTGTATAAATAATAAAATTATTTTAAACACTAACGCTATAGTATCTTCTAGTTTTTACAAAAATAGTCATCTGAGCAAAGCATTAATCAAATTAAGACCAGGCTTAACCCAATAAATACATATTAAATTCTGTACTTTCTCGTGATACGAAGTAATATTGCTATCTACTTCATATTTGCCATGTACTGGTACCGATAGCTAAGCTTTTCGCTCATGTCACGTCTACCGGGGCACTTTCATATAAGTCAAAACACTAACGATATATACAGACAACACACGATATCAACAACACAACTTACTTTACACATATTTATAAACGAAACAGACGTGCTTTGGCACTAACTATGACGAACGATCCTACATATAAAATCGCGCAAACTATTACGACTTACTTCATCAGTATGGAAATGTATCGCTTACGACTATGAAATAACTAAGGCCGTTCTCACACAACGCTATTTGCAAGCGCCTAGGATCTTGTCCAGGCGTGGCTCGTGAGCCGACGTCCTATACATTTACCAAGTTAAAGAGTTGCGTAGCTAATAAATAGCGTTGTGTGAGAAGAAGGGCCTATGACATTATAAAAACTTGCATAACACACAATATATAGCTCTACCACATCACAGTGGACGTATACATATATACAGTGGTCCTAGTATCCCAACGGAGGCTTTATAAGCAATGCAACAGGGATACAATACTATTTACTTACACTAACGCGATGGGTCCATAGAAGTGTACAAATTATATTGTAAGGTAATGATTAATCTACAAGTCTACAGCGAACTTTTAAATCACACCCATTAGGTTGCGGTTCCACTGAGGCGGAGCGGAGCGGAGCTGTGCGCGATTCACCAATCACATGGCTTGAAATCCACACGAGGCACAATGAGATGTGGATTTCAACCCATGTGATTGGTGAATCGCGCACAGCTTCGCTCCGCACCGCCTCAGTGGAACCGCACACTTAAAGTTGAAAATGGTGGCATCTACCTAGTGGCTATAGTACAAACTATTCCGTAATTATTTTCAGCTGACACTTATTATATTTCCCTACGACATACGGCATAGATTGAAATATAAGTATCACTTTAATATGGATAACACAGAATGACGTCACACGCGCTTATTTACAGACACCACACAAACGCAATAAATACTAGTGTTGTACATGCTAGCTTTAATGTTATTTCGCGAGGCACCTCCATTAGTATACTTTCGTTAGGTCGGATCACTAGATAGATGAATAATTCACACTGTGAACCTAATGTGTAGGGTGGTAGGCGTTAGTTTCGCGTGTATCAAGGCATAGCTCGGGGAATGAATCGACTAACTAGACGCCTGCCCGTGACGTTTTCACTGCACGTCCTTAGCGGCCGCCGGCGTGTTACCGCTCACTGCAAAAAAAAAGAACTTACAATATTTTTATCGAAGAGAGAAATTAATCAATTGCTTATTCAAGTTGAATGGTTCCTGATACTCCTGTGTTTTTTCCCATCATCAAGACATCGCTTCTTTGTGTTATGAAACATCTTATGGTTACCATTTGTATACATTTTGCAACATAATATTGTAGTTGCACCAACAATATCATGATCTCTTATAGCCAATTTCAAATATCAATTCCTTTCTTCTTCACAACAGCAAGTGTCAGATAAGACATACAAACCACCTAGAAACCCATGGAGAACATCAGATTTGGACCTGGAACGAACAGCTTGTTCAATACCCTCAAATAATCTTGCATATTTTAATACATCCATTTCATATTTAAAAACCTAGTTACATCATATCATTAAATTTTAAACGACTAAAGTAGATACTATAATATGTATGCGCGGTGCGTAAGACGAATATATTTTATTACTAGTAAATCCGCCCTCGCTTCGCTTCGGGAAACCAGTCCCTTCAAAAATCTCTATAAATTTTAACAAATTATGTTATTCCGATGTCTAAGCTATATTACTGCAAAGTTTCATGAAAATCCGTTCAGTAGTTTTTGCGTGAAAGAGCAACAAACACACACACACACACACACACACACACACACTCACTCACTCACTCACTCACTCACTCACATACATCCTTACAAACTTTCGCATTTATAATATTAGTAGGATTCCCATCATTTGCCGCAAAAACGGAATATGCATAATGTGGTAACAATATCCTCGATCTAAAAAGCGATGTCTCAAGCATGTTCATATTCCAGGCCCAAGGACCGTAAGAAAGTTGCTGGTCTCCGTCCTTTTTATTATACAACGAATTTTCAACACTAAAAACTATAAACTCACGTGCACGACCGCTAGACGCGCGTGCTCTATATATGTATAGTGTAGAGCACGCGGCGCTAGAGCGGCGCGGCGCGGGGGGCGCGCGGGGCGGGGGCGGGCGCGGCGAGCAGGTCGCCGAACTGGTGCAGGGCGGCGCGCACCGCCCCGCGCGCCGCCGCCGCCCGCCCGCCCGCCGCCAGCCGCACCAGCCACGGGTAGATGTCTGGGGGAATAGAGTAAAGGCGCTTATTATACTAGTACGGAAGTAAAGCTTAATATACTGCGTGCTACAGTAGCGCACACATAGGGTAAACTGAGAAGTAATGGGCCACTTGAAATTTCAATCCGTGATTTCAATGCTGTATAATAAGAGTTGTATGACAGTGACGTTACCTCTGAACAGTTAGGCACTTCTCACATTACGCTATTTATTAGCTACGCGACTGCGACGCAATCCCAAAATTCTATGTATTTGACACTTTTGACTGACAGGAGTTGTATCGTAGACACGTCTCCTGTCAGTGAAAAGTGTCAGATACATACAAATTTTGGATTGCGTTGCAGTCGCGTAGCTCATGAATAGCGTTGTGTGAGAAGTGCCTTAACAGAGCCATGTCATTATCTAACTGTCATATTAAGTCATTTTCCTGTAAAAATCATTGAAATTGCAAGTGGCCACCGTTAGGTAATTGGTATTTTTTTCATATTTACAGCTGTTTTGAATTATATTCAGTGTTTTAAGTATTTGTAAACGTCTAATAAGGCATTAAAAATGGTTATATGAAGTATACATCTATTTTTTGGTTGCTTTGGTGACGTTTTGTTAAAAGTGTTTTAGCGGGTTTTGAAACTAGACGACAGAATTATTATTTATCAAGTATTATTGAATGTGATCTACAAAAGTTACCGATGAGCTTCTGCCAGGCGGAGTGGTCGACCTTGGCGGGCGGCGCGCGCTTCATGGCCTCCGTCAGCGTGGCGATGGCCTTCAGCACGAACGACACCTCCGACAGCTGGTGTCTGAGGACCACGTTATATATTACACTAGCTTTCCCCTCGTGGCTCCACCCGCGTGGACTTTTTGTTTCAATTTATCCGCTTTTCAATTCCTTTTTATTTTAAAAAATCCTCAGAGACTGACTACCACTTTACAACGTTCGCATTCGATATGGAATGCCAGCACAAATGCCAGCTTTCCACCCCTGTGACTAAGGTTCATTGTAGATTGACAGCGAGAATAAAAACAGCTTAAGTAAATTTTGCTTACCAGCTAAACTGTACTGTAAGCACTCGTTATAACATTGTTTTTAGCGGAGAGTGGCACTTCCATATATCCTTAATGACTCAAGTATATTTAAGTAAACGTTTAAAATTTAGATATAAGAGGAAGATATTCACCTTGGCAGGGGCTCCGTGTTGTCCTCGTCCCGGGTATACCTGGAGATGACCTCCTGGAACCGGTCCAGCAGCGGCATTATCGCCAGCGGGTCCGTGTCGCCTGCAACACGTGCAATCATCACATCAATTTTTATTATTAAATATTGCAAATATACTGCTCGGAACACTCAACGTACAGGTCAACGATTACGCGGATACAGCCTTCAGTTCCTCTTTTCAAATGTTTTTGGGCTCTACCATCATCCAAACAATACACTAATATGCAGGGGCGTGCGGTGCTTGTAGGCATAAATGCAGTGCATTACTTGCCATTTACGATATTAATATAACGTTTGTACGTTTTAGATGACTTTAATTAACAGTAAATAAATGAATATACAAAATATAATAACTTAAAAACTCCTAATATTTTATAAATAACACCTATTTGTAAACACAAACGCCTGCCGTTTGATGATAGCAACAACTAATTTATTATGTATTATCTATGAACACCGCCGGCCTGCCACCGCGGTCGGCAGGAGATTTGTTTGCATGTGTGTAGTAATTTTGGTGTCCGTACACAGTTCGCAAACGCACACATTCATATAATATCTATACCAAGGCATGCTGGCAGGATTTCGAACCGAACAGTGCACGAACACGTCCTCGGAAGTAATCGGACATTTTCGTGCTTATAATCCGAGGAAATCAGGTATGCATTACGCATTTTTGTTTAGTAGGGTTATATTTCGCCATGTTTACTTTTCATGTGACGAGCTTACGTATTACATAATTGTTTGCGAATTGCGAGTTATTAATATAGTTTTCATATAAGATTTTTTCATTTTAACATTTGAAAGTGCGTACATTTAATAGTTTATTACTGAGTTACTATAATAATTGTAGTGATTTGCTTTTACTAGTGCTAGTCTGTTGAATTTTTTAAAATGTTGGATTGTGAAGTT
This sequence comes from Hesperia comma, assembly GCA_905404135.1. Classification (NCBI taxonomy): domain Eukaryota; kingdom Metazoa; phylum Arthropoda; class Insecta; order Lepidoptera; family Hesperiidae; genus Hesperia; species Hesperia comma. The sequence continues at coordinate 5,783,536 of FR990036.1, forward strand.
TGTGTTGATAATGTGTGTTTACTAAAACTTAAAAATAACAAGTTCTCACTATTGTCATTCAGTGAAAAGAATCAAATTGTGTCTAAAGGTAGGTGTGTACAGTCAGCGTCAAATAGTTAGAGACAATCAGGGTATTCAAATAAATAGACGCAACCAAAAAGTCGATAATATCGGTATAAGCAAAGTTTCCTTATTGTTGACAACAATATAGTCGCTCAAATGGCCGAGACGTTTAAAATGTCATATACATCGGGTCAGTCATAACACCATAAACATAGTTACAGTCATCTCGTCAATGGTATCCAAGCATTCAAAGCGTTCAAAAATATGGAACATTAGAAAAATAAACTACAATAAACTAAACCTAATGTTATTGGCATGTCGTTCTATTATCTATCATTGTATGTCAATATCTATAATTCAAATCAATGTCAAGTTTAATATAAGGCAAGTTTGAAATAATATCTATTGATGCATAACTGTATCCGATGTGATCATAGAGAAAGAGATATTACAATAGAGGGCAGAAGCCAGGCTTCAGAGCGTCTTTTGGATAAAAAGAGACGAAATCTTTAGTAATCACCTTTCTCTTTCTGGATCATCGGGATTGGAGAGAGATAGGTAATTACCGTTATCGTTGTTTCTCTTTCTAACCGGGGGCGATTGCAATGTATGGGTATGGCTCACCCACTCTATTGTAATATCTCTATGGATGTGATGGCTTTTGTATTAAATATATCAAAGCAAGCATTGAAGCACCACTTCATTTGACATACATGACTTGCACTTGACATTGAATTAATCAATTTACTTATCGGAATAAATGATGCACAATGAACTTTATCGCATGTCATTTAAAGTCCATTTTTATTATGTGTTGCTATAATTTTGGCTACTTGGGTGCTACATATTTTTGAATACTTTGGTTGCTTCATACTTTTGAACACTTTGGCTGTTAGGCAACCAGTGGCGTTGTGGTTGTCACGGTATTAATGCCGACTTGGGTGTTATCAAGTATTCGGTGTTGTGAGTGCTCCGATATATTTGTACACGGTAGATGGTCTGAACAATTTGATCGCTTTGGTTGAGCCGTTCTTAATGGTCATAATGAATGTTTCCAAGTATTTGGTAATCATGACTGCTACGTACTATATGACGCTGACTGTACTAGTGATGTAACGAATGTCACTTTTTCAACATTCGCGAATGCGAATGCGAATGCGAATATTTACTTTTGATATTCGCGAATGCGAATGCGAATGCGAATATTCAGTTTTTTTTTTATTTGAACTCAATTTTCTTTGCGTGATCCATTTGCATCTTTTACCGAAAACTACCGAGTTGATTAGAACTTACCTGACTAAAGTGTCACCCCGCTAATGGGTTGTTCAAGCAATAAAGCGTAAGCAATTTTTTTTAATTTTCACCTTTATAAAACATCACCCACGAAGCGTAACAGTAGATTGGCTCTTGATCACATCTATTTGCAATTTATTTGGTTTGAGCATAGACAAGCGGGTTTGCCCTATGCGTTTAAATATAACTAACTTTTTACAAAAAAATAACCGACTTCAACGTCGAGATAACTCAGAAACCATTCGCCAAATGTCGCTCCAATTTATAAGATACCACATGACAAACACTACTTTTCGAACAAAAAAAGAATCATCAAAATCTTATCACCCAGTAAAGATTAGCATAAATTAAATTCACATTATTGAGAATAACTCAAAAACTGACCGTCAGATGTGTGTCAAATTAAAATGCGACCAGACGGCAGTCATTAGCTTTCAAAAGTCGAAAGAATTATCGAAATCAGTTTATCCAGTACGAAGTTACGGGGTAACACATTTAAGAAAAGAAGATATAGACGAATACTTAATTGAAAATGTCCTCCTTTTTTTTTGAAGTCGGTTAAAATTAAAAAGTAGACAAAGTTATGTAGAAAATATGGAAAAGTTTTTTTTAATTTATTTAAAAATATTGGCTTACTAAAGTAATCACCAACCAGACCCGCCCACCCCTCATTTAATCAAAATTAAGCAAAGCATACATTCCTTCCCTCATTAAACCCCCGTAGTATTTACGTAACACCCCAACAGACCAGTGCCGAAGCCTATGAAGTTGGTAAAAAATAAAAAAAAATAGTAACAAGAAGTGAAAGAAGTGTTGATACAAAAGTATAGATTGTTTTATTACCTATAACTTTGTCATTATTTTTTTTTAATAGGACTTGTAGTTTTTCTGGAAATTGCGATAAACCGTTTTTTACCCTTAAAAGCCCCCCTCAACCCCTTCCCGACCTCAGATCGCCCGTAAATTGTTTTTCGTTTTTTTTTGTCATTTTGTCAAAGGAAGAAATTCCTTTTCCAATGGGTTTCATCCTGTTACTATTTTTTTTTTTCGTTTCAAAAGTTATCGGCATTGAGCTACTAATGCGGTCTGCATGTAGAAATCAACATGTGAATTTCGAAATATAGTTGAAAGTGAATTTATTTTTTCTTGATAAAAAAGAAATTAATGGTTTTTTTAATTATTTTCAATTTTATTTTTTATTTTTTCTGATGTAAATATTCGCAAAACATTCGCATAAATTTTGCGAATGCGAATGCGAATGCGAATATGGAAAAAACATGCGAATATTCGCGAATGCGAATGCGAATGCGAATATTCGTTACATCACTAGTGTGTACCCGAGTTACAAAATTTAAACCAGCAAAAAGGCAATGTAACTCGAAAGTTTCATGTCAAAAGTTATGAAACGTATAACTGGCTATGTGGTTGTGTACACACGACTAAATTATATTGTTTTCCTTGCATATTGTTTAGTAATTCTAGTACAGTGTGGACTGATTCAGGATATTCAGATTTAAATAATTTCTATACCGCGGCAAAGAAGCATGACCATACAGAAAAACATCTTGAGGCCTGCTTAAAATTAAATACTTTTGGTAAATCTCGTATTGAAATGAGTATGAACAGTCAGTTACGATTAGATATTGAGAGGCATAATGCTAAAGTCGAACGAAATAGACACATTTTTCAAAGGCTGATCGATGTTGTTTGCTTTCTGGGAAAACAAGAATTAGCTTTTCGTGGTCACGATGAGTCCATATCGTCGTTGAATAGGGGTAATTATTTAGAAATAGTAGATTTATTGTCCAAGTATGATGGGGTTTTAGAAACACATTTACAGTGTGCAAGTAGCTCATTCAAGGGCATGTCGAACCGTACGCAGAATGATTTGATCTCGAGCGTTGCATCTGTGATGATCGATCGCGTTAAAGCCGAAATTAAACAGTCCGATTTTGTCGCCGTCATGGTAGACGAGACTCCTGATGTTAACGGCCGTGAACAATTAGTAATAGTTTTGAGATATTTTCGTGATTCTGAAGTAGTAGATCGATTTATCAAGTATGTTGATGTCAGCGCGGATCGGACCGCTTTAACCTTGAGTTCTATAATTTTGGAAATTTTGGATGAGTTCGATTGTATATCCAAATTAGTTGCACAAACTTACGACGGGGCAGCAGTTTTATCCTCACAAATTAATGGTGTGCAGGCTTTGGTGAGACAAAAATGTCCACAAGCTATGTACATTTGGTGTTCAGCACATGTATTAAATTTAGTTTTATCGAAATCGTTTGAACGAGTTGCTGAAACAAAACGCTTTTTTAGTATTATAAAATCAATCGCGGCTTTTTTTCACACCAGTACAAAGCGAATGGCCCATTACAACAACTTTGCCGATATGAAAAAGCTGCCTCGTATCGCGGAAACAAGGTGGACATATCACTCGCGCACGATTAATGTAATTAATAATGCGTCCACCCACCTCCTAGAATTGTTTGAAAATATGAACGAAAATACACAAGACTGGGATGGTGAAACACTGACACAAGTCAGTTCATTTTTATTTATTATGAAAGAATTTGAATTTAATTTTCTTTTAAAATCTTTCGCAGATATTTTTGCAGAAACGGATATTCTGTACGATATTTTGCAAAAAAAAACTAGTGACATCGCTTATTGTGTAACAAAGATAAAAGAGTTAGAGTCATTTTTAGAACATTTCAGAGAGAAGTTCGAGATCTATTACGATGCTGCCGTTCACATTACCGGACCACCTAAAAGAAAGCGCAATGTCGATGATGTAAAAATACATTATCGGCGAATTTTTGTTGAAATAATTGATAACGTAGTCAGTGAATTAAGAAATCGCTATGAAAACATTAAAAACTTAAAGTTTATTGAGCTACTTTCTTGTGAGAATTTTAAAAAATATAGTGAACGTTTCCCTGAAAATGAAATCAGAGAGTTCATTAATAATTATCAGGCAAAATTTAATTTTGATAAATTGAAAAATGAATTGCGCATTATTTATAGATCACCTCAATTTGCAAATAGTTGTGTATTTAGTATTATTCAAAATTTGTATGAGAACAATTTAAATACAGTTTTTCCTGAAGTTGTACAATTAGCGAAATTCATTGTGACTATCCCAGCAAGCAGCGCATCGGCAGAGCGTTCATTTTCGTGTTTAAAACGTATCCACACATATTTAAGAAACACACAAAATCAACAACGACTCACAGAGCTTTCCATGATTTCTATAGAAAAGGCATTAATGATAGAATTAAAACGCAATCCAACTTTCTATGACGATATCCTAAAATCATATTAATCTATCTAATCTAATCTATAAATGAATGAGTAGTTTTTTTTACTAACCCGTAATTTTATTATTTATTAAGTTTATTTATATATTTTGCGAATCACATGAAAATCGGCCTTTTTAAAGGCCACTTCGGATATCTTGCAAGGGACGTGTTCTGTAATTATCACTCACTTGGATAAGATATTTGAGGTGGCCGAAATCTTGCATTTATTTACATCGGGATTTTTAGTAATCTCAAGTAACCAGAACCTTGAATATGTGAAAATTGAAGCTGATTAGGTGAGTAATTATAATATTTTAGCTTATTATTTTATTTATCAAATTTCTTCCGCTGCGGCGATCGATCGCCGTTTTGTCTGCGTTGCCGTAGAAGATGTACATGAATAGTATTACTTATACTTCTTCTATTGGAACGGTTTCCGACTTAGAGATCCTTAGCGTGGCTGTGCCTATGCCTAAAATCTATAAAAGAAAAAGTTTTTGTGACCGAGTACTTCGCCGCATACCCTGTGTCATAATCCTGTGCACGCCACTGCTAATATGGTCATCAAGCAATAATTTATAACTAGATTCCTCGATATCCATTAAAATCCATTGCAAAAATCACACTTCTATATAGATATACAAACGAAAAATAACCACACCAAACTATTTTATAATCTGTGCCGCAGCCGTGGTTAATTTGACAATAAATACGTTGGTGCACTCACCGTCTCCATCGGTGAAGGTCTCGAAGTCCTCCTCCATGGAGAACTGCAGCAGCGTCTCGAAACATGTCCGCGCGAATTCCTCTCGCTCGCGGAGCTCTTGCTCAGATTCTGCAAACAAATCAACTACTTTTAACTATTTTGCTGTGAGTTAATCATAGTTCTGCGTGTATTAAAACACTGTGATTAAATCTGAAAATCACAATTCTTCATAATGTCCATTTGTATATCGTCTGTTTGGTTGACTTGTTAAGTGAGAAGCTTAACAATATACTAGTGAAAACCGCACCTAGATTGGTTAAGCCGTATTTTAGATTAGAACGATAAAATCCATGGACAAGCGGACGAAAATAAGAGTAAAATTGATAATTCTGAAAAGTACAATTACTTCTAATTGACCTCATTAGCGTGTTAATTAACGTTTTATAAAGCTGCATTCACATATACAGACACACACCGGCACAGACAAAACATTCTTGTTGAGAATGCTGGCCGGCGAATGTCTGCGCGCTAAATGTGAATACATCTATATAAATTGTATGAAAGAATATTATTTTGTCTGCCACGCCACATGTCTATCACGCTTGATGTCTGTATATGTGACTGAAGTAATACACGTATAGAGTGGGTAGGTACGTACGCGCGTGTTGGTCGGCGTGCGCGTGCAGCGAGCCGGCGCGCACGAGCGCGAGCACGCGGCGCGCGGCGGCGGGCGGCGCGCGCGGCGCCCCGCGGAGCACCTCCTCGCGGACCAGCGCCACCAGCTCGCGCCCGCGCGCCGGGCCCGTCACACTGCTGTGGAACAGGGGATTGCTTAGGGCTGATTCACACATATCAGTGAAGTCACCGTTCCGTCACAGTTCCGGCAAATCTTTCATACATTCTCGGCATTGTCAGTGCAGTGTCAGTGCTGACAATGCCGAGAATGTATGAAAGATTTGCCGGAACCGTGACGGAACGGTGACTTCACTGATATGTCTGAATCGACCCTTATACAAGATGTTCCAAATTTTTAAAAGTATTTTCCAATATACAGCCTACTAAGGAAGTTCTTGTTTTAACTTGTTATGAAAGGGTAAACCACTTCGTTATGAAATGAAATTTTGCTCATCACTTTATCTCTATAAATAAGGTATTTGAGCTATTAGGTAGTTTCAAACTCCAAGATTTGAGGGCACTTTTCTCAGGCCTATTCTGTTATACCGTTTATTAAGTTGAAATTACCATTTAAACACACTTTTTCACTTCTAAAGGTTGTATCACAACCAATTAAAAATACAATCTGGGTAACTCAACCACCCCATATAGGTATTTAACAGTTATGTTTATTTAATATATGTTAAGTGCAGAATGATCTAACATCACATTGAAAAGTTTTACGGGTTAAAATTTTTCGTATTAAGGTTGCTTATACTTACGGTGGCTCGAACATAAACGTCTCTAGAACGGTGGGTAGGATGTCCCAGAACTGTTCATATTCCTCGGGCCGCTCCCTTGCTAGTGGTAATGCTGTTGCCAGCACCTGCCATCAAATATTTTAACGATATTCTATATGAAAACAAAGTGTATATAGAACCTGAGTCCGTGTATATATTCTAAATATTACAAGATCGCACGCGTTGTTCTATAGTAAAATATCAGAGGCATCCTTCTTAATAATATTTATTTTCGACAACTGACAAGAATTAAAGTAGCAAAGCGTAGCTAATATTGCTTTTGCGTTCGACATTGAATCGGCCCCTGTGATTAGGGTACATTGCAGATTGACGGCGAGAATTTAGAATGCCGTAAGTAAATTATGTTTGCAGACTAAATTGAACCGTGAGCGCAGGTAATAAATGTGATTTCAGCGGAGAAGGGAAGCGCCATATTCTCGGCGACTCGAGAATACAAATACATAGTAAAGATGTATTGTAAGTGTACCATTAGCATAAGTAAGATTACCTGCAGCAGCAGCGAGGCGATCTGCGTGGTGTCGTCGGGCTGCAGGTCGCGCGCCTCGCTGCCGCGCCGCCGCTTGTCGCCGCCAGACTTCTTCACGCCCGCGTGCAGCGCCTGCGCGGAAACATTACTTTATTATATCGGTCACATTGAAAACTTGGTTTGGTAGAAAACGACACGTCTACTTGCTGGGTTGGGAAAAGATGCAGTCTAAAGACTGTATTGAAGATGCGCAAATTTAGCACTTTATTTCTTTACTTGCTTTTATTGTTTATTGTATTTTTATAAACAGACTTTAACAAAATGAATGATCTGACGTGTGTTGTCGAGGTTTTTTTTTTTGTAAAAAATTAAAGACTTTAAAATTTGATGAAGAATTGCAAATCACTCTAATAACTTAGGGCGTGTACCAGTCAGCGACTAAAACGTTCATTACACGACACTTTTTCTAAAAAAATTTAACTTATTGAAGGTTTTGTTCGCTTAGTGTAACGCACGGTTAGTGAAAGTCTATCTCTCTCCATCTCCCTCCCCACGTACCTGTAAGAGCGCGGGCAGCTGCGCGGCGCTCGGCAGCGGCGCGGCGCGGTAGAGCGCGGCGGCGGCGGCCAGGCAGCGCGCGCCCGCCGGCTGCGCGCCGCTCGCGCCGCACGCGCGCGCCAGCGACATGAGCGCGCCGAACGTGTTCGGGAGCAGCGCGTGGCGGATCAGCGCTTCCTGTGTACACACGGGGTTTATGAAAGTTAATAAACCGAAAAATTTCAACTGTAACCGGTTATAACGATTATTGTTGTTTATACCGGCATGTTAAATACCGGTATAAAGAAAAAAAGTTGAGTGTATCCGTTACCATTAAAATTTTTAGTGTCCATGATGACAAAAGTTAAAAAAATTAAAGCACTAAATGGTATCTATGCGTTTATGCCACATTGTCGAAAAGCTAGGTAATACTGGTTGATTAAACTTACCAACCCACACATAAACTATGGCTTTAACGTTCTGATTATGAGATACCGGTGCTGTAGTGGTCTAAGATACGTAGAGATGATGATTAAACTTAGCCCAATAAGGCGCTATAGCCATATTTAAGAACAAGGATTGGTGTGGGCACTAGCATAAATAAACCAGCTTTATAAGCCATGTTACAGAACAACAGCAATACGAGTACCATCCGCTATAATATCCACACACCTTATGCACGGTATCAAGACAGTGCAGCGCGTGCAGGCTGACGGGCGCGCTCGCGCCGAGCGTGTCCAGCGACGTGGCGGACGGCTCCACCCCGCACACGTTCGACAGGCACTCGCCCAGCTTCTGCACGTCCGCCGGGGTGAACCTGCGACATTCACATACATTATACAGTACGAGGAGTCAGTCAGTTCGTAGGTAGACTGTTGATAAGTTTCTTAGGCAGTGTCCGACCACCGGCGAGCTGCGATTAGCTATTAGCTATTTTCTGGCCCAAGAAAGAGACTTCAATATTCAAGAGATGCATGCATGCGAGTACTTGCTGAAATATGTGTCTCTTTTGTTTACACGGAATGTCATATCTTTTCTACGTTTCTTAAGCGAATAAATAGCCGGGGTTCACTCGCCGACCCGCCCACAATGGTACACCTGCCTTAGTTAAGGATTTCTTGACCACACCCCTAAAATCGAAATTTGCTTCAAAATTCGTTCCTGTGACTTATGAATATGTTTAAGCACGCATTGTATCTAATATCAAGTACTCACGTGGGTCGTATGTGTTGGAATATGAGCGGGAATATCTGCACGAGCGTCGTGAGGAAGTTGAGCGAAGGCGAGTACACCTCCACCGGCTTATCGCTATCCGTTGCAGCTGATGTAAAAGAAAGAGCGCGATTAAGGACGATATATATTATGACAGATACAACAAATTATTTTTAACATAAGACTTACTAAATGACTGTGCACATGTAACAACCCGGTCACTGACAAACTGAAATGAAAGGGTTCGATTATGATCTTATGCCTTAGTTGTTACGGTTGAATTTCGATACTATGCTTGGTGTCGTTTCGGAGTATACAATAACAATATAACAATAACAAAGTATACAACCGTAACTACTAAGACACAAAGATCATAATTGAATGCTTTCGTTTGAGTTCGCCGGTTTTCAAGTAGTTTTTGGACGGGAGTATCTACCTGGAGCATCGACGCCCACAGCGGAGGCGATGTTGGTCCACGCGGCCCACGCGGCCGCCCAGATCCTCTTCTGCAGCACGCTGCCGTCCACCTCTGCGCGACCGGCCGCCGACACCACCTCTTGGAATGATTTTAGTGCTGCTACTGACACCTACCGGAGCAGAAGAGTTGGAAATTATTTTGATTAACATTATATTCACGGCGACATCTAACTACGTCACACAATAATATCACACCACACTCTATGATTCAAGTGGGTTATCGAAGTTTTCTACAGCGCTTTTATTTAATTGATAATTTTATTTTGTTTGTTAGAAAGTGCTTGTCATCTGGTCGCATTTAAACTTTAAAGTCGTTAATTTTTTTTATAAAAAGTTAAGTATCTTTTCATATTACAAATACGTTTAAATACTACAACCTGATGTACATTTTGAAAGTTACCTCATGGCTCCGGCGCAGCGCGAAGTCGGTGATGTAGTCGAGCAGCGCGGTCCAGGAGCGGTTGAAGTCGCCCACCGTGGTCAGCAGCGCGAACCGCGAGTGGAACACGCGCGACACGCCCGACAGCGTCAGCACCTGTACACAACACGTATTACGTACACGTATTACGTACACGTACACGTATTACGTACACGTTCACACACTCGAGGACGCGATATTGGTTTCACATCACCCATACGTGCATTAAGCAACAAGTTAGAGGGGATGGGATGGGATTACAGCATGATGGCAGGCCGGATGATTTAAATAAAATTTACGATGTGATATCAAACATTTTACAAAAATGTCTGCTTATCGACTTTAATATCACTCGCTCTGCCGCGCCGGTCCATTAGGTGTACATACTGCAGAGCTGGGGGCTAGCTTTCCACCAGCCCAAAACAACTTTCGGATTAAAATGGATGGTGCAGAGGCCAGCAGTTTCTGCAGCCCAAGTTTGATTGATTCAATTTTAAACAAAGCCCCTATATTCCATTTTTTTTGGTGTCAAATAATAAACAAAGGTGTTAAATTTCATAAAAACTTCTTGCACCACTATAAATGATTTCCTAAGACCGCCACTGACATGTCATCCCAAAAGCCAACAGTGGCGATACCTACGTGAAGAAATAAAATTCCACGGTCATTTTATTGAAGTCCCTAAAGAAAACTTTCGATTGCTTAACAACTATATCAATATGAAGCCCACCTGTGTCTCGGCCCACTGCTTCTGCGCCGTGTTCCGGGTGTGGTGGATGAGGATGTGCTCGCCCGTGTCCACCTTCTCCGAGCTGGCTATGTTCGACTGCTTCTGGACCTGGGGACCATTGGGTTTGTTATTATTACATGTATGATTAAGATGGTGTCTAGGGCAAGATTCGTGTGTATTATTCGTCTTTAAAAATAATATAATATGCAACGCACTGGAACGCTGGCCTTGGATGGATATGGATATGCGATTAATGCAGTAGGGGTAGATTTATATAAATATTTCAAGTTTATTCTATTTTGATAGTGGAATATCGTAAAGTTAATAATTCCACACATACATAGGTATTCGACACCTTAACTTCACAATCAACTGATCTAAAACTTTAATAATTCATGGAGATGATCCAACCATCCTGAGCCGCCACATGCAGGCGTGCAAAGCGTATACCGCACACAATCAGCGTGGCGCGGCGGCATAAGAGTTAACCTGTGTAACGTTCGTGTTGGAACGACGATGGCGGAGAGAGTGCATATGGGCATCCATATAGCTAGCTATCTAGCACCACCCCATGGTACACTACATGAAGCAAATATAGAGAGGAGACGTTGTATGTAGATTTCTCTATGAAAGATCGCGTGACGCTTTGCGGGGCGAGGGGGATAAAGAAATGGGCGGGATCTTGTTAGATCCCGCCCAAATACGGCCCTGTGTTTTTGTTGTTGTAAGTAGTTGTCAATAGATGGCGGTGTTTACAAAATGATTATAAAAACTAGAAAAATAATATTTGGTGGTAAAAAATTATTTAGGAATTAATGTAGGACGAATTTCAGTACGCAAGATTATCAAGATATAGTAATTGTTAGCTCTACGCACCTACGCATTTTTATTTCCCCTGATACAAAGTGTCGCCATGTAACGTCGAGTAAAAATTTATTTGGTAAGAGCCGTCAGTAGACTGACTTAAGGCCACGCCCACTGTGATGACGTCATGACCTAGTTGAGTCACAGTGCACAGTTGCTTAGGCCGTCTCCTCTCTATATTTGCTTCATGGTACACTACATACCTGGTCGAGCATGGGGAACAGGATGGCGAGCAGCGCGCGCCAGGCGGGCAGCCCGAGCAGCGAGCCGTGCGCGCCGATGCAGCTGAATAGCGTCTGGCTGGCCGCGCGGCGGACCGGCGCGCGCGGCTCCGTGCACAGCTCGCCTGAGGCGGAATGGGGGTTACATTTATTGTAGGTACTTTAAATGTAATGATCGCGGTTCAGTAAGCGGACAAAACGCTAAAATCAATTTTTCTATAAAAAAATATTTAAATGAGATCCTCAACGTTGTCAAAATCAATTAAATACGCATTATTAGTTATAAATTGTAATCTGCTCTTCAGATGTTGCCGAAATTACAGTAAGTTCATTATAACTCGGCTGATGTGAACATAGCTACGAGTGGCTGGGCAGATGTCGATTTTAAGGCCAAAGTGGTGGTAGGAGGCGGGGAGTGCGGGCAGTAGGATAGTTAGCCAATGCCATGGACGTAAATGGCACTTTGGTACCGACTTTGGTACTTGTTGGTACCGACACTGTACACCAATCATAGGGTACATTTTAATGTAAATAAACACTACTGCGACCAAAACACAAGAGCACTCACTGAGCCTGAGATAGAGACTGATCCACAGGCGGTCGAGCGGCGGAAGGTCAGCGCCTGCCTCCGGCCCCACGTTGGCCTCGCTGGCCAGCGCCGCGCTCAGCTTGTCCCGGTTGTGGTACAGGTAGTCCGAGATGTTCCACTGCAAGGTTTACTATTCTTTCAAAATATCGTCAAATTAAAAGCACATAACACTACGATGTGACTTTCCATCGTTAAAAGATCCGTTGAACGGTTGAAGTATAGCATCACACGTATCTGCGATACAACGACGTGCTATCTTTTAGTCTGAAATCTCACCATGCTTTGAATAGATTTCGTGTAGGTATTGCAGAAGGATAATAACACGAATTCGCCCAGCCTATTCTTTATGCGTTTTAAAGAAAACCAAGAAAACCAAAAGCGCAACGTGTGTGTGTTACTCGTAATAAAATAAATGTTCTTAGATTTCTCATACGTCACCATACCATAGTAATTAAAAAAAAACTAAAATTCCACCAACTCAAACCGCACTAACCATCAACCCGACCGCCGTGAGACTGATATTGAGCTCCTTGGTCTGCCTGGCGAAGGCGGCGGCGGCGGCCAGCACGCGGCGCAGGCAGCGCGGGCCCGCGCAGCCGAGCAGGTCGCCCGCCACTAGCTGCGCGCATTGGAACGCCGAGCGGACTAGCTGCTCGCTGTGGACAAGTGGACGATGACACAATGAGGACACTGACATAGTGGACGATGTTCTATTGTTTTTGAATACTAAGTACCTACTAGTGGCTACCAGCCGTCCGTTCCACTAAGCGACCAAAACACTCAAAACGTCAATAAATTTTTCGATTCAAAATGTATCGTTTTAAGAGTTTTGGTCGCTTAGTGGAACGCGCCGTAGATGATAAGTAAAATTTTATGTAATAAAAATAAAAAGTTGAGGATAGGTACAAAATAAATAAATACTTATATACCGCCTACCACACACATTAGGTTAATAAAGAAAATATTTGCTTCAAAAAAATTTAGTGACATGTAACAAATTATATCGTAGCACATGGGCGTAACCAGGACGAACAAGGACCAGAAAAATGAATCTACCAATATACAGTTTTGTTTCACAATTTTATTGAAAACATCTGCCTTGCCAATCACATCCCCCCCCCCACCCTTTTCACCCCACCCCACCTCGACCCCAATACCTGTGATGGCTGGAGATGGCGGAGATGATCTCCATCATGAGCGGCCAGGCGGCGCCGAGCTGCTCGCCGCGCGAGTGCAGCAGCCGCGCCGCGCACTCCAGCTGCCGCGCGCGCACGTCGCACTGCCGCACCGCGCACAGCTCCGCCAGCGGCTCTACGATGAGGCGCTCGCGGGCCTGCGGGTGGATAGATGGAGTTACGTACGTGTTACGGGTTTCGATATAATTATATTGTACATATGTATGTGTGAGAGACATATTATAATTATGTGTGCGCGTGAGTATGAGGGTATGTGTGTTTGTGTGAGTGTGCGGGTGCATGTGTGCGGTTGTGGATGTGTTTTGTTGGTCATGGATACCTTAGCAACATTGAGTGTAGTTTTTATGTTCAAACAAAATAGGCTCAGATTACTATATGAAATTAACCATATAAATAAATAATACAAAAAAGTAGAAATAAATGATGAAATAAAAAAAAATTCAATAACACCCCAAACTCGTGAACAAACGTGTCTAACAGATAAATTATCCAACACATAATTATTTGTTCGGTTTGTTTCGGTTGGAAATGAAATCATGGAAATTTTTCACTACCAAATATGTTGCAATAAAATTGTTACAAATACACTTTTAGACGCCATCATAACTCAAACTAATACTTACTCAATCAGACAACGACAATATAATAATAGATATTAGAATTACCTCAGTAACTTGTCCGGGGTTGTTGTGGTGGTACTGGAAGGCCGCCTGCACCAGGTACGTGATGGCTTCCACGCCCCACTCCCGCATGCGGATGTGTGGGTGTTGACACACCTAAAGGCAACCATAGTTTTATGTATCAATATTTATGTTTGAATTCTAATAAAAGGCCATGTTGAAAACAATAACATGCAATTTCAATATATTTCTAACGAATTGATTTAAGATGAGCTCCATGCAACTTTGGAGTCAAAGTCAAAACTATTTCTCCTGCATACTGCAACAACTAATTATGTCTATTACGAGGGTTACGAAGGGTTTCATACCGCCCTTATTTTTTGATACAGTTACTATAGCGAGAACATTAAGTAACCTACCTCCAGAAGATGATTAGTAATCGGTCTCCACATGACTTCGATCCTGTGCATGTTGGCCAATCCGGTCTCAAGAAGTTTAGCGACGGCGAACAGCGAGGGTTCCTGTAAAACAAGCATCAGTACGTAATGTCTAATGTAGTGTTTATTGAGCCAATTCTCTCACATACAATTTCGAGCTACCCTCATGTATTATCATAATAATAACAAGTAAAGTTATTACTTGTTATTATTATAAGTTAAGGTAGGTACTACTACACTCCTACCTGATGCCCTGATGGGTTAATTTATGGCTTGCAATGAAGATGATGGTTTTGTGATATTGTTCTCTTACCCTGTTCGAATAAGCCAAGTCCATCGCTTCATTGGAGAGCTTGCACAGCGCGTCTATCAAGTGATGCAGCGCTACGTCATCCAAGTTCTTTGAGGCCTCGAACACGCGAGACAACATCGCTGACAGCGCTAGAAGGGACACCAATTACAACCCTTTAGGTGTGACGCGACAATGACGAAAGATAGACGTATAGCTGGGAGTAAGTGAGAAGCGTAGAGTAAATGAGACGTGAGTGAATGCGTAAATGTCTAGGGCGTGTAGGTACATTCGCTATATAGTAGAGATACGATAGTATATAAAAGGAGGTAACATGCGTTATGTGGATACAAAAAACTGGATAGGCTGTCATTAAATTTTTTGTGATTTAAAACTGTATTTGACAGTCTTAGACTTGAGAATTAACAATGATGTTCAAGCAGTGGTAGGTACAACGCTACATGCTTAAGTTCAAAACATCGAAGCATCCTACCACTTCGTTTATTTCATGAATAAAGTACTTTGTTTATGTGGTAGGATTGTATAACTACTTGGATAGCTACCATGCTCATTATAGAATTAATCGTGACCAGGCCGAAGCTGGCACAATCAAGTATATTTAATACATACTAAGGTTATTGTTACCATTTAGTGTAAGAACCATTTTCGTATGAATAGTCGATATTTGAGAAAAAATGTATGAAGGGTCTACAAAGAGCCAATAGAATTCAAAAATACTATTTTTAAAATTTTTGTCTGTCTGTATGTTTGTCTGGGCATCACGCACAAACCACTGAAGGAAAAATGCGATTACCGGAGGTCTAACTTAAAATATGGTAGGTATATGTTTCGTCTGGATACACCGCTTAAAACCGAGATATAAAATAAATATATGTTGCAAGTCTACTACGTTTGCCAGCTCAGCTAAATATCAAAATGCCTTACGTCAGTTGAAACAGGCTATTTGTAGTGTCATTTTGTGTGTATCACACAAAGCAGCACATCAATATGTGCATCAATGTGTGCTTCACGCAATCTTGAAGTAGGGTATCATAGTTATAATTTAGGTATAGATAGTATTATATCAACAAAACAAAGTTGGACAAACAAATATTTATAGTATAAAAAATAGTGCAGAATAGAAATAAAACATCGCTATTAGCAGTGAACGCGACGGACGTAAGCGCTTCCAAGGCAAGTGAATATATATAAGATTTACATAATATAGAAATATGGTTGGTTTCACTTAACTTTATAGGTTTAAAGGTACTCAGCATTTAATTGCTAAAAATATGCTAAAATTAAAAACTATTATGAATTTCGTAAGTGTTAGTGAAAGGTTATACAACTTAATATTATCCTAAATTTATTAATCCTAGTTAAAAAGGTCTGTACATCAAGGTTTATTCTTAAAGAGTTTTTTGGTTAGTGTATTAGGCTCCAATGATTACTGCTAAATCTTCCGACACTTCAATTGGTCACAAACCCTCCACCAATCTGTACTGGAGCATCGAGACGGAATATTTTCGTACTACACAAAGTTCCTTTGGAGATGATTTGAAGACTTCCTGTATACACACCCCTAGTTTGTACCATGACGAAATACAATTATAGTTATATAATTCTGTGGGTACATTGGTGAAGTAAATTCACCTCTAAACATAAAACAAACAAGGTGCAAAATACAACGATGGTATAACACGGCCAGCAAGCTCCATCCCAGTGCACGCGGACATAAGCGACAGCCCTAGCGACAAGCCGACCAAACTACCCTCACATCTACAGGTTGTCAGTGGAAATGTTTTGTGATGTCTTGAATTTTCTTTACTTACCGAAAAAATAAAATATTCTAGTCGTTAAACAAAATTTAAATATATCACAATATTGATACGTCTGATTTAGAAAAGAGAGTATGAAATTAGATGTATACCGTGGTGCCATCTACAGTCCCGATATTTTTTTTTGTTTTTTTTGGGTGAAGTATATTCTTGTTTGTCTACTTTTTTTGTCATCCAGTTTTGATGAGGGGAACAGTGACAAATTCAGATAACTCCTGAAATATTTAATCAGCGTTAAATCACATAATATTTGAATTCCAAAATAATATAGTGAAGATCTGATGATAATTCGAACTCCTCAACGGATGGGAGTAATTGACCCGCGTTTAAAAATATTTTTTGTTGGCAACATTATCGCAAACCCATTCCATAATCGAAGTCGGTAATTATTCGTTAGCATTCATAAAAAATATCGAAAAGGACATCCATTCAACAGACAACTGTGACGTATAGGCAGTAGTTTGATCACTGTAACGTTTGCGTCCGTGGAGAGGACAATCGGTAGAACAAGACATGAGAACAGTCGGTAAATACCACTCATAACGCCGAGCGACTCCGCGACGGGAACTTGCTGACCTGAAAACAACGAGCAGTAGAACACACCGACCGTACGGGGAGGGTTAATCGTAAGTATCGACCGCTATTTGACGGACGCCGGGACTGTATAATCCGCGGACTAAGATGTTTATAGTTTTTTGAGGTCAACAAACGTTGGAATAAAAACTTAGCACATCTTTTTAAAGTATTTTTAACAGTTACAGATGAAATTGCGGTATTATTTCCAGGCTTTTTATTATAAATGACGTAAAATATTACAACTGACTTCAAAACCAATTATTTTCTTTAATTGTAAATAATTTCTATAGTGTACGGGTGTCTGTCAAACGAGCGATCGGTACTTAGGGAAGATGTCAGTACTAGAAAATTAAGGAAAATGGTTTAATGATGAGCATTAGTAGGTAAGTAAAAATGTGTTATGAATCGGGTACGGCACATCAACATAACTTTTTTTCCACCTGTAGTGCATTTTAGGCATAATCTATCTATGCTTACCAAATATTGAACAAGCTACATTAAGGGCAAATATCCGTACCCGATCCACACAACACTAAATGTTAATGAACAAGAGATTACTGGTATGAAAAAACTACAAATCAGAAAATTTGGATACTCTAAAACTTCCCAACTCATATCAAAAGTTCTTCATTTTCCACGTCACAAGAGTCAACTCGTGGCGTTCCTAACCCTGCATCCGTGCCTCCCTGTGCCCATAAAGCCGGTGCATCTTACCAGGGAGGTCGGCCATGACGGCCGACGTGCTCATGACGGCGTTGGCGTCCGCGCTGGCGCGGCTGGCCTTCATGCTTCCGCCCGTGGACGGCTTCAGGCCGAGGATCCATACCTGGGTGGAGAGAAGTGTGTTAGCTATGAAATATTTCGTCATTATTATCCTGCCTTACGACTGTTGACAATATGCTATCAAACCATATCCTCAAAACATTTGTCGGAAAACTTACAAAAATTACATTATTAGAGTTCATTGTTAATTATTTTACTTACTATATTAAACGATTCAAAGATTATGGTTAGTCAAATTGAAAAAAAAAATCGATAATCAAACTACGCCACCGCTTCGACAAATCCCTTCGGTATTGGAATAAGCAGCGGCAAGAAACTCCAAAGGAGCTTCTCTTAAGAAAATTTAAACGTTAAACGGCCATAAGGAGGGTGTCCCACCGTCGGCGACACTGCTAGTAAAGCTCGGCTATTTGCTCGCTCAAGACACATAAATCCCTTACTTGAGCGAGAAAATAGCCGGACTTTACTCACTACTCTCTACTTGCGGCAGTGGGACACCTGCCTACATGACCCGGGGCCTGTATAGCTACGTTACCAGATGCTGCAGCGTGGTGAGCACGGGCAGCCAGGCCTGCTGGATAGTGTCGCCGTCGCGCCGCGCCGCCTCCAGCAGCGCGCGCATCGCCGTCACGTGCCGCGACGTCACCATCACGAACGACTGCTGCTGTTGGCCTGCACATGTACAATTAGGTCATTATAACTCGGCCGCTCTGAATATAGTTACGAGTGGCTGCGCAGAAGTCGATTTTAAGGCTAAAATGGTGGTAGAAGGCGGGGAGTGCGGGCGGTAAGATAGGTACGCCAATACAAAACATCACAGAACACAGTCATGGCCGCCTGTTTTGATTGTTGTGTTGTGTGTTTTTAGGGTTCCGTACCCAAAGGGTAAAACGGGACCCTATTACTGAGACTTCGCTGTCCGTCCGTCCGTCCGTCCGTCCGTCCGTCTGTCACCAGGCTGTATCTCATGAACCGTAATAGTTACACAGTTGAAATTTTCACAGATGACGTATTTCTGTTGCCGCTACAACAACAAATACTAAAAAACAGAATAAAATAAATATTTAAGTGGGTGCCCATACATTCGACGATAGTTTTGTTACCTTTCGGTCCAAGAGATGGCGTTGTGCGTAATATGTGGCTACAATAAAACAATTAAATATTTAAGTGAGGCTTTTATACAACAGACCAGATTTTTTTGGCGTTTTTATACATAAGGTACGGAACCCTTCGTGCGCGAGTCCGACTCGCACTTGGCCGGTTTTTCATGTTCGGTACTTTGCGTTAAATTACAAAAGATAAATTATTTTTATCAACGTTATTTTCAATTTGTATATATGCGAGCGAAAAACTTCGCTACCGCGATTCAAATTTGCTTCGATGTACAATATGACCGTACTGCTTCATAAATCACGCGGTATTGCGCCGGCACGGCGTGATTCAGACTTGCCTACTTTATATTGCGTCCTCTAACGCTACACATTTATAAACCCACCCAACACTAATCTACAACACTAACCCTGCGGCTGCGCGCACGGCAGCGGCGTGCCCACCCACACGACATGATGTCTGAGGTCGGGCGCGGGCGAGGGCGGCGCGCGCGCGGGCGGCCACGGGCACGCCAGCGCCGCCAGCGCGCCCAGCACCGGCACGCAGTACTGCGCCGGCAGCGCGCAGCGGCACAGCGCGCCGATGCATGCGTCGCGCGCGTTGGCCACGCCCACCTGGGAATGGACAGTTTTATTGGGATTCTGTGTCCTAAGGGTCCATCCAATATTAAGTCACATGTTTAGGAGGAGGGAGGGGGTCGATTGATGTGACAAGCGGATGGGAAGGATCATAAATTTCGTGACGTCACGTCTAAAAATGTTTTAATTTAATATTTTTTTTATTATTTGATGTAAAATTGAGAAGGAGGGGGAGGGGGGTCTCACAAATGTAACCAGCTGTGGCAAAGATGGGAAAGGGGTCAAAAGTCATGAAATTCATGTGACGGCATTTATTGAAGAATATTGTTATGTGATTATATCCATCAAACTACAGAAACCTTTTTTAAATAAGTATAAACAGCCATAGTCGTCAGTACCGACCGTCCCCGACCAAATCGTCGTCATGAGTATCTTATTTTATGTGTTAATCTTAATGAGTTACCTTCCCACTGACGCGCGCGAGGGTCTGCAGCGCGCGCAGGATGTTCTCCAGCTCGCCCACGCTGGCCTCCGCCAGCACCGACAGCCCCCACACCAGCCCGCACCACGACGACTTGATCAACTGGCCGGAAGACAACACGAGATCAATATAAATAAACTAGTAAACCTTAAGGAAAAATATCGATTTGTGACCAATAACGCCGTCAGACTTTCCTTATTTTCTTGGGAATAAAATACATGGAATCGCGTAATCTTAGTATATACTAAGAGCTTATGCGTAACTGCTAGCTTGGGCCAACAGCCAATTCTTTTATTAAACTGACAAAAAGTCTTAATTTTTTTTTACTTTTTTGCGGTAAGAAGGAAAAAATCTTGATTCTCAAACCCTCAGCTGAAACACGACATATTATTTGGCGACTAACTCAAGCAAATGCAAGGTACTTAGCAAGAGGAGTCTTACGGAATGCATGCCACCATTCGGTCACTATGTCCATAGTCTAAAGGCGACCGACCTGCAGCTTGATCAAGCGTTCCTTCTCCTCCAGCTCAGGGTCGATCTTCTCCACCACGTTGGAGTTCTGGTCGGGCTCGCCCGCGTGCCCGTTGTTTGTTATCTCCTTATTGTTGTCTGTCTTTGGTTCTATTTCTGAGGAAAACAATATGAATCTTTCTTGACCTTGCAATCCTTATGTATTTTAAGGGTGTCGTTTAACTATTTTTTTATTTTCATTTTAATTTCAAGGCACCACCGTAAACTCATGGGATATTTTCACGATTTTTTTTTGTTACCACCATTTTCTTTTTAATTGATCACTCACCTTTGATATGCTTATTTGAGTTAATCTCTTTCTCCTCGACATCATTTTGTGTGTCTTCATATAATGCCTGTAACCTGGAAAGTATATAATTTTTTTTAATAAATGAAGGGCAGATATTACTACTAGTCGTTACATTCCTTTAATTTCATTAGTTACACGTCACAATCTTTTCTATTTTTAAATAACTTTCCACAAACATACACACAAACACGCAATACGATTACATACCTAAAGTATTCGTTTCCCTCGACGGTGATAGCTATGGAGCGTATGATTTCCACGAGGCAGGCGTACGCCACGGAGATGCCGTAGCCGTCTTGGATAGTCGGCGCTTCGGTTCGATCCAGCATTTCTATACTGTAAAGAATAAAAAATTCAAATTATTATACTACAAAGATATTAATTGTACCTCTCTCAAATTGAAACCCAAGCTAAACTATCATACAGCCAAAAAATAGACGAAGAAAAAGCGCTAGCTTCTTTTTAACTTTATCGCGTACACATACATGATTTACGTTAAGCACGAAATTGAATAATAGGTATGTACGAGCGTACATTGACGCGACGTGACATATATTATAACGTCCAATAATAAAACAGATACTAGATAAAAATCGCAATGTTTCAGCGGTTCAGCCATGACAAAGGGTTCAAATGATATACACTCACTACACAGCTTTGGCGGTCCCAGGTTCGAATGTGACGCACAGTGGCAACCACACGCCCTTCCAGTAGAAGCCAGCTTGCTGCGGGATGCCAGTTTGAGCTGAAGAAAAAACATCAAAATTAATTTTAATATTAAATCAAGTACTTATAAGACAAGAGGAAAATATTATTTCATGGATTTAATATAGCAAAAGTATACGCAGTGTCATCCTTTCGCTATCGCCCATTGCAACTGTGATCCACTTAGAAAAAGACTCAAATCGGGACTAGGATAGTTAGTCATTTATTCGGTTACAAAGATACATCGTTACAAAAAAACAGAACAAATTAAGGGTGTTAATATAAGTCGAGAGCGCATCCTGAACAAATCTCATTGTGAACTATTTAACTAGTGGGGAAAACGGAGCGAGAGAAAACAAGTTTTTATATCGTACAAACAAAGCAACTAAAGTATCTAGTATGTCGCGACTTTATTGTCACTTACTGTGGGAATGGACACTGAAACACACGAATTGAAAATGAACATATATTTTCACATGTTTTTACTTTTGCTTATGCTTAAAGAAATCGTTTTAGCTTCCGGTAAACTTGCATTACTATTTTCGAATGTGTGCTCTAAGCTCTAACGGACAGGGTTCCCTTAGCGAAGCTAGGGCGGGTTACTAGTAAATAAATAATGAATGATAAAATTTCAGTGAAAGACGTGACCCGTTGCACGCGTCGGTTCACGGCCGGCTACTGCGAGGTGCGAGTGAAGCCGGTGTGGACGTTTGTATTTCAGAAACAAGACTGCGTGTTGGTACCCAAACCATTTTAACAATTTTAACAGCTAGCAAGTATTCGTACGTAATGAGGGTAACCGCGTGTGGATTCGCCGCTAGAGGCCGCTAGTGTAGAGGGTGGTCTGCCTGTCACTTCTCTCTTGTCTATTCACTGAATAGTATTCAGACAAGTGTCACTTGTCAATGTTTATGTATGGGCGGGCTTTGACAGCATGACCGCCGTCTGCAGTGGCGCCAACTGGTGAGCTCAAAAACGGTTACCCTCATTGTATCTCTTTTGTTTACACGGAATGTCATATCTTTGGTGCGTGTCTTGAACGAAAAAATAGCGGAGATTTACTCGCTACTCGTCGGCGGTGGGACACATTCCTATGACGTGTTAGCCATGTCGCCACAGAACTAAGGCCCTAATCTGTCAACTGTTTATCAGCATGCGCATGGGCTGCCCCTCCTCCCCGCGAGTCAACCGGTTCAGCAAGTACGAGCACTGCCAGCGCCACTGCAAGCTGCTCGTGGACTTGTACACGCAGATACTGCTCAACGATACTGTGGCACTTCGCGGCTTCCGAGGTAAAGAAACACCCACTCAAACCTATCTATGTTAATAATATAAAGCTGAAGGTATGTTTGTTTATGTTTGGACGCGAAATTTCAGGAACTACTTTCCAAAAATACCCTGATGCGTTAAACTTATCTATTCTATACTAATAATTAAAGCTGAAGTGTTTGTTTGTTGGAGCGCGCTTATCTCAAGAACTACTGGTGGAGGAAGGCTATAGGCTGTGTAACATCACGCTATGACCAATAGGAACGGAGCAAGAAGTTTCCCAAAGCGAAGGGAAGGCGTCTACTAGTCGAATTTAAGTTTTCACACGTTAATTAGCTTGAGCTTGACCAAGTCCTTAACTAGGCGTCACGTCGTTTATCAAAAAGGCTAGACTGTTTATTGATAGGATTTTGCGGCGGATTTTAAAATAACCGTGAAATTGCTTTAAAGACCATAACAATTAAACTATAAACCTGGTTAACCAGCTAGACTTATTAAAGCTAGGTAGTTGTGTCATTAAACGGTTATTTGAACCCGTAGATTGCAAGCTTCCATATGACTGATTAAGATATGGGATAGGAGGGATTGAACGTTAAATGCAAATGTAATACACATTTTGTTATACACCTAACACAAAATATAATAGAAAAAATTATAGATAACAAAAATAAGTACAGATACTGATCGCAATAATTTGTAATTATATGACAGGGTCCTTGCGGAGAGATGTGGACGGGAATATATTAGAGTCGGATACGGCGGATCCTAAATATCCTGAGGTGTACGAAGATGCAATGGACTTTCCGCACTACGAAAACGATGCCAGTGAATCAGTTGAGGAAGTAGTTCTGAGTAACATCGACGGTGAACCAGAAATACATACATTCTTAGATATGCTCAATAATAAAAATGATTTTAACGACTGAAATTAGGTTTTTTAACAATGGTTTTACGACAATTTTTCTTTTCCCCAATATTTTCTATCTTTCTTCCTTCTTTTTGGCCGGAAAGATATCAGGGATACCTTTCAAATTATGGATGTCCACGTGCGACAATCACCAATTATATCAGTAGCGCGAGCGTGATAATCTAGATTTATGTCGTGTTAAAATAGTTTGACACATTTCGTTTACAAAATGTGTCAAAAAGCTGTCAAACTATTCTGAAATGACGCAATTGAGGCATTTATAAATCACCAGGCTTGCGCCTTAGCTAGCTCGTCTACTTATTGCGAATCAGATATTTCTATGACAGTAACTGCACAGCAATCACGTTCGATACGGAATTCGTTTTAATTGCATTCCACACAATAATGCCAATGCCAGCTTTCTGCCCCTGTGATTAAGGTACAATATTGCAGATGGACGGAGAGAATTTAAAATGACGTAAGTAATTTTCCTTACAAGCTGAATTGAACCTTGAGCATAGATAAACAAGTTTTTTACGTATATATCCTTACCGAGCTGCTGGTTGACCTGCTGCGCCTTACATTGCAGATTAACAAAGGCAATTTAAAATGCCGTAAGTAAACTTTACTCACAAGCTAAATTTAACCGTGAGCGTAGGTAATAAAGTCGCTTATCCTTACCGAGCTGCTGGTTGGTCTGTTGCGCCCGTACATTTCAGATTAACGAGGATAATTTAAAACGTCGTAAGTAACAGTTGCTTACAAGCAAAATTGCACCGTGAGCGCAGGTAATAAAGTCTCGTGTCCTTATCGAGCTGCTGGTTGACCTGCTGCGCTGTACATTGCAGATTAACGAGAAGTTAAAATGTCGTAAGTACCTTTTCCTTACAAGCTAAATTAAATCGAAACTGTTGGTAATAAAGTCTTGTATCCTCACCGAGCTGCTGGTTGACCTGCTGCGCCACGAACAGGCTCTGCACGTAGGCGCCGAGCGCGTTCACGATGTCCTGGAATATGTTGGTGGCGTGCGGCCGCATGTCGTACCACTCGCAGAACGCCTTCAGCAGATCTGAACAAGACGAAGTAAAACGTTAATTCCATCACTATGTTTTGACCTGAGCCTGAGCAGGAATATACAGAACCACACCATACACCACACAGACACACAACACCTACTTTCTAAACATCACTCTCGTGAATTGCTTATCGGTGAGTTGTTTGTCGTGGTTTATTTTGTTACTTCAAGTGATAATTTTGTGCCAAAATGCCAAAAACTATTCATAGTCATTTTAAATAACATTAATTCCGTTAAATAACGACATCAGCATTAATATGATTACTGTTGCCATAAAAAAGAAACTTTAGAGCGCCCTCAATGCAGTTTTCTGTATTCCTGGTTAGGCTTTACGTTGCAAACAACCAACACCAAGTGGTAGTGTCACCAAATGTGAGTAAATACAGTGGCACTCGGTACTCGCGTAGCTGAATGGTCAGTAAATTCTCTGGTACAATACTCACGTGGCTGGATGGTCATCTTGTGCAACACCTCAAGCGCCAGCGCGCGCTGCCACAGCGGCTTATCGGGGTCCAGGAACTTGATGGTCAGCGACAGGAAGATCTCGCACTCTGTTATCTGAAAGTTAACAACCAAGTTAAGTGCACAACCTTTCAAATATCTCAGCTTCCACAATCTGGTGAAAGATAGCACTCTCAGTGTATCATATTATTACATTCAAAAGATAAGTTAGAACACTACATTGCCTAAGATCGGGTGTCTTTAAGATGATAATCGAATCCTTTCATTTAAGTTTGTCGGTTACAGAGTTGTTATATGTACGCAGTCCTATATAGAGTTGTTATGATGTGCGCAGTCCTTCACACAATCATCAGCTCACCAGCACTTGGTGGTACTTGTGCACGATGACGGAGACGAGCCGCAGCAGGCGCATGGTGACGGGGAAGTGCGGGCGCTCCGGCACCGGGCTGCCCTGCCCCGGGCTGCCCGCCGCGCCCGGGATATGCGCCGCTGTGAACGCCGCCCTATACACACACGTTGAGGTTTAAAGGAGAAAAACGTCAATCGCGTTTATGGATCTCTATTTATCGAGTTTTTATTAAAATATAAGCATAACGTAACACTCATACCTGTACTTGACATTAGGAGAAAACAGTCGTATAATAAGTGCGCAGACATGCTCTTTCAGTAGAAATCTGAATTCTGGGATCTGTAAAGGATATAACGCATGTTGGTACAATTATGACATAACTCCACCCTCACTATTATACAATCACAGTAATCAAACACATACAAACCTTGAAGAAAATAGCGGAGAAGTCAGTGAGGATAGTATCGAGGAGTTCCAGGCCGAAGGTCTTGGGCACGTCCGATATGCCGATGAGCCACAGCGGCGCGTCGCTGTTCACCAGCTGGATGATGTCCTGTGGACAGCGCGGGCAATGTTACACTCCAAGTTCAGACATGTTACCTATGAACTTTTACTTCACAAACTTTGTTACTTACAACGCATAGGAAAGCATTGATACCATAGATTTATTATATGTATAACTATAGATTGTCACCGCCGAGCGCGACGCCTAGCCTGGGGGTTTTTATATTTATAGGAGTCACATTCAGGTACCGCACAAGTAACCATCACAATTAACACTACAAAGGACGTTATTCCACACAGAAATGTAAAAAATAAATTAAGTATTTTGAGAAAATTGAGGAACAATTTTTGACAAGAGCCCGCTAAGCCCGCCATGCCGTCAAAAAATTAGTTTCGTCTATCTATCTCGCTCTGCCATACGTGTATCATATGTTTTGCTCTATTGCATTGCCAATCTATCTAAAAATCAGTGTATGTTACATCTATTGATACATACACGAATATTCTCTACTCTCTGTGTTATTGAAACATCATTAATACTTAATTCCAAATCCAAACCCAAACGAAAATTCAACTTCGAGGAGTACGATATAAAGCTTATTTAACGATGTTTTTCTATGAGTTAAATTGCGTTCTAGTCGGAGGTATATCTTCGATTCTTTTAATACTTAATCATGAAATGTTTTTAATCTAAATTGGCTGTAGTGTCAATATTACCTACCACAGAGCCAGTAAGTAATAAGATGACAATGCAGTTACGCTAAATGAATTCATTGCTTAAGTTGCAACTAATCCCCTGTGCATTACCAGTATTATGTGAAATAGGGAAATAAATGTTTTTCTTTCTTTCTTTCTACAGTCAAACGTGCAAAATAAAATTTCAAAGAGGGTTATCAGACAATCACTTAACGATAGTCAGTAGGCAATAATTGTAAATGCAGCCGATATGCCATTTGTTATCACGTTAATAGCCTAATCTATTCAGATATTGGTATAAAATTTGAAGTACATAATACACTTGTAATACATTACGTTCAATTTAAATTACGACTATTGTAAATAGATGATAACTGTGGTGATACGTTACTGCTTTCCATCAGGTAGTAGGGGTAGTCAAGCATATAACTTATATAAAGTAAAAAACTTATATAAAAAAACTAGTTTCTAGGCGATGGTAACAAGTTAATATCAATTTCGTCAGCTCGTTTGCCGCCTATTATCATGTTAAACGACAATGCGATCTAAATTTATATCTATAAAGCAAATATTCAATTCAATATTCAATTCGACGACCCGAATGGCGCACTGGTTAACACGCCGATCGCTGTTCCGAGGGTCCTGGGTTCGATTCCCAGCGAGGCGGCAATTTGAATGATGAATTTGAATTTCCGTTCTCGGTCTGGGTGTGTGTCCTTGTCTTGTGTGTTGTCCAAGGTACCCACGACACAGGGAATCCTAGTGTGGGGCTTTGAGTGTGAAGCGTTATTATTATTATTATTCAATAATTTTTTCACAGACTTCATGACCATTCCAATAAAAACTTTGAGCTGTAAACATGTTTCGATCTCAGCTACCAGTATTCTTATGCGAATAATCGACATAACTTTAATAATAGTTTTTTATGTAATTAGCCCACTAATGAGCAGACACGCGAATTGATCAGTATTATGGTCAGTATTATTCATAGAAATCAATGACTGCCCGATGACGCAGCGGCGATAACTCATTATTTAATCTGGCTATCCAACACTACACATAAGTATTATATTCTATACAAATAAATAAAATTGAAGATTTGAAGATTTATCTGTATGTCTGTTTGTCCGGGCTAATCTTCGTAACGGCTGAAAGGATTCTTATGCGACTTTAACTAGCAGATAGAGGAGGTTGGGGAGCAACATAATGGGCTATTTGAGGCGTTTTACCCCGGAATTCCCGCGGGATTAAGAGTGACGCGGAAAAAACTCCAATGCGCGAACGAAGTCGAGCGCTCAGCTCGTACGTAAATAACATTTTACAGTTTTGGAAGGGTGATAGCTAGCGGGGCGGGTGACCTTTGGTTTTACTTTTACAAGCCACCAGTGACCTCCAACGGGACCTGGCATTATGACTTCGTCTGTTGTTCAACAGGGTGCACTACATACTCGGAGTTATGTGGGACTCTAATTTGATGGAGTACCGTGCGTTCTAAACCTCTAACTCGTTTATCAACTACAGTTCCAACTCACCTGCAAAATCAGGTATGCATCCACCGCGCACGGCTTGAGGTCCTTCGGTGCTTTAACTGTGTTCGTTATAATACGAACGTCGGTTGGGTTTACTTTTAGTGTACCTAAAACACAAGTTTCTTGTTCAAATCGTAAATCATAAACACACATGAAAATTGTCACCAATTATACATTTATATATTAGTACCAAAACTTAACTAACTGCCACTGTTGGGGTGAGGTCTTTTTCATAAAATGGTTTTAGCACACCACAGTTAGATTTTATTTTTACTAGAACAAGAGCTATCTCTTGTCCTAGTAAAAATAAAATCCTGATACCACCTGATGATACCTAGTCTGATAATGGGGAAACAAATTATCTACCACATAGTCTTCGATTCAATTCCAACCCGAGACAAACAAGTGAACATCCCTCGTATTTGCAAAAGTTTGAATTGTTACTATTAATATTTACCAAAATGTAGGATAACATACACAAGTACTGCAAAAGTTACACAGTTATTATCGTAACCTAATGTAACAAACCAAGAAACACAACAAAACAATCAACTGGCATCACCAGCCATCACGCACCATCAGCCTCGTGCAGCGCCCGCTCGAACACGAGCGCGGCGAGCTGGCGCACCGTGGCGGCGGCCGCGTGGCTGGTGCTCGCGTCGCGCGTCTCCAGTGGCGACACCATGCGCATGCACAGCACCATCGTCTGCCGGACCACGCGGTGTGTTACAGATCGGTCATGAAATTGTCACATGGAAAGTGGGATGGAACTATAGATGGATGTTGACAGAGATCGCATAAGGCCCTTCTCACACTACGCTATTTATTAGCTACGCGAATCCGACGCTATCCACAATTCGCTGTCACTGACCCCGTTCACTAACAGGACACGCGACGTAGACGCGTCGATTCTTTATTTGGACAACGTCCTAGTCGCTTGCAAATAGCGTTGTGTAAGAATGGCCTAATAGTTACACAAAGTATTATCCTTATATTATGACTATGACATAATCATATTATGACAAGGGTGCTCCAAACATTATGAACTTTATATGATGTAATTTATAACACGATCCCTTATATAACAAGCACATCTTTAACATAATAATTATAACATAACATGTTTTCTTAGATTTGTATGTTAAAGCAAATTTCTCAGATTAAAGAAAGATTATTATACAGGTCCTAAAATTCCTAGAATTTAACTACACACTAACCGCCTCTTGACATCTAAAAAATAAAGTCACAAGCTCTAAAAAACACAACCCAAATTCAACTTTTCAATGGACTATTTTCCATACTAGTCTGAAAAGAATTTGCTGTGTTGAACAAATATTTTTCATATTTTTCGTATTTTCATATTTATTCTCAAGGCCTCTTTTTCATCATCACACTCATATGTATTGTATTACTTGTTTTGTTTTAGAAGTACTGTTCCAAATCAAGTTCATAATTATAGTAATAATTTGATAAATAATTAATGAAACCCCGCTATGTAATAAGTTACATGATCAATTTTAAATAATTTTAACTTTCTAATATTTTTCAATCTATAGAACCAACATCATTAAATAGTCACTAGGCTACCAATATAAAGTTCCTCACCCTAGCCAATGTGTCTCCATGCACCAGGTCCGAGGTAGTCATTAAAAGCGCAGCAGTCTGTAGCAGCTTAAGCTCTTGCATATTGCTGTCTCCGAGGTTGAAGAGACAGTCTACCACGTGGCGAGCGCCTTTCGCGTCTATGCCCTGCTGTGCTATTAGACGTTGGATGGTTCCCAGACAGAACTGGAATTTTGAGTAAAACATTAATGGGGTGCATTTTGTGTACTAATATTAATATAAAATAATAGAATATTTTGGATGCAAAATATTCTATCCTTAGATGGTGAACCCTGTTGATCAATAGATAATGCAAAAAAATCTCCTCTTAGGGTCAAATCACACCGAGACGAGACGCGACGCGACGCTGCGCGCAGTCTTTCAAAGAGCGGCTCAAAATAGAACTTTATTTTCCACACGAAAAGATACACATTTCATTGTGAGAATTCAGAATACGTTGCTTCATGCAGCGCTGCGTCTCGTGACGCCTCGCGGCGTGGCGCGGTGCATCGCTACGCAGCCGTGCATCGTCGGTACGCTCGGCGTGCAAGATTGCCTACTTTTACGATGCACCTCGCGCCATTGAGATGCGTCTCGCGGCGACGCGCGGCGCAGCGTGAAATCACTGGCCTCTTCCAGTATCGTTGCGGCGCGTCGCGTCTCGGTGTGAGCTGACCCTTAGACTAGCTGGATGCTTTTGGACTGCTGAATGAATAAATTGATACTGCTAGATTCCATTTCCATATTTAAAAATAGTGTCAGCTTACTACAGTAAACCCAGTAATTATATAAGGCAATTTTGAAAACTAAAGCATATGTTATTCTTAAAATATTTTTTCAATTAAATCATAGTAAATGCTTAAACACAGATGGTCCTTTTTTTACAATATATAATATAAAACAAAATAAACAGTTATTTAATTCAGTAATTATTTACAAATACATTTAAAAAGACAATATCAGTAATAAATAGATTTAGTAGTACTGTAAACCCCCAATATCTCTTGTTGATCAAAACCTTATTCCATACTTCAATATTATGAAAAATAGTATTAACCATAGATCACAATACCTTGATAATTTTGACATCTTTTGATTCACATCCTTGTACAAGTGGGTACAATATTTGATTTACAACCCCATACAGGGAGGCTTGCGGGTTGTTCGCAGCAAGTGACAGCTTCTCTATGGCTTCATCACATGCCTGCAATATCCAGAGTATTAGAGAAAATCAAATACACTTTTCCAGTAGATCCTGGCATATATTATCTAATTGGTATATGGGTGTAACCAGATAAAAGGCAGGAAGGAAAAACCTGCCTCCACTTGGACAATGGAGGATGTACCTACTATCTATACCTATAATAAGAGTGTTGTGTTGTGTCTCTTCATTTTAAATATTTACAGAAAAAATATTGAGGGGAGGTAAAAAGCAGTAATAGAACATGGATCTAAAAAAAGTTTGTCTGTATATACGCTAATCAGTGGAATGGTTAAACCGATTATGGGACCTTCATTAGAAGTAAAGGAGGTTGTAAAGCAACATGTAGGCTGATTTTAATGCCAGAAAGCTCGCGTGATCTAGATTTAAGTGCGAAAAACTCTTCATGAGTATGAAGCCGTGGAAATAGCTAGTTGGCAATAAAAGTTGTTATTTTGCAATGCATTTGTTAATGCTTGAAAAATCTTGCTAGACAATTAGATTTCACCTCCTCATTAGGAGATGCATGCGCCCATGAACCGGCATCATACAGTAAATAACTCATATGACCTGAACTTCTAACATGCAGTAGTAAGAGTTCTTGTTAGACAATCTTAGTAAGGAAACCATATAATAATGAAAATCCAATCTCTTAGTATTTGTAAACCTTGATTTCTTCTACAAAACGCAATTCAAACACAGATTATTAATTATTATAATACATATGTAAACAAAACAAGGATACACAAGCAGGATGTAAATTTTAATTAACAAATTAACTCATGTTCAAATGGTTAACAAGGTTAACTGTAAAGTTTCATATAAAATAGAAAATCACAGGTTTTTTAATATGAAACGCTAGAAATACCTCTCTTATTTGAGGATATTTTTTCTTAGTCTCTAAGCTGAGTGTCTTGAAGTCATTTTGTAAGACATCCATGAATTTTTTGGTGGAATCATCACCAGTCACAGCACTAACAAATGCCATTTTTAGTAATAATTTTACAGGTATTAAATCACTTCATAATTCACGTAAACTTAAAATAAATTAAAAATTAAAATTATGCCATGTACACAATCGAGTTCAATCGACATGAACATCACAGTTTTCTGTTCAGAAACAGGGCTTTCTTAATTAAGATTTTTTTCCGTATATATTTTTTTATTTTATTATGCAAAGTAGTTAATTTTCTGTGGAAATGTTTGTGCAACTTTATTGAAGTTTCTTTAGTTTAAGTGTGGTTTAAGGTAGCCCACGGTACAATTATAATTTAGAAAATATTATGATCATCACAAAACACAAAATAATAAATTATTTCAGAACGTAAGGATTTGACGTAACTGTTGACCAGTTTGTTGACTCTGGATTTTACGTTCCTTTGCAATTTGTCTTACAATTTCTAGAAATGTTGCTATTTTTATTTTTTTCTAGAAAAATAATTATGTAAGATGTTTTACGAAAAAATGTTTCAAAAGCGAGAAATAATTTAACTTCAACCGTCACTTGCCCCAAATTATAATTAAACAAAGCATGATCAATCGATAAACAATTAATCAAAACTTGTCATTTTTAAAATGATGCGTGTAAAGTAACATATCTATAATGTTGCCCCCTAAAGACATTGAATTTATTCCCAGTTATGTAGGTAGAAGGTAAAATGATGCAAAGTATATTCTTTAACTCTCGAGTTTAACAAGTTACGAATCAATTAACTGCTAAATATATTGATATCTGAACAGTACATGTAACTTTGAATGAAATATGATGAATAATTCAAACTACTTTTTTAAAGATAATAATTTATGTATTAATTACTAATAAATTAACATTGTTGTATGCTTTATAGTATTCTCCTGCTATTCTTCAGCCATTTGGACTACATTCAAATATGTGTCAGAGGGAAATTAAATCTGAAATGCCATATAGATCAATGCTGAAATGAGCTCTATGATTTTGACCCACTTTTGACGGAGACTTATTTTTTGTGTATGGCAACATCGATTTACTGATTGTGCAGAAGAAAAAACAATGGTGTGATTCCAGATTTTTATTTGTAAGTATTTATAGAATCCAATATCAATTTAGCCAAAGAAAGAATAGTGAGTCAGTAAAACGGTTTGCATACTAGACAATGTGGATTCTAAGGTACAGAATGTGTGATTTTCCACCGTAACATAGCTTCGCGAGCTTGACATTAGTGTCAGTGTAATTTTTACTCTATTTATTCAGCTCGATCGAGCTATGCGCCATTCGTACTGCAATAAAACGCCCGATGTCTGCAGATTTTAGCACGTCTTTAAATAAAACGCGGAGGAAAGCGAGTGCAATGGCTGGTTGCCTGACGTCGTGACGGGGGTCAGGCAGTGAGACAGCGCTGGCCGTGTTTTCGTACGTAACAATAATGTGGTCGCCGGCTCTTAGTTTTCTTTAATTGTGTCGTATGCAGTGTTTTGTTGTTTAGTACGTGACGAAAGAGGATTGTGGAGCCGCTTATTTTCGCAAGCTCACCGCACTCTTAATCCGACGTGTCATACAGCTAATAGTACAATCGCAGGAGCGATAAAGTGTGCAACATGTGTTTTCGCACACCGATTTGTAAATATCACTGCTTGTACCTCTCTATGTGAAGATTGTACTACCTTGAGGAATTTGGAGCCAAGGTGGTGTAAAAATTAATGTTTGTTTAAACGAATACAACTGTATAGATTGGCAAATGTAGCTTTTGCATGTCCTCTGTGTTAGGTGCCTTGATATTCTGTATTTTTATAATTCACTGCCTTTTACTCACCTGACATCATTCATTGACCTTTCAAATACTTAGCGAATAGTAATAAAAACTGATAATTTATCTCTCTGTATATTGAACATTTGATTTGAATTATTGCCGACTTACCACAGTTAATCCTTCAGATGTCTTTTTTAAAGAATGAGCTAAATGACTAAGTGACAGTAAATAATACAATTATGAAGTACTATTTTTCAATGAGATCAATACCAAGTATCTATGAGTGAAAAAGTAATTTTATTTTCTTATTAGCATGAAATTTTTCATTCAAACAATCATTACTATCAATTGAGCTGCAATAAGGTTGTACCTTTTTTGTATGTGAATTAATTAAAATAAAAGAAACATATACCTTCACTACAATACATTACCCAAAATTTAATCCGAATAAGTTTAGCCGTATATGAAATTATCGAGCAGCACCATATCCACTGACAAACTTAAAACAACAAAAATTATAAGTTATTTTTGTTTTTGATAATTTGATAGTAAATATAGCCAATAATAGTTTTTATCAAATGTCTTTGAAGTACAATGGTTTGTAATTATAATACACTAATCAAAAGAATACACTATCCTAAGTAATTGATGATTATAACAGCAATGTCATGTCATGGTTCAAATTGATTCTAAAAATTTGTAATTAATAAGTTGTTACTTGTGACTTAGGAAAGTTTATCTTGAGTATACAAATGCAATTAATCTAATCTTTTAAGACAGTGTGTAATGGGTTGTAGAGTGTGCCAAAAATTGCAGGAGTGAGCCGGGCAAAACTAACAAGTTATCAGTAAAACCAATCAGAGAGCACTGGACGGAAATAAACACTAGATTGAAATTTAAACACTGCATTTATCTAATTTCTATTTTACAGAATATACACATGTGTGAGTAATATTTGTGTCCGTACATTATATTGTTCTTCAATCTTTAATCGATATATTAAATAAAACTCTTCCTTATGAGTAACTGACTGACAAGCTACATACAGCCAAAACTATTGAACGGAACAAGCTGAAATTTGGCACTGATATTCCTTGGGGAGTGTAGAACAGCATTTAGAGAGAATTTTTGAAAATTCCCCGCTAAAGGGAAAAAAGAATTTCACTTGAGTCAGCTAGTCCCTTGTAAAAGTATTTTCGTAAACAGCGATTCCTACCGTCTATAAATGACGTAATAAATATTGACGAAGTTGGGTAACATCTTCAAAAACCTTGTGCCAATTTGAGGTCTCTGCTCACTTATTGATTTTTTCTGCACCACTGACCTCTTACCAGGTGAATGGCACTTGGCTGTTCTATTATCGAATAACTGGCCCCTTGTCGACCTCTTTTGAAGAGCATGCATTAACGTGACTGATTCCAATGCGGATTACTTGCATAACATAAGGAAAAGTATCTAATACCAGATATCATGTTTCTAAATTCTGTAAAACCTCAACTTGTCTTATACTGAGGGGTTGGGTATTTCATCATTCGTTAATTATTTCGTAACCAACTTTATCTGAAAACTCGTACATGTTAGTTCAAATAGAAATAAATATAAATTTTCCTCATAATTCGCATTTTGTTTTTAAATGGTTTTTTGACTATTACGTTTTGTAAAGCCAGACGTACATCAGGGGGTTTCGGACAGGTCTTCGTGTAGAGATAAACTGGACCTACACCCTGTTGTACATGTATGAACGTAGGTCTATAAGTACTGTGCATGTATGATCCTCATCATGATGACGTAGCTCGAGATTACCTGATAAGTTAACCTGTACAGGCAATCCTGTCGGGAATATCGTAGCGTGTATGAAGCTTTACGTGATGTCACGTTTTGTCGTAAGTCGTAACATAAGTAGCCCTTTTAAGAAATGCATTTTTCATAACATAATTTATCAAGTTAAGTAAATGAAATTAAGTTAGTTTGTTAACCAAATGGGATCATAATTGAAAGTATTATACAGTTTTTCGGGAATTAAATTTCACGGAGTTGAGTAAATTTTAATTATTCAGCACAAAACAATTGCTTCAATACATTTTATTCAATGGAATACGGCATACAAGAAATGAAGTGTGAAGTCGTTAGGGGAATAATTGAATGGGTATGGTCTATGGTAACTAAACATATTAAACAAAATTAAATGTCTTTGTGATAAAAGTAGTTCTCAATTAACGAACTAACCGTATTTATTGCTTGTTTAAAGGAGGATGGGCAAAAATGTATGGAAGCTGGTCTACCTTGCAATAAAAATGAGTCATAAATGTTAATAGAAATTATTGCATGTCATCCATTAAAATTTTAATTTAATTTGTAGATACTATGCATGCAGCTTGTGGCACGTTTGCAGCGCTAATTTCATAAATTGATTTTAATTATATTTTATAATAATAAAAGCCCGGGGCCTTTGCCCTGTGCCCAACAACTGATTGGCTACTGTGTCTATTATTACTAATCTTATCGCACTTGTCTTGCGTAAATAATGGTTACTCCTTACTATGATATATCGCCGTAGTGACGTCATGCAAAGGCTGCTTTTAGACTATTGTAATTACTTATTTGCTTTGGCTGTTTAATCAGTAGTCTGATTAAACTTGTTTGGCTGCGACGTTGCGACCCATTAATGGCTCACAACTGAGCACGGTTATCTCATTATTGAAGTAGACCTCTTCAACATGCTCCATCATGCGGCTTCGAACATGCTCCATCATGCGGCTTCTGTGCGAATCCTTCCTGGATTAGAGGCCAAAGGTGTTTCGGAAGTTTTTCATACCGCCTGAAGGTCTTCGACATGGCTTAGCGACAGCTATGTATCAATAACAATCGGGACCGATGGCTTTACGTGCTCTTCGAAGCACGGAAGCTCTCAAGAAATTTTGCCACTAGCGGTTACCCATCCAACTACCGACCGCATAACTTTGTCGATCAACTAGGACCGACGCCGACCCAAGCCGCCGGCGCCGGGCTATGGGCGCTACATAGATACATAGTTATGACTTATGACATAATAATATGATTAAACTTGTTTAATTTGTTTAAACTTTCTTAAGTTTGTTTTACGATTCTTCATTGACATAAGGTAGTGCTTGCGTGCTGGGAATTTTACTCTGACTTGTACTTAATTGTAATGTAAAATGTAACCGGTGTCCTTACACTGTAGTTTATTACAGCGTTCCCCAACTTTTCTTTTTAATTAGACACTGATTTTTGTTAGCGGAATTAAATAAAAAACAGAAGTTAAAATGACCTCTGTTAATTTAAATTTTAATTAAGTTGTATCAGAATCATTTTGTCAATGTCGCCGGTGTTGAAGCCGTCGGTGTTGAAGAAGTTACTTTTAACTTTTTTCAATCGAGCGAGAACTAATCAAAACGCGCTACGTGGTCGCTTCATGTTTCCCAATATTTATATTATTTATCATAGGGGTTCGCGGTAAAAAGGCGTACTGTCTTAATATGTAGCTCTTCAGTAATTTTATTAAGCCCACCCATCTCCTCAATTGAATAGGTACTCATGGAAAATCGCTAGCATGTAAGCCAGCAGCGACGTATCTACAATGCAATGTACAATGCCACACTCCCAACTGCCAATCCTGTGGGAAAATAAGTCGGCAGCATCCATAATATATAATGTTTTAGCTTTTAGTGCAGTCAATAAAATACGCGAACGGAACCATTCCTTTCTTTTGTTGTTTTTGGCTAGTTGCGCATTTGTGACGGATGCCCTTATGGTTGCAAGTGGGACAGTGACCACTTACCATCAAAATGGCCCATCTGCTTATAAAACTCTGATCATCCATCATTGATCGAAGTCTGACCATTTCCAATTAGAACTTTAGTTCTGGTTACTACAGATATTTAAACTCCTTACACGCTGTTTACCATTGATAATACATTTTTGTCCTCACATTAGAATTCCTCCTATTAATTAACTCATCATCTAGACATAAACAGAACCGGATTACAGGCAGTTGTTATACAAAATATGTCCGTGGTGACCACAAATACAACTCTACTTGTTAGGTAAATTCACCATTTATTTCTTCTATCGTGTCATCTAGTTTACTACTTCAATAATATTAAAAAATAACATAGTGATGATTAACAAGTAAGTTTTTTTAAAAGTCTAAATCAGTTATGACTTTCGTCATGTCTTATGGATTTTCTTGACTGTAGATCGCGGTTCAGTTCAGCCTAGCTTCGATCGAGAGATCGAGACTCCTTACGCTACAAGCCCGAGGGTTTTGTTCTCTGATAAGCGCCCTTAACGAACAATGATGTGATGACGCACGCTCCGATATCACAATAGACCTTGGCTT
Source organism: Hesperia comma (assembly GCA_905404135.1). Classification (NCBI taxonomy): domain Eukaryota; kingdom Metazoa; phylum Arthropoda; class Insecta; order Lepidoptera; family Hesperiidae; genus Hesperia; species Hesperia comma. The sequence goes on from FR990036.1 coordinate 5,822,005, forward strand.
TAATACCTTTCAGTTTTAGGTTTTTTAATCATTCCATTTTTGCCTGTAATTGGTCGAAGAGCGAATGAGTGTGGTCGTAGACTGCGTCAACTCGGATCTACTGAGCGATTATAATCGATACGCATTACTAGCCAGTTATGTTTAGATTTTCCCGATCTTAGACATCACTGATAACCAGTTTGACCTCGAAGATCACGCAGCAACAGTATTTCCTAGAGTTGTATCGCTTTGCTTAGGTATAACTAGTTCAGAAAGCAATTGAGTTCCGATAGAGAGCAAGTTTTAAGCCCCATTACAAAATTCCAGCGATGTATACTCGTCTATTTGTCGCTGTAATTAAAGTAATGGGACTTTGTCAAATTCAATATACCTAAATTTTTGGGTTCGAATCGAATTGCTAAAGATTTAATTCGTTAGATGGTCTTGATAATGATAAGCAATAGGGTCGACGACTCTGCTTAACAAATGTTATGTATGGTATGTTTGTATGGTAGTGGCACGAAAGAAATTGTATTTTCTTAAATAGTTTACAATTTTTCGCTGTCATCTACCTATTTGGAAGTGTATGTATTATTAGGTTTTGCTCGCGGCTTGGCCACGGTGAGGATCGGAAAACGACTATTTTTTGACATAAAAAAAAAACTTTCGAGGTTCTCAAATAGTTGATAACCAAATCTCTCTAAACCGGTCTAATACATTGAGTATTAAACATGACACGGTAACAGACAGACAGATGTTATTTACGTAAAGTCACCTAGAACTGCCTTTACAAATGGATTTTATCAAAGCACGGGTACGTCGAGATCGGCAGTCGTGACAGTAACTAAATCAGCATTCCTTTTTATTATCTTACGCGTCTGTTGAACATAACTCAAAGGTTTACGACCGTTTAAAAAGTATTACTATCAAAATTTTACACGCGTCTGTTATCAACAATGATTATGATTTATAGTTGGCCGATATGTCTTGGTATTGCGAATAATAAATAGAATGGTTTAACTTTAATGTAAATGAACTTTGACAGTCATTTGATTTTACTGTTATTGTTTTTAGTAGTAAGTTTCTGAGCTGCCTCAATGTTTTGCAATGGTGATCTTAGGGTTTAGGCATCTATAGAACGTCTAATTACACTTTTTTGGTCATTCTATTGGTTATGCGCATGTGTTGCGTATCTAGAAGCGCTCTAAAGTGCTTGAAAATCTGTTTTCCTCGTGACTCATTCGCCTGTTCGACTCGCCTGTTTTTGTAAAGTTTTTCCTTTACGTGTGTCCCTTGAACGGAAATGTGGCAACCCAAAATTTTCGAAGTTATGTCCGTAGAGGAAATTAACTTTCGGCGATGGAAAACATTACGAGGAAACCTGGAGACGTGAAAGTTTTTGTTTGTATAAGTAAGAAGCCAATTAGCGTTGAGTTGAGACAGAGTCATGGACGATTTATAATATACCCCATTAACTCGTTTGTTGACTAGAGTTTGTTGACTAGCTCTCAGCGTTTTTGCCAATGCGATATGTATATCGGTAGGATATTAGAGTTTCTGACAGAGGACAAAATGTCATTTTGAGTTCTGGTAACGTCCCAGCGACCGCCTTTGGCTTTCCGTGTCTCCAGATTGTCCAGATGGTAAATCGTAAAAGTAAATCGGTTATCATTATTACATTTTGGGCAAATTGTACCGGATGAAATTGTACCTAATCTGTAACTAAAATTACGTTTTGCTCGTCTCTGGTACTAAGAGTAGTATTTTATGGATGTCGACATTCTTTGGTTTGGTAGAAACAGTTTTTATGTTCCGCAGTAGGACTGTCTGGGCCGTGTTGTGCGATGCTTTAGTGGTAATAAAATTTGTGGGCTGGTCGGAAGGTTCAAGATTATTGATACTGTGTTTCACTGGTAATGTATCGGCAAAACAATTTTACTGCCGTTTAATATCGCTGGGTTTGAAGAGGGAGAGGCTAGCAAAATGAACGCTTAAAATTAAACGGCGTCTAGACTTGTCCTTTCTAAATTTTCATGTGAAAATTGACATATCGCCACTACACAACCATTTAGATAATAGAATCTCAATGTTTAGATATAAGAAATCGATATAGATTTTCATCTGTGGGTTATTACAATGGGTGCTTCTCGGTGGTCATACTGGGTTGTCATACTGGTATGACTAGACAGTCATCTTATTGATCGATGAACTTCTAATTATTATACTCTTACGGCATTGTGAAATGTAAGATGTAACACAATCTGCAGTTATTTACATCCAGTCGCTACAATAATTTTCGCAATGCGAAGTTATAATTTTCTGAATGTCATTGCGAATCGAATGCAGTTGCATTTTATTTATGTTAATCAAACGTTTTTCTTTGTTTCAGATAACATCAGTAAACAACCCAATCCCGCAATAACTTTCCAAAATCTTCCTAAAGACTGTTTACACATTAGAATTAGTTTCTTTTTAGAATAGGGAATGTTAGGGGCTGTCGCTAGAAAAGGATGCCAACATTGAGAGAGAGAATTAAAAGACGGAATTAGTTATTTATTTATTATTAATTTATAGCTTGTAACCCATTATTATTTTATAGCTCATTATTTGCGTAGATTAAAAAGCGAACTAGTGGGGGCTCGAAAATGTTTTGTTTATGCCTCACTAAACTTGAGTTAGAGTAGCTTTTACCGCATCCGATCGTGTAGGTTAGTTTCTGAGATTAAAGCATCACAATGAGTACCTACGACAGGCGTTATTGAGAGGGGGGATTGTTTGTGGTTTTTGATGGAGCAATATGGACAATATGGCTTCCAACGTATCTTTGCGGAGCACCAAGCAGAGGAAGGACAACCTTATCACGCGGAAGCAGGACAAAAGCCCGGAGAAGACGATCAGAGGCACTCGGGGAGCGTACCGAGGGATCCCGTCCACCTCCAAGCAGGATGAGGACTCGGGATCTACGGAGAGGCTGGACAGACCAAAGAAGTTCATGTCGCAGACGAAGAGCAGCTACGGCCTGGGGAAGAGGCCCGACTTTTCGCTCAAGAATCGCAACGTGCATCTCGCGTCGTCACGATATGGACAGGTAAGTCTTTATGTCTATCTACATTTTTAAATATCAACAAGAAAGCAGAGCGGTCAAGTGGTCACCACCGCTCATGTATGTAAATGATTCCTGGTATTCCCGGAATTGCTTGTCTCCGTGTTGGTCAAGGAAGCGATAAACCTAACTTGTTGTCACTTGATAAACCTGGCTCTCTGGGGTTGAAACTAAAATACATTCCGCATTTGAGGGAGGGTAGGGTTCAGGGTATTTAGCCAGGTAGAATCATCAAAGCATCTTGCGCAAGCAGGTATAGAAAGAGAGCAACGGAATCCATTATTTTATTGTAATGTTTTAATTTTCATAATATCCCTTTATTTCATTATATTATTCTGATTAATGATTCTAATTATCTTACGATTATATTTTTAATACCTATTGACACTGTTCCTGATAGTTGAAGTGCATCACTTATTATATTTAGTCTTATACTCCGTTCAGATTGGAGCTGGACAAAACCAAAACAGTGCGTAAACAGTAGCCATATAACACAAACTTTTTGTTCGTATTATCACACGGTAATTATTTTGTTTGGTTAATGAAAAACTTTACGAAAACACATAACACCCACTACACTATGAATATAAACAAAACTAATGTGGCTAAACACAAAAATAATTTTAAACAAACAATAAAATTAACGTATTATATGAAAATTGGATTGAATATCGCCAAATCTGTGAATAACATAAACAAAGCTGATTTGCCGGCCACAGACTGCCACTGTCAAACACAGACTACCAGACTGTCAAAGATAACTTAAACTGCAGTTATTATTTTGTTTTTGTCGTTTTAAGATCGATTTTATTTATTTTTCATTAGATTTATAATATAAATTAACATGGATTAGTTATTTAAAGAGTCTAAAACATTAATAAAATTACTATCGTGTTTAAAAATGATTTTTAAGAATCTGATATCTAAAAATTTAATGATTTAAAAATTAAAATACTGCGTGGAATGAAACGAAATATAGACGACCAAGTTGCAAAGTCAGCTGGCATCATCATCTTAGTAAGGATTTGGTAGACATTTTATTTAATAGGTATAATCAGGCTTAGAACAAATTACGGTATTTTGAAGGTGTCAAATCGCTTTTCGTTTTTAAGGTTGTGGCTGCATGAGTTATTCAATTACGAAAGCGTTAATAACATTATTTTTACCGTATGTTCTCGCAGTTTGAAGTTTTTATCGATCGCTACCTAGTTAAATATGGAATCAGAAAAATTATAGTAAGTAGTTTAGTCGAAACACAACGCATTTGATTCAGACATAAATGTCACTTAGTGAAAACCCTACAAATGGTTTGTTTACATTGTGTCCAGCTCCATTTCAAATAGAGTATAAGTGAGTATACGAAGCTTACAGACGTCAGACCATTTCGCTCGAAATATACGTTAAAGTTCGTTTCTTAGCAGAAGAATAAGACAAAATCAGAGAGGTTATTGACGGCCCCGTAGCCTAGTTAGTATCCCTGATTGCGAAACTAGGGTTCTGAGTTCGATTTCCGGCCGGGGCAGATATTTATGTGACAAGTAAATGATTCTTCTCGTGTCATGGGTACACACACATGGGTCACATACGACAGGGAATCCTAGTGAAGGGGTATGAGAGTGTAAACTTTTATTATTGTTCCTCGTTTAAAAGTAATCTTTACACAAATAAAATGTTTGTGACATTCACCTCTGACCTCCGAAGCGCACAAACAAACAATTTAGCGCACCTATGCGCACCAGGATTAGCATACACAAGGATGACAAAGGTCCCAACCGAGGAAGCGCGTACATCACTCATGTGTGGGTGTGCGACACTTGGACACTTGAGGTCAATTGAGCCACGACTAGGGTCACCAAACCAACATCTGGCTGAGTGGTCCACGTTTAAAAAAATCAACAATCAACTGCTTTTTACCTCGCAAAAAGACGTCATCAATTAGTATCTGTCTTCGGATTGGGTCAAGCTTTGAAAGTTGCTAAGTTCAGCTAAGTAGGTACGAGTTTTCTACTTTGAATCAAATGAGATATGATCATCTTCAAGTCATCAATGCTAGGTTTTGAGGTTCCAAATTCGATACGTCAAAGTTTTGTGGAATGGAGAAATAGGATCTATTTGCAACATACATGAAATGAATCGAAGTTTATTCCAAGTTCATCTTTTACAAACAAACAAACACACACACAAACACTTTTCGAAAGTCAAAGAACGCCATCATTCGATTTATCATTAGCGTGAGTGGTCTTGAAGGCTGCAAGAACCCCCAAGGAGTTTTTCTTTCCTCCTTACAGTTACAGATTGCACTTAGATATTCCTGACGACTATATCGGGTAGAGATAATATATAAAGCTGTTTGAAGCATATTTAAAGCTGTTTGAAGCTTTAAATATGCTGAGGGATTCTTGTCGTGTCTTTTTAATCCTACGCAAAATTTTGGGCGTCGTTTGTTTGAGAGTTTTCAGTTTATTTTCCCACGATGCTCCCTTTAATATTTTAAGATTATCTCTCAACCTTCACAGCTAGCGAAAGATAAGATGGGGATTGAGCTTTTGACGCGATTTTTAAATTGGTTCCATCTAAAAAAAAAATTGGTGATCCTTGTCCTTACTTATTGGATTCAATAATGGCCTCTCTACACGGGTCCACCTAGTTGTAGCTTCGATCGTGCACTCGACCCCCGTCTCATCACGACCATTTATTATATTTCGTTCTTGCAAATATTTATACGTGTATAAAAAACAAAAAGCAATTATTGTCAACCGCCAAAATAGTGTTCTTCATGTATTTGAATAGAGTGTTCAAATTACGAGTCAGTGTGTTTAGTGTTGTAATGTTTTTGCGTTTAAATCTTAGGGGTGGGGCAGTGAACGCATTGATTTCAATGGTAATTTGGGAGATCTAGTTGGATCCAGATTAGTCCCTGAAATGTATCTTGGACCAAAATCACCAACAATCCACTGCGTTCTAAAATATAATCAGAATTTCCCTCCGTTTTTGACTTTATACTACGTTAAACTTTTTTTAGTGATATATTTAATTTAATATCGTGTGACTCGGGAGTAAGTTTAAAAATAGACTGTATCAGTTAATCTCCCCCGTCCCCATGCAATGCCTTAGAAGGTACCGCGATGCAAATTGTAAACAGTTTAATATGTAGAATCATCATAGTGGTTACGTGAAACACTTGAGCGGTCATCTCGTTGTTAAAGCTTGATAAGGAAATCTTGCTGGTCGAATGGCGATGGCGTATATCTTGTAAGTAACTCGTGTATCTCTTCTTTGATATATATATTCTTTTATATTTAACTTAAAATATCGAATAGACAAACTGATCTTGTAGGACATTTATCATCAGATATAAAATTGGTCTTTACAATTTATTTCGCTTAGCTAAGCTTAATTTGTTTATTCTTTGACAACGAACTTTGTAATTAACTGTATCTGATACTGAAGCAATCTGGTACAATGTGGAATTAATGGGGATAATTAGGAAAACATCGTAATTACAGCTCAATAACAATTATTTATTGGAGATGATGATATTATTAACCCAAAACAATGATTGTAAGACGACGATGGCATTAAAATAAATTATGATTCATGTCCATGTCTCCATTTCACAGTACATACCTCAATGACAGTCAAATGAAATAAAAAGGTGTTATTTTCAATTTTAAAATCTCATGGCTTATCTATTTTCTAAATCACATTACCTTAAGATTTAAGAAGTTATAGGCGTTGTCGTTATTTAGTGAAAAGAGACAACATCTATCAAAGCTCTCGTAAAGTCTCATATCAGTCCATCGACTTATTTCGATTACCAAGTTATTTTAATTTGTCCCGAATAGGAACATGTAAGCCCGATTACACTTTTTGGTGGCTACCATCTTATTGCTACAGGCTACAGGGTAGCTACACCTGTGACTGAATTAGTACGATATTCTTATAACTGGATTATTATTACTAACAGTCCCTGTCCCAATCCTCATTCTTAGTAACGAACTTACCAACCACCCTCTGCTGTTGAAATAATTATTCTAATCCCAATCTGAGCGTTGTTATGGGTTAGTCACAGTTGTCAAGGGCGGCAGTCAAAAGGTGATGCTGCATGCTCATTATCTGTCTTAATTCTATAAAAAAAGTTTATTTTGAAGTTTGGAAGCACGAAAAATTTATAAAGGGAAATATTTACTTAGTAGGTAATTAATTCTCATATAGAGGCAGGTAGTGATCGTCAGAATTTTACATAATGTCTGGTGTGATCAGCAATTCAGCATGATGCAATGGTTCACAGGAATTTGCTGATCAAACACTCAGTCGTGTGCGACTATCAATTTTGACAAATGCAAATATTATGTTCACGATTGTGCATACACGCCAGTGTTGTGATTTGTCCAAAGCTGACAACCGTACCCTAGACTAGTACCCACTGTACCCTAGTAATTTGACTGTCTACTGTCTTTTGACCGAGAGGAAAAGGATTTCTTTTACAAAATTCGTACGAATAAGGTGTTGTTGTGTCATGTTAAATTCGAACTTGAACGGCTTTTAATTTATATTGATTAGGTATACTTACAACCTTGATACCTATATAGAAATTGATACAATGTGCCTTCTTTTAAAGTAAATTACAATTGAATGCAACACATGCTTCTAAATCGTAAACCTAAACGTGTTTTATCACTAAAAGTGGAAAAGATTTACTCATCTTTTAACTCAGGTTATTTTTAGTTATGTTACAACATTCAGCCATCGAACAGATGACTTTGTCCGATAGGGTCGGTATCCGTTGATAGGTTAAATTAAATATTATATTTCTTTCTTTTCCTGCCTTTAGTGTTACTAGTTTCCACAGGCAATGTGATTACTATGAGGCTTGTCTGTTTCTTTGTCGGCTAATAACATTTATAGAGAAACCAACTTCTTTAGTAGTTACTTAATAGTATCTGTGCTCCCTTTGCTCTGAGAAACTCTATGCCCGAGTTAGCACTGGATAAAGGATTTTGATTGCATTCTTTATAGGTTTAAATTGACATGGTTTATCATTTATGAACCAATTGAAAAAATACACTGTTTCGCCGAACTTCGCCAAACCAAACATTCATCTATTTACCGCACATCTGTCTTTTTTACGAGTATATACGATGTGGATGTGTGTAATGTTACATACACAAAGGCGTACAGGCATGAGTGAAATCCACATCCCAATCGATTAAGGTAGTTTTAATTACGTACTTATTTAATGGAATGCACTGTGAACTGCATACATAATTTTCACATACCGTTTTCCTTATTTGGAACCGCGGTAAACATTTCTTAGTAATTTTTCCCCTGTCGGTTATTGAACTTCTCAATTTATACATATTATTATAATTAATCAATATTATTACTCCTACGATTTGTTCATTCATACATACAATTAAATTGATAACAATGAAGAATATTTGAGAAAAAAACTTACGTTTTATGTAATTGATTATTAAAAATTTACACATAGATAAGCATAGTTTTAAGAAACGGACATACAAAAGTGTTGATTACCCTATCCATGTTTAATATTATAAAATCGTGTCTGTTTGTCTTTACGTCTGTTTATCAGTTTAGAATTGAATCCAGGACCCTGCACTTGATAGGCATTCATTAACGTCGTTTGATAATTAGATCATGAGTAGAATTAGACGATTAAACGAACTTACCTGTAAGTGATGTTCAATCGTAATTGTACGAAGCTCCTTGTTCTGGAGGGTTTACACGTGTAGTTTACGTCCACGTATCGCCAAAACTATCACATATTCAAAGCTAAGAGAAAAAAAGTTTTACTCTGTGCCACTTCCCAACGTACCTGTGAACACTCTGTCAAACGTCATTAGTTTAAAGAGTCATGAACAACCCTTAAACTGGGGTATTTTTAATAAAATGTAGGGAGGGTGGGAGTCCCTCCAGAACAAGGAGCTTCGTACAATTACGATTGAACATCACTTACAGGTAAGTTCGTTTAATCGTCTAATTGTACTCCTCCTTGTTCTGGAGGGTTTACACGTGTAGGATGTTCAAAGACAGGGTTGTGAATGACAAAAAAGAAATAGGTAATAATTAATTTTAACAAGTCTTAGAGATCAACTGAACAACATATTTAGACCTTAATTAAATGTTAATATTTAAAATGTATCACAAACCGTACTACTGAATAATGAAGAGTCATTTTGTATAAGTCTGTTATAAAACCTTGCAAATGTAGAACTGCTTGACCAGCCTGCTGTTTTTGTTATAAGGTCCATGTTCAGACCAGCTCTTTTTGCTGCAGACGTAGCTGCATGACGAGTACTATGTGCAGAAAATATAGTTACATCTACTCCAGCTTCCTCTAGTGTGGACTTAATCAGTTTGCTTATAGTTTGAGTAGAAGCGGATTTATGACGCTTTTTTAAAAGTTAATAATAAATTATTAACATTGTTCCTTATACAATCAGTAGCCTCTAAACAACACTTGAATGTATTTACAGAACATATCTCTACTTTTTTATCATATTTTTTTTTTTTTTTTTTTTTTTTTTAAGTACACAGAGGTTGTAGTGAATTTTTTCTAGAAGTTGTAATCAAATCTGGAATCTTTATCTGAACACCTGTATATGTGAATTGTACATTCAATATTTTAATGAGGGTTTGTACTCATTACTAAACGACAAATAATGTAGCACTAAGCCTGGGTTCCATGTAAAATTATATTTAGGGGCAGGTGGTTTTAGTCTAAAGACACCTTTGAAGAATCTTTTCAGTCTATCATCTACTCCAATTCTAGGACCCATTAAGAGGGACAAAGCAGATCTATATGTATTCAAAGAACCATAAGAAGAAACCAGTTTTAAGCTTTTCACTCAGAAAATTTAAAATGTAGGGGACCGATGCTGAGTAAGGATCTATTTTCTTTTGAGTGCAAAATTCCCATCATAATTTCAGTGAAGAGTCCTATTGTCTTATTTTACTTGGTGCTATGGAACTTAACATAATATTTAACGCTGATGCTGGGGTACTCCGGCTCACAAATGCTTTGCTGATAACAGTGCTGCACCCAGGGTAAGAGACTTGTGAAGAGGATGTGGCAGCCTGGAAGGAGACATAACTAAGTTCTTATTAGGTTTCAGCATGATGATGTCAAACTTAGTAAGTGCTTTAAAAATTGGAAACCAAGGTTGCGAGGGCCAGTAAGGAAAGACCAATATTCCAGTAGCCCCATCCTCCAGAGAAAAAGGTGGAAATGCATAAAAAATAGATTGTTCCATTTATTGTAAAAGAATCTACTGCTACTTCTGCCTTCTCCCTCGTGATCTTTTTTTTTTTTTTTTTTTTAGAGACAAATTTTTTACATATGAAAATAAGTCTATTTCAGCAAGACCAAATTGTTTAACAATAGTAGAAAATACAGATTTTGAAAGTTCCAATTCTATATTAATATTTATAGATTCAAAAACAGCTCTATAATTATCCTTTGTATTAATGTATGAGGCAAATATCCAAATACTCCTATCTTCACACCATTTCCATATTTGTCTAGCGATGTTATTCAAGTGAGGGAACTGAATTCCTCCCATTTTATTTATGTAAGCTATCGCAGTAGTGTTATCAATCCTTAAAAGAATTTCACAGTTTGTGTAACTGTCTGCAAATCATTTTAATCCTAAAAAGGCTGTCATCAATTCAAGATAATTTATATGAGAGGATCTTTCTCTAGCAGACCAGGAGCCTGATGTAGTTTCCTGACCACATACTGCATATTCCTAATGAAAATGTTTGCCGTTTAATTACACTATATTTACTTAAAATTCACTGACCACCATGCTAATTCTGACTTGTTAACTACTGTAAGAGGCAGTTTAGCATCAAAATTGTCATTGTTTTTAAGTAGTACCAAATACTTTTACTTCCAAACTTTACTTCCAAAAGTTTTGTGTATACTCATCCATATGGAATATTTGCAAATTGATGTTAGTGAGCCTAAAAGTTGTGAATATTCCCTTATACTACACACATGTTTTCTTTGAAAGTTGGTAATTTTGTTTAATAAAACCAATTGTTTGTCTTTAGGAAGAGATAAGGACATATTTCTAGAATCCAAGTTGTAACCTAGGTACCTACATACTTCTTGAGGCATTTAAATTCTTTTGTCAAAATTTACTACAAATCCTAATCTTTGGAATAGCTCTATAGCTATTTTAGTATTATTATTACATTTATTTTACAATGGTTAAAGTATAGGCTATCATCTAAATAAAATGTTACAATTATATTTTTATTCCTAAGATAGGTCATTATTGGCTTCATAACCTTGGTGAAAACATAAGGTGCTGTACACAAACCAAATGGCAAACATTTAAACTGAAAAATTTTTCCTTTGAATTTAAACCTTAGAAATTTCTTATAATCCTCAGCTATTGGTATGGAAAAAAATGCATCTTTTAAATCTATTTTGGTCATGTAACTATCTTGGAATAGAAAGCTTACTCGCTGTTCTAATGTCCTCTAGTTTAAAATGATAAGTTTAGACAAATTCATTTAGTCTTTTTAAATTTAGTATGAATCTATATGAGCCATTAGGTTTAGGTATAACAAATATGGGTGATGTATATTGCCCAGTAACATATTTGCATTTGGAGATTGCACCTAAACTCAAGTTTATTTATTATATTATTATTATTATTATTTTTCCAGTATCAAAGCCTCCTGTTCTGACCACTCCTGTACAGGTGACTCATATGGCTGTGGTGTGTGCACGAAAGGGATTTTGTATCCTGATATCCAGTTAAGGACCACAGGGTCGAAGCAGATATTTTGCCATTCTTTAAAATATCTTGAAGTTTTACCGGCCTGTGTCTCTATTTGTTGTTCATTGTATGTCTGGCCTGGGCTGGTGCACGTTTGTTGTTCCTGGGAGCATTTTTTCGAGTATGTAGCTGGCTGTGATTCTGGTGGTGTCTGTAGCGTGGTTTCTGATGAAAAAGAGGTCTGTTGCTGCTGTGATATATTACTTGTGACTTCTGTTGCTGCGCTGGCCTGCTGCCAGTGTACGCTGGTCTCTTTGGATTGATTGAGGAGATCTGATATTGTCTGCACAATCTTTACCAAACAGTAAATCATCTGTCTTTGCCTTCTTCAACGCCTCTCTAATAGAGTTATTAGTACCTGATAAGGCAAAGTATTTTCGGGAGTTGGTGTCCATATTGAACATATCATGTGCTATTTTCACTGCGTCGTTAATTTCTACTACCAAACTTTTTGAATTTAAATTGCCTTTTAGTATAACTTTTTGAATTTAAATTGCCTTTTAGTATATTTGTAAAGGATCTTCCCAAACAAGTCAGCAACTTGGCTGTTAATTTTGTCTCGTTACTATTCTTTTATCCCTTTTAAGTGATACTTCTGACAAGGTGGCCCTAATTTCTTCATTTATAATTGGAGCTGTGTCTAGAAAATTCTGTGGGGTAATTCATATATATATATATATATATTTTAATATCTCCTCTCGGGCCTCTTTCGACAAACCCTGTTGTATTAGTTTTTGCCACCTTTGGGCAAGCTCCTTATTGACTGGTTCTCCTAATGTGGAGCTTTCCGCCTTCTGGCCACAAGGCTTCTAATAACTCTGGAGGTATTTCCTCCTCCTCTTCTGGAAACAGAACATTTTTGATTGTATTGCAATATAAACATTTCATTACGTATATACCACTTGTGTCTATCCTCTTTTGTGATAGCTCAAAACAAGTTAAAAGTACTCAATTTGTCTATCCTCTGTTGTGATAGCTCTAAATTGGACATTACTTATGTCTATCCTCTGTAGTGATAGCTCTACATTGAACATTAATTATGTCTATTCTCTGTAGTAATTTCTGGAAACAGAAAATTTTTGATTGTATTGCAATATAAACATTTCATTACGTATATACCACTTGTGTCTATCCTCTTTTGTGATAGCTCAAAACAAGTTAAAAGTACTCAATTTGTCTATCCTCTGTTGTGATAGCTCTAAATTGGACATTACTTATGTCTATCCTCTGTAGTGATAGCTCTACATTGAACATTAATTATGTCTATTCTCTGTAGTAATAGCTCTAGAGTTAATATGCATGTCTATCCACCAAGGTGATAGCTCTAATTTAGTTAATATGCATTTCTATCCACTAAAGTGATAGCTTTATATTACAAAAAACAACAGAAAAATAATGAACCACAATTTCTCTTATTAATTGATACAAGTATTCAGTCTTGGATTCAAGTACATAATATTAGCAGCAATAAATGTTGTTATGAATGATAGCCTTGGCTAGGATCTCCCAAACGTTTGAAGTAGGTATCTCCAGAATCAGCCTGATTGTATTTGGTATAGTAAAGTATATATAAAGCCTATATTACTGACCTATTATATTATTTGTATCTTCGGTGACTCCAGTTCTTGACACTCTCCGGAATCTTCGTTATTTTTAGACTCTTTCGTTTTCCCATATTGTTAACTTTAAAATTAACTAAGGGTGTGTAACTCAAACTCGAACCGGCACAAACACACAGATCGCACAGACCTTAGCTGCGGTTCAAAGTCCAAATTAGTAGCCCATGCTCAACCTAAACTGAGACAAAGGCACAGAACCGAAGCACCAAATCTCTCAAGTGGGCAAATGTTTACGCTAACGCGGCAGGCTACCCGATCCATGGCGGCCCTCTCTAGCCCCAGCCGCGTTAGAGTTTATAATTTTTAGAATGCCATCACGGTATAAGGTATATCGTATCCTTATTTTAATAACTATGCTAGCAGTTGTGAAGTTATTAAAAGCATTTTCTCTTGTAGATTGTTGTAGATACTTACTTTCCACCGCTGCGCTGTTCCTTTAAATAACTTACCCAATTTGACTCTTCGTACAGAAGCTTCTTCGCTCGAAACAGTGCACATTTTTATGAATAACTTGCCTAACAGGTATTTTAACTGTATTTAAATCACAATATAACACTATTCTATTGCATAAATGTGAATAGAAACATAAATAAATAAACGAAAAATGAAGTGGAGTGATAGTGTCGGCACACAAAAACGTAATGACGTTTGACAGAGTGTTCACAGGTACGTTGGGAAGTGGCACAGAGTAAAACTTTTTTTCTCTTAGCTTTGAATATGTGATAGTTTTGGCGATACGTGGACGTAAACTACACGTGTAAACCCTCCAGAACAAGGAGGAGTACAATTAGGCGTGTCATACAGTGCGCTCTAATTGGTTTTAGTAAGGGCGATCGAAAGTCTCCTGTCTGTATGTACGTGAACACGTGATTCTGACGATAAAAATTCCTCTGCCATTACGGTTGGCTGTATCACGTCGCGCAAGTCCAATAAAATGTCTACATTCGAAAAAAAAAACGCTCGTACAGTCGTACCATCTGCATTGGTACTTTACGAGCGCCGGAATACACGAAGGCGCCTATTTTTACCGCTTTCTTATAATGTACGACATGTGTAATTGTAGCTAAAACGTCTGTATGTGAAAAAGCTAAAACAAACGGGTATTATAACGATTAAGAATAATATTAATAAATTACGCTACACACCCAATAGCCATAGCCCCACACACTCTAGCTAGAGACTAGGACACACACACAATAATTTCAACTCACTCTAATTTCCGCCTGGCTGAGAATCGAACCCAGGCTCTTTGAAGCGATCCTGTACGTTAACCATTGCGGCACCCAGGTCGAATACAATTTGCTGTGTTTGCTACAAAGCTGCTTGTATTTTCTTTCTCTCCATTTTCTTCTTTCGAAGCTTTTTATATGCTGATCCATGGGCGGTGGTGACTACTTACCGTCAGTTGGGACGTCTCAATTAATTTACTTTATACTAATAGTCAGCAAATCAGCATAAAAGGCAAAACCGAAGCGTTGTCGACAAAGAAATAAGGAAGAGGGAAGAGGATATAAATATTTAATCAATTGTTATTCATATTTCGCGTTCTTTCTTTTCGGTGTAAATCATCGTAAGTTCTTAATTATGGATGAAGCCGATAAATCGCGTTTTTTCTATACGATATCCAACACATCAGACATAAACATCACATGTTTTGGCTTCCAAAGCTGCGCGATTTCACGTTTTGGACTAACATTAAATAATTGTAAGCAATTTATTTTAAATTATTGTATATTTGAACTTTGCTTTCAAGATGATGTGCCCGCCCGAGTTGGAATGGAGTATACATTTATACATAATATTATGTATTTAATTTAAAAATGTTTTGTGATTTTGTATGTTCGATTTTGTATGTTCGTGTGATCGTTCATGAATTGGGATAATCTGTACACTCAAAAGATATCAATGTTTTTCTTAAAGAGGTAATAATTAATCCACACTTGCCAGTATTATCGAATAAAGTCGGGAACCTTCTCACCGAGAATAAAAGACACCCAAGTCCAACAGACTATTATGGGTTATGGTATGTAGTTTTAAAGAATTGCCTATTTATCACAAATGTCGGTCATCTAATCCTCCAAATACCTTTGGGTTATCGAAGTTATGTGCGCATTTAATCGTAAGTTGTTTTATTGGGTTAGAAGAAATTAGAATTCCTTGAGTTTCCTCATCATCGTTGAGACTAATATACCTCATGCATGCAGGCTTAATCAATAAATGAATAATTATTTATAACATCTAACCGAATAGGTACTACACTATTAACTATTAACTGCGTTCACATTTCTCATGAGGAAACCCCATAGAATCGTCTCCTAAAATCTCAATGTAGAGCGTCCAAAAGAATTTTAAATATTGTTTTCTAAAAGTATTGTGCGTCATTTTTAGAATAAGTCACTTTCGGATACATTCGCTTCTGAATTTTTACGCTGTCATCCATATTCATAAAGCTACATAATAATTTTCCTATGGATGGTTATGAAGTTTTCAATCAAAGCAATAAATTGGACATATTATCTTGATTATGAAGCTGGACAAATTGCAGCCAAAACTGTTATATTATTAGACTCTTCCACACTGTTATCTACTTGCTTTGATCAATCTTGTAATAAACATGAGTCAGTGTGCACGAGCTTTCGACATTGGTTGAGCAATGGCTGTATAAATTAAAAGGAAAACATAACCTTACAGTTGTATACAAACTCCAGTAGGTCGGTGTTGATATAAAGTTGATATAAACTTTACATTGTCATGACCTTTACGAATATGA
This sequence comes from Hesperia comma, assembly GCA_905404135.1. NCBI lineage: Eukaryota > Metazoa > Arthropoda > Insecta > Lepidoptera > Hesperiidae > Hesperia > Hesperia comma. Next base: position 5,838,292 of record FR990036.1, read on the forward strand.
TCATCATCATAAACAGATTTCATACATACGTATTAAGTTTTAAACCACAGAGGACTTTTAAAAGCATAGACTATAGAGTAGTAGAGTACCTGTCTATAGATTTCTCTTTTAAAGATAAGAGCGGTGTGTTTATTTACATACGGAAAAACCAATGCGCCTAATTTATATTACGCCAAGGTCATGTTTTCGATTGTTTTTCTCATCAAACAACGATCTAATTATATTAAACACGTAATTGTCCGGCGACCTTCTATCGGCGCGGTATGCCGTTACATCACAGCCGGGCTGATAACTATGACGCCTTATCAAATCCTTTTCCAGTAAAGATTGGGCCGTCATACTCATCGGCTTCCATAATGCAGCATTTTTATCCTGCCTATACCGTACGCCTATACCGTACGCGGCAGGTGGGACGCTGCGATTTTTGGGCGGCTAATAAATTATAAAACTGTTTTCAAAAAAGTTCGAAGATAGAGAGTGAAATTCAATCTTTCTTAACTGTGGCTTTAATCGTAGAAAATATTGTAGGAGAAATTATAATTTACGTTAAACGAAAGTTGATGTGAATATGAAATCTTATAACTGTAATTGGGAGACTGTTACAAGTTCTACTTCCGGCGTCCCGATATAGCAAAACATTAATTACAATAATTACTGGTGTATAATATTGGTAAATATACGTAATATTAGTATATTAATAAATACAATACAATTATTGTTTGACATTGCACAAGCATACTTTCGCTTTAATTGTAAATTGGGGTTGAGGGTAAGATATAAATATTTGAAGCTAAGGTGGTGCAGCACATTATTTTTGTAACAATTGTAAGGGGAAGTGCTGCCCGAGCTTATACTTGAAAAAAATAATTATTAATTAAATGTAATAAAGTATAAATCGTAGTGAATAATGTGTATGTGTGATAATAAACTGTAGGGTCTGTAGGTATGGAAGATGCTGCTGGAGTTTATTTTTACGAAATACTTATCGATATGGAAGTTCATTGTCCTTGCTGCAGCCAGTGTAATAGCCATCATCATATTTCCTTAATTCTATAATTAGGTTATTTGTAATTTGCTTTCGTAAACTTTATTTCAATTCTAATAGGTTTTATTAATGTGTTTACACTATGTACGCTCCCAAATTAGGAACTATTTCGTGACAAATATATTGTTTTTTTTTCGTTAGGTTATAAACATTATATTTCGCAGGTAATTAATTCATTGTAGGTTTTTGTCATTATTTATTTATACAAACATAAACATACTCTGTAAAAGTTCATTTGTCTCCCTAAATACCAACGTAGATTAACGATAGCCTCTCTATTATGATACATAGGGCTAATAAACTTGTTTGATCAGTCATCACCATCTGAGATTGACTTGCGCTACGTCTTGTACGTTTACGGTCGTGATGGCGACCTTGTCATTGTATTGCTAAAATTCGTATTTATTTACTCATGTAGCTCTATCAATGCGGACATGAACAATATACTGTTGTGAAACAAAAGGTCTGATAGAAAAATTTCCCAGTCACAATGTGTCAAGAAGCGAGTAAGGGCGGATTACATGCTCATGTGAAAATGACCTTATTTATTATGTGTTTTCATATTTTTATCGCGTTGTTTGTTGTTATGAATGAAGCAGCTTGACAGTCTAGTGCCGGTCATTTTAGGACTATCTTTCGCGAGTTAAGATTATTTTGTTGTTTTACGCAAACTAAGATTTTATTTGTATTTTATAAATATAGTTTTGTGTATTTTGTTGTATCAAGTGTTATGTGTGGCTGTGGCAGTGTTGTGTTAGTGATGGCGGCATGTGAATTGTGGAGTACTTGATCCATTTTTGGGTATGTTTTGTTATGGCTATATATTATGTTGATAACCTTTATTTTTTATCTTGGACATTTTACCTGCAACATCTTGTATTGAGAATAAACACACTACCCTCCTTGGCGTAGCGCAGTCGGATACAATTAAATATTTATTTGTAATAGAAAAAAACTTTCTGTAATAAAATAAAAAAAGTTTATATTACACAAAATTTAACACAAAAAGTATGATCAATTTTTCAGTATACGTAATTGAAAAAATACCTATAATATATAATTAATCAACTAAAGTTAGTGGTTTTGTTTTACCACGCGTCATTGATAAAACCACTTACCTACTAATATAAAGCACACATAATTAACAAGTCACGTCCCAATTAGGAAAATTGTGAGTAACTCATACAATACATACGTACGTTGTATTCAGAAGGTAGTCATTATAAACATAGTACTTAAGTCATTCTTTATGTAGCTTCAAACAAGTTTACAAATATCGCTCGTTTGTAAAAGCACTTGCAATGGTTTTTGAATTGAGTGAATCTTTAATTGTAAATGTTAATAACCATAGACATTTGGACATAAATAAAATAATTTTGTGTGAAATAATAGTGTTGAGTGATGACGAACATTATCATTAATCTTAAGATGATCCCGTATAAGATTTTCACAAAATGTTTAAACGGATTATTGGTAAGAATAATGAACAAATAACCGACTTGGCTCCGAAAAAAGTTGAGACATTCAAACATCCTTCCTACTTTTTTTGAAGTCTGTTAAAACTTATAGAAATAAGTTACTATGTTACAGTTAAATTATTTCGAATAATGCTTTTTCGATTTCGTTACATTTTCAAATTTTCTGTTTTTTTATATTTATGAAATTCCTAATTAACTTTCGGCGTTGTATGGAGTTTATTTTTCACAAATTAAGGGACGGAGTATTTTGAGAATGAATTTGAATTGCCTCGGAGTCAAGTGCGAGTCGATTCTTAAATCATTTTTTTTCGCGGAGGAAACTGAGAACTATTTTCGGAGTACTTTGAGAATAAGCCGTTCGTAATTACTGTTAACGCTACCTTAAATTGTCTTTAATCATTGTATCCCATCAGAACATCAAATGTTCTTTGTTAGAGAATTGTAATATTATAAAGAGATTTACTAGTTGAAATAAACTTTACAATTTTTTGTGAATACTACATTTAAATGTCAATATTAATAAACATGAATAAGTACAGATGAAGAATTATTATATTCAGGTTATATAATCTGATGAACAGATTTTCACGTGGCTTCAACCAATATAGATTACTTGTTATTCACGAGCAAGATTAAGATGTATGGGGTAAACAACATGAAAAGTTATAAAAAGATATAAAAATGAGTGATGTGTCGGGTGCGGTTATAAAGTGGATGTATGGTTATGGTACTTATAGTTCCTTAAATGTAGAGCAAGACAATTGCTAAGGAAAGACTGGTTACCACTGGTAAATGTACTAACGTTGCACATAATATATGTATTGTTTCTCCTATATTTTATTTCCTCCTCATTGACTATGGGAATAACGTTGAAATTTCATTCACGGTCAACTATGGCACGTGTTTTTTCGTCGGAAAATAATTAACTTTATTTTGTACGTGAAAATCAAATCCTTACTAATATTATAAAATGTGAAAGTGTGTTTGTTTGTTTGTTTGTTTGTTTGTTTGTGACGCTTTCACGTCGCAACAAAGCTATTATATGGTAAGGTTTATGTGTGTGGGGATAGTTAGGAGAGTGGAGAGTGACGTAGGCTACTTTTTACCGCGAAAAAACATCCCATTCCCATGGGAAGATCGATGTTTTGTTAGTTGCTAGATATTTATTTTCGGAGTTGTTAATAGATGGCGTTAATTTGCAAGTTCTGAATTACGCTATGAAATACTACATGTAATTTACTTAAGTCATAGGCAAATGTAATAGGCTACTTTAGCTCTGCCTCGAGAACTCCCCGCTCCGGCTGTATTCAGTGTACCGCCCGCCCGCTGGCACTATCCTGTTGGCTGATGTCCGCAAGTTGCTGGACTCGCCGACACCGGTGGTGGGCGCGGGCGACTGGAACTGCATCCGGGGTGGAATAGCCTAGCTGCCAACAGAAGTGGAAGGCTACTTTTTGATGCCGCTGAACAGCACGGCTACACTGTCGAGGGTGTTGCACACCGTTACCGCGGCTCTGAATAAGAGAGAACGCGTGTGTGCAGTATTCCTCGACATGGAAAAGGCGTTCGACCGTGTTTGGCACGACGACGTATTCTCTACAAGATCTCGCAGTCGTCGGCGCCCCGGAGTTAAGTTAAGGTGATCTCCAGTTTCCTCGAAAATAGAAGCTTCAGAGTAGTGGTTGAAGACGCCGAATCCACCGAGCGTCCGATCGCAGCCGGCGTCCCGCAAGGGAGTTGCCTGTCCCCGGTCTGCTACGCCTGCTACACCGACGACATCCCGGCGGCAGGGGGGCGTCGCTTGCCCTGTATGCCGATGACGTGGCGTACATCACCACGTCGCTGAATAGAACCCACGCCATCGTCAAGATGCAGCGTGCGCTTGATGCCCTCCCCGAATGGCTTGCCGCGTGGAGACTGTCGGTGAATGTCGGGAAGACGTAGGCCGTGAACATAGGAGGATACCTCAACAGGCGGGACCCTACTCTGGAGCTTAACGGACAAGATATCCAATGGGCCCCACAGGCCAAATACCTGGGGGCAAAATCGACGGAAGACTTTCGATGAAGCCACAGGTTACGAAAGCCGTCGCGAATTCCAGAAGCGCGATGGCAGAAACCAGTGCTCTCCTCGAGCCTCCCTCTCGGACTGAAGCTCGGGGTCTACAAGACCTACATCAGATCCCGCCTCACGTACGCGGCACCGGCGTGGTACGCGCTCGCCAGCGAACCGCAGCGCAAAAGGATGCGCGCGGTTCAGGCGATTGCGCTCCGCCGGCTGACTGGTGCGCCGAGGTACGTCAGGAACGCCGTCATCCAGAGGGACCTTCGAGTCGAGAGCCTGGAAGACTTCATCGAGAGATTGGCACGCAACATGTTCGGGCGTGTCGACGCGTCGCGGTTCCCGCATCTGCAGGACCTGGCGCCGCTCCACACCCGTCCACCGGACCGCTTGCTGACCGCTTGCCGACTTGCTGGTTGCGCGGGACGGGCCTAGCACTGACTGATACTGGGGCTTCGTAAGTCGTCGCCCGGCGCTGATCGGCTCCTGCTGGGCTTCCCACCAGTGGGATTCACCCGGTAGGGCCTCGATCGCCTGGGCGGCGGGCGTGGAGATGAACCCCATCCCGTTTAAGACTCTGTGGCCTGTAAAAAGGCCGCCACTCACCGGACTTGACCTATTGGTTAACCACAGATGGACAACCAAGGGCCTTAGAGCCCAACCCAAGGACCGGCCCGTTTTAACGGGCCGCGAGAGACACCCCCAAAGGGGAACTAACTGTCCCGAGGGCTCCACACACCTCAGACAGGGTGGAGTGAAGAGAGCGAGTAGTAGGCTACTTTTTAGCCTAAATTCCTACGGGAGCGAGACCTACGCGGCTGTTACCTACGGGTCCCGAAGCGAAGCGCGGGCGGTTCTCTAGTAAGTCAATAAATCTTGAGAATCATAAAGAAATAATTATAGCTTTTTACAAAAAAAAAATAACCGACTTCAACCTTGATAAGCAGAGATAACTCAAAAACTACTCCCCAGATGGCGCTCAATTCAACATGTAAGTGTAAAGTTTTCGTCACTACAAATTAATTAAGCCCAAACACTACATAACTGCATTAAATTGTTGAGGAGTTCCCTCGACTGTCTTTCGGCTTCATCAGATCGACTCCAGACTAACAACTGAGACTTATTGAAGCGAAAACTTCATAAGGGTTTTTGAGCGATATTTTTTAGATGTAAGTTAAAATGGCTCGGTTCTTAGAGACTACTTGCCAATAGGTCTTGCGGTGTGGGTGTGTTTAGGGGGGAGGGGGTTCAAAACAGTATTACCAATCAAAATTTGTATCAATTAATCAAATGTAAAAAGCCTCACAAAAACCGGACACTGTTTTTTTGGCCGGACACAAAAGCCTAAGTATGTCGGGCTTTATCCGGAGGCTTGCCAACTCTAGGTATACAGTTGCACTCTGTGTCTATGCCACCTGCAACTCCAGAGAACCAGTTCAGTTTTTAAAGTAAATAATATTAATGTTTACAAAACAATTTCCAGATGACATCGGGTCTCCACGGGCACGGACACCAGATCTCGCAGCCGTCTCACCACCTCGACTCCACCGTACTGCCCGCTAAGGAAAAGACCGTGCATGGCAAAGAGAAGACCTTCAAGGTATGTCAAGGCAATGGTGGAAATGAAGAAAGAGTTTCATTCATACATCATATTTATTTAGAATACCTTATCATAGTTACTAAATATAATTTGATCTAAAAAATTTGCACACCACTACTGTGGTAAATTGTGAGCGCTGTATTTAGGAAATAAGATCGATTCGTAACCGCAATTTGAGCAAAATAAATATTCATTCATTCATCAAATTATTGTCCAAATAACTATGTGGTTCGCTGTAGATGTGTCATTCGGGGCACGGTTGTAGAGCATGGGTCTTTCGGAGTTGAGTTAGTTTTGAGTTGTCTGCAAGTTCTGCAATACTCTGTTTCAAAGTGCATTTCACATGGCCACAAAAGCACTGAAATGCTAAAAAATAACTTGATAAAACATAGATTACATCAAATTATCAACAGATAATTCACTTGTTATGTCCCAACTTGTAGTATACATATTTCATACAGAATCCTCTTGAGCAAATATTATAAGGAAGTTTTCCATGACATATTGTTACCGTAAAATAAAGATGAGCATATAAATACATTAGGCACTTATTTGAATAGTAGTGTACCTTTTTTTTTGTTATCGAGGGGGAAACCTTCAAAGGTTATGTGGGATTTTTACCCACTAAAACCCCCCCGGTGGCCTACCTCAGCGCTTGTGGAGGACTCCGGGATCTCCAGAGGAACACGACCGGTGCCCTCCAAGCGCGATGTCCCATACGGACCCATCTCGGACGCGTGTTCTCCACGGCTCTGTGCGGCCACACACAGAGCAGTCCTTCCCGGGGCTGCCGTTGGGCGGTTCGAGCTCCCACTCTAGCCGCCCACAACCCCGAAAGTCCCCTTTTAGTCGCCTCTTACGACAGGCAGGGGATACCGAAGCTCGTATTCTGGTCCCGAGCCACAGGGACGAATAGTAGTGTACCTATCTATATGTGCTAAACACAGACAAAATATTTAGTTAACAGTTTTCCTTTGACCATTTAACAATAAGAACTTTTTCAAATTTGTTATTCTGGATGTTAACTATTTATTTTTAATTGCACTGCAACTTCGTCGCATCGAATGAGGCAGATACGCAGACAATGTTTACTTCAACGAAATAATCAGGCTTGCTAGTCATCACTGAACTAAAACGTGTCAATGTTTCTTACCAATAATGACAGATCACCTGCATTATATACTTAGGTGTAAACGTTTAGTAATGTGATGTTTCCGTCAGGCTTTATCGAAAACCAAAATGATTCATCTTGTGTTCGGACAAGTTTGTAGATAAGGGTTTACCGCCCGCCACGGTACTTAGTACCATTCCTACCGTGTAATAATTGTTTTAAGAACAATTATTGTGGTCCGGATAGGAAGGTGTGGAGCCGGTTACACTTTTTTAGAGGCGACCATCTTAGTCCTCAGGGGTAGTAACGCATCTGTGACCGAATTAGAACGAGACTCATACTAACAATAACTAACTGGACTATTACTAACATTAACTAACAGGACTAATTATCACTAACAGTCCTTGTCCTCACACTTATTAATAAACTAACCAACTAATATTCTAACACCGTCTACTAACTGGACTAACCATCCTAGTCCCTTTGAGTCTAGTTCTAGGTCGGTCACAGTTGTTATGGGTGGTAGCGGAAGGGTGGAGTTGCATGCTCGTTTGCTATCTTAATTCCATAAAAAAAGCGACAAATACCATTAGTCCAGTACTATTCTGCTCTTAAAGAAAGGAGGAAAGAAATATTAGTTTCTGCAGAAAATAGATGCAATAGCCTTATTATCTGTAAAAAAAGTACTTATTTTTTTATATAATTAATTTAAATCAAATGGAACTGCAGCGAGAATAAAACAAAGAGATTGGTACTTCTTTACCGTGGTGTCAAACCAACTGTTATTGGTTTTCAATACAACCTCTAGTTGTATAGATAAACTAGTGATGGAAAAAATGTAATCATGATGATTTATTTACCTTCATCCCATTTCTGCAGCAGATGTAATAAGTAATCTATGAACACCATTACATTTTGCCTGTCTCTAGTTAAAGCCTCGATGTCTGTACGTGAGGATGATGTTTGATGTGTCCCCAGGTGGTAGTGGGCGGCGAGGTGAACGTGATGAAGGCGCCGGTGCTGGGCCCGCGGCCGTACAACGCGCTGGCCATCATCCACACGCAGCAGAGCAACACCTTCGACATGCTCAACTCGCTCACCACTAGCGTCGTAAGTGATATACCGTATAGTAACACACACGCTTTTATATTATGATACTTACGATTGTCTATGTAGGTCGCGGATGTGTTTGTTACATAAATGTGGCTCCCATTGAAAATGATCAATCAATGTCAATTAGATTATATGGTTTAAATCTAATTTGCTACAAAAAGACAACAGTAGTTACCTTCTCATTCCATTTTAATTCATGTCCTTATACTATAGTGCAAAGATACTTGTCAAGTAAATTCATTAGAGAAAAAGATATTTCAATAATGATATTTAATAATCATTGCTGGCAATCAACAAGATTCTCCAACAGCTCCATCAACTTCAACGGATCGCAATCCTAGGGCAAAACGAGCGGCTAGGCAGAGGAAGTGATGCATATCTCATATAGTTCTTTGGTGCACACAGATTTTTGAGCTGCATCTTGGTTGGTCTTATCTTATATGTATAGGTACATGGTTTTATTTTGTTACAGACTTTCGTCACTTTCTCTATACTATAATTTCCTGTTTTGCGTGTGTTTATATTATGTGTGTAGTTTAATTTTGTACATTTAGGTTAAGCACAAACGTAGGTTTATAATTGGTGTAATTCAGCGAGGTGTAATTTCATTCGCTTCATTGTAAGTTCCCACTGTGTTACTTAGACGTTTACGTTTAGGTTCTATTATTTACGACTTCGTGGGTAATTGTAACAAACTTGTCTGCATGTGTCGTCACTTTTTTTTTATATTTAGAGACTTAGTTTGCATCGTTTTATAAAAAATAATACACGCTCGGTAAGATAACTTTGACTCCATTGACAGCTGTACTTGTCAGATATCGCACTATGACAAGTCAGCAAGACGTGAAGTTGACAAGCACACGTCAAAGAGTTCATGACGAGTTGTTTGATGTTTATACCATAGACTATATTTAGACCATAGATAGATTATATTACCTTGTGTGGCAAAGGACTTATTTGTTCAGCCAATGATTACTTGTTTATGCTTTTTATTGAATCTACTTTTTTTTTTTGTATTTTAATGTTATGTTAGTTTGATTTGTATTTTATGTACTAATAAGGTTAGTTAAAATTTTGTTAACATTCTTTATCAGCAAATCAACTGGCAGGACTCACAATGAAGTGTTATTGTTCTTACTGTTACATTATTATTATTTCTGTAAAATTATTTGAATATATATTTATATCTTTATATTATATATACACATATATAGGTATATTATTGTAGTTTATTTAGTATGTCCGATGATGATTCTGAATATTATTCAGTCAATGATAGTTTTTCTTCTAGTACAACGAGCGTCCTTTCTTTTAGGGATCCTGAAACCCTTGGGAACCTTTTAGGCAATGCCTTACCTAACTGTTCTTTAGCTTTAAATGTATGTCACCTCAACGCACAAAGCATACCAGCTCACTATGCGGACCTTCTGGAGTCTTTTGGAGCGACTGACAGTCCTGGTATTCACGCGTTACTCATCTCAGAGAGCTGGCTGAAACCTTCACTACCGACCACGTCATACAGTTTACCGGGCTTCGTCTTAGTACGAAACGATCGCATAGGTAAAGGTGGTGGAGGTGTCGCCATTTATTTACGTAGCGATATCCCCTACACAGTAGTCGCCTCATCGCCAGCAGAGTATTCGGCATCGGCTGAATTCCTGTTCCTGGAAATTAAAGTCAAACGCGCCAAAGCCCTTCTCGGAGTTGTATATTGCCCGCCTGCCGTTGACTATTTCTCCAGACTTGAATCAGTTCTTGAGGCTCATTGTTCTGACTATGCGCACGTTATCGTAATGGGTGATTTTAACACTGATCTTTTAAAGACAACTTCCCAAAGTAGTAAGCTTCTAAATATCATAAAGTCCGTCAATGTATCTGTTCTTCCCTTGGGACCTACTCATCACAATCTAATCTCTTCTGACTCTTTGCTGGACTTGATTTTAACATCCTCCACGAATCATGTTCTCTGTCATGGCCAATTATCAGCTCCTGGTTTCTCTAAACATGACGCCATCTACCTTAGTTATAAGCTTAGACCGCCAAAACAGAAGCCAGAGGTTATTATGATGCGCTGCTTTTCACGTCTTGATACCGATGCTCTTTTGCTTGACGCGGCCAACATGGATATCGCGAAGGTTTACTCGGCTCCATCGGTGGATGAGAAAGTAGCGTGTCTTAATAATTTAGTCCTGGCATTGTACGATAGGCATGCACCGATGAAAGCAGTTAAAGTTAAAAGGCCACCGGCCCCCTGGATTACTAGAGGGGTTCGCATGGCCATGACTCGACGCGACAGAGCCTTTCGCAAATTTAAGCGAGACAGGTGTGTAGAGAACTGGAACAACTACAAAATTGCGCGGAACAAGTGTAACCAAATGGTAAGATCAGCCAAAAGACTCTATATCATACGTAATGTCACTGACTCTTCCCCGGCCCATATATGGAAGTTTCTCCATTCGCTTGGCATCGGTAAAACCACTGCTGCCAATAAAATCTCTTTTTCGGGTAATGATTTCAATGCTTACTTCACTGCAACACCCTCTCTGGACACTCTGGTGAAATCATCAACCATTTCTGAAATTTCTTCCATGGCCTTTGCCCCTTTGGATGGTTTCTCATTATCTCCTGTTTCTGCGGGCGAAATCAGCAAAATCATATCCTCTATTAAATCCAATGCGGGGGGGTTCGATGGGGTTAATAGGGTTATGATAATGCCGATACTACGTTACCTTCTCCCAGTGATTACACATGTGATAAATGTTTCCTTGACGAGTGGGGTGTTCCCTGAGTTATGGCGAAAAGGCATAGTTATCCCTATACCTAAAGTAGCTAATCCCACCAGTCTAAAGGAATACAGGCCAATATCACTGTTGCCCTTTCTTTCCAAATTATTAGAAGCTGTTGTGCACAGGCAATTTTCCGCGTACATATATAAGAATAATATTCTCAGCCCTTTTCAATCCGGTTTTAGGCCTGGGCACAGCACAACAACTGCTCTATTAAAAGTTACTGAGGATATTCGGGAGGGCATGGAGAGTACAATGGTCACCATCTTGATTCTCATTGACTTCTCTAACGCCTTTAATTTGGTTGACCACGGTATTCTCCTTGCCTTGCTCGCAAAACTGCAGGTTTCGCCCGCATGCCAGGCGTGGTTTTCTTCGTACCTCGGTGGTCGACAACAAGCCGTTAAGGTTGATGGGACGCTATCGGACTGGTATAACTTGTCCTCTGGTGTACCACAAGGGGGAATCCTGTCACCTTTGCTTTTTTCCATATTTATTAACTCTCTCACTCCCCTTCTTGGCTGCTCTTACCATTTGTACGCTGATGACCTCCAAATCTACGCCCAGGCCGACATAAATAACATGAATTCTGCTATTAATATTTTGAATATCGACCTGGCTAGAGTCTCTGGATGGTCACAGAAGTTTGGCATTAAAATTAATCCAACGAAATGCCAAGCTATTATCATCGGTAGTTCCCGACAATTGGCTAAGTTAGACATTGATTCAATGCCACCTATTACGTTTGAGGGCTCGGCAATACCGTACTCCCCAAGTGTAAAAGATCTTGGGCTCTATATCGATAGCGACCTTGGTTGGAGCACCCACGTCACTGAAATCTGTCGAAGTGTCAATGCTAAGCTGACTTTACTTAATCGCCTGAAAAACTTTCTCCCCGTCGCAACTAAGGTTCATTTGGTGCAAGCGTTAATATTCCCAATCATCGATTACGGTGACGTGTGCTGTTTGGATCTCACTGAAGCCCAACTTAACAAGCTGGACCGACTAATAAACAGTGCCGTTCGTTTTGTTTTCTGCATACGTAAGTATGATCACATCTCCAGCTACCGTTCTAAGCTTAAATGGCTTTCGATCCGGGAACGACGGCAACTGAGAACCCTCTGCTCACTCTCCTCCATCCTCTTCGACCCCCTTGTGCCAGACTATTTAAAGTCAAAATTTCAGTTCCTTTGTTCCTCCCACGACCGTCAACTCCGCTCCTCTGAATCCCATCTCTTATCCTTTCCTCTACATCGATCTGGTTTTGTTTCCAATTCCTTTGCAGTGCAGGCAATTCGCTTCTGGAATGCTCTTCCTAGGGATATTAGAGGGCCCGCTAGTAAACTCACGTTTAAAAAAAGACTACAGGCTCTCCTTCTAGAACGTCGCTCGTAACACAGTCATCATTTCTCTTGTACATATATTTATCTTAAGTAAGATACTTATTTATATATATTATATGGTATATATTTATTATATTATATTGTATATATTATAATATGTAGTTTGTATATGTCAATTATATATAATACTTATTTTATGCATTTATTATTTGGTTATTTATATAGGTACATATATTTATTTTATACCGCTCATCGTGTTTTCTCTGTTTGGTCTAATGGTTAGCTGGTAGAGAATGCATTAGCATTAAGCTCGCCATTTGTACTTCAATATTTTATATTGTGGTCAATAAAGTGTACATAAATAAATAAATAAATAATACCCTTTTAAAACTGCATTGTTTACCATGCAAAATAAAACAGTTTATAATTAGCTAATTGGTTATTGAAATGAGTTATTGAAGATGTATCCAAACAATTAACAATGACATTCTTTATTTGAAACAAACTGAATAAAAACTTTCCATACTACCCTACAAACCCCGACCAACGCTAACCAACCTTGTATTTATCCCTACAGGCGAGCCAGCCAGCGGTGGGCGCGTACCGGCGGCGCAGCTCGGGCCAGGGCGCGCTGTGCGACCCCGAGCTGGACGACAGCGGGAACAAGCTGGTCGCGCGACTGGAGGACGATGCCTTCATCTCTGAACAGGATCTGGTACGTGGAACAATGATAGATGTTGATATTTTGCTGGTGTGCGAAAAGTTGGGACTGTTAAGTTTTGCTAATGCTCCTACTTTTGAGCCCATACAATATGTATACAACAAACAAAGGTTAATATTGACATACATAACCTTTCAGTCATTTTAAAATTGATTTTAACTTAGTCCAGCTACGAACTAACTAGATAAATTAGTATACATTAATCTATACTAATATTATAAAGCTGAAGAGTTTGTTTATTTGTTTGTTTGTTTGGTTGAACGCGCTAATCTCAGGAACTACTGGTTCGAATTGAATTTTTTTTTGTGTTGAATAGACCTTTTATCGAGGAAGGCTATAGGCTATATAACATCACGCTGCAACAATTAGGAGCGAAGAAATAATGGAAAATGTGGAAAAAACGGGGAAAATTATTCATTCTCGAGGGCTTTCGTTTGCATGCGTTGCGAAAACGATTCAAGATACCAAAAATATATGTATGAAAGAATTATTCCTCTTGAAATTATCTAAAAAAATGTCCACGACAGTATATGTCTATCTTTTAAGATTAACACACTAGAACCGTTTTTATGGTAATCAAATTTGGTCGAACCCACTGCCATACCAAACTTGCCGCGTTTCCAAGTTTAATATGAATTAATCTTGCTGTGATCCTTTGCTACTTTGCTATTATTTTGTCGTAAGCTTTATTTCTAAGTTTAATTTAATTTAACCTGAATTAATTTTGGTGATAGTTTATTATCTTCCCGAAATTCCTACGGGAGCGGGACCTACGCGGTTGATACTTACGGGTCCCGAAGCGAAGCGAGGGCGGTTCGCTAGTTAATAATATAGAGAGGGATTTGGTGAGTAAGAAAGTGAAAATTTTAAGTATCCATACTTAGAATTTTCACTTTTCTACTGATCAAATTACTCAGTCAAGTCAATGACTCAAAAGCTGTAAAGTAATGATAATAAACTAAAGCAGTATATATTTAATTCGGCAGGAGGAAAGCATCGGCATAAACAAGGTTATCCCGCCCGACGCGCCCGACCAGGAACAACCGCAGCAGCAGCAGAATGGTACGTTATATTGGTGCTCCTTTTGTTCCACTCATTACTTATATTGTACGAAGATACTATCTTCTATCATACAATATTTGCTGACAAAGAACGACATTATTACACATCTTCGATTAGAGTCCATATTAGCGAATACATCTGAAAATCGATTTCTGCGAGTGATATGAAAATTGAGTTAGAAAGGCACATCCAAAAATCGATTTGTGCGAATGTATCGACTCTTGCGAGTATTTATGCAAGGCTAACTATAAGGACACCTTCAAAAATATCAACTTTCACGCTTTCATTATCATTCTAGAAATTAATTTTCATGTCATAACATTTTTGCAGGTCTAGTGTACGATCCAATCTACGAGCTGGACAAGCTGGAAGAGAAGGACAAGCAGAAGGACGATAAAGAAGATGAAGAAGAGCCCATCGGAGTATCACCTTGCGGCAGGTAGGTGTGCAGCTTTACATAGTTTTCTTCCGTCTATTATTTCATTTCGTACGTGCGTGCGTGTAAACGTGCACGCGTGCGTACTTGCGTACGTGTGGTACGCATGTAGCACGCATAATCTATGTTTTTAATTTTCAAGCTATACCAAGGTACCGAAAGGGTATTGTTTAACGTGTGCATATTAGTTTTCAATAACGTTTCATTGTATACTATTCGTTATTTCCAGGTTTTTCAAGTACGACAAAGAAGTAGGCCGTGGATCGTTCAAAACCGTGTACCACGGACTGGACACGCAGACTGGAGTCGCGGTGGCCTGGTGCGAGTTGTTGGTATGTACTTCATTCCTTTTGTGCTATATAATAATAGATAACCTATAAATGTTGAAGGTTAATATGCTTGAAATCCGCCTTTTTTACTCAAACTTACTCAAAGGGTGGCAAACGAAACCCTATGAACAATTAGGGTCGATTCAGACATATCAGTGAATTCTCAGTTCCGACACAGTACCGGCAAATTTTTCATACATTTTCGGCATTGTCAGTGCAGTGTCAGTGCAGTGTCAGTGCTGACAATGCCGAAAATGTCAGTGCAGTGTCAGTGCTGACAATGCCGAAAATGTATGAAAAATTTGCCGGTACTGTGTCGGAACTGAGACTTCACTGATATGTCTGAATCGACCCTTAAACTACATTCTCTGTCCGTCAGCGTACTATCACTTGTACGGAAACATGTCGACACCTATAATTTTCCAAGATGCGTGTTGTGGTGGCCGCTATAACAACAAATAATAAAAAAGTAAAAAAAAAATGATTTCAAACCATCCCCACACAATATACATCCATCATACATTTATATGTTAAACACGCTTATAAACTGTCGTAGGAGAAAAAGCTGAACAAGACGGAGCGGCTGCGGTTCCGCGAGGAGGCGGACATGCTGAAGAAGCTGCAGCACCCGAACATCGTGCGCTTCTACAACTACTGGGAGGGCACCGTCGCCAAGAAGAAGAACATCGTGCTCATCACAGAGCTCATGCTCTCCGGGACGCTCAAGGCGTGAGTGGCTATGTGTATTTTGTTTGCAGGGTAGTGGAATTGTTTACATGACAGCTATCTTCCATGCATATTGTAATATGGTGAAAAATCTGATTCTAATACAGAGTGGTCCCATCCATAAATAACGTAACACTAATTTTATGATTTTTTAAACCCCTTCCCGTGCTCCTCGGCACAGAAAGTTCCCGTAAGCAACCAAAACGCAACAACATTCCTTTTTCTATAGAAAAAGAGTTTTTTTGAGCGTTTTAAACCTCTCCCTCCTCCTTTCCGTGGGACGTAACCAATGGATGACCCCTTTCGATGTATCGTACGTAAATTGGTGCGTGTTGGTGTTGATTTCCACTCTGTAAATAAACGTTTTTTACTCATTTGAGATTTGTCAACTATCGGATGGTAGTGGCATTACTGTCGCCTGAAACACCAGCAATATCCTGTCCTATTAAATTATAGGTATGTTTTACTGAATTAATGTTGTTCCTTGCAGGTACCTTCGTAGATTTAAGAGGATAAACCCAAAAGTCCTCAAATCGTGGTGCAGACAGATCCTGAAAGGGTTAAACTTTCTGCATTCGAGAACTCCGCCCATTATTCACAGGTGAGAACTGGTTATAATAATGTCTTTAAAAGTAATGAGATTGTAAGAAAGTATATATACATCTAATGACTGCTTTCTCATAAAGGGGTTCGGGGTTAAGTTCTCCTAAGCAAGACTTTATTTAATTATTTTTATGTCAGATAACCTAAGAAAGGACGACTTTCCCAGAAGAATCACCTATCGTTGTTCTCATGGTTGTTTAGCCTTGAGACTTGACCATTCATTACAATGTAATTTCTCCATTAATTTTATTGTCATCATCATCAGCTTCTGTGTAACCATCACCATACTCAACGACATCCCCCTAACTTGTAAGTGTGACGTCATCCGTGAGTAAGAGTCGTTCACCTCTACAGAGACCTAAAGTGCGACAACATCTTCATCACGGGCACTACGGGCAGCGTCAAGATCGGCGACCTCGGGCTCGCCACGCTCAAGAACAGGAGCTTCGCCAAGTCTGTCATTGGTGAGTGATTGCCACCACTTAAACGTTGTCACCACATAAACGAATACACAAATTAAATAAGGTTAAAATGTGTTTATTTTCTCACTCTTCTTTGTACACACAAAAATATGGTATGTAAAATTAACATCATAAAACTTGGCCTTATCACCGGAAATTCTATACATAAGTTGCCGAGAGCATGGAATTGCTACTCCACTAAATTTCATTTATTACCTATGCTCACAGTTCAATTTACTTTGTAAGCAAAATTTGAAGTATTGCCGTCAATCGGCAATGTACCTTAATCACAGCGGCGGAAGCCTGTAATTTGTGTGGGATACGATTAAAATGATTGAAACGCGTTCCATCTGGAATTCGTTATAATTGCATGGCACACAAATGCCAGTTTTCCGTCTATGCAATCAAGGTACATTTAAGATTGATCTAAAATGGCCTTTTTCAATTTTGCTTACAAGTTAAATTGGACAGTAAACACTGGCAATAAGATTGGTTTTGGCGGGACAAGCGTTATTAACGACTGTACCGTCTGGTGTCAGGTACCCCGGAGTTCATGGCGCCGGAGATGTACGAGGAGCACTACGACGAGTCGGTGGACGTGTACGCGTTCGGCATGTGCATGCTCGAGATGGCCACCGGCGAGTACCCGTACAGCGAGTGCAGCGGGCCCGCGCAGATATACAAGAAGGTTGTCTCGGTGAGTGCAGGGGAGACGGGGGGAGTTATGGATGTACGAGGAGCACTACGACGAGGCGGTGGACGTGAGGGTGAGGGGAGCCGGGGGGGGGGGGATTATGGATGTAAAAGAATAGTGTAGATGAGCGATTGTCATGTATCGCGCTCGTATAAGAAATGGAGTAAGTTACGGCAGTGCCATGGAAAAAAAGAGACAGGTCTGGTTTGCTTTGCGTGCCGGTTTTTTGTAGGACAGCAAAGAACTTTTCTGATTAAACTGTACTTCACACACAATCGTACGGTCTCGAACTATCTCATGTTACCCATATTCACCAGGAAAATTAATGAAAGTCATAACCATGTAAACTAGTCACTATTCTATAAATTCGACAAACTACTATTTCTATGTTTTTTTCCCCACAGGGTGTAAAGCCGCAGAGTTTGGAGAAGGTGACCATTCCAGAAGTGAAGGATATCATCGAATCTTGCATTAAGCCTAACAAAACTGATAGGTAAGTTGGAGACCTTTGAAGAGTCCTGTTCACCTAAAGGGAATAGTGAACAGTTTGGATAAAATCTGCCTTAAATTAGATCAACTACCCAACCTATGTTATGATTATTTTTTATTAGACTTTCTATACATACACAATTTGTAATATGTATTATGATTAAATAGCACAGGCCACGGCAGGTTTCCTAACTCCATCATATAAGTAGTCCCAACTCAAATCTAAAGTACATTACTCCCAACAGGCCAAAAGTGAAAGACCTGCTGAACCACGAGTTCTTCGGCGAGGACATCGGCCTGCGGCTGGAGATCGTGGGCCGCGACCTGGTCACCTCGTCCGACATCACCAAGATACAGTTCCGGCTCAAGATCATCGATCCAAAGAAAAGGTGATTGTTTAACATTGATGTGGGATGTGGTATAAGAATTGGCTTCCATCAAAACTCGATGTAGTGTTGTCAGTTTTATCCTTACATCGAGGTAGCATTGTGCTCACTAAGAAAATTCTTATGTTACAGAGGGTACTTTGTTGGGCTAGCCTTATAGCAGTTATACCTTTTAGCAAATTCTATTATTTTAATTTTTAACTGTGTGCTTGTAAAATGTTCCAGAGTGAAATATTAAATGCCAAAATACCTATAGTTTCAAAAACTATCCAAGAAATTGACATATTTACCTCGACCAATATTATTTTGGTTGTTCAGGATTGCTTTGGAAATGTTTACTTTTAAATTACTTGACACGCTTATAACCAGCTGTCACAACAGTTTTGCAGGCTATAACGTCATAGCTTCTGCTTGGTCTGTACGCTAGTTAAGTCGAGATATGCTTACCTATAGCTGCATTTGTTTACATGGTAGCCTTCGAGGTTAAAACATTCATGTGTTTTGGTTTTATATATCAGGGGGAGTGACCCAAGCTAATAACTGTAAACTTATTTCGTGTACCAAACACTTAGAAAGATGATTATTTTTCAGTCCCCCCCCCCCATTTTGTTTTCAATTTCGCAAAAGTTAGCAGCCATTTTCTTGGGGCTGCTTACCACCCCCTATAGACCTTCACCGTCGAAGAGGGCAATATTCGCCTGTTGTGACAAAGCCTACTAATCGCACACCCTTTCCCCCAGATCGTACACCCACAAGGAGAACGAGGCGATCCAGTTCGAGTTCGACATGGAGACGGACGACTGCCAGGAGGTGGCCACCGACATGGCGAAGGCCGGCCTCATCATGGAGGAGGACGCGCGCATCGTCGACAAGCTGCTCAAGAGCCAGCTCATCAGTCTCAACAGGTCAGTGATGTGTTATTGAATGTTTTATAGTGGCGCCACCTGGCGTGATTTTATGGAACTTTTTTAAATTGAAGTTTGGTGTGGTTTTGAGCAACAGATAGTGAGATAGTGTTGCTACCCCAATACAATTTTCTATTTTGGAGCAATTTTGATTTAATGAATTTTTACACTAGAATGAACTAGGTTGAGTAGGAATACGAAAGCGTTTCCGGTTTCCGATACATGATAATTTTAGTGCAAATAAAAGTCCTTTTTTTGCCTACCTAATTGTACCGCAAGTTGCCTTGAGGAACTTATTTCTAAGATCTTAATTTTGCCAGTATGAAGTATTTAATTCGCATAAAATTTTTATTACAATCAGTACAAATAATCGCTTTGGTTCTTATTGGGTACCATAAAAAAATAAGCATTGATATATTGATTGTAACTTGTTAGGTATAAAACTTAATGATCCAAAGATAATCCCTTGTTTTATTTCTGTTGTCTATCAAGGTCAATGAAACACGAAAGTTTGATAGTGTATTTACCATTACCACAAACTGCTTGCTACACCCGTCTGTTGTGGCAAACATAACCAATAAACTTGACCTCATTATCGAGGATGTTACAGCATGCGTGTCACATTATATCGATTCTTTTTATGTGGATACAGCTGTAATGGACGAATGTTTTATTTGTATGTGAGTCTTGTACTATCTATGTTGACGACCCGAATGGCGCAATGGTTAAAACACTGTTCCAAGGGTCCTGGTTTCGATTCCCAGCGAGGCGGAAATTTGAATGTTTGTTATCGGTCTGGGTATGTGCCCTAGTCTTGTGTGACTTCTATGGCAACCACGGCACAAGGAATTGGCTGGGTTATGCGGTTTTTTGGTGACCCTATCATTGAAAATCTTAATGTGAGTGTCCACGTGACTGTTTTAGAAAATAAACGTATGTGCATGTCTAGTCGCCTGACAGAAGTTATAACTTAAACTAATCTGCGTTGAACTATTTAATATTGAAATTGTTTAACTTGAGCAAAGCTCAAGGAGCCTGCCTTCTCATGTTACGTAACGTAGCGTTTTACCCTGCCATAAGAAGTTACCACAAAAAAACAACAACACTGAACTAGATATTTCAATGAGAATATTTGATAAGGAGTATCGGTAGCGTGTCATAATGCGACCCTGAGATCGCATTTCTAATTATGCTGGACGGCAGAACACCACCAATGGTCATGCAATACTGAAAAATATTTATTTTTAATTCGTGAAGACAAAGTTGTCAAAAAAGACGTATATTTATCATATTTTTCTAATTTATAGTTATTATAAATTAAATTAGTTTTTTTTAATTATAAAAGTCACTTATTGCCATTTTTCAGTAAATATAAAAGAATTCACACCTAAGTAAAGTTTCGATTTTGCATTAATTATGGTTTACTGTATTAATTATAAGTATGTTAAATATTCGATATCATTCGCCAAAATTATGCTCGATTGCGTGGATCGTGATCACAGGTAACACGTTTAAAAAATAAAAATAAAAAAAATCATTTTAAATAAAACATACATTAACATAAACAAAATTAATATAAAACCCAGCTAAATTTATGCTGTGAGGAAAATAAATCTGTCAATATTGATATGTAATCAATTAATCATATATTATACATTCAAATTTTCCTGGTTCCCTCTGGCATAGCGCACAAATAATTCGAATACTAGTTTCGACGCTTCACTGCGCATAAATAATTGCCGTGACGCCACATTATATGCAAGCTGATGTGGTATGATCAGTCGTTCACGATGAGCGATACATCACCTCGCGGCGTCGACACGTCCGACGATTTAAAAACAATACGCGAAAAATATATCGAGCGGCCGGAATTACATTTTTACGCGAAACTCTGAACGTTCTTATTTTCACCTTCGCCTTTGCTTGGAACGGAAATGATTTTAATTTTAAAAAAGTATCGTGGTAGTTCGAAGTTAAAAAAACGTTTTTCAAATACCGATATCCGTTAGAACTGGCTTTTTGTAAAGTTTTACCAGTTCGTTGACCTTGGTCCATGTTATCGGCCGATAAGTAGAAATCGCGCTATGCAAGGTACACCACGCATACATACATATACTTATACTAATTGTTGTCCAAAGGGTTAATTGTGGCTTAATTATGTTATGTGCAACTGTATATTTTTTTCTCTGTCTATTTAGTGAACTGATTAAGGCGATCCATAAGTTCATTATTGTTGAATCATAAATAAATTTGAATATTATCATTAGCCTTCATAAATATTCAGCAAAAGTAAACAGAATAATAAATTGTGTTAAGAAACTGAATAATGAAACATTAAGTTCCAACTGTTCAGTAATATTATTACAATACAAATATGTCGGACTTATTTAATAATGCTGCATTAAGTATAGCCATTTATCTAAGGTTGTTAACGACTAATTGTAGTTGTATCAAAGTCTATGACAATTCATTGTTCGTTCATTATTTCGCTACGCTGCGCTGTTTTAATGGGATTGGTCGATTTAGAATTTAATCCTTTGATAAAACTTATTGTTTTATTAAAACGTACAAAGACGACGATGTAATTATTTTTAATTTACCAAAGACTTGTTTGTTAGGAGCTGTTTTTTTATGTAGCACTGAACTATGTATAACAAGACTTAATTTGGAGGTTGATATTTTTTGTAACGAATGAGCATAACCGTGTTTAATTACTAAGGTTAGAATGACTGCAGGATACAGGTCCAATAACGATTTTGTTACCTTGACCGTAAGCAAAGCTGGTTCAAAAGATTGGCACAGGGGACAATGGCCAACGATCCTCATGTGACACCGAAATGAAAACCTCATATATTTTTTCCAATAGCGAATGTCCTTTTATCTAGGTTTTGCAACTGACATTGCTTAACAGTTTACTCAGTTTGATAACTTGCGAATTACGCAAGCCGCCATGCTATGAGTGCTTTAATCAAAGGACCCACATGATGTCACACTCTTGCAACCAATCGGTGTACCACACCATAACTGCCTTTACTTTACGACGACTGCGATTTCACGTCGTATTTATATAAGTTTCACTTGCGAGGATAATGTTAAAAGTTAAAACTGCAATACACAACCGTTAAATAAAATTTTAACTTTTCTAAAGCCAGTAATACACGATAGGTTGTATCTGACAAGTTTCCTGCCCATGTAAACTTTTGGTACGTAATTAACATACAATTGAACAACATACACGCTTAAGTTTTTTTTTGTACAATCCAGTTGTACAGTTAAATCTCTCAGATTCTAATATCCCGTTTATTTAACATCAACACTTTTAATGTCATATAATTAATGAGCTGTGGTCTTCATACGGTAATAGTCACATAGTCAACATTACACAAATAAACGTGAAACAGGAAAACGATAGAGTCAATACCAAATGGATGTGGGAAATGTGTCATTATTTTCATTTTGAGAATTCCTAAAATGGTTACTAGTTATTTATAAACAACTGGTGTAAGATTGCATCGATAAACTTGATTTGCGTGTCTCGCTTCAGGACTATCTTGTCCTTCGTATTTCACAATAATTCGTCCACGTAATTGGATTCACGATTATTAGTCGTTGTATAAAATTTTCATAGATTAAGTAGTACCTACTTATATAACCCGTCCCTTTATTATGTCTCTTTTGATTTGTCGTTTAGAATATTTTATGCAGGTTTTAAAGTTACTAAGTTAGAAAACTGTCTTCGTATGTGTGAAAAATATTAACTATTTATTTATTAAACTTCTATTCATATTTTAATAAAAAAATAACAAACTCATTAATTTTCTATTTTATATTTCATTTTCTAATCGTTATACCTACAGTTAATGTTTTTAGGTATAAAATATTCGTGTGTTGTTTTATCACTACATAGTATAAAACAAAGTCGCTATTTTTGTCCGTCTGTTTGTCTGTATGCTTAAATCTTTAAAATTACGCAACGGATTTTGATGCGGTTTTTTGTAATAGGTAGAGTGATTCAAGAGGGTTTTTATGTATAATACATGCATATATTCCCACGAGAACGGGATCCACGCGGGTGAAACCGCGGGCGGGCCGCTAGTCACTAAAATGAATAATACATGAATACATTTTATCGTATAACTCTCACGAGTCTAACGTTTCCGGAAGCTGTGATCACTTGTGTAGGTCGATATTTGTGTGTTTGCATGTTCTAGAAACGATTCGATATTTTTAATTATTCATTGTTAAATTCTTAATAAAGTAGGTACTTAATATTACAATTGAGTTGAAATAGGCCGAGGCCACATATAATGTCATTATTTAAGCGCTTAATTCAATCTGAGTCATTAATTATTATTTAACACGTAGTCTACACGCAAAAATTCATTTAAAAGCTAAAGAATTAGTGAGCTATTTAAATCGGTCTAGGTTAACCTAGACCCTATCAATCACAATCGTTGCTATGACAACCGTCGTTGAATAAATACCCGCTGGTCGCGGTCGCGTTGCGGGCGTCGCGTGACGCAAAATGAACTCTATGTCAGTCATTTTATTAGTCTTTACCCCCTACTAGAGTTATTTATTTGCGATTCCTTGCGATTACAATCGAATATCGATACATTCGGTCGTATGGATTTCGCATTTCGTCAGTTTTTCTTTGAGTGATCGCGAGCGTAATACACTGAGCTCTCTCAGGGTCAATTTGCATTGCAAATTTTTTCGTTTTCTGTATGCATCGGAGTATATCGGACGACAGTGGTATTTTAACTTTCGTTTTCTTTCGGGTTAATACTCTGAGTATTATGACGTTGTTGGACTTATTTTTACTTGCAACTTTCCGATTTTGCAACAAGTTTTTGTGTGGTGTCACGATGTGAAAGATGCTAAGTTTAACGGTGATTTTCTTTGATTTCAAACAAGATTTTTTTTATTTTTAAGTGATTTATGTGTTACGTATTTTGGTGCAAATTTTATAAATATTTTAAGTGCATTTGATGATATCATTCGACCCACGTCTCAGTTTTCTCTACTTTAAGGAAAGGCTGGTCTTTAGATTAACTTAAGCTTGTTTTAAATTCGCCAAATAGCTCGTAAATACGTAGAAAATTTGTAAGTAAAGTAAACGCATTAGTTTAAGCTGTAATGTTTACTTTTCATGTAACTTGATAAATAAATAAAAATAAATAAATCAGAGATATTTGAGGTATCACCGCTTAAAATTAGAAACACGCAACCTAAAATATTGTGAAACTAACGATCAAATTAAAATAAATTGTTATTGATAATTATAAAATATATATAAATTATGTACAGATATGTACTTTATTTTGCACACAGTTTTTTTAATTATTAAGTAAGTATTTAATTACTTACCATTGACATTTTTATAATATTCCCCATTTCTCGTTCAATTTAACAGAATATCTTTTGAAATAATCGATGATTTTGAGATTTAGACGATTATTTCAATAAAATCTCTATCGTGAGTAGTCCTAGAAGAAAAAGTGGCTAGAAACTTGCAAGGAGTTTTATTCCTATTCAAATTTGCATGATTTAAGTTTATAGTAAAGTGAGTTTTTTTATAATTTAAGTTTCAGTCAGTTGACTATATTTATAGGCGATACAAGGAATTTCAAAATTGCTAGTAACCAAAGTTTCATAAAGTAGAAAGAGGTAGTAATAGCTTACGACTTTCAATAAAATCGTAAGCTTCTACCTATTTTCGAGTTTGAGTAAGTGTTATTGACCGAGTGTTTGTCTGCAGAGAGCGCAGTGAGAAGAAGGCTCAGATGCTGTACAACCAAGAGCTGATCAACGAACAGAACCGACAGCAGCAGCTACTGCTGGAGCAGCAGTTGAGACAGGTAGGGTACTCACGATGACAGATTTTATCGGCGGAGTTAGGATTGACCCAAAGCACCGTGCTATAAGCACTTTAAATGAAATAGGAAAATAGATTTTTGTATGAAAAATATAACTTTCACAATAATAACTCGTTGTTCCAACATGGGAAACTCAATGTTATGATGGATCCGCTCGATAACGATATTGCCGCATAAAGTAAAAAAAATATAGAATGACGTTTTATAAAGAAAAGTAATGCTAAATCGTGAATGTTCCAGGTGAAGATGATCCAAAATCAGCAGCAGGGCGGGCCCGTGGACCAGGTGAAGAGCAGCCTGATGAACGGTGTGGGCTCGCAGCCAGCGCTGGCGGCCGTGCAGTGAGTGTGCAACTATTACCAGATAATGTTAGATTGTGTATTCAAAATACGTTCATCACCCCTTGATCTGAAATTGAAATGTACCTTCCTCTTTAGGTTGGACCAACAGTCTCAACTGTTTCAAGCGCAGCAACAACTGTTACAGCATCAGTACCAGCAGCATCTGAACAACGAGGAGAAGGCGATGAAGTTCCTCCAGCACAATCTGATGCAGGCCAGAATGTCGCCGTCCATGACCTCGGATCAACAGCTCTTTCAACAGAAGCAGTTGCTCGAACAGAATCTGAAGCAGCAGGTGATGATGGAGCAGAATCTCCTCAATCAGCAGATGCTGGAACAGTCCGTCCAGAACCAGGCTCTGATGGATCAGCCGCCCCAGCAGACGCAGCTGAATCCCACGCTCATCAACCAACAATTGACGAACGACTATAACACCCAGAACCAGGCGTTGCAACAACAGATAATTCAGCAGCAACAAAATATCATAGCGCACCAAGCCGCAGCAATACATCAGAAACAGTTGGAGGAGCAATTTACTGCACAAGAGAATATTATTGCTGGTCCGCAACCGAATCTCGTCCCTGGTCAGATTTTGGATCCCTCCTTGCAGAATTTGCAGAATATACTATCCCAAATCATCCACAGGCCTGATACCCTACAATCTAGAAAGGAGTCAGAATCTGAACAACAGCAGCAGCAGCAACAACAACAGACACAGCAGCAACCGATGCAAACTCAACAGCAACCGATGGTCAGTCAGCAGTCCGAAAACCTCGAGGTTCAGCAGCAAGCGCAGCAGGATCAAGAAGCAATGCAGCAACACATAAATAATTTATTGGGAGCCCAGATGCAACAGCAAACTAGTCAAGGGATGACTTTTCAACGGAACCAACAGCAATATGTCCAGCCTGCTGCAATGCAGAGCATTCTGACGGCAGCGGTGGACCCCACGATCCTTGCGCAGCAGCAACAAGTGGCCCAGGCCCAGCATCAGGTGGCTCAAGCCCAGCAGCAACTGAACATGCAAAAACAAATGCTCGCCCAACAACAGCTGGTCCTTCATCAACAAATGATGTCGCAGCAACAGCTTCAGATGCCGGGGCAGACGCTCTCGCCGCAGCACATCAGGACCCTGCAGCAACAGCAGTACCTGGCTCAGCAGGAGCTGCAGCTGCAGACGCAACAGAATCTCATCGACCAGCAGAATTTGGCGTTGCTGGCCCAAAAGCAGCAGCTCATGGGGCAGCAGCAGCAAAAAGTTGAGGAGATGCTCCGAGCTCATCGGCCTATCTACACCCGGCAGGGCTCCGAGCAGAGCCAGATCAGCTCGGTGGACATGCACGACCAGCAGCCGGTGGTTCAGGAGCAGTACCAGAAACCAGCGCTGCAGCCGCAGATGTCGATGGACCAGATGCAGCAGCTTCAGAATCAGTATATGCAGAATCAGGAGATGCAAATGCAGAAGCAGCAGTCCATCCAATCGGAAGACCACGGTTACCACACAATGCAAATGCAGGGCCAATCGATGCCGCACAACATGCTCCAGCAAAATTTCAACGTGATGCAGCAGAACGAGAGGCAGATATCTTCTAGTCATGAAGGGACACCGGTGCAGCACTACACCGCGAATCCCCTGCAGATGTACCAGAACCAGCAGACGCTGCAGCCGGTGCAGTACCAGGAGAGTATCCCCGCCTCGATACCGCATAGCGTGCCCACTTCGCAGTACCAGGAGCCGCTGCCGTCGTCGGTGCCGTCGTCCATGCCTCAGCACCCGACTGTATCTCAGTATCAAGAGCCCGCTCCCACAGTTTCTAGTTCAGTACCTCAGAGTCAGGTCATGAACCAAGAGCCCGCCCCACAGCCGCAGCCGGTCAGCGTGGCTCCCCAGGAGGTGGTGCCGCAACAGCTCAGCATCCACACGGAGATGGAGAGCTACCAGGGCAACGGAAGTCAGAAGGAGCAGTTCCACACACCCCTGAGCGAGTTTCCGTCGGGGGCGACGCACCCGGAGGCCATAAAGCAGCCCGATTTAAGCTCCGTGGAGGAGAAGCAGGCGGAGAGTCAGGGGTCCTCTGAACGTGAGTTTATTTTTTTTGTTGTTTTTTATAGTCGAGTCAATGTAAGTCTTGCAACACTTATGGCCTAACGGCGGAACAGGTGAAAGGATGTCTTATGTCTTGATGTGGATATCTTGAAATTTCCCAATAACATAACAAATGTAAGCCAAGAGTCTCGAAGAAACAAAAAAAAACAGCCTTTACTGAAGGAGGACTTTAATGACTTAAGTAAGATGTAATTTCAGATATAATGTCTTGTGTTCTAGCTTTACGATTGGCTACATAAATAACCCGTATTTAGACACCTGCAACTATAACACACACAAGGTTTCTTAGTGTAGAGTTTGCTAGCATTTAATGCATCATATATTTTTTCAATTGTGATCCTAAACCTAAATGCCAAAACGATATAAATTGCGAAGCAAGTAAATTTTCCATAAAACATTCTACATTCATCCTTTACATTTCACATTCCGTTCGCAGCAAGCACGGCGATCCCCTCGCCGATCACGAGTGAGAAAAAGTCTCGCGGCTCGAAGAAGCGGTCGCGCGACAAGGACAAGCTGCCGCGGCTCACCGTGCTGGCGGTGACCGAGGGCGGCACGGTAGTCGAGTGCCAGCTCGACTCCAAGTCCAAGACGGTCACCTTCAAGTTCCACGTCAGCGACGTGAATCCCGAGGAGATCGCGAGTAACTTGGTCAGTGCGAGCTGTTTCTTCTTTTTACATTTTACATTCAATATAAAGGCAAACTAAAGGTAGATAATAAGACTTATTTTTTCGTACTTAATATAAATTAGTTTATACGTAACGTTCTCTTTAATTTTGTTTCGTTCAAAACGAACTTAAGGCAAGTATATTTCGAACGAAACAAATCACGTCACATACCGCGATTGATGTTTTTTGTTGAATCATAAGAACTGAAATGTAACAATAATTGAAGTTGAACACATTTGCGTTTTGAAAATTTATTCTGGTAATGATAATTCTTTACGTATTGGAATTGATAATTATTTGTCAAAGTAGATGCTGTACAAAATCAACTCGTCTCCTAAAATGTGTTGAGGGTTACTAACATTGATGCTTTCTTCTACTACTGAAACTCGAGAATCATCACTATTTTCTCACTTTTAGCATCATTATTGCTATTATTGAGACAAACGAAGAGGTACTGTAACAGTATCTCCATTGTATCCAGGTGTCCAACAACCTATTGCCGGAGGGCCAGAGCGGCGCGCTCACGGAGCTCATCCGCGACCTGGTGCGCCAGCTCAAGGCGGACCCTGCGCCGCAGCACGCTGCCTTGCGTCTTAACATCGATAAGGTGAGGGCAGGGTGCCAGCTATGCTGGTTACCCAACCGATCTTGAACGTCTTGAATTTATTTACAGTTTTTTTTTAAGTCTATTCATAATATTAGCTGTTCTTCGGCTAGTTGTTGAGTATTCGTAATTAAAATTTATTATGATTAATCACAAACTTGGAATTCTTGAGGAAGCTGAAGCAGATAGCTGATTCTTGAGTGGGTGTGATTCTGCCAAACTGCTAATTGTGGTATCACTATTGTCGCGTTCCGAAACTCGACCAAAACGATCAAAACGTTCAAATTTCTATAGAAAAAGTGTCGAGTTTCGGAACGTGGCCTTGATGGACTTCAGAGTGAATGCAGCAAGAGCAGAATGGCATTGACCATAAGTGGATTACTACCTCCACCTTATATGACGGTCAGCTCTAGGACTTAAACATCCTCATCCGTACAGACGGACTACGACTCGGAGACGACGGAGCGCGAGGAGAACCTGACGGACTCGAACCAGGACAACTCGGAGTGCACGACGCCCACGGCGAGCGCGGACAGCATCGCGCTGGCCGAGCTCGAGCCCGAGCCCGAGCCCGAGCCGGTGCGCGAGCCGGTGCGCGCGCTGCCGCCCCAGCCGCAGCCCCCGCCGCCGCTCGACCCCGCCTCCAGGAAGATTAGCACCGCTTCGTCTATCGGTATGTCATATAATTATTATCTAAATAATGGAACCCTAAATACGAATGGTTGCTCATAACGAAATGTCGAAAACCGTTTGAAAACCGTTTGAAGATCAATTTTGGCAAGAAAAGAGTGTATAGTTTGTAGGCGCTAATAAGGAATTTTGGTAAAATAGGGGTTGAGAGTTTGTTTCAAAGTCAGTCAAATGTATTTCCACATGGGTCAAAGCATGCAAAGGCGACGGACAAAGGTCATGTATATATGAAGAAGAGCAAAAAGAACTTTAAAATATAAGGTCATCAGTTTAGTATGTATATAAAACAATTACAAATTAACATGAGCTTTTACAGCACATTAGCGTAGAGTGATTAATTATTGTTGTTTCTCAATGGCCATGATCACTTGGCATTTTCGTAGGTTCAAATCAATCGGACGGCGGGCCGCTGGCCGACCGGTCGGGCAGCACCGAGTCGCAGAACGGCGAGAAGAAGCAGCAGAAGCCGACGCGCAAGATATCGCGCTTCCTAGTCAGCCCCGTGGTGGACCGCGGCGAGGATCCCGAGGCCAAGCAGGAGAAAGAGAAGCCGGCCGAGCCCAAGCTCTACTCCGACGTGACGCGGGAGCCCGCGCCCCGCCCGGAGCCCCGGCCCGAGCCGCCGCCCCCGCAGGTCAACGGGCTCCCCGAGCCGGAGGCCAAGCCTCAGCCGGCGTCCCAAGTCATTCCGCAAGATAACTATGTTCCTACTCACCAGTATTCCACCGCGTCGCAGTTGACGCAAGCGCCACAGACGGTCACCGAGTTGAGGCCGAGTGACGTCAAAGCGCCGGAAATGCCAGTCAGCGCTCCGTTACCGGCTGCGTCTATCGCCCCTCTGACGACTGCGATCCCGCAGCCATTCCCCTTCCATACCACGACGGTCCATCCGGCCTTGCTCAATGGGAGTCTGCAACCGAATCTGTCGAACCTGACGACGCCGCTGCAGATCGCGACGGACACCCCATTGCTGGGGCTCAGCCAGGTGGGCACCCCCATGGGCGTGCCCCCGCTGGACCCCATGGGGCTCGCCAAGCTGCAGTACCAGCCCACGCTCACGCCCACGCAGGGGGTCGCCGACTCCATGCCCAACGCCGAGAACATTCAGAGGATGCTGCTCAAACAAAATATTATGAAGTGAGTGTTGTATGTGTTTATCTTGATATGTTAATTTCTTAATCGACTTGAGTTATATGATATACGAATATCGTTGAGTAAAGACATTATGGTTATGTTCTCAACACAATTTTTCGCATGTCTACACTTACATTATTAGAAAAATGATTTCTATACTTATAATGAATGAACTCAAAAACTACTGAACTAATTTCAAAAGTTCTTTCACAATTAGATTGCTACATTATCTCTGAGTAACATGGCTATATTTATTCCTACAATAATATGCTCTAGCATCTATGCAAAGCCGGTGCCCGCCACTAGTACTGAAATAACGCTTCACACTCATAGCCTCATAAGGATACACTGTGTTGTGGGTGCCATAGACATGACACAAAGACGACGACATAATTTAAAATAATTTTGGTCGTCAGCCAACAACAGAACCTGTCTGGGCCGAATCTCCTGGGGCTGCTGAACCAGCCACAGTTCCCGCAGCCAGACCTTGGCTTCAACAATAACATCCTCACCAACCCTCAGCCCGGTCAGTACTTAATATCTAACTATCACATACACGGCCCTGTATATTCCTCTGAATGGCCTTGATATGACTGTATATTTATTGCATGTATATTTGCAAATTATTTAACCATACTATGTTTGTTATAATCGGAGTTTAACAAAACATTACATATTGTTATGAAGACTGATATGATATTTTGATACTTTTACTTTTAAATGATCAAAAATCTATTATTATTTTATCTGACTTTGAATTATGATTGGCGTATAACATTGGCAGGTATTAAATTTTTATTTTTATGATTTAGAATTTTAAATTTACATGTATGTATATTAAATATTGGCATTTAAATTTTGCAGATTATAAAACAATTTTGAACATTAAAATATAGTTACAGTCCGAAAATTAACAGGCGAAATTTAACTAACACATCCTTTAACTTTCTGTTGTATAAACGTGATCATGTAGTTACTTGTCATGGCAATATGTACGATAACCGTGTATATGCATACCGCATACGAGCTCGCTTCCCCGTCTGCGTGTACGTGACTAACAAGCTGTGTACCGTAGCGATGGCGTCCGGCCGCCTGCACTACGCGCCGCCCAAGTACTACCAACCCATGCTGGCCACCGCTAACGATTTCATCGGTAACTACCCCCACTCTGTTATACTATCTGCGTCGCTTGCTGTATTCGCATTTGGGATGTTGACTGTGTTTAAATATGTTATTGATTATCTTTTGTATTAATGTCAATTCAAATAGAAAAGCCATGTCAGGTCATCTGTTTCTTTAGAATTGTGTGTGTAGTCTGTGCTTGTTCATAAATGCCTGTATGCTAACAAATGACGCAAATGAAGTGAAAAAACGACATAGAATGACACTATATTTTGTTTCGCTTTGCGTGCTGAAACGCGTTTTAAGATTCGCATTGTTTAATAACAAATATACTCAACATTCCATTTGTAGCGTGGCGTAAATGTAGCTTTGAATGGCGATCTAGCTTAAACTGTTACTTAGTTTCGAATATCCTTGTAAAAATCGCATGCGTGACGTCACCAACCAGCAGACGCGACGCAATGGCAATATATGTTTTTCCATGTAGTTAATTGGGTCCTGCAAGGTAATTCACCTTTGTATGCACATGAAATACAACAGTAATAGTATATTGGCAAGCTATAAAAAGTCGCCTAAAATTAAAAATTGGCAAGAAAGCAGTGGTGTGCTATCCATATTAATATTAGGTGCCAAGTTAAGTTGATGGCTAAGTTAACCACTTCTGAAAAGTATTAAAGCAGTTTGACTTATCGACTTGAAATAATAAATAACAGCCTTGGATCTTCCCTGACAATAATGACTGGAGCGTGTGCGAGGTTGTAAAGGAATTTTCTTTACACAATTTTTCTTAACCAAAGTAATCAAATAGAGTCAAGGTTAGTTATATAAGTGCAAGGAGAAGGGATTGTTAGTGATAGTTAGTCCTTTTAGTGGATGTTAGTAATAGTCCAGTTAGTTATTGTTAGTGTTAGTCTCTTTCTAATTCGGTCACAGATGCCTGTCTACAGGGGCAGCACCCTGTAGACAGAGATGGTCGCCTTCCTATCCAACTTTAAATTATAGTTACAGTTCAACAGTGTTCACTGATATTCTACTACTTTTATTACCTAAGTTTGGACGTTACAATACAAGAAGTGCTTTTATAAACGAAAACGCACAAGAACAAATGTGAAAATTTTATTGATAAAATTCCAGCTCAACAGCAAGTGCTTCAGACCTCGGTGAACCAGCTCGGAGGGCAGCCGATGAGCTCGTTCGGCCTAGGCCTGGGCCTCGGCGGGCAGCTGCAGCAAGGCCTCACCGCGCAGAACCTGGGCCTACAGCAGAACATGGGCCTGGCGCCCAACCTGGGCCTCAACCAGAATCTGATTGGCCAGAATCTTGGACAGAATTTGGGTGAGTCAGCTTTATACTTCAATGTGCTATAGTATAACTTACTGTGTTGTCGTTCTATCAGTGTGACTGTTAATTAATTGTTTATCTGTGTTTGTGTTAATTAAAGTAAATCTTTATTTGATTGTAATGAGGGTAACCGCGTGTGAATTTTCCGCTAGAGGCGCTAGTGAGAAGGGAGGTCTGTCTGTCACTTTTCGCCTGTCTGAATGGTCTGAATTTCATTTGTCACTGTTTATGTATGGGCGGGCGTTGACAGCAAGACCTCACCTCGACGGTGGCGCCAGCTGGTGAGCACAAAAACGGCGACCCTCATTGGATTATATTTGTACATGAGATATTTGAGAAAAATTACAGTATTCAAAGCAGTGCACATTCTTTAACGCTTGTCTGTAAAAATGTTATGGTACGATTGCACCAAAATAGGGTGCAGCACATTTGCTTACGGCCATTGTACGCTGAAGCAAGGATGAGTTCGCGAACAACAAGCGTGTATGTACATTTATGTGCAAAAAAGTATATCTACAGATGTGCGCGAACAGTTTTAAAATGTTCGCTCACAGTTTGTTATTGTTTGCCCGAGTGAGTCGACCAGTGTGAACATGTAACATGTCACAGCATGAACTGTGCGTTAAAGTGCCGCACACTGGCGGAATCGTATCTTTAAATATACAGTTCATAGTTTGTTAGCTAGCCCAAACAACCTGTACGTATGTCCGGCAGGTCTGGGCGGACAGTCGCTCGGGCTGGGCGGCGGCGGGCTGATGGCGGGCGGCGCGCTCGGGCTGGTGGCGCCCAACCTCGGCCAGCTGGTGGCGCAGCGCGCCGTGCACCACGCGCTCGCGAGACGCGCCGTCGACATGGAGATGGGTGCGTGGACTCATCGTTTATTTATTTCTCTATAAACCTGATAAACATGACAAGACTTAGACTAATTCATAACTTTAGCCGAGTTTTCGAAGTGCATATTCCCGTGCCATACAGTGAAATGCAGCAAGTTGGGTACAAAATATGTCAACATTACTATATATATTAAATAACAATTACACACTCGTAGGCTAAAACGCTGCGCACATTACACCGACGCCGCAACGGACCTTTATATTCAACTGGTAAATCCGCTCTCGCTTCGTTTCGGAGAACCAGTCCCTTCAAAAATCTCTATAATTTTTAACAAATTATGTTATTCCAATGTCTAAGCTATATTACTGCAAAGTTTCATGAAAATCCGTTCAGTAGTTTTTGCCTGAAAGAGCAACAAACACACACACACACACTCACTCACTTACATACATCCTTACAAACTTTCGCATTTATAATATTAAGTAGGATTATACGTTTATGTTTTGGTTATGACTGTTGTATACTTGAAAGACTTACTACTTGCCACCCAATCCTGACCAACTCCGTACCTCCACCTAGTGTAAAATCGAAATTCAACCATTACAACCACGATATACAGATAATAATTGAATGCAGATCACTATAATGAGCGCAATCAGATACACATCCATATCGTAAACAGTTAAGATTAAGAACTACTTAAGTACGACCTTTCAAATTAACATGCTGTACAATAATACCATGTTAAAATTATTAATTTTGTACTTTTTTATTCAGTTTATAAGTACAACAACCAATCAATCGCAGGCATGACGAACGTGAACTCTACGGGCTCGTCGCAGCCGAGCACGCCAAACAAGGCGCAGTCGTACAACGAATACATGCTCTCCCTGCAACACAAACTGGCCTCTATATCCAACAGCGTAAGTGTTATTATACTATGACGTGTCACGTGATCGCTTGTAGCATGCCCTGATGCATGTGTGACTGTAAATCCTAATTATTCAATTATGTTTCCTTAGTTCTATTTTACTTTGGTACACAATATAAATCTTGTCTATAGTAATTAATTTGTCTGAATTGTAAATATCGCGAATATAGGACGATTTTAAGGATGGTACTCATTTTAGATTATGCAGAACTTTATTGTAATGGTATAAAAAAGTTCTGTGAAAGTTATCCTCGTTTTCCTTCAGGACAATCCCCTATGGCCTATACAAAAAACAGTATCATTTTATTTTAATATTCAGTGCTAATTAATATGAAAAAGAGCATCCGAGTTTAACAATACTATTTGAACATCGTCGTAATTTATTTATTTATTTATTAGGTAATCCAACAGCGTTACAGGTTGAACTTAATGCTAAAGAATACAATATATACTAATAACTTACATATTCTTACTTACAATACATCCTACTTATCTTGGCCGGGATGAACTTTGTTTTTGTGCTCGATTTAAAATTGTTTTATTGTTATCATGATACAAGCATATTATTCACATCTATCGTACGCGCCCGCAATCCCCGCTCCATGCAACAATTTAGTCCTTCCAATCTATATAATGCCAATCTTATTCAATCCAGCGAAGTTACAATGCGCGTACTTTTTCGTACTATGTAAATTTTTTATTGGTGTAAATACGATAAATATTGTGTGTTTTAAATTTCTCTGTATGTTCATCTCACACACAATACAAACATATGAGAGTGCTCAAATACAGGGCCATGTTCGTTTTGGTGAAAGTGTAATAACGTTGTTGGTTATTCAATCTCACATAGACTATACTATAGTAATTTCTTTGAAAAGCATGTTACATTGCAGTAGTAGTTGAACGCTCACAGTGTATGTGTATGTACATTATCATGAGCCAATGTACCCTGCGGGGTACGTTGCTCGACGCTGTGTGTGTGCGCCAGGGGCCCGTGTCGCCGCAGTCCCCGCTAGAGTACAGTCCGGCGCTGTCGCCCACGCGCACGCTTCACGCCATGCCGGGACACAAGGTAAGGCTTGTGTAATTGTGTATGTGTGTTTGTGTGAGTGTACACATGTGTTTGTTTGTTTGTTTATATGTGCGTCTTGTGTGAACGATCAATGTTGTGGCTGTAGTGAGATTGTAGATATTATGTTTTACAAAGCGATCATTCGATCTAAAGTAACTATACTACTCACTTGATGATTTAAAAGAGACAACTTTAGAACTTAAAAAGATATCTTAAATTGTTAAGTTGTAGAAAGAGCTAGTTAGTCAAAAAATATTATTTCTAACCCTTAAAAATTACAATCTTCTGTTCGTACACTGTCATCTTTTCCAGATACTCACAGTTGGAACTGATTTTCCAATATAGTTCAATTTATACTAATTAGTTCGCTTTTATAATGAATAAATTAATATTGAAAAAAAAAATTCTTGCTCTCAAAATAAAACTCACATTATATTCTATTGAATGCTTAACATAATTGCAAATTAGTCTTTTTATAAAATGACGTAATGACCGTTTGTCGATGTACCAAAAGTCTTTTTTTAAACTGACGTAATCCATTATCGTTACACCAGACGGAGAGCGTAGACGGCGGTCTGACGGGCGCCGCAGAGGGTGCAGAGGGGGCGGAGGGTGAGGCGGGGGCGGAGGGCGGCGCGGCGCGGCACGCGGCGCGGCTCGCGCACCTCGACCACGAGCTCAGCAAGATCAGCCTGCACTACAAGCAGCCGCCGAAGGTCGGTTGAGATTGACGCTTGTTCGTGAATCGTTGGAGTTAGTCCGCGCGCTTTAGAGACGTTTTCGTACGAATTTTACTCGTGCGGACACGTATGAACGATCCCGATATTCCAAGTACTATGGCAGCGCGCAGACTGGGTGCGATCTAATCGTGCGTATACGTACGTGTAGTTCAGACGTCTGTTAGCAATCCGAACTTGTTGGGATTTTATAATAATAATAATAATAATTCATTTATTTCAACCTCAAGGGTCATATCAAAATACATACAATACAATGAAATAAAATTAAAATTAAATTTAAATTAAAATTTAAAATTTAAAATTTGAGGTAAAATTGAATAATATAATTTAATTTAATAATTTATAATTTGTCATTAAATTTAGATTCATCTGCATTATTAGTACCAAATGTCCAATAAAATGCCTTAAATAATAATAATAATAATTTGTATGTCAAAAAGGAAGGAACAGATGTCAATACTTAATACTACTTAAATGTCAAACTTTAAATCTCAAATTTCAATGGTAACAATAATAATAATAATATTCATGTGTATAAAATGTGTTAGTATATCATAATCTAAATGTTAGTATAATATTTGATTGCTGGGAGCATGCATTCCACAGCAGTGCAATATATAGGGACAGTCCAGCCTGCCCGCTATCATTTTCAAAATTTTATTGGGACTGACACGCACCCGTCGCATAAGTGACGCTGCTCGCAGCCGCATCGTGGCCCAGAAACAGTGCACACGAGCCTCTGCGAACATGCCAGATGCACTGCAGTAGCGGGGCAGCCCCATCAACATTCTGAAAGCGTCATTATATTGAACACGAAGGGCTCCATACGTTTTCTGTGAATATTTCCTCCACAGGCTGCAGGTGTAAAAGCTGGTACAGTATGATCTAAATAAAGTAAGTTTAACCTCTCTAGAGCAGCCAGCAAACCTACGGGCTATCATATTTGCTCGTATCGACAGTGCCCTTCGCTCTCGTTCAATATCCACATTATCTTTGAGGTCTGAAGTTACTATATGGCCCAGATATTTAAACTGATCCACTTTCATCAGTGGGATAGAGTTTAGATGAATTGCAGGCACATCAGTGCACCTCCCATTTTGGACCTCAAAGACCATGTACTGACTTTTAGCAGCATTATACAACAATCCATGTCTTGCAGCAAAGTCCTCACACACCTTTAGCAGCTGTCTAAGGCCACAGATTGAGGCACTCAGCAGCACCATGTCATCAGCATAGCTTAAATTATTCAGACATACCCCATCAATATAACATCCAACATGCATGCTACTCAGTGCCTCAATCAGCTCGTTTATATATAAGTTGAAGAGGGAGGGAGAGCTTAACCCCCCTTGCCTCACCCCACACTCCAACCCATACTGTTCCGAAAGTCTTCCCGCCCATCTCACACTATTAACTTGGTTTCCATACCAGAACTTGAATATAGCTATGAGCTCATGAGGTAGATTTGTGGACTCTAGCTTCTTCCACAGGATGTCATAGGAAACCAAGTCAAAGGCCTTCGACAGGTCCAGGAAGCAGGCGTAGACAGGCGTTTTGCGCCTTCGATAGTACTCCACAGTATGCTTAAGACTCAATATGGCAGTTTCAGTTGACAACCCTGGCCTGAACCCAAATTGATTGTCATGTAATTTAAGATGTTTATTGAGGTGAGAATTAAGCAAACTATCAAGCACCTTAGCACATATGGTGGCCAAGGAGATTGGCCGATAGTTTCTTTTGTCAGATAAGTCTCCAGTCTTATTCTTTACAACGGGTACTACCAGAGTTCTCATAAGTTCAATAGGGAGGTAACTATGGCCAATACATATGGAGTAAAGTTTTAAAACACATTCGTACCTTTTAATACCGATATCACTATTTTATTTTATTTTATTTGGGATAACAACAGCTTTTATAACAATACAATTGCAATACAATATTTTACTGAGAAGTTGAGCCAATTATAGTTATCCACGTTTTACAAACTCATAACGAAAAAAAATAACAAAATTTCCGAAAAACAATAGTTACCTATGAATATCTATTACAATTCTATTTATACTATAAAATTATGTTAATAAATAAACCACTATGTTTTATAATTACATTGTAGGAATATCATAATATACAAAATGTATTATTATATGGAAAATATAATATTATATTATAGATATATATATAAATAATAATATATATGTTTAATAGATATATATTTAGTTAAAATAAAGAATATGATTATATCTTAATGAAGTAGAGAATTGGAGAAGCAGGTTTAAAAAGAAATTGCAAGATATATGATATGGATACGTCTTATGGAAGGGAAATATTTTTTTTTATATTTTGTTTGAACTTTACTTTAGTCCCTAAAAACGGATCTATATTATGAAATTTTTTGTTATAGGTAGTGGCCAGCCTAGTTAAAATACAATTTTTACCATACTGTGAAGAATGTATAGGTATGTGAAATAATGAGTTACTTGTGTGTCTGGTACGTTTAGTGGGTACATTAAATGTTATGCTGTTTAATAGATCAGGACAATCAATACCTCCACGAAGTATATCAAACAGCAATCCCATGTCTAAAAGTTCACGCCTTTCTTCAAGTGTATGAAGATTAAAATGTCTACAATCATCTAAATATGATAAACCATGAGGACGCTTAGATTTATAGTTAAGATGGGAAACAAATTTACGCTGTATTCGTTCTATACTATTTATGTATATATTAAAGAAAGGTGACCATACTTGGCAGGCATATTCTAAAATAGATCTAACATAGGCAAAGTAAACCACTTTTAAACTGAGTAATTCAGTAAAAGGAAGACAGGTCCGGATGACAAATCCAAGATTACGGAAAGCTTTACGACAAATATAATGAATATGGTCACGCATGGTCATACCATCGTCAAAAAGAACACCAAGATCACTCACAATCTTGACCCTCATAATCAAAACGTTATTGAAATGATAGGAAAATATAATAGGGTTACGTTTCCTTGTAAAAGAGATACACTGACACTTACGAATATTAACATTAATGTTGTTAGAAACATAATAATCAAATAATGAGTTCAGATCATTTTGTATAACTTTACAGTCATCAATTGTATCTACTTTCATGTAAATTTTTTTGTCGTCAGCATAAAGTAAGTGTTTAGAGTTATGTATATATTTATATATATCAAATATATAGGCATTGTAAAAGAGAGGGCCAAGGTGAGAACCCTGGGGCACACCAGATGGAATGGTAACAAAATCAGACCTATATCCGCCGAGAATTACTGCCTGTGAGCGATTTGTCAGATAAGATTTGACCCATCTGAGAAGATCCCCGCGTATTCCGAGAGCTTGAAGCTTTTGTATCAGGATGATATGATCTACACGGTCAAAAGCTTTTTCAAAATCAGTATAGATCACATCAACCTGACCGCCGCTTTCCATATGATTAAGAACGTATTCTGTGAAACAAGCTAGGTTAGAGATAGTAGATCTTTT
Source organism: Hesperia comma (assembly GCA_905404135.1). Classification (NCBI taxonomy): domain Eukaryota; kingdom Metazoa; phylum Arthropoda; class Insecta; order Lepidoptera; family Hesperiidae; genus Hesperia; species Hesperia comma. The sequence continues at coordinate 5,878,600 of FR990036.1, forward strand.
TTTTAAGAAGCCATGTTGAGAATTAGGTATGCCACGTAAGATGGTAGTGTAAATATTGTCATAAATAAGTCTTTCAAAAATTTTAGCAATAGTGTTTAGGATCGAGATCGGGCGATAATTTTCTATTTTAGTTCTAGAGTCCTTCTTATGAATAGGAATTATGTGTGCCTTTTTCCATATCAGAGGAAAAACACATTGTCGAAGAGAAATTTTAAAAAGCAATGTAATAGGATAACTTAAGCTATTAGCACAGGACCTTAAAAATACTGGTGGTATACCATCGCACCCAGCCCCTTTAGAAGAATCTAAATTTTCAAGATATTTGAGTATAATTTCTTCGGAGACATTTATTTGATAGATACAATCAATACTTGACACTTCATCGGAATGGTAATTATTGTCTGAAGAAACGGGCGGTGTAAATACACTTTTAAAATAATCATTAAATGCACAGCAGATATCTAGTCCATTGGAATAGTTAACATTGTTATAAGTAAAATAACGCGGATAGTGGCATTCACCTTTTTTAGATTTTACATATTTCCAAAAATATTTAGGGGACGTCTTGATGTTTTTTTCTGTGTTACTAGTGAAGTTTACAAAACATTGATTTCTGACACGATGCTCCCGATCTCTTAGAAGTTTAAATTCATCATAGTCACGTAAATTATTATATTTTTTCCATTTACGATGAGCCTTAGTCTTTTCACGTATAATTTTTACTAGCGCAGTGGTATACCAACAAGGGTAACCATTGCAAGTCGAGGGTAGGAGCGGAACAAATAAATTAATACATTCATTTAATTTTGCATAAAACTTGTCAACAGCCTCATCTATTGTCGCAGTATTTAAGATTAAATCGTCCCAGTCAACTTTATTTAAAAAACTATTAATAATATCGTAGTTACATTTACGGAAATTATATTTTAGTTGAGAATTTTCTTTGAAGGGTTTCACACAGAGATCAATTATATCAACACTAAAGGGAGGATGTAACGTATCTATTTTAGAGAGCGGGTTAGATGACTTAATTTCCACATATAGGTTTGAAAAACATAAATCTAGAATGTTATTACAGCGATTAGAAAAACAATTAAATTGATTCATACCTAAGTAACTCAGATCCTCGGCTAAAGAAGTAGCGACAGTTTGAACGTCAGTCTTACCTATTTGTACTAAAGACCACCCTGCATTGCTCCATGTAAGACAAGGAAGGTTGAAGTCACCAACTATTAAGTAATAATCTGAGGGTGAAGCTTGATAAAAACTGTCCAAGGCGTGCCTAAATTCATGTATATACTCAGATAGTTTGTGCTCATCTGGTGGAATATAAACTAGAATTATATTTAAATTACATTGTGCACCAAGAGATCTTGCTGTCAAGCTGACACACAAAGATTCGATATATTTACAATTCCAGTCCGTACGCCTAACAGCACCCAGTTCACTTCGAGTACAAATCATCACACCCCCTCCCGAACATTTATTGGTCGCAATTAAGTCACGGTCACAGCGGAAAACATTAAACCGACTATCACATAGTTCGCTGTCAAAAATATCATCTTGTAACCATGTTTCCGTCAATAGAATTATATTGTACTCACATGATAAAATATTGTTGTACAGTTCATGACATTTGGTACGGAGGCCACGTACATTCTGGTAAAAAATATTTAGTTTTTCATCATTCTTCATTATTAAGGAATGAGGATAAATCTAAAAAGTTTTTTAAATAACTTCCCGTGTATATGACTAAGTCCACACGGTATAATAAACAACATAAAGAGACAAAAACAAGCATCTACCAAGTTCAGTTTCGATAACCTATATACAAAGGAAAGTGGAATTGGACAAAAAAACGGAACACCTGCACCTCCATATATTGTTAGAAATAAAAGTAATTTCATATTTAGTATATAATATATATTCACATATACAACCAAGCAACATACATACATAATAATACATATCCACTCATTAGTATTTAATACAACACCAGGGTCTGTAATACAAGTTTTTGAATAAAAAAATATAACTTTCAATTTATGTTTATGAGTATTTTTTATATACGTGTAAAATATATAATTATACATACATGATCCTGTTATTAAACATATTATATAAATATACATAAACTTACAGTATTCAATAGTAATAAAATCATGTTTAACGGAATTAATATGGTACAACTGAGTTATTTGATCACTTAACTTAGTAAATAGTTCACATAATTTTAGAGACAAAACACAAATTGCAAAAAGTACAGTTTGAGAAATAATCATACAATTTTTGAGACATCCGAACTGTCTTTTATACGTATGGACTGACTGGTGTCGTTCTTCCTTACAAAAATCTTTCCATCTCGGATCCACACAAAATGGTACCGGGCAGCCTTCACTTTTTCTTTAGTTATTTTAAGAAGTAGCTTGTTAGACGGCGTCAAATGCTCGTTTATGTATATTTTCTGCTCATTACCAGGAAAACCGATGTCACATAGTCTGATACCTTTCTTAGCTCGAACTGCGGAGAGAATTGTATCACGTAGCATATGCGATTTAAGCCGCACAATGATGGCTTTAGGACGACCAGGACCTGCACTGAATGGACGAATTCTGGTGATGTGTAGTATGTCCGATTCTGACAGATTCACTCCCAAAACTTCAGTAATGTTAAGGAATTGTAATAATAGGTTTTCACTAACTTTCTCGGGTAAGCCATTTATTTCAAGGTTATTCAACCGGGTTTGCTGATCCATTACATCAAGTTTACTCTCAAGGATTTGTACCTTAGTAGATAGCTCCATATTCATTTCCTTGGATAAGGTAAGAGCCTGCTCCGCTTCAGAAAGACGCACAGAGGTTTCCGACAAGCATTTATTTATCTTTAAGTTGTCTTCGGTTAATTTGCTCAAGGTTACGCTGATTTCAGACAAGTTAGATGTAATATTTGACAGATGATCGGATATTGTCGAATTAACGACTGTAACGATATTGCTGGTGATTTTGTCATTCCAAAGTTTCATTTGTTGTTCAATTTTATGCTCCAAAATTGCCACCATAACATTATCCGTTTCACATTCCTGTTGTTTGCGCTTGCGCGTGTTTACGTAACTTTCTTTATTAACCGACCCAGGTAGATCAGGATTCGATGAATACATACTGGGCGATGTGCGTTCCATTGTATTATGCGAGTGCGAAAGGGACGTCATAAGATGATGAAGTATAACACGCGCAGGTAGAGGGAATGAGACAGAATACGGCCAAGCGGATTACTAACGACTGCACTGTACTTTAAAACACGTTAATTTAGCACTTATTAACTTAACGATAAAAGTGATTATCACATCCAGGTGTTTTGTTATACGAATAAGTGAATATTAATCGAAACAGTTGTACACGTCCGCTCACAATTGCAACCCGACGCGAACTAGAACACTGTTCATTTGAGTAATAAAAACTATACAGTGTGCGCACTCAATTCGTACGACCATGATCGTACGTATACTGTACGATACGAATTCGTGTCCAAACTGCGCGCGGCCTTATATATAGTTATAAAGTTATAAGTTAGAAATGCATATTTATGTGCATGTACAATATGACATCTTCTTCTTCTTCTTAGTCGTTGTCTTCATTGCTGAAGGTCGTGTCTAGCTTGAAAGTGTTGGTCACTCGGTGCACTATGACATACTTTGTAGGATATACTAGTATAGTGTATATGAAAGGTGAAATAAATAGTGTAAAATAATTTGGCAGGATGTGTACAGCGCGGAGCACAGCGCAGAAGAGCATGAGATTCTGGCCGCGACGATGAACGACAGCGCTGTCAATACCTATGAAGGTACGGAGTGCATACTTGTCTCTATCTATATTTATACTAATTATTATTATTTATAATTTTTATAATTATATTATAAAACGGAAGAGTTTGTTTGTTTGTTCGTTTGAACGCGCTAATCTCAGAAACTACTAGTCCGATTCGAAAAATTGTTTTTGTTTTGAACAGTACATTTATTGAGGATGGTTATATGCCTGTATAACATCACGTTACGACCCAAAGGAGCGGAGCAACAAGTCTCCGAAAGCAAAGCGTGGGCATCTACATCCTACTTCCTACTATCCTACTAATATTATAAATGCGAAAGTTTGTAAGGATGTATGTGAGAGTGTGTGTGTATGTTTGTTACTCTTTCACGCAAAAACTACTGAACGGATTTTCATGAAACTGTGCAGTAATATACCTTAGACATCAGAATAACATAATTTGTTAAAATTTCTAGAGATTTTTGAAGGGACTGGTTTCCCGAAGCGAAGCGAGGGCGGATTTACTAGTAATAATATATATTGCAGGACGACGTCTGCTGGGTCCACAAGTGATATTTTTTTTAATGGAATAATTATAAATGTCGATGTCTTGTGTTTTATTTATGAGTTGACCGGTTAGTAGCGGTCGGTGACGTCACGCTGTACGTTTCAGAGCTGGGGTCGGAGTGGGTGGGGTCGTCGGGCGGGCGCGCGCGCCGCTTCCGCGTGTCGCGCGCCGCGCCGCTGCGCGAGTACGGCCTGTGTCGGCTGCTGCCCGAACATTTGCATGGTGAGTGTTTGCACATAAATATCTCTACTGTACAAGTACCGTAAGAACATTATAACTCGGCCCCTCTGAATATAGCTACGAGTGTCTGCGCAGATGTCAATTTTAAGGCCAAAATAGTAGGAGGCGGGGAGTGCGGGCGGTAGGTACGAAGTAGCGCATCACAAAACGCTGTCATGGCCGCCGTGTTTTGATTGGTCAGTTAATGTATCTGCGCAGACATCTCGGAAAACGAAGTTCAGAGCGGTCGAGTTATAACGACCTTACTGTACACCGTATACGGACATACTGTTGTCCTTCACACGGACATAATCGACTTTTTATTGTACTTGTTTAGCTTCATTTTAGTGTTCACCGTATCGGTAACGACGGACTGACCTTGAAAGTAGAATAGTGAAAAAACAATAAAACTCGTCCCTTAAGGTTTGCTCGATTGCGTCAAAGTAAGATGATTATTGAAGTGCAATTTAATGGTATGTAGTTGACAATCTAACATTGTTCGTTATGAATATACAATCGATTGAAACGATGAAATTTTTCCACTGATAACTGAGATGTTTGTGACATTCTGTAACCAGGGCTTTAGCCGAATATTCAGTTTTGATGACAACTATGTAACACATACACACGCTCGTAATACATTCTCGCTGAATATCTAATAACGGCATTACGTACAACCGATTCATCCTCGTTCCAGCGAAAGAGAAGCTCGACCTGTCGCAGTCTCAGTTCGGCGGCGACGGCGCGCTCGACGAGCTGTCGTGCGACAACACGTCGTGGGGCGACGTGGACACGGCGGCGGCGGGCGGCGGCGCGGACGCCGACGCGGACGCGGACGCCGACGCCGACGCGGACACGGACACGTACGTGCTGACGGACGCGGCGCGCACGCGGTGCTACGTGCTCACGGACGTGCTCAACGGACGCGTCGCGACCATCGTCGATCCGGCGCCGCAGGTATACTGTTCATTATGTGTGTAACTATATACTGCAGTCGCGTTCGATATGGAATTCGTTATATGTAATTGTATCGTATACAAAAGTAGCGATGGACAGCGATAATTTTTATCCTTTGTTCAGAGTAGTCTGTGGGCAAGGTAGTGAGTTGGGGAAGATTAAAAAAACATATTTTTAAATGTCACAAAATATTTATTTAACACATCATACATTAGGTACGTTTACATATCCTACACAAAATTATATTACATATTACAACTGTAGTTAAAAATTGTTTTTATAAATTAAAGTTGCTTTATAGGATAAGGCCATTCTTATCGGAAAAGTTACGTATTCAGCTAGTTGAGTCTCTTGTGTTATCCAAATTAAATTACATGGACATAGTTTTTACCTCCCGCTTATTAACAAAAACTCAACGGCTAATACAAAGAGTCCAAAATGCCTGCGCTCGTTTTAGCTTCAACATTCCCTTCAGAGCTCATGTGACTCCATACTTAAATAAACACTCAATTCTTAAGATGCAGCATCGTAGGAAACTACACCTAGCTTGTCTTCTTTTCGGTCTTCTAAGTATCAATTACCAGCATATCTCTATGATAAATTAACATGGGCATCGAGCCGTCTATCTTGCAATCCGCGTAACTGTTCGAAACAGCTTATAATATCGCAACGTTGTAGCTCAGCCGCTTTCAGGGGTAGCTTCCGTTATGCTGCTTCAAAATGCTGGAACAACATTCCGCCGCCTATAAGGAGCCTGCAAAGTATTCAAGGTTTTAGATTACATTTAAAAAAGTATATTTATGACCATCAAAAAAGCCAGGAAGCTTTAGTACATGACACAAGTGCTATATAAACTACTCATACTTATTTACCCTCTAGTTCTGCTCCGTTTTCTGATGTATATTATGTATAGGATGTCCCTCGCGTATTTTTAACCTTATAACTTTTTTGATTCTCTCACTAACTTCTAAAATTACACTCAGGGCCTTGTCTAAATCATATACACATTCTGTTAATCGGTTATTGTATACTTTGTATATACTAGCATTCTTTGTTTTTGTATTGTAATATGGAATGGAAACACAATTGTTTTTCTTCATATGCATTAATTTTATATAGTATAAAGTATAGTAGTAAATTCCATTCAATGATTCCATTGCTCAGTGATAATATGATCTATAAATTAAATAATTCTGTCTTCCGAGTCTTCTGACAACTTTAATAGTGACAGTGACTTGACACTTGACACTACTAACAGTGACAGTGACTTGATGTGAATATCGTCCGAACCACAGACTATAATTAAGATAGAGCATAGAAGTAAAACCATAGATTAATTATTTTTATTTTTTAAGTATCCATGCAACGCTGTACTTGCTGCCTGGACAATCATGTTGTCGCAGTATGGGTCCAGCGGAAGATCAGCGCTAGCTGTTCTCGGACAGCTAGCATTATGCTGAGCTGGATCCTGTTCCTGTAAATATCTCCTACACTAAATTTAGTTAATTGTATTTTTATTTCGTTTTATTTTGTTAATTAGGTTAGGTACTGTTTTTATGTTGTTTTTTATTATGTTTAGTTTTACTTTTTTTATTTTCTTTTTTGTTTATTTTTGTATTATGTGTGGGTGTGTATTTGCAAGAATAAATCATATTTCATTTCATTTCATTTCATATTTAAGTTTTATTGACTGATGCGGGTTAATACTTAAAACTTGTTGATAGGTAACTGTATTGTCTTCGCTAACTTATCGATAGGGAAGTGTACGGTCCTTCCAACCAGCCTGATACCCTCGATTACACACTGTTATAAACTCGACAATCTGTCTAGCAGATCGAGAGCAAGCCGAGCCCGGAGCCGGCGGCGGACGATGCGGGCCGCAGCTACCTGGTGCTGGACGCGTGGCGCGGCGTCACGTGCACGGTGCTGGCGCGCTCGCTGCCCCTCGACCTAGACCCCGCCTTCGCGCTCTTCCTCGAACGCCGCTACCGCCACGCCGACACGCGCGAGCCCAGCGACGACTCGCGCGCGGGCGACTCCAAGGTATGGGGGGTGAGGGGGTTTGATGTCTGAATGATGAGTGAGGTACGTCGTACTGTTAAGGTGGCTGCATAGTAGCTTACCGCTAGCGTGGTCCAGCGCGCGAGACACGAGCCTTCAAGTTTCTTGTACCGTTTTATCGTGAAAAAGACCCGCGCTGATGAAACGCGCAAGATGTAAGGTTCATCGGTGTTGGATCTTTTTCAAAGGTACAAGAGACTTACTTGTAAGCTCATGTCTCGCGCCGGTTAACCACGCTGGCGGTAAGCTGGTCAGCTTGACTATATGCAACCACCTTGATGAGGTACGTCGTACTGTTGTTCGGTGTCGAGATATGATGTCATGAATGACGGCGATGTGATGTGTATGATAGTGTGCGCGATCAGAATAGAATGCGACTTTTCAACTGAGACACTCACTGCGCGTCGAATCATGCGCGTCTCAGTTCCGAAAAATCGCCCCATTCACATCGCGCACGTATTTGTATAAACAAATCTATAAACACGAATTAATTGTACGAATTGAAATTGTATCAGGAGAGCTCGGTAGAGTTCGTGCCGGCGACCGAGGAGCTGGCGCGCTGGCGCTGCGTGGAGGAGGCGTGGCCGACGGCGGGGGCGGGGCAGGGGGCGGGGCCGGGGGGCGGGGGGGCGTCGGCTCAGCGCGGCGGCGGGCGCGCTGCGGGCCGAACTGTTCGTGGACGAGGCGCTCACGGATAAGGGTTAGTGTTGCGCGTCCTGAAACATTTTATAATCGATAAATTATTGATAAACAACACAAATTTATTGTTCTTAGAACTGTTGGTCGTAAATCTACATGGTATTATCCTATACTTCAATGATTTGGACGCCATAAATGCACGGCGGTTGTAGGTCAAAGTAACTCTACGATACCCCTCTTCAAGGGGCACTTACGTAACAGCTAAATCAAATAAATAATCATGTTCAATATACAAACATGTCCGAGATAGGTGTAGCGATAATTTAAGGCTGGATCTTATATCTCAGTACCACTGACCTCTAATGTGTCCTCCCCCTCCACCAGCTTCTGCCATTTAAAGTTTAAGTTCATTTTAACACACAAATAAATGGCAATAACTATGTGGTGTTTCACAGGTTTGCAATTCAAGTAAAGGAGATGTTTCATTTTGGGCGGCGACTTTGTACATTTCACCACAAAAAGAGAAAAATATACTGATTCACAGAAAAATATCAAAAAATTTATTAGATTAGCCGTTCTCTGCAGAGAAATTATTTTCAATAAAATATTTTTACGCACAACAACATTGGCGGTTCCATGACTCCGAAATAGAGAACTATCAAAATAAAAATAAATATAAACGTGTCTGTTGTCTGTGATTAGTTATTTGTATATGATGAGCTCTGAAGTTTAGAATGCCAGTGACATTTTTCGACATTCCGAGTGTTTCTTTGAAGTGAACAACATTATATAGTGCTATTTATAGTGATCAAGTGAATATCTACCTACGGCTTTGTTTTTTGGACTCCTGGATCTCGCAGTACTTGTTTACCCGGCTTTCGTTTTATGGACCTCGATTTTGCTTGTGATTTGTTTTTTTGTTGTTTCCGTTCAATAGCTTTTGCGCATACTTTTTAAGGTTTGTAGATCGTCTCATTATAAGACAGACAAATATTGAGGCACCGGCTTCAGTCCTGGATGGCATATTATTAATAGAAGATGGTTGAAATGAAAAAATAAAATATGAATAAATAAAATGCTGTTTTTTATTTACTTCTGTCGTATCTAAAATATTTAAATACAGAAATTACAACTGCCATACAATTATCCAGCTTCACTTTAGGTTCATACTTATTTAAGTATTCATTGGCATAAAGTAATATGCGCGTTTTAGTAGTTGGCGTTTCCAAACTGCTTTCAGCGTCGATTCAGACCGATCGTTACCTATGTCGATATCGTTGACGATGAATATTACATTATAAATATCGGAGTCTGAGATCTCAACAAAAACCCATGCAAACGTGAATATCGTGACATTAAATCGACTGCTATACATTAGCAGTATAGCTCTTGGAGATCTATCGTCACGACTTTGTTCGGATTAATCGAAGCGACGGATTGCACCGTTTAATTAGATAAGATACGCTTAATAATGTTAATAATAAAAGACAGATCCAACAAACCAAATCCAAAAAGATCGTCGGGCTTATATTTTATATTTTATCATGCATTGGACATTGACACATGTTGACACGCCTAATATGACATTAGAATAAATCAAGTTTATCAACGTCATCAGCAGTCGATTTGTCCACCATACTGTCTCAGTGTTACAATATATTATCCATAAATTGAATTATTGTCGCCAAACTAAGGTGAAATCAAGAATTTGGATGATATGGAACGCTTTCAAATAATATGAGCTACTTCCTATTGAATGTACAGTGTACCCGCCCAGGTGCCATACATTTCTGAAACATCTCCTTTTCAAGTAAATACACAATAAAATGACATATTGAGAGGTCATTCTAGACTGAGGATGAGGTGTATAGCTATCCATCTTTTAAATCATCGCTACATCTATCCCGGATACCCTATTACATCACACGTGTTAGAATGTATAAATGTAAATAGTAAATATGTGTGTGTGTGTGTGTTGCAGCGCTGTGCCGGCAGGTGGTGCTGGTGGGAGTGCGGCGCGTGACGTCATGACGCGAGTAGCGAATCACCTTGTACCTTATATTTAACGTGTAACATACTATATCTATATCATTATTCGTAAATAAAATATTCATATGTGATATCTACCAGTGCTTGTTTTATTTACTTTCGATAAACTCTTTGAGATTTTTATGGCTTTGTAAACAAACAATATTTTAGCGTGACGAAAAGAGAGCAAACCAGTGATCGGAAAACCCATTTAAAAGGATAACCGATATAAACGGTTAACCTATTAATCTGTTAACCTGTTAAAACGGTTAACCTGTTAATCTGTTAACCTATTAAAACGGTAATATAATGATTCTGTTAACAGGTTTAAAATGTTACTGAAACGTATGGGTTAACCTTTACTAGTATTTACTGTTAACCCCGGATTTTCGGTTATTAATCAGAATGAATATGTCATGTAACTAAGTTCTTTATTTGACATAATTTTTAACCAACTTCAAAAAAGGGGTTCTCAGTTCGACCGTATACATATATGCTTTTTATGTTTGTTCATAAATTTTTTCGTCGTTTATGGGCTGATTTTGATAATTCTTTTTGGTTGTAAAGTAGATATGCGCAGTAGGGTACGCTGATAAGGACACCAGGATCTGACGTTGGCATCTCAGAGAAATCGAGAGGAACTTTCGAAAATTGTATGGACGACTAGTGTGTTTCTTAATGTTTTCATAAGTACTGTGACAACCTTGGCGTATCTACCTCGCTAAACAATAAACAATAGGGGCCATAAACATGTCAAGAGAACAATAGAATAATAGAGCGCGGCCGTCTCGACAGTACGCGCACGACGCTTCGACCTTACGACAATAGTCATAAGGTCGAAAGTCGATTGTAAGGAACATACTAGAACTTTATTCCAACAACTGCCTGAACATTCTAGAATGACATGAATTGTGGGCGAGTGGTATAAAAGGGACACTCGGTTGACTGCGTGGCATTCTACTTTCGGAAGCAAAACCGGGAAGAAAATAAAAAGCGATACCTACGAGCGATACCAGCGAGAAGTGAAGTGATTTCTACGGGCGATACAGTGATCGACGACTGTGTTTACGAATACGTGCATAGTGTTTTGGTGTGTTCGTAGTGTAATTGTGTATCGGTGATTACAATAAAGTATTTGTGGTACATTTTGGCATTTTCTCGAAACCAGTACTCATGACACGTAACATAATTTTTGATGACTAGAAAACTAAATGGAAACTGGGACAGAACTTTCTTGGCCCACCGTACTAAAATATCCCTTTGCCTGTTTTTAGATACCCACATCAATAATAAAAAAGAAGACTATCATGTTATCGACACGGAGTAAACCTAAATTTATAAGACAACAGAAGAATATTTTGGCAAATACATGTCCCAAATACACTGTATTTTTATTGAAAATATTTTTATTTATATCCTTATTTAAATTGAATTTCGAAAAAGCACCCTAATTTTCAACAGAAAATTCTTACGTCAAAATATTTGCTTTTTCAAAAACCTCGGTGTGCGTTTTCACCAAATTTCGTGAAAATACATGTTTTGTAGAAGATAAATATGAAAAACCAAAAACTCAGTTATTTGAATTTTTCGCATAAATTTGAGGTTGTGTGAAAAAAATGTCAATACTAAAGTTGTAGGTCTTTTTATTACCTACAACCTACAACTTTGCCATTATAACTTTTTTCATGGCACTTGTAGTTTTTCCGAAAATTGCGATAAACCAATTTTTACCTTTAAAACCCACCCTCAACCCTTTCCCGACCTCAAATCACTCGTAAATTATTTTTCCTTGTATTTTTGGCATATCCTCTTTTCCAATGGGTTTCATCCTGTTACTTTTTTTTCGTTTAAAAACCTAAAAGCTAAAGCTAAAACTTATGTTTGTATGTATGTTACGGTCAAATCTTGAGTTTCTATATCCATGTTTAACAATAATAACTGAAGAAATATTGTTTGCCACCAAATAATCTTTCATTTCTTTTTATCCAATACGTAGCTCTTAATTATAATTGCTTTTTTTAAAAAAATAACCGACTTCAACCTCGACAAGTAGAGATAACTCAAAAACTACTCGCCAGATGGCGCTCAATTCAACAAGTAGGTGTAAAGTTCTCGTCACTACAAATTGATCAAGCCCAAACACTAGATAACTGCAGTAAGTCGTTGAGGAGTTCCCTTGACTGTCTTTCGGCTTCATCAGATCGACTCCAGACCTTCATGAAATTGTTGCGCTTTCATGTACTTATGAAAACATTAACAAACACACTAGTCGTCCCTACAATTTTCGAAAGTTGCCCTCGATTTCTCCGAGATGCCATCATCAGATCCTGGTGATCCTTTTAAAAAGACCCCACTGCGCATATCTACTTTACAACAAAAAAAGAATTATCAAAATCGGCCCATAAACGACGAAAAAATCGCTGAACAAACATAAAAAAGCATATATACGGTCGAATTGAGAACCTTCTTTTTTGAAGTCAGTTAAAAATGAAAGACACAGTTGCATCAGGCATGGCTCGCGCGATCGGACGAATGTCGGTAACCGTCGTCGTTGCTCGGACGACCGCTCGACTCCCGCCTTGTCAGTTCTTGTCATCGAGAGAAGATACGCGCAAATTTGAACCGTATATGCAGAAACCCTTTTTAATTTACTTAAGGTTAACCGAAAGGAGTATCGTAACATATTGTTTCTGTTAACATATTTTATTCTGTTAAAGGTTATTTAGGTTAACCGATTGATGAAAAAACAGAATTATTCGGTAACCCTTTTAAACTGTTAACCCTTTTTAAGGGGGGTTAATAACCGATAGATTTCGGTTATTAACCTAACCGAATAGAACACTGGAGCAAACTTTACTGAACATCGTTCAAGTGACTCCACAACTTCTACCTTTTCAACGTACTATTCGTGAATGTTTGTTCATGTAAGATACAATAAAAGTCATACCAGTAATCCAAGCATGAGGAGCATGACGACAGCGAGGCCGAGCCCGCAGCCCCCGGCCGTCCGACCAGCGCCGTTCACCTGAAACATTTTAGAAGCCCTTTAGTTCTCGAGGATTTTTTAAACATTTACATTTTTATCTAGAGCGCGTTCCAGTAAGCGTCCAAAACGCCCAAAACGAAACTTTCAAAAGAAAACAACGTTTTGAGTGTTTTAGTTCGCTTGGTAGTGATAATGTTAGTGTTTGTACACGAATCTGACCAGTGGGAATAACCCTTTGTAGTGCAAGGCAAATACGTTTATATGGCTCTTGCTTTTATGATGCGGGACCTCGAAACTAAGGCTCTATTTTCGAATGTGTCAATTGAATATAAAAAAGCCGCACACTTCTACAAAAAAGTAGACAAGCTATCTGGAGGCAAATGTTCGGAATCGGCCATGGACATCGCTGTGCTTGCAGTAACGTTTTGACCCCACACCCCTCCCCCGTCGTTATCATATCAAATATCTACCTGATAGGATAATAACTAATAGTAGTGATAGCCTAGTAGTTAAGAATTCGACCTCCTACTCTGAAGGCCCGGGTCGAATCCCAGGGACGTACTTTTGAATTTACGAAGTTATTCACGTTTTAAGCACTTAAATGAAACTCGCTACGGTGGAAGAAAACATCGTGAGTAAACCTGCATGCCGGAGAGTTCACAAAAGTCCGAAGGTGTGTGAAGTCCGCCAATCCGCAATTTCCCAGCGTGGTGGACTATGGCCTTAACCTTCTCATTTTGAGAAGAGACTAGTGCCCAGCAGAGGGACACTTAGGGTGCGGTTCCACTGAGGCGTAGCGGAGCGGAGCTGTGCGCGATTCACCAATCACATGGCTTGAAATCCACATCTCATTGTACGTCGCGTGGTTTTCAAGGCATGTGATTGGTGAATCGCGCACAGCTCCGCTCCGCTCCGCCTCAGTGGAACCGCACCCTTACGGGTTGCGAGGATGACAATCGGCCCATTTGCCGCCTGTGATCCAGCTGCTTGCGACGGGCCTGCACATTTTACAAACAGTACTATAAAGCCTCACAGTGCTCACGAACGCGAGTCATTTGGGTTGACCATTGGACCATTGACAGAGCTGATTCAGCGCTATGAGATCTCATAATCAAAGTAATGCATAATAAGTTTCGTTTATGAATACGGCCGTCAGTGTATCTTGAAAGTAAATGGTAGAGTATCCGAAGCATCCTCACCACATCGATGATCCAGTCGGTGTAGCGAGCGACGCGCGCGCTCACGCCGGGGAAGAAGGGGTCCGCGCAGCCGTAGCCCCACGACGTGACCCCCACCACCGCGCCCTGGTACAGCATGGGGCCCCCGCTGTCCCCCTGGCACGCGTCCTTACCTGCAATCGTTGCGTCACCGTTAGGTACTTTTTTACTTTAAAGCTTTCATTCTGAGTTGTGTCAGTGTGGAGAGGGAGTGGGAGTAACGTGTGCACATGTTACACCTCACTCGTTGACCTTGTAAAGGAGTGCGCACATTACAACAACACGGGACAGACAACCGAATGCATTCAATTTTGACCTTTTTATGGTTGAATTTCGATCGTATATTTGAAAGACTAGCCATCTACTCCTGACCAACACTGAACCAACATAGATATATAAGTATAGATAGATACGAAATTCAACCGTAAGACCCAAGACAAACAATCGAATTTTTTCCTCAACGACCTCAAGGTTGGTTTGTAGGCGGGTCGTAGGAATATAAGAGTGTAGCACTGACCGCCGACGTCGAACAGTCCGGCGCAGATCATGTTGTCGGTGACGGGGAACAGGTCCCCGGTGAGCTGCTGCAGCATGAGGTAGCGCGCGGCGCACAGCGCGCGCGGCACCTTCCGCACCTCCACCGCCATCAGCACTGAGGATCCCACTGGGATCGACGCCTGCGACATAGACAGACCCCATACAAATATACACTATATCAGAGTTGCCCATACTTTATGTTGTGAAGATCGACTTTAGAAAAAGTTAAGGGTTTAAGATCGACAGATTTATTTTTTTATGTTGTAATAATAAGTAATTATTAATGATTAGATTTATAATATGATTATAATCAAACAGTTTTACATAGTTTCTTACTCTGTACACACATTTGTACATAAAAAATATTATTAGAAAAGAAAATAAATACAGGTCAAGTTAAGTATATTTTTCTTGTGGCGGAAAATTAACGAGATGTAGATGCATGCTCAGTAAGTAGGTAATTTATAAATTTTCGAAAATAAAATCTTGTACTGGCTTAACTTCTAAGATCGACCGTGAAACCTCTCGCGATCGACCGTTTGGGCACCACTGCACTATATAATACTCCGTTCGCATTCGATCCGGAATTCGTTATATTATGTAATCGCATTTCACACAAATGACAGTTTTCCGCCTATGCGATTAAGGTACACTTACATTGTACGGCGGTACGTATCTAAAAATGCCCTTAGTATTTTTTAAAATTTTCCTCACAAGTCAAATTGAACTGTGAGCACAGATAATAAGTTTGGTTTTGGCGAGGAGTGGCGAATCCATATGCTCGGCTTAAGTAAGTATAGACTAGGTGACCCATACACATTATTATGTCGCTCTTAATCATAAGCTACCTATTGATCTTAATATCTTTAGTTTAATAAACCAAGATAGCGCTTATAAAATTTTAGGAGACCAGATTGGGAAATGAATTCTCACATTGGTCCTGCCCCAGCCGACGTAGGTGACAGTGGAGTTGTCGGGGAACACGGCGCCCTGCGCGGGGATGCCGGCGACATCCTTCTTGCCGATGCTGGCGTTAGTGGCCAGCACTAACACCGCGATATCGTTGTCCCGCGCCGGCTCATTGTACTGGCTGTGCACCGTTATAGACGATACCTCGTGGACGACGCCGCCTAGTGGATGATAAGTAGAACTTTAGAGCTAACGTTGGTTGCAGCGCGGCGTCGCGTTTCAATGCTCATGGCCCGGCTTGCGTCTTCATGATCGATGGAATAAAGCAACTGCGGGCGCGATCGGTAGTTGGATGGATGACCGCTAGTGGCTGAGTTGACTCTCTGCTAACGGGGTAATCTGCTTTTATGTCATACAGCAGAATTGTCTATCAGCGAAAAGGTCTTTCAGATAGTGACCCGTGGCAATGATGACCACTTACCATCAGATAGCTCGTCTGTTAAAAAAGCATTTTGTTTTGATACTAATAAAGACTAGTGTAATGTTATCTAGTACCTTAACCCAACTTACCGGTATTCAAATAGGTAGAGCCCACTCGCACCCTGAAGAACCTAGGGTGCGCCACTCTTCCACTTCTGTAACAACATTTAGTTGTAATGTAACAAAGTTTTATGATTTTATGTAATTTTGGTTTAAGTGAGTATTTTGCGATGCACCTAAGAAA
The DNA here is from genome assembly GCA_905404135.1 of Hesperia comma. NCBI lineage: Eukaryota > Metazoa > Arthropoda > Insecta > Lepidoptera > Hesperiidae > Hesperia > Hesperia comma. Next base: position 5,895,248 of record FR990036.1, read on the forward strand.
TGCCATCCACCTATTGTACCTATGTACAACATTGTTTGCAACAACTAGTGTTACAGTTATCATAATTCTAAACAGCGTTCTTTCATAAATGACGTAGGTACCTACTTAATTATGTAATTGCTCGCTACCATCCAAAACTACATCACCACTATAATTTATGATAAAAAACATGACAGGATTACCTAACTGATGACAGGTTAGTTACATCTTCCGCTCAGATGATCTAAGAAAGTTCTAACTAGGAAACTAAAGTTACGCTTTAAAGTTTTAATTTTAAATCCGTGAAAAATTGGTAATGTGACCTGTGACCGTATGCATGTGAAATGGCAAATGGCAATGGTTGTCATGCAATACACATAAGAATGATAGTAGTAGATAGGTATAGGTACTTAATATAAGGTCAAGGATTTGTTTATCGGTAAATATTTCCCATTCCTTTTGATAAACATTCGGATACCAAACTTGATTCACTAGATAAGGCTTATCAGAAGCCTCCATTTCTTCAAGTGCATCATGCGATTCTAGTGAAATTATGAATTAGTAGCTAATAACTTTGCAATGATTAGAATGTGTGAAGGACACAGGTTTATTTTGTTTTTGTCATGCCACCGTTTTCTTAAATATATTCACCGACTGTCTCGATGTTAATTTAGACAACGAATCAACAAAATATTTTATGTATGAAGTAGCCCGCAACCTCGTTCATACATAGGAGTTTTTCCCGTATGAATCCCGCCCGATCGTGGGAACTCCGGGATAAAAATAGCATATAAATGTTGCTCCACAAACCTCTATCTCCTAGTGACAGTCTCATAAAAAGCAGTTTTTGAGATAGCGTGCACAAATATACAGATATACCTACACGCAATCAGACAATTTTTTTACATTATTTTGGGTTCCCTTGCGTATAGGTACCTATGTATATCTAAAGGCCTCCATTATAAATTTTTGCATTTGCCATGTACAGACAGCGATCTGTTACAGTTTTATTATATGTATTGATAGAAGATATTTCGGCAAAACCAAATTGCTAGAGTGACATGTGGGTAGATATAATTTATCACGTGACTTACTTTAGCGATGATGCTACCCTCCGCAGAATTTGTTTAATCCTCAAATTCTTTATTATATTAAACGTGAACTGTCTGGAATTATGAGTTCATCAATATTGCTCGTTGGTTAGGTTTAGTTCCAGATCCGGACACTTGGTGCGCTGTAGTGTACACATGACGAGCGTAGCGACATCTATTGGCATTGCAATCAAAAGTCGCCGCCTGAGGACTTCGGACGTCGAACGGAATACATAACCACCGTGACATAACATTGAGATACTATGTACTAAAGTACATATTATAATATCCTACTAATATTATAAATGCGAAAGTTTGTAAGAATGTGTGTGTGTGTGTGTGTGTTTGTTGCTCTTTCACGCAAAAACTACTGAACGGATTTTCATGAAACTTTGCAGTAATATAGTTTAGATATCGGAATAACATAATTTGTTATTTATAGAGATTTTTGAAGGGACTGGTTTCCCGAAGCGAAGCGAGGGCGGATTTACTAGTTAATGATAAGAACGCTACACAGACACAGCCCCACACGGACGTACACCCAGACATTGTAGTACCTTCATACCTGTAGTACTTTCATTCCTGGCTAAGCCCACGTAAACGTTACGTTCAAAATGCTGGTAGATATACCAGAGGTTACTTACTGATCCACGTAGCAATGCGCGGCCGTCAGCACGTGTCTTGCGGTCAGTAGCGAGCCCGCGCAGTGCGCCTGGTTGTTGTACGTCACCTAGAGGTAGGGAGACAATAACATCACAACAACATACTGGTCGCGCTATCACTACATAGTATAAAACAAAGTCGTTATTTTTGTCTGTCTGTTTGTCTGTATGCTTAAATCTTTAAAATTACGCAACGGATTTTGATGCGGTTTTTTGTAATAGATAGAGTGATTCAAGAGGAAGGTTTTTATGTACAATACATGCATATATTCCCATGAGAACGGGATCCACGCGGGTGAAACCGCGGGCGGGCCGCTAGTAATATATACCTAATCGACGAACAACCAAAAGAGCTGTTTTGCTTAAAGTGGGTGATAATGCTCATCTGGGCCAATATCTATCATCAGGTCACCAAGGGGTGCGGTGGAAATTATAAAAAATATTTGGAAAGCAATTTCATTTATGTATGTTAAAATAAGGCAGGTGTCTGACCGCCGACGCCGGAGCGTAACGATGAACTATTTTCTCATCCAAGAAAGGGATTTCAATATGACATTCTATGTAAACAAAAGGAATGCAATGCAAATGCCGGCTATGTAAACAGCGCGTACTCACTCACATAATATGCATCTCTTTTGTTTAGATACAGCCGAGCTTTTACTCGCCGAGTCGCCGGCGGTATGACACCTGCTTAAAATCTGGTTGCAATTTTATCGTTAGGCATTGAATTTAACGTTGGAAGTATAAATTTTCAAATATACTTTTAGTAAATATTTACATTAGATTAGATATTTACCTGAACAACGAAGGGAAACTTCTCAATAGTGGTGGGGGAGCCGCCAACGATCCGTACGGTGGGCGAAGCGGGCGTGGCGGAGGCTATGTCCACTGTCGTTATATTATTCTCTTGCTGGGCGCTGGCTATCGCTAATTTAAGGGGATTTAATTTTGAAATAATAGACATAGAAAACAATATTTAAAACAAAGTAAAAAATGAACTGTTTTAGTTTGAAAAACATTTGATATTCTTCAACACTGTTTATTTACCAGTGTGCGTGTTGTATTAGCTTCGGTTTCTGTTAGTGAAAAATAAATGGTTGAGTTAAGGAGCAGACATCAAATGAACTTCTGTGGTACTTTAAAGGGCATGGTGCGTCTTTTCCCTTTCTCTTTCTAAAATGATAATAACGCATTTAAGTACAAGTGTAGGTAATAACTGAGACTATATATACCGTAACATTAACATTTTTTTAAATAACTTTTAACACAAATAAGTAAATAAACCTTAAAACGCATGTTTTGCCGTTGTACAAATTGCAATGAAATTGAGTTGACCATAATATTTATATCATCGAGTGCGAGCATGCCATACATAATAGGTATAGGTATAGGATAGATTACACGTTGCTTAGGAATATGAGGAAGGGAAACGATAAGAAGCACAAACTTGAGACATATTTTTGCAGTGGATACTTGACTTGAGTGATAACAATTTTATTATTTACAAAAAATATCTGACACGAAATAAAACTATCTATAATACTAACCTACATTAGCTGAAGAATATCTAAAACATGGACAAAACTTCCTGTACTAAGTAAATATTCAACTTTGGTTTAGAATGTTGGTAAAGTAGTTTTTAGTCATTTTTTTCGGCACACTGTTCAAGCACGCAATTAAAAGGGTTGATGGTCCACCACAAGTTTAGTCTAAGTCTGAAGTCTTTGTTTTAAGCGACTACTTTCTATACACTTTAACGACTACTACAAACTCTTCAAGCGTTTTAATTTACACGCATTCAGAAGCACGCAGATGCTCGACTTAACCACGAAATATCAACTGCGGGTACCTACTGAAAACTTAATGTGTGAACATCTGGGTAGTATGCACTGAATAGATTTTAAAGATTAATTTCCCACACACTTGTAAAATTCACCGACTTCACGACAAAATTATTTAATAAGCTCTGTGGCACTTTAGAGGACCAATTTTATTTGCATTTATTACACATGTTTATTTGAATTAACTGAAACACATCACTTAGTGCTTGACGTCACTTTGAATCGCATTACATCAAGCTATCCATTTCCTAAATTCCCATTTACCCATATTATTAGATAAATGCATCGAGGACAAATAATCAAATTAGTATGATACGTACCGCAGGTTATAAATAATTGCATGATACTCGATCGACGCATGATTACGAACTGACGGCTATCGACACTTTATCGCTAACGATAAGGTATTATAGGTACTACATATCACCTTTCAATCGGCTTATTTATATAAATTCAGGGAAGAGCGAGCAAAGTCGTAGTGCAAGCTTTAGTGTAAAGTGGAACTTACTGCTTGAGAAGTAGGTACTTACTGATAATAAATCTTAAGCTGCAGGAAGTACGTGATAAAATTGCACTTTTGCACAACTTAGTAATGTGTTTCATACACATTACTAAGTTGTGCCTTGTAAATGAAAACCCTAGATGTTAGGGTTCCAGTCCAGCGTAGACAGTAGACGCTTCCAAATTGGTAAAATATGTCCCCCGCCCTCTAACTTTTAAAGTAATTTGTAAATAGTTACCTAGCAATTTTTCAGACAATATGACACAGTCATTTTTTTTATAGAATTGAGATAGCAAACGAGCATGCAGCACCACCTTCCGCTGCCGCCCATAACAACTGTGACCGACCCAGAATTAGACTCAATGAGTCTCGTTCTAATTCGGTCACAGATGCGTTGCTACCCCTGAGGACTGAGATGGTCGCCTCTAAAAAAGTGTAACCGGCTCCACACCTTCCTATCCGGAACACAATTGTTCTTAAAACAATTATTACACGATAGGAATGATACAAGTACCGTGGCGGGCGGTGGTACTTCCCCGGGTGAGCTCTAGGCCCTACCACCTGTAAAACCTGTCATGTTCAAAAACCGCAAATATAATTAGTCGTAGGTTGATCGATCAAAGTGACATTATGTACTAAGTTGGGTCATTAATTAAATTACTTCCACGTTACCATATCTCTCCTCTCATCTGAAGCACCTTCTAGTCTACACCTCGCCACATCTCATCTCACCACTTTCTGTTGATACTGCTCCTCACATGTATGAGGTTTAAATTCCTCCCTTATTATTGTAACAGACTGCTTGCTTGAAGTTTGCTACTCTTGCATGAGTCATAAGCTCTGGGGAAGCCCAGAATGTAATTATAACTAGGTACCATTAGATAGCTATTCGTGTGATAGAGTGCACCACAATCGGCTTGTCAAGTACAAATCTAATCTTATCATAAACAGAAAGAACACGTGAATCGACGCACACGAGTCTTAATAAAGACTCTCCAATGTAATCCTTTTTATTGGAAAATATCTTCGATGATATTGTCTATTACGATTATAATGGAACTAGTTCTTACACGCCGCTTCGCCCATGTGAAAATTGGACAATTAGAACGTAAAGCAGTAAAGGATGCTATATCCTTTCCGGGGCTCAAGCTATTTCCATGATAATTTTGATCAAAATTGATTCAGCGGATTCACATTTCACTGTAAAGAGGTGAGAAGCACACAAAGTTAATTCCGCATTTATAATATAAGCACAGCCCAATAATTTTTGTTTTTTACCTGCGATATTAGTATGGATTGTTAAAGAACTGTTCGTCAATTTCTGACTAAATTGAATAGAGTTGTTAGACGAGGACAAAAATAAAAACCAAAATTGTTGCAATACTTTATTTTTAGTTAAAACAAAACACTTTATTGCAAGATTGCAACCGCTATACGGCTATCACAATACAACATTATATCTACGGTACACCTACCTACAACCCTTACTTTCACAATCAGATCTGTCCAATAAATAACACAAGTAATATATATTATATAAAGTACGCTAGGAATGTATAACAATGTAGTGTTATATAAACTCTTGTATAATTAAAACTTTTCGAATGAAAGTGATTTGGGAAATAGATCATAAGATAGTTAATATGTAGAAGTTGGTCAGTAGAGAATAAGTCAATGACCGCGCGTCGGGCTTGATAAAAAGATTATAAAATAAGATACACAAGCGGAAAATACTATTTAATTCAAAATAACTAAAAAACTTACTATTTTCATGGTAACACAGTTTTAAAATATTTGATCATATTGATTGAAAATTATATAAGCCCTAATTTCATCACTGACTTTTAAATGCATATAAAATTAAAAGCTCGAAAATATAGAAGTTGTTCGCCAATTTCATCATACTTCGTACGATGTAACAAGAAAACAATAGCTTAGTTTTAAAATAAGTACGTTTTTATATTTGTTGTGAGGATTTTTTTACTTTATTATAAGAAATGTATCCGTCATCCTCGTACTTAACACCGTAGGGTACTGTATAATCGAGATTTTTAAGGTAAAATAATAACCATTCTACAATCAACACAATTATTTCTACTGATCTGATGGTGACTCTAGACATTAACGATAAATAAAAATCATCAAATTGTATAAACAAGTAAATCAATTCTAAACATTTCATTATAAAATAACATCTATTTTATGTAAATAATAACAGACTAAGGAATTCGAAACATCAACGTCGGCATACATACAATTCATAATAATAACTTTTTAGGAATTTCCATACCTAAAGAAAATGCAAATCTAAGTTCCAAATAAATCTATAACATCATAAAAGTGCTGAATAACTCGAATAAAAACATTTAAAAGATATAAAAATTAGGAGCGATTTATGACAAATATTCCTTGATTTAATAACTTTAAAAGTTAAATTCTGTATAACATACGAAATATTTGATCCTGAATAAATCTGAATTTACAAAGAATATACTAAATATAAAAGTAAATTTATTTTTTACAGATGCTGTATTGATTTCACAAGCGGAATGTATGGATAATTGCAAACAATTCAAAAAATATATGTATAGGTAAACCTTTAAACACAAAATGGTACCAAATGTATCGACTCGTCTGTTGTCTGCACTGTACCTTTATATCTATTATTGTACTGGTGTTACTAGTGTTATAAATGCCAGTGTTCTCATCAGAATGATGTAATAGACGTGATTGGATAGAAGAGTTGGAAGAAAATCTATTTTACTAGGGAAAACAAGTTTTAATTATTATCTAGTTTAATGGTTTACAAATAAAAACATGGTTTTTAAGAAAAGAAAATAAGAATAAGCGAGTCGATACATCGTAGGCATATTGTACAATAATACAGTAGGCATATAATCTTAATAAATAAAGTTTTGAGACAGAATTAAGTACTTATTAGATACTTAACACAGTACGCTTTTACATTATTTTATTGTTTATAAAACCACAACATTGCTTTATTAGGACGAAAAGAATTTTCATGTAAAAATTTTATACTACAATATGTGTCAAATAGTTGAAGAGAAATTTGAAATTCCTTACTTTAATATATTTTTCTATTTTTCACTCATTAAAAAAATGGCACTGTTTTGTACAAAAAATGTCCCATCGTTATTTTAATTAAAATATAATATAAATCAAATTGTTCCTAGCTTCTCATAAATTGCGCTATAATTAAGTATTCGAGTTTCTATATTCTTCGAGAAAAATAATATTCACACAATAACAAAGATGTTCACCACTCAGTGTTGAAACTTGCAAGCGAACGGTACTAGCCTCATACGAACACAATAAAGGACTGCGCACTTTACAACGACGCGAAGCAGACCAGCTAAAACGAAAGGATTCAACTATGATCTTTATGACTTTGTTGTAAAGGTTGAATTTCGATTGTATAGTTGGTGCCGGTTCCGAGGTGCTCAGGAGTGGGCGACGAGAAGTAGTCTTAAGGACTGCGCACATTACAACGACTCCACGCCAACGCGGTTACGGAGCAACTCAAATGTAAGCATTCAATTATGATCCTTATATCTTAGGCGTCACGGTTGAATTTCGAGTGTGAACGGCGTCGGTGAGCAGAGGGTGGGGAGTAGTCCACGTTTTCTAAGTGTACACTCGAAATTCAACCGTAACGCCTAAGATATAAGGATCATAATTGAATGCTTACATTTGAGTTGCTCCGTAACCGCGTTGGCGTGGAGTCGTTGTAATGTGCGAAGTCCTTAACGCTTGATTCACACATATCAGTGTAATCGTCCGTTATGCCGGATTCGCAAATATCAGTGAAGTCACCGTTCCGTCACAGTACCGGCAAATCTTTCATACATTCTCGGCATTGTCAGTACTGACACTTCACTGAAAATGCCGAGAATGTATGAAAGATTTGCCGGTACTGTGACGGAACGGTGACTTCACTGATATGTGTGAATCGAGCATTACAAGTACAACCGTAATAACCAAGGCATAAAGATCATAATTGCATGCTTTCGTTTTAGTCTGTCCGTTGACGCTTCGTTGTAATTCTCTAATTTCTCCCCCCAGTTTGAACAAATATTTACTTATATACTTGACATTGATATTATACACTTTGCTCACCGAACTATATCGTTCCTTGCTCCAACTTGACCTTACTCTAATAATTCGTTATAACAACAAGTATTCCATATAACATGACTTCAGAACGCACAACACAATGTATCCCCGAAGATCCAGTGTCATACAGGAATTAAATAAAAACACGTGACACTAACTACAGTAAATAGGTAACGGATTTGAGCTATAAATGTATTGCACTTTATAAAATTCAAAATATATATTTTTTTTATAATAAACCTTGATATTATAATCTTTTAACAGGTTATGGGATATTAATTATTCGAGCCTTTTAGTAAAACAGATCCTAAATCATAATACAAGAAAAGTATTAGATTATCTTTTTGTAACTAAGATATAAATGTAAGTAAATGAAATGAAATATAAATCCTTATTCCTTTTAAACCCTTTAGAAAGAAGAAAGAAAATAGTGATATAAAAGTTAAGAAATAACTTAGCTTGAAAATTGTCTCTAAGGGAAGCTCCAATGTTTTTTTTATTTATGATATTCCTACGATATTTATTATTAGAATACGAAAGAAAACTATTTAAGTTAACATTTTATCTTCAACTGTTATTGTATATGGAGGTGACGTTATAATATATGAGATATTTGCCAAGAGATTTAAAAAATATTCGTAAAGTGAGACTAGTAAATTTTGAAACTAAAAAATTACTAAAAAACGTGAGATTTGTTTATTGTTGTTTGTTTAAATTATATTAAAATAATGAACTATTACAGAGCGCGTATACATCACCTTGAGCGTCATTCCGTTACAAATAGAAATAGAAAAACGATTTAATTTTCAAAAATATCAATATATTTAAATATTTTATTTAATCTACTTATATGAACGCTACTGTTTATTCCTCTATATTATATTACTTTTAGGAAAATCACATCCTTAACCGAATAAAAATTTATTTTTTTACAATTACTAGACGAGTTTAAGATATGTCTAAAAACATGAAAATGTACCGATATTAAATAAGTCTCATAGTTCGGACATAGTATTGAAACATCGGTTTATGGTTATATAGGAAAGAGATAGAATCATACAAAAACTGTAAATACGTTGATCTTTTTCGACAAGACAGCTCCGTCGAATCTTGTCGTAGGTACGAGTCCCTTTGCATCGCTTACCTATATTTTGTAAATTCTACAATCAATAAATTGTACTACACTAATTACACGAGCGCTTTATAGTCAAAGATTAGAATTATCGCAAATTAAACTTTATTTGTAGTAAATGTAGAGTTTCTTGTGCGATATCATGAGGTATTGATCAATTGTTAACACACCTATCTTTGTGCTCGCAATATGTTATTTTATTCAAACAATTTATTGTTGATTTATATGTTTGGATTCCAGGTATATAAGCGGTACTATGCATTCTCGACATGCATAGATGTCGTTGGAATCCAACAGTTTAAAGTGTGCCATTTCTGTCAGGAATATAAAACATTAATTTTATCAATCCATATGATTGTAACAGTATTTGTTTTCTAATGTTAGAGACTAAAGGTCACCGTGTCAAAGGAATCAAAGTAATAAGCTCAATAAAATATTGCTTTGTTACTTTTAGCACGAAACCATGTGTGTTGTGTATTCATGTATGTCTGTATGTAAGTGTGTGTTGTGTGTACGTGTGTGTGACTGTTTGTGTGTGTGTGTGTGTGTGTCGCTCACGGCGGTAGGTTCATCTGTAGCGTCTGCAGGTACGCCGAGGTAGAGTTAAGCAGCCCAATCCGTTGTTTCTGCTTGCGTTGTTCCGTCATCTGTCGAACGTAACGCCGACGGTGTTAGTAGGTTACAGATTTACTACTGAAGCTGTTGTTAACATCAATAAGCGACACAACTATTTTCGTGTAAATTTTACGAGAACCAAATGTATATATTTTTGTTTGTGTATATGCAAATAAAACAGTTTTATTCTGCAGTATAAGTAGGTTTCCTCAGGATGTTTTTCTGAATTTTTTTCATCATATATCGAGTGGCATTTTGCAGCATTAGTTGACGCAATTTTTTGTCGTCATGCAACTGTATAGTTTTTCATAGCAGTCATTATTCAATTTATTAGTTGAAATTCAATCGATGTTTTTAAGCAGGTTACCTCATTACGAAGCAGACTTGACAGTCGAACGTGATGTATTCAAATGGAGCTATACCTGGTCGCGCAGATCAGTGAGCAGGTCGGTGAGCGTGCTGACGGCGCGTTGCGCGCGCTCGAGCTGCGCGTGCAGTGCACGTAGTTCTAGTTCCCCACCTTCTCCCTCGCCGCCGCCCACCAGCGACAGCGCGCGGAGACGCGGGAACCACTCCAGGTTGTTGCTCTGTAGATAGGTGGCAGTTGGATGTGAATAACTGAGGGTATAACTGGGCTCTTTGGGCCTTATAAATTAACGCGGCTTCAAGTTACTCCGAGTTTAAAATACTTTTGTCTTTTTGTAACCTTTGACTTTAAACCTGGAGTAACATTAAGCCGCATTTCATTAATAAGGCCCTTAGTATTAAAGGTCCAATGTTGATATTTTATAAAAACCAAAATAAACATAGATGCGTCACCATCTTCCTAGCTACATCTCTTTATTAATACAATATGTTCTTCTCTTCCAATCTTCTCTATTAGCCGTCACTTTTAAGCTAAGTTCCTTATCAATATTATATTTTCGATTCGCTCCAATGACGTTACTGTAACCATTGAGTGAGAAAAATTATTACGTACGAGACGAAAAGTGATAGCTATTTTGCTACATCAAAAGCAGGATAATTAGCAGATAATTTGCACTACCATCAGACAATGCGGGGTCACCAGATTCACCGGGGTCACCACTAACCAACGACAGCGTTGACAGCAACAACGCACCATGAAGTACAGGTAGTGACACATGTTGTGCTCGCTCTTGATGTGCTCCTCGAACGACACCGACTTGTTGTCGAACGCCGATCGGACAATGCGGGGTCACCAGGGTACCGGGGTCACCATTAGCCAACGTGGTATTACCTTGATCATGGAGTGCACGTAGCTCTCGGGCCCGGTGAACTCGGTGGGGTCCTTGACGCGCACCAGCACCATGAAGTACAGGTAGTGCCACATGTTGTGCTCGCTCTTGATGTGCTCCTCGAACGACACCGTCTTGTTGTCGAACGCCGATCGGACAATGCGGGGTCACCAGGGTACCGGGGTCACCACTAGCCAGCGCGGTATTACCTTGATCATGGAGTGCACGTAGCTCTCGGGCCCGGTGAACTCGGTGGGGTCCTTGACGCGCACCAGCACCATGAAGTACAGGTAGTGCCACATGTTGTGCTCGCTCTTGATGTGCTCCTCGAACGACACCGTCTTGTTGTCGAACGCCGACCGGTTCAGGCCTGTTTGAGGCGTGGTGCCACGTTAGTATTGGTACATTATATACAGGCTTGTGTGGTTAAAAGCAGGGTTTGACGTTAACGTTCTAATAAAAACCTGTCAAATGCACGAACGACTCGTACACGTAGGTTATCGTGACCTCGCTAAGAAAACTTTCTTCTTTTTATATTATTTATTTCTTGTTTTTATATTGTTTGCTGTTATAGCGGTCATAGTAACATACATTCTCTGAAAATTTTATGTTGAGGTCCAGTGAGTTGAGGTCCATTAGTCACCCTTTAAATATGAATCCCATGCAAGTGTGAAATGTAAACTATTTTGCAACTTGACAAAAACCTAAGACCTCCCACACCTCGCGTGACCTTGTGTGGCATTTTGTAAAACCCACACTTTTCCCTGGACAGGTCACATGGTATGTGAATATTCCGTATGTTGCATTCAGTGCCTTACCGCATATAAAACAAGTATTTTTCAGTATGAGCTCTTTCTGCTGCTTCTCGCTCCTGAGGTCGGCGAAGGTGTCGATAATGACACCAAAGATGAGGTTCAGTACAATGATGATGACCACGAAGAAGAACAGCAGGTCGTACACCACACGCGCCACGAACAGCGGCTCCTGGACGGACAAACATACAGCTGTTCATGTAATGTGTATTGATGTCAGTTTTATGTGTTGTTTGATAGAATAAGTTTTTTTTAAGTTTAGCCGTAATTAGTAGTGAGTGCAACTTGTACTGTGAGTGGAGAAAGAGAAAAAAAAGACTCCTTGGGAGTTTCTTGTCGCTTCTTCTTTCAAGACCACTCACCGTAGGGATTTGTTGAAGCGATGGCGTAAAGTGACTTTCGAAATGCGTTTGTAAAAACCTACTTCGAAGAAACAAATATTTGAATTTGATATAAATAGTTGGAGTTAGGTTTAAAATGTAAAACACGTTTAAACACGGTTAAGTCATCTGATGAAGCATCTTTTCTAGATTCTGATAGATACTGAGATTTTAGTACATTAAAATATGGTCCTTCGAGCTAATAAAATGTAAAGGTAAAAATTTTAACTAAAATCATCCATATTTATTTATACCGCCGAATTCATACAACTATGAAATATATACAACAAGGAAACCGCATTACAAAACGCATCATGTGATTGTTCGGTCCCTCAAGTACAGAGACAAGTACTGAGTTGCTAGTGAACAAACTCACAAAGCTAGCAGGCGCGCGCAGTATATCGCCAATCCCACCGCCATTCCTCAACCCCTGGTTGAGGGTAGTGACGATGCACATGATGAGCGAGTCGCAGCTGCGCTCGCGCACCTCGCCGCCCACCGACACGAAGCGAGGGGGACGGGTGTAGCGCGCCGCTGGCTCCATCCCGCTCTCGCACTTCTCTGTCTCCGCCTCGTAGCGGGGGTCGTCGTCGTCTGTGGAATTAAATTAATTCTTAAATCTATAGTCCGTTTTTTTTCGCTGCGGACTAAATTGACATTAGCTGTGTTGCCACTTATTTGCGAATCATTAATAGTGATGTGCCTCTACCGTAACTTTACGTAATTTACAATCTAGTATCGTTTTTCGGTAATAATAAAAAATGTGTCTTTAAAATAATATGACCGACAGGCATACCTATAATAATGTACCTTAACCTTGTTATTGCGTATTCTTCAACAAGAAGTCAATAATTTTCGTATTTACTTAGTGTAATACGTAATTAAAATTAATAAATATATTTTTTATCTGTGATACTCCATAGTTACCATGATTTGTAAAAGATTCGTCTATTATCAAATAAAAATAAAATTATCTGATAAAAGTAAAAAGTTACGATTCATAAAACCGGTATCGTAGAACAACACTACTATTAAAAAGCTGGTATCATTATTTCGAAAATTGACATTTGCATGTGTCAATTTAGTCCGTAGCGAAAAAAAACGGACTATACTTATAACATCTACAAGATACATTCATAAGAATTGTAATCATTCTTTTTTAATTAAAATTACTAAGCTAAGCTCCCGCTAAGAATAATATTAATCTTAGCTCTATTTGCACACCTCAAATAATGATTCCACATTAATGTAACCAACAATGGTTAGCTAAAATACACGCTAAATTACACGCTAAAACTTTGATGTGTCAAAAAAACCGACACCAGAGTATCGCATAGCGTTTAATACCGTATACATATTATTAACGCGTAATTTTCTAGAATTTAGCGCGTTAATCAACGCGTTAAGACGCAGGTGTAGCCGTATCCGAACACTGCACTCACCGTCGAGCCGGTCCACAGCGACGAGGAAGTGGTCCCGGAAGAACATGTAGCCGACGATGGAGAACATGTAGACCAGCACGAGCGCCAGCACGGCCGTGAGCAGGATGGAGCGCCCGTTGCGCGTCACCGACCGCATCACGTTCAGCAGCGTCTCCTCGCGGTACACTATGTCCAGCAACTGTGGGGTAGTGGTCAGGTTAATGTCTGTACTATATATGTATGCGTTCGATATGGAATTGCCAAGCAAATGCCAGCTTTCTGCCCTTATGATTAAGGTTCACTTTAGATTGTCAGCAATACTTTAAAATGCCATAAGTAATAGGGAAGGGGGAATGTACCACAGTGGGGCAGCATAAAAGTAGTAATTATATTGTAGTCTGTGTAACTTTGGTATTGAAACGACGATCGAAAGAGAGCCAAAGGGGGTAGGGGCAAAACAGTTTTGCACGCGGGTGCTTATTACGTTAGCGACGGCTAATTACAACTAATCCGTTCTGTTGAATCCAGTATTTTACTTTCACTTTACAAAAAATAAGCTATAATTTAAAACCCTCCTAATGGCCCCCACTACAAAGGGTCTCTACTGATAACTGAATTTTAACTTCACTTTATTCACGTTATATTCATTCGATCTTCTGTCGAACCAAAAACCCACAACCCATCACCGTCACTAATAAACATCACCACGCCACAATCATCACTCACCAGCACAGAGAAGAAGAAGGGATGGCAGCAGATGCCGAGGAAGCAGAAGGCGAGGTAGACGCCGTGGTAGAGCAGCTCGGGGTCGGTGATCACGTGGCGCGCCGACTTGGACAGCGTGCCCTGGTTGCCCATGATGCTCACCAGGTGGATGCCTTTCACTACTATCTAGAAGTTACACGACACATCGAAATATTAATATAACGGTCCTAATAACGGAACGCAGTATAAATGAATTCCATGTTATAAATTATTTGTTCCTTGTTAATTGTCTGAAGTTAAGAAGGTAAGAAAACAATAATGGATTAATAATGGAATAATTTTATTCTGGGTTTTATCAGTAACATCGTTAAAGCTGCATTTAATACGCGTACTTGTGCATGTAATAATAATTTTAGTTTCATCGAAATCGGGCCAGGATTTTCAAAGTTACAGCGTTGTATACCGCTTTTGATATTTGCGTTCTTTTACGAATTGCTTTGTGATGTCATCAGTAAACAGCAAATAAGACAACACTACATTCAAGACATGAAAACAAATTGTCTGTGGTATAAAGTATCTGCCCCAGCTAGAGATCAAAGCCCTGGGTGACACCAATTTAATGGTGACACTCAGTCGAGAAAAAAGAATGGGACATACGTGAACAAAACCCTATTACAAAATTACAAAGCGTTACTCTGCAAAATGGAATTTCTGCATAGTTATCTAAATCTAAAACAATGGCAGCTTCGTAGTAGTAGTAGTAGAAGGGTGATGGTGCAAACGTGGGGTGACACCGCCTCGGGTGACACCTATGCTAGTTACGCCAATAGGTAAGGGCACACCTAACGCCTTTATTTCTGTAGGGTACTCACGGTGAGCATGCCGAGCGCCCACAGCGTGGGCTCGGGCCCGGCGCTGAAGATGAGGCGCACGATGCCGCTGGCCAGCAGCGCGCGCAGCCCCGACGAGCGCGGCAGCCACGTCACCAGCGCGCCCGCCGCCAGCGACACGCCCCACACCACCAGCGACAGGTGCTGGCCTAGCTCTGGAAACACCACCACATTGTATGGTAGTACAGAGGTAAAACTCCAAAATTTGCGCGCTTGACCAATGAACACATTGACACCATTTACAGTCGCTCGAACAGTGAAATATGGAACGACTTTGAATGAAGTTTCGTGTCCGTGAACGGTTTCTACGTGTGCGTTGCTCCAGCGCGCAATATACATATATAAAAATTATTTTTCGTTTTAACGCACATGTTTCTGTGCACATTAATAGTGGTTTATTTTAGCACAATTTCATTTTTGCATAAGCCAATTCCTTTTTGATTAGAGTACATTCTACCAATTCGCTGTCCTAGTGCTTGAATGGCCAACCGACCAATCCTATCCAAATCGTTTTTCTTATTTCAAACTATTGCAATTTCGATTACGCGCCCCACAACACATATTTTTTATTATTATTATTGACTTTCAGACTTTAGGTCAATAATAATAATAAAAAATACATATTGCAAGGCGCGTAATCAAAACTGTTATAGTTTGAAATAAAAAAAACGACTCAGACAAAATTGGTCGGTTGGCCATTCAAGCACTAGGACAGCGAATTATAGATTAAAGCGAACAAGAGTTAAATAAGTGAAGGGCGTGATAAAAACCGGCAGTACATATAGTACGTACCACTATATATATTCTACTTTAACGAAAAAGAAAATCTTAATAGGATAACTCTGTACTCACTTGGATTCTCTTCCTGGAAGGGATAGAAGAAAGCGACGATGACGTTGATGAGCACGGCGAAGTTGAACAGGATGTTGCTCCACAGCGACATGTACGACGACACCCAGAACAGGAACGGCTGACCTGCGCGCGGGGACTGTGCTCAATACTAGCCACTGCTCGCGGGTATAGTCGCGTTAGTTGGCGAATTGACGCAGTTTTATTTCGAAAAAAAGCAATTTAAAAACCGAAAATATAAAATATTTTTTAACCCTTGGGAGTTTGAAATATCTCGAAGTACAAATTCTTAGTGAATGATCATGAACTACTTAAAAATGAAAAAATACAATATTTACGGGATGTACAATAACTGATGATCAATTTCATTTTATTACAAAAACGAAAAATAACAAAATGTTTAATTTGTCTTAAGTAATTTATCATAGATGCTTGATTGCTGTTGCAAAAAATCTGTTATTTTGTCTTTATTAATTTTATGTTACTCATTTAACTCAATCGTTTTAGGAATTATAATTACGTCTGCAAGCATGAAAATGCATTTAGCCAAGAACACTCACTACATTTTCAAGAAAGGCGCTCGCATAATTATAATTACATTTGGTACCCCTAGATCGCACCCAACAACTCACCCCTGAGCTTCTTCTGCCACTTCATCTCGTGGAACAGGTTGTCGAGGCGGCTGAAGAAGTCGGCCACCTTGCTGCCCTGGTCGTCGCGCTCGGCCGACTGCAGCACGCGGTGCTTGCTGTCCGCCGGCAGGTACTCGCAGATCTCCGGGATCGGGAACACTATCTGCTCCATGCTGCGGTCCGTGCGCACTATCTGTACACAACAAATTGTCACTTCTTTTCATGGAGTTAAGGTAGCAAACGAACAGGCAGTACCACCCTTCCGCTTCGCTCGTAACTGCTTTGACCAACACAGAACAATACTCACTTAGTCTCGTTGTAA
Organism: Hesperia comma; assembly: GCA_905404135.1. NCBI lineage: Eukaryota > Metazoa > Arthropoda > Insecta > Lepidoptera > Hesperiidae > Hesperia > Hesperia comma. The sequence continues at coordinate 5,912,471 of FR990036.1, forward strand.
TTCGGTCACAAGACTGAGATAGTAGAGTAGTGAGAGATAACCTCGATGGTCTTCTGCGGTTTTGTAAAAACCAAGTTCGAATAATATTCATTTTATTTTCATTTCCTTAAAAGTGTAACCAGTTCCACGCGTTGTTTAAAATGCTGTTAAAACAATTATTAATGATGGTAGAAATTGTACTAAGAACCGTGGCAGCCGGTGGTACTTACCGGGCGAACTCTAGGTTCTTACCGCTGATAAACCTGTTAGTGATGTGAGATAAACTTTGCCATGGATATAGTTGGTGAACCATGGGTGAACCTGTAGCAGTGATGTTATATTAGTTGTTCCGTGAAAACAAAAATTTATGCTTTTAATTAGGTTTTATGTTTTAATATGGGTGCATGAATAAAACTTTAAAACTTAATAATATAATAGTATAAATAGTAAATAGTTCTTATAGCCGAGTTGTTATATTACGAATAGCGCATTTATAAACAATTATAACTGCGATGAAGGAGAACATTGTGAAGAAACCTGCAAACCCCAGTTCTCCATAATGTACACTTGGCCAGTGTGATGGACTATGGTTTGGACCTTTATATCGTGAGAAGAGACTCGATCCTAACAGTGGGACACAAATGGTTTACGATGACGAGAATGAATAACACTCTTCAGAGCATTGCAATTACGAGGACACACATGTAATTTACTGTCTCGCTTATAAAACACCAGGAATGTAACTAAAAATACTTATAATGATACTGATGATGGTAAATTGACTAATGTGTCGTATATTTTGTGATTAATTAATATTTTGTTTCTATAAATCATTAAATCTAATATTGTATTTAGTGCATGTGCGTGAACGTATTTTATGTGTAATTACTTGTGTAACTTATTACTGTGTAACATGATTAAAATTTGATATAGTGTGGTTATTTTTGGTTATATAGTGCATCATAATCACAAGATTTTATTTAGTTTCACCTGTCCTGTTATTGGAGAGTGATCAAATGTTGCAAGTTAAATTTGACCCAATTCCCGGTGATCGACTGAGCTGAAATTTTGTATTCATGTAAATCGAATGGCAACATAATATAATGATATCTTAATGGTCTGATGATTAAACCAGAAAGAGGTCATAGGGTCTCTGAAATGAAACTATGAAAACTATGAATGGGATATGCAGGGTCTAAAGATTAAAAAAATGGACAGCTACGATAAAAGCGTGTTCTATCTGTCTAAGCTATAATTATTTATTATTTTATTACACTTATTATTTTAATTTTATTTTTAGAAAAGTTTTTAATCAGTTTTTAATTCCAAGCATGCTTAGAAAATCTCCTTTCATTTGTCTTCAAAGGAATCAAATACAGTAAATATTATTATTAATAATGATAATAATATTTATTATTTGCTAGGTAACATAGTTATAATTAAAGTAGAAAAAACTTTCGTATTAGTTCGTTAGTACACAATGTAAAACTGTGTATGTGGGATGTTGTTTACACGGATGGCTTTCAGCTTCGTTTTGTAGGTGAGCCGTTATCTAGTTGGTACTGTCGATCGAAGGCTGTACATATTTATACTCTTCGGTCGTTAACAGCAAGTTACCTCAATCTGCGCGGTGTGCGTGCGGTAGTACTGCAGCGCGGGCGCGTGCGCTCCGCCCCCGCCCCCACCACCCCGTACTAACGCCGCCAGCTCCTTGTTGTGCGCCGCTAGCTGGTGGCACAGGATGTAGATGTTGTGCCCCACCTGTGAATATACAGTGCGTATGTATAGATATAGTAACATGGCGTTGTCGTCACGTAAAGATAAGGCATGTTAATTTGCTTGTTTAGCAGAGACCAAGAAATGCATGTTGATTGGTTGTTAGCTTCTATTAACTCTTATCTTTTTTTAACCGATTTCAAAAAAAGGAGGGATTTATTACTTTATTTTCTAATACCACACATCCTTCTTTCTCATTATTATTAGTAAACGTAATCATTAAGTGAATCACTTCTAAAAACATATAAAATAGCCATATATTGCGTACATAATCACACGTACGCAAGCCCGTAACCCCGCATGAGCGTACTGACCTCCTTGGGCGAGACGCCCTGCACGGGCGCGTCGTCGTCGCCGTCCGCGTCCGCGTCCATCGCGTGCTCCTGGTGGAACGCCGAGCACGCCACGTCCACCTGCACCCACGGGGAGACTACGTTATTATGTGTTCGGTGTTATTGGGTCAATGTTCCTTGAATGCGTATTCAATAAAACAATTGAATTTACGAATATCTATTACTAATATGTACTAATTATTTTATAAAAATGTAACTGGTGTATATCTTAACACATTGTGGGTCTGTGAGTCTGTATGTTAGTCACGCGTTACGTAAAACCTGCTAAATTAAATGTAATACGGGATATATAGACGTATTACTGGAAGTCTAATTTAGAAATGATAATAATAATAATAATTTATTTGAGCAATTAAAACATACATAGTATACAATTACAATAGGTACATTCCGTTAAAATTCACTCAACCTTATGATAATGAAGGGGTCACTCTGTCACTCTGTCAAAGTTAGTGTGCGTCTGTGCGTCCGTGAATTTTTTCGTAAGTGCGTGCGTACGACCGCGAGTTTGTACGTAAGTACATGCGTGAGTATATTACCAGTTGCTTAGGATTCATGTTATACAGGATCCTCTCAGCATTATTCTCGGAATCGTTCCGCGACTCCATGATAGCGAGGAGCAGTTTGGAGGCGTTGTTCTTGAGCTCGAGCACGAGGTCCATGCGCGTCTTGCCCAGCGGGTTGACGTCGTTAAGTACGAGTTAGTTCGTTCAGGAAAAGTTAGTGTGCGTCTGTGTGTCCGTGAGTTTTTTTGTAAGTGCGTGTGTGTGTATGTAGATCCGTGAGTTTGTCCTTAAGTGCGTGCGTGTGCATGCGTACGTCCGTGAGTTTGTTCGTAAGTGCGTGTGCGTGAGTATATTACCAGTTGCTTCGGATTCATGTTATACAGGATCCTTTCAGCATTATTCTCGGAATCGTTCCTCGACTCCATAATAGCGAGGAGCAGTTTAGAGGCGTTGTTCTTGAGCTCGAGCACGAGGTCCATGCGCGTCTTGCCCAGCGGGTTGATGTCGTTCAGGATGAGCGCCGTGATGATGTCCAGCCCGTTGCTCTCGTGCGTCGCTATGCAGTTCTGGTTCTCGTGGCATGGGCCTACAGACACGGGGTTTGTTACGTTAGAAGATTCTGTAGCTACGTTTGTCGTTACAAATACCTTGTCTTGGAGTAGAGGTTGTAAGATTCCATTTATGAACGGAACAGAAGTATTTATAAGACAAATGAAGCTTCCCGGTGTTAAGTGTTTGCGACGTTTTGTTGTGTCCATTTCTGTATTATAATATAACCCCCAACGCCCGGGATTACGTACGCGACAGTTCGTTTATTTGTGTACTCAAATTACATTTCAAATAAATAAGCTACTTATTTTATCTATATCAAACATACTACAGATAACCACAGGTACTTATAGCTACTTGATGTTTTTCCTTTGCTACATCCCTAGTAAATAATTAATCAGCCAGCTAATCTATTAACGCAACCTTCTGACGTCATTACCTTGGCAGTACTCGGTGAGGGTCTCGAGCGTCTGGTTGATGAGCGCGACGTTGCCCTCGTTGATGTACAGCCCGAGCAGGCCGAGCCCGCCCGTGGTGGAGCCGCAGATGCAGTCCAGGAACATCAGCGTCTCCGACACCAGGTTGTAGTTCGATTTGTTGTTTTGGTTGCGGAGGAGGTTCTGGGTAGAGGAGTAAGTTTAGTTTGTTAGTGTGAGTACCAGCTTTGTTGTTTAGGAGATATCCTTCATTAACTTGCAGTTGAGCCCTGGAGACCAATTTCAATCCAAAGTAGAAGCAACCGTGAAATCCATAGGAAATATACGAGAAAAATAGACTAACTTACTACAGAATGAAAGGTATTTGAGCCCAAATGTACTAATTTGAAAAGGTTTGTATTGCATCGTGTTTCAAATTTCATGACATGAAAAAAGGAGTTAATTTTATCAGATTTGGACCCAAATAAAAAAATTTGCCATCTGTATGAACCATATTTATGCAATAAAGAAAAATTAATTTTGACGTGACAACGTCTTATAAATTGGTTTGCCGGGAGGCACTTCAAGAAACTGCGTTAGTAAGCTCCGCTCACGTTCCTTGGTGACAGTGTACAGAAAATGGTACAGCGCCATCTCTGGTTAAGTAGAGTAACTAGTTTGTTACCTCACTTAGTTGTGACTAATGGTTAATGGTCTAACGGTTAGCAGCGCTAGATGGCGGATGGTGTTACAATGTTTTAAATATAATTCTTTGTATACGTTTACCCCATGAAGATACGGGAACGCAGGGTCAACTTCACAAATAACCACAACTGCTTGCAAACCCAAAATAGCAGTTTATTATAAAACCAAAGAAGTCGACACATTGCCCTTTACAAATTTTTCTCTTATATAAACTCCACGTTACACTCGTTAGCGCGTTTCACAAATTGGTACAATGCCATCTTGTTTACAAGTGAGGAACTATTTAACAAAAATAAAACATTAAACTTAAATTGCTTCCGCCTTCACATGACGGTTAGACAGTATAAATAAATGTTTTAAATTGTTACTATTATTTCATCCTTCTTCCTACTATACGAATGAATAGTCACATTAAAATTATTTTACCACTTAAAGTCGTTGTCACGTAAAACTTTCGCCCGTATACCGACGTTACAGGCAACCAATTTTTTTTTTTAATCAGAATTTTAATTTATTTTATTGTAAGATTAAGATGTCCTGCAGTTTATGTATGCTATAAAATTATGATCCTTTAGTGATTGAAATAAATGATTATTATTATTATTAGGGGCATGTTCTGGAGCCCACCTGCAAGTCAGGGTTGTGGTTCTCGCAGAGCAGCTGCAGGAAGCGCAGGATGGGCCGCATGACCGCCACCTTGGCCGGCAGCACGTCCGAGTTGCCCGACTCGCGCTTCTTCTCCGCCATTATCTCCTCTAGCATCGTTGTACCTGTAGAAGATGGTGCAATCGTTAGTTCCTTTAAGGGGAGATTTCACAAAACGCGGCAGACGACTGATGTACCGAGACCGAAAGCGTATTCTGCGGAAAGGTGCCTTAAGATCTGTATGTTTGATTTAGTTTATTAAAATACAAAATATCCGACATGTTTATATTTAAGCGGAAATATTTAATGTTAATTTGAACGACCTGAAGAAGACGGCGGGCATTCGCTGGAATCAGAAGGTGCAGGACCAGTCTGAGTGGCGCAAGTTAGGGGAGGCCTATGTCCAGCAGTGGACGCAAAAAGGCTGATGGATGGATGAACAAGTATCACATCAGTAGTTAACGTGCGACATGGTGTGTATGTCGGAGTAGGCGTGCACGGCCGAGCCGCACGCGTTGGCCACCTCGTCGTCCATGTCCTCGCCCACCACCATGGGGCCCGGTGACGTACAATATACCATACAAGTATCCCATGATAGTTACCGTGCGACATGGTGTGTATGTCGGAGTAGGCGTGCACGGCCGAGCCGCACGCGTTGCCCACCTCTTCGTCCTTGTCCTCGCCCACCACCATGGGGCCCGGTGACGTACAATATACCATACAAGTATCCCATGATAGTTACCGTGCGACATGGTGTGTATGTCGGAGTAGGCGTGCACGGCCGAGCCGCACGCGTTGCCCACCTCTTCGTCCTTGTCCTCGCCCACCACCATGGGGCCCGGTGACGTACAATATACCATACAAGTATCCCATGATAGTTACCGTGCGACATGGTGTGTATGTCGGAGTAGGCGTGCACGGCCGAGCCGCACGCGTTGGCCACCTCTTCGTCCTTGTCCTCGCCCACCACCATGGGGCCCGGTGACGTACAATATACCATACAAGTATCCCATGATAGTTACCGTGCGACATGGTGTGTATGTCGGAGTAGGCGTGCACGGCCGAGCCGCACGCGTTGGCCACCTCGTCGTCCATGTCCTCGCCCACCACCATGGGGCCCGGTGACGTACAATATACCATACAAGTATCCCATGATAGTTACCGTGCGACATGGTGTGTATGTCGGAGTAGGCGTGCACGGCCGAGCCGCACGCGTTGGCCACCTCTTCGTCCATGTCCTCGCCCACCACCATGGGGCCCGGCGACGGTTTGCCTGACGACGGAATGGACGGTTATTACCACCAGTTTGTGGCCCTTTTGGAATAATGTTCCTTATGTGAATTAAGTAGAAGTGAACTGGTCTAAGCTGGGTGGGTAAGCGTCTATTGACTCTATTGTCTGTGAATATAGGGGTGTAACGGAAATACTTTTATTATATTAAGTTATATGCATCAAATGTCCTTACGTCGCGAAAGAATTAGATCATTAATATAGACGTGTAACGATTGCACTTTTTGATCTGCTTCGATGACATTATTGTAGCTATGAGTGCAAAAGATAAGTATGAAGAAAATTAAACAGAAAAATCTAGTTAAATGAAAATTTCGCCAAATAGCCTTTAACTTATTAGCATATTTCGCGACCTAGTCACATATGTATTTACATCTATTCTACTTATTACTAAATACGGAACTAATGTGTCGGAATTTGCGAAGTACTGAAACCCAAGAATCAAGTACATACTAAAATATTCTAGCGAAAAGTTCCTAGCCACACTACCAGTTTAGTCCTAGCCACACACACTAACACTTAAAATAATACAGCAACTAAACCTTTACGAAACCAGTTAGCTAATAGATATCGTGCCAAGAAGTCTGAAAATAAAAGTTAAAAGATAAGAATAAGAAAGAACGCAAGGTATAGAGTTAACTTCGTCAAGGGAGACTTACCTTCGACGGCGACCGGTTTCTTGTGGTCGGTGGGCGAGGAGCGCTTGTCGGAGCTGGTGGCGGCCGTGGTGCTGGTCGCCAGCGACCGGATCTCCTGCTGGGCCTCGCGCATCTTGTCGTAGAATACCTGTAGTACAAGAACACTAAGTACAGTTATCGATTTCGATTTGTCAAACACTGTATGTAGGTAGAAAATGTGACACGTGACTCTCCCTTTGTTAAATTTAAACTAGAATCTTTTATTTGAAATAAGATGTGAAATAAGAGTCCAATTCATAATTGACATATGCCGAGAATTCATAGTGCGAACCGTACAATGCACAATGAATAATTTCAATATAGTTGAACATTTTTCATAATACCTTCAGAAATGCTTGTGATATTTCTCCGTTTTGCAGTTTTGTGAAGATACTATGTTGTATTATTGGGTTGCCTCCTTCTAGAAGAGCGATTCCTGAAAATAGAGATACACACACAATATTACTCATTTATTGACTATAGTGCAGAAGGGAATTGGACATTTAAATATTTATAAAAGTAGCAAATTTTTTTTGTGTACCCGTGGCCTTGGAACAAATGTTCTTTTACTAGAGACTACACAGACAAGGTTTGTTTCCTTTTTCTGCTACTCACCAAGCTGTATAGCCTCGAGGAAGATGGCGGGGCGGTTGGTGCTGTTGATGACGAGCTCCACCACCAGGTCGGAGGCGCCCTCGCGGTCCAGGTGCGCCTGCACCTGCGCCAGCGTCTGCCCCGTGCGGAGCAGCACCTTCGCTGCAACCGGCCCACCGAACACTCAGGTATAGGGAACGGAACGGTGCTTGTTTCTTTGTGATTATATTTCAGTTTATTGGTAATCCTATGGCATCGTAATCCTCCTACTTGGAAGGTCCGGGTTCGAATCCCATGACACGTACCACTGACCTTTCACAGTTATGTGCGTTTTAAGGATTTAAATGTTACTTCCTATAAACGGTGAAGGAAAACATGGTGAGGAAACCTGCATGCCGGAGAGTTCACAAACTCAAAGGTGTGAAGCCCGCCAATCCGCACTTGGCCAGCGTGGTGTACTATGGCCTTAACCTTCTCATTCTGAGAAGAGACCTGTGCTCTATAGTGGGCCGTGACGAGTTAACAGTATATTGGAAAAATTTCGCATCGACTGTTACACTCGTTGGTGAAGGAACATTTGCGTGCGTGCTAAGTGAGAAAAAACGCACGTTGTGCACGCAAGTTGTGACCGCAATGATGTAGTACGAGCGATGGACTATATGACTAATTGTTGAGATTACCAACATCGCGGGACTTGGGACAACTTTAGTCGCGTTCCACTTCGTGATCACTACAAATTAAGATCAGTCAAAGTATTTTTTAAACGTTATGATTATCCGTGGAACACACCCTGTAGGTATGCCTAATATTTTATGTTAACAATAAAATTACATAAAATAAAATACCGATTTATTTTCATTATTAATTTGACATTTAGTTTGTTTACCTATAAAAAAATGTATTTTGTTAACTTACGTCATCGGCACGTATGTGAAACAAAAATTGTAAGCAATGTCGATCACACAGTATGAGGCAAATTATTTTTTCAAACAAAATTTTTACAATAAAGAAACAATACACACAAATATTAAATATGAACAAAACAACAACGGTAAAGGGTAAAGTAAATGACATTTAAAATTCATTCATTTTATTACATTAACGTTCGGGCCAATTATGCGGGGATAGCAAATCATTAATGGGGTATTCCGATTAAGTGAAATATGAACCAATTAAAAAAACACATCTGAATAATCGTCAAATTACACAAATACGTACGTACCCTTCGTTCATTGCGTTTCATATGAGATAATTAATATTAATATAATTTTATCTATAATACATAACAAATAATCAACTACGGATTTCTAATTCTCACTAGTCTTTTCTACTTGGCCAAGCTTGAAATGCATGCTATGGAGGAATTCACATCGAAATCAAAACAATGAAACAAACACATACACTCAAAAGTATATGAACCCACCTGTCTTCATCTGATGCGGGTGATTTTCTTCGGCGCATGCGCATTGACAAAGAGAATATTTTGATTCTAGACTAAGCATTAGTTATACATGGATGATGTCACTCGTATACTTTATAAGAACGGATAAGCTGTATGTAATCAAGATATATGGTGTACTGAGGCCATCATGTCCGTCGACAAAGTTCACAAACGTGACTTTGACGTCAACGGGCTCATCCCATATGAATAAAATTATTGTGATTAATAACAATATGATTGACTTGTTTATTTCGAATAAAGCAAAGTTTAAGGTGTAAGGTCTGGACCTTACAGAGACTTATTTATTACCCTTTCATGTAAGCAGTTTAACAGTACAAGTATGAAAGTCGCTGTAAGGTAAGTCGGACCATGGTTTTCGTTGATAATGTATGAATTAATGATATTAACTTTATGGTTAGTATCAAAGTAAATCAGCTATGAGCTACTCCTGTCCGTCTTATAACTATAAGAGCTACGTGCTTTTCTAGTCCTTCGAGCTGTGTAGGTTACAATAGAAGCGAGACGTTTCAGTACTCTTTATTAAATCGAAGGATTTTAGTGCACTAATTATAATATTTTCTCTATAGTGATGAACTATTACCGATAACTTAGCTGACTACATCATCATGTTACACCACACAAAAATCTCTCTGATTAGTTTCAAGACACTTAATACAACACTTAACAATAGACAAAACAAAAAATGTTGTCAACTAAGTTCGAAATATTATTTACCGTATTTTGTAGTTTTAATTAGATACTAATCGTAGTCTACAGTACTGATCAGTACACCAGTATGTATGTATGTGATGTACTGTAAGTTAACTGATGAAATTATCTGTAAAACTTTAGCACACACTGGTAGCCTTCTAGAATTCGAGACTTACTATGGTTAAAATTAGTGGCTAACTTACCACCGGGCCCGTGCGTGACGGTGACGATTGGGGGCGGGGCTTGTATCTTCGGCTCTGACTTGCGGTTGATGAAGTACTGAGATAGCAGTTTGTTGCGCAGTTGGTTACCCTAAAATATAATAAGGATGGTGACACTAATTGTAATTTCCAATCCAAAGATATATCGTTAGTTTTAATATTAACTTTCAATGATATAAAATCTTACCTTCTCGCCATATTCGGGATCGACGGCCATCATCTCACGCAGCGTGCGCAGTACTTTAACACATAGCTTTTCCTCCTTCTCTTCTAGAAGTTTCTCTGTGTGTCGAATCAATCTGAGAACACAAGACATAACCAGTTATTTACATGCTTGCTGCACCACATTATTTAGGCTGTTCGCTCATTAATAAAAAGTTTGTTAGGATATAATATTCTTCAATCTGTTCTCTTACCTGAGCAAAAGTAATTGGAGAAGGGGCCATTTTCATGCAACTTTGACATAAATTATCATGAACAAATATAAAAAATGCTCTCGCGAGCGCCTTTTGAATATAGATCGCCTTTAACTAAGGTTTTTCGATGTGTCCAGACGTAATCATAAATTACAAACACTCCCCCCACCTCACCCTCCCCCCCACATATCCACTGACCGTGATATAAAGATCCCGCTGGTGTCCGGATGCGTCAGCTCGCCGGGGCTGGTGAAGAGCCGGTGCGGCTTGTACAGGATGTCCACCAGCAGCGACTGCTCGGCCTGTAGCAGTGGCCGCAACTGCTCCTCCAGCAACGCCACTATCTCCTGCAGGCCTTCCATGACCGATCGGTCGTTTTGGAGGTTCGTCTGGGTAGAGAGAACCACTAGTCAATAACTGGCAAAAGGCTCTTCTTGCACACAAATGCGTATGTATGTATACTTCTATAGCGGTGCAGTGCGTTCAGTAATTTAAGCACGCGCCTCACATGAAATGCTCAACACGCAAAATACCTCAAGCACCGAGCAACACACACTGGCTAGTATAAAATAAAAGAGTTTGTTTGCTTCTTGCTTTTTTTCTTTTGTCGACCTATATCTGATATTTGAAATATATTTAAGAAATCGCAAGTAAATCACTTTCCTAGTTTAAATAGCATAAAGAGAATCTAATTATTTTTATGTCATTTGAATTTGAATGCAATTTAAATAGCAAAAAAATACAAACGATCTAAATCACAAGCAGTGACATCTCATGATATTAAATTCCCAATTCGTCTAACCTGCGAGGCCATCTTCTCCAACTTGGAGGTCTTGGAGGCGAGCAGCCACTTGCTGGTCTGGCGGGACAGCGCCGCCGCCTTCTCGAACACCGTCTGGATCTTCGCCTCCAGCTCCAGCGGGATCGCTATGCTGCGGCTCTTCGCTGCCAACAAATATCAACCGTGTTAGTATGTACAGTAAGGTCATTTTAACTCGGCTGATCTGAACATAGCTACGAGTGGCTGCGCAGATGTCGATTTTAAGGCCAAAATGGTGGTAGGAGGCGGGGAGTGCGGGCGGTAGCCAATACGAAGTAGCGCATCACAAAACACTGTCATGGCCACCGTGTTTTGATTGGTCAGTTACTGTACCTGTGCAAAACATACCTTACTGTACCATCGATGTAATCAACTTTCGATGTGATGATACATCGATATAATGAACCGTATGGAACCCGTAAGTCAGATATATACAATCTAAAGTTTTTACAAAAAATAACCGATTCAACATCGACAAATACAGATAACTCAAAAATTGCTCGCCAGGCGTGAAATTTTATGGAATCCAATACGACTTGCAGCAACTTTCGATTAAAAAAAGAATCGGAAAAACAGAAATCGGAACACTCAATTAAAAATTGTGAGGTAATATTAAATAAGGTTAAATTTAAAACTTTTTCATTTTTTAAATGCTTATGATTTTTTTTTATATTTCTTTGTTGGATACCTGTGGAGAAATAAGAAGTAGAGGAATTAGAAGAAATATAAGTTAGAACAAGTGTTCCACCAGGAAAGCCCCTAGCGGGCGATGCTTGCCTTACACGCGCTCTTACCGCCTGAAACCAACTCCCAACGTTCACAAATGTATACGTACCCACTTCGCTGAGCGTCCGGATGCACTTCTCGACGTTCAGTTTCTGCGGCGGCGTGAGCCACGGGCACTGGTAGATGCGGAACGTGGTCTGCAGCAGCTTCACGAAGATCGACTGACGGGTCTGGACAACAATAACACCAGTATTATGTTTGGATATCTAAATGTGTCTAAATTATACTGGTAGTATGTAGTAGGATATACTTACATGCAATCCAAAGACGTTTAGCATTGAAACAAGATATACAATGATTAATTTATAAATAGACTGTACAAGTGTCGAATGTTGCGAGCATGGGTTGCGAGCTACCACACTCCTAAGATAAACCATGAATCGTTTTCTACACGACTAGCGTATTTTATTCTTCCACTAGATACACGTGATTTGGGTCAAATTTGATAACTTAATTTTATGGCTACCATAAGTAGTTACATTTCAAAATATTTCGTAAAATAAACTACGAATGACCTACGAATAATATGCCAAAAGCAAATTTAGGAGCTTATAAAAAAAAGATAGAAATGCTGGAAAAAACGAAGAGGAGAATACCTGTTATATTTCCTACTTGACTTTGTAATCAATAGCAATTACCATCAAAGAACTACTAGTCCAATATGCAACAGTATCTAACCTGCACAGTGGTGCTCTGGTCGCTGAAGGGCGAGTTGAAGAAGGTGCAGATGGTATGAACCAACACGTCCGTCACGTAGTTCACCCACGCCTGCTTGCTGCTCGCGCGCGGCGACGGCGGCGCCTCTGTCTTCGATCCTGGGGGTATCATGTACAATGAGGGGGTACGATGTATACAATGTCTATACAAATTTGAAAAGAAAATGTCTCTGACAGGTTTCAATTCACAAAACTCACGGTTCCTGAAAATTTTTTTGGTCCTTCGAGCCGTTTCAAAAATATTATTTTAACGTTTATAAGCTGACTGTACTGAGCCATAGATAACGATTATCTCCAATTTCATACACTTTTATTATAGGTAAAAAAATGAAGCTGAATTCATGATTGTACAAATAATAATTTTCAATACTATTTCTGCTTATGTCTCATTATTCAAAGTAATTTCATTTAATATTATAAAACGATAACATTCAAGCAATTATTTTCGTAAGCTCTAAACTACGTACCGTGCGCGCTATGTACAGGCGAGTCGTGGTGCAGGATGGCCTGCATGTCCTGCAGGAAGGAGCGCTCGAACAGGTCCCACATGTAGTTGCTGGAGTAGATCTCCTTCATCTCCACCTCCGTGTCGATGTAGCAGTGGTTCAGGAAGCCCACGTACGCTTCTTTTACCTGCCACGTCAAATTATTACTTTAAGTACTCATAAATAAATAAAACAACATGGCTTTATACGTTGCTTCTCGATTGATATCAATATTATGATACAACAAATAGACTGGCTGTTCAACTTCTTCGAACTTCGAGGAACATCCATCACTCAAATAGTTCAATCGATTGGTGCGTAACCGAAAAGATTACCACCACGTCCGAGACGCAATCTAATCCGGTTTTCAGCCTATCTGGCACTAATTCTTCGATCGTTACTAATGAAACACTATTGTATAGGCTTCTTCGTTACAAATCTTAATCAGAATATCTGACAACGATGATGATGATTAAACACACACACGCACACGTACGCGAGCACGCTCGCACGCACGCACGCACGTACGTACGCATTCACACACGTATAGGCAAATAAAGAAAAAGACGGTGTCCAACCTCGGGGATACAATCAGGATGTGTAATCATGGCGACAATGTCGTCGAGCGGCAGCAGCGAGTGGCACTTGATCTCCGTGTACACGTTCTTGCCCAGCGTGCAGCACGTTAGCAGCTTCACCAGTTGGATGTGGTACCTGCCACAGACAGACGGTTGTTAGTGGTTATCATCGCTAGCGTGTGTGTTAATTAGAATGTTAAATTGTGTAAGGTAGAACCAGAGTGGTCCAAGTGACATTTTTGAAAAAAACCCAATATTGACAAAAACATCTCCAAAATTCAATATTCTTTTATTCCACTTTGATTCAATTGTCATTCAGAAACATTGTCTAGGAAAAAACGCAACCTCTCACTTTGGACTTAATGGAATTTGGAAAATCTTAGTGTGCCAGACTGGTCCAAGTGACAAATCTGTACTTGGATGATTATGGTTCTAATTTTGTGAAAAGACTATTTGATCAAAGTGCAATGTAAGGGCGCATTCAAGTAGAAAGCTGGTTACCGGCGCTGATCTGCCAGCGCTGGTCCGTCGAGATAACCTCTACATAAAGTTTTTGAGTTACTCTTAATAATGTGTATTTAATTTATGATCGTTACCTCATAACTTGTCACTAGATGCTTCGATTTTGATATTTCCTTTTTTTATTCGAAAGCTAGTACCTACTTGACGTGTGGTCATATATAATTTTCAGTGACATCTGACGAGTAGTTTTTAAGTTATCTATACTTCTCGATTTTGAAGTCGTTTATTTTTTGTAAAAAGTTATTGTATTATTTGAAAGCTGGTACTTGTCGGTGGTCCCGTATAAATTTGAATAACAACTGACGAGTAGTTTTTGATTTATCCTTAATGTGTATTTATGTTTGTTATCTCATAGCTTTGTACTGGGTATTCCAATTTTGACGATTCTTATTTTAATTGAAAGCCTGGGCTTGTCGTGTGGTTCCGTTAAATTAAATTTGATTTACATCAAACCAGTAGTTTTTGAGTTACTCTTAATAATGTGTAATTAATTTATGGTCGTTACCTATCTTAACACTGGGTGCTTCGACTTTTTAAATTATTTTTTTATTCAAAAGCAAGTAGGTCCTTGACGTGGGGTCTCATATAAATTTCAGTGACATCTTACAAGTTGTTTTTGAGTTACATACACTTAGCTTTCAAGTAAAAAAAGAATCGTCAAAATCGGAATACCCAGTAGAAAGTTATGAGATAACAAACATAAATACACATTAAGGATAATTCAAAAACCAATCGTCAGTTGTTGTTCAAATTTACACGGGACCACCGACAAGTACCAGCTTTCAAATAATACAATAACTTTTTACAAAAAAATAACCGACTTCAAAATCGAGAAGTATAGACAACTCAAAAACTACTCGTCAGATGTCGCTGAAAATTATATATGACCACACGTCAAGTAGGTACTAGCTTTCAAATAAAAAATGGAATTATCAAAATCGAAGCATCTAGTGACAAATTATGAGGTAACGATCATAAATTAAATACACATTATTAAGAGTAACTTAAAAAACTACTGGTCCGATGCCGCTCAAATTCATATGAGACTACGATGATACTTGCATTGAACCACTTGCACTGTACCAGCTTTCGAATAAAAAGAGAATCATAAAAATCTAAACACTCAGTAAAAAGTTATCAGGAAAAAAACATAAGTACACAGTACAAAACATCCTTACACATTATTCAAGTTAATTCGAAACTACTCGTCAGATGTCGCTCAAATTTATATGGGACCATACCACAAGCACCATCTTTCAAGGATATAAAGAATCATCAAAATCGGTTTACCCAACACGAAGTTATGGGGTCACAAACTTACCAACAAAGATTTAAAAAAAATTGCTTTTTACAAAAAAAATAACCGACTTCAATCTTGATAAGTAGAGATAACTCAAAAACTACTCGCCAGATGGCGCTCAATTCAACATGTAAGTGTAAAGTTCTCGTCACTACAAATTAATCAAGCCCCAACACTAGATAACTGCAGTAAATCGTTGAGGAGTTCCGTCGACTGTCTTTCGGCTTCATCAGATCGACTCCAGATCTTCATGAAATGGTAGCGCTTTAATGTACTTATGATAACATGAACAAACACACTAGTTGTCCATACAATTTTCGAAAGTTCCCCTCGATTTCTCTGAGATACCATCATCAGATCCTGGTGTCCTTATCAGGGGACCCCACTGCGCATATCTACTTTACAACAAAAAAAGAATTATCAAAATCGGCCCATAAACGACGAAATAATCGCTGAACGTACATAAAAAAAAGCATATATACGGTCGAATTGAGAACCTCCTTCTTTTTTGAAGTCGGTTAAAAAAGGATCGGTGAATAAGTTTTTTTTTTAACTTTTCTATTTGTTTGTAGTATGTTTGTGCTTGCTGATCTCAGAAACGGCTGAACGGTTCGTTATGGAATTTTCACTAGATTCTTTTTTGTTCGAAGGTAAAGTAAAAGTAGTGCTTGTCATAATTATGGTACCTTGTACATTGGAGCGACATCTGGCCGGTGGTTTTTGAGTTATCTTGACTTTGAAGTCGGTTATTTTTTTTTGTAAAAAGTTAGTTCTGAATCATATTAATATACTAGCTGTGCCGCTGTGCCCGAGGTTTCGCCCGCGTGAAACTCAGTATGTCAAAAAATTCCGGGATAAAGAGTAGCCTCCATGTTGCTCCACAACCTCCTCCATCTCCCAGTGAAAGTCCGCAACTTCATTCGATAACAGTATTTTTTCCCGCATGAATCCCGATGTGGCGGGTATTCCGAATAAAGAGTAGCCTACTTATGTGTTGCTCCACAACCTTCTCTATTCTCCAACGAAAGTCCCATAAAAATCTGAAACCGCGACTTCGTTTGCGAATAATAGTTTTTCCTGCGGGAATCCCGAATTCCGGGATAAAGAGTAGCTAATATGATTCTCCACAACCTCATCTATCTCCAAGTGAAAGTTCCATAAAAAACTGTTCAGCCGTTTCTGAGATTAGCGTGCACAAACATAAGTAGAAACAAAGATAGAGAAAGAAGAGAGATAAATTTGTTAGAGTTTTTAATTTTTGTTTGTGCCAGAGTGGTCCATATGCAAGAATTTTTAAATTTTTGTTTGTGCCAGAGTGGTCTGTGTGCATTTTTTTGTGAAAAACCATCAATTTGTTATACTAAATACAAATGATTGTGATTATACATATCTTATTACTTTAATCTAACTTGTTAGCTGTAATTACAATAAAGAATTACAAGTTAAAAGTTATTAGTTTCGCTACAATAAGTACAAACGCGTTTCCCTCGTTTTCTCGAAAAGTTAAAATTGTCACTTGGACCACTCTGGTTCTACCTTACCTAATTATGATGTAACAATAAAGCTTAGTAATTTGATTGACAGACAATAATAAAGCATTTGCGTGTACTGAGATACCACGCGTACTTTGTTCGATTTTTTACGTAAAAGCGAATATTTATAGCACGTCGCAAAACAGGAAAGAATATTTTAAATTATAATTGGCCGTCACAAAACACACTAGGATTCGGTTCCTGAATTGGAAAACAATTTCTATTTGGTTACAAATATCACAACTATCTATGAGGCTTAATAAAAACGAGTAACTAAAAACAACCATAAGAAACAACTTAAACCCTTAGTAACCAGCCCCCTAATTCACGTAATTTAAGACGCATCGATTAAGTTATAGTGACGCTTTGGTGACGCTGCGCTGCAATCAAGTTTAAGTTTAGCGTCTACTGTACAGTCGTACAAGGATCTTTTTGCGCGTGGGTGACGTCTAGGTGACAGAGACAGTGCCTTATAGTTTGCCTTGCCTGTAATGCGCTGTCTCTGTCCCCCACACGTCATTCACGTGCCAAAAGATCCTTGTACGACATATTCACGTAATTTTTGAACTGCGCGTCAACTGCGCGTGAACTTCATGTCTCCTGCACGCCAGCCAAACTGTTCTCCGGCTGTTTAGTACTCTGTGTCAGTGTTGTTGTATGTGTGAGAACAAATTAAACCTAGTTTTAATGAAATACAATTACACGATACAATACAACAATGATTTAATGATATTTCTTATAATAAAAACTCATGATTTGTGCTTCAACTATGCACTTAGGTAAATATTGTTTTCAAAAACACGGTAATTAATAATTAAAAATGATAAACGTCTGTTAAATAATCAATCTTTTACTTACGAATTGTAATTTTACTTCTACATACTTCGATTATCCACAATTACCACACGTTTCATTTACAAAAGTAAGCTATTAGTAACTTGAAGAAAGCGTCAACAAAACTGCATAAAAACGCACCGAGATGACATTTGAAATGTCAAAAGTTTAAGAGAATACCCATCAAGCTGCGTTGGGAAACACGCTTTCTTGACGCGCATCAGTAGAATACCACTTTCATAGAGATTATTGCGCTCGCGTGACGCGAGCTTGACGCGAGCGTGTTTGACAGCGCTCGCCAAAGCTACGAGAATACGGAAAGTGTTCTTTTGATCGGAACGTCACTGCTACTGCACTGCAATCGAACTTGTTAGCTTACGTGAATACGTGTTAGTGGTACCTTAAGGCTTCAGGCATCTCTCCAGACTGCTTGTACTGCCGCATCATCTGTATGAAGTAGTTGAACGACACTTTGTCGTTGTAGAACACCAACACGTCTTCGCCGGCGTTCACCATCTAAACATAAGGAATCTTCTAGTAATATATGATTTTCTTTCGGCTTGACCAATATTGTACGTAAATTGCGATTATCTTTATATACACCCTAGCAGCGGCAGGGAAGTGTAGGATAGGGCTAAACTTAAACATACATGGCAGGTAATGAACTTATGACTCATAACCCTTATTGATACTAGAACTACCCTCCTGTAATTTCCAGAGGATTTTTAAACAAGCCAATGTTGTAATTTTCATAATAATAAAATATTTGGGAGCAATAAATTGAAAAACAACTTTAATTTCTGAGAGATTAGATGTGTTGTATGTTACGAGTATTTTATTAATGCAAGTATGTAATAATACCTTTATTTACACGACACAGGATTTTATAGAACAAGGATTTTTTTTACTGCAAACTACATTCTACAATTAACGAGTAATGTTTCGAATACACCCTAAAATAGCGATAAAATCTATTGAGTTATATGGTTCAATAATGACACACAAAAACATTTTTCATAGTAGATGTTGATATTGGTTGACCAGTAATATAAAAAACCTCGCCATATTGCGGTAAACTCATGGAAATAATTTATTTTACTGGCAACGCTTAGTTTCTAAACGTCAATCGTAAATTGTAAGTGAGTTTGAATGTCACAATTTGTCTCATGTTTGTCTTTTTACTTTGAGTTTCTATTTTGTGCTAAAATGACAAAAACTGTTCATATTCGTGAAATAATAGTGGTTTTCTATGTGCTAAAATAACATTTCCGACATAGTTGTCAAAATGACAATAATAACACGAGCGTTACTATAGTTACTGTAGTCTGTGCTGTATAAAAAAGAAAACTTTAGCGCCCTCATGACAGGTTTTCTATTTTTCTGGTCGAGCAATACCATTGATCTATAAGGACATTCCTATCTCTATGAGCAATAATACATAGCTTATAGTAAAAGGAATGTCACTGGTATGACGGTACTACGCATAAAGACTGACTGGCGAACACAGGGTATATCATAGCCTGTGGCTTACCCACAACAAATCTTGGGAGTCTTTCCCGTCAGGGTGGTATGGTGCGGCCTCCAACTGTAACCGGGACGTTACTTACAATTTCCACTAAATGTGTTGCATATTGAATTTATTTTACAACGTCACATCAATTTACTTATTAAATATTTTAATGGATATGCCTCCGCCTAGAACACTTAACTTTATTGTCAAAATGCGCCCACTGCCGAATGAGGGTAACCGTTTTTGTGCTCACCAGTTGGCGCCACTGCAGAGGGCGGTCATGCTGTCAAAGCCCGCCCATACATAAACAGTGACAAATGAAATTCAGACAAGCGAAAAGTGACAGACAGACCTCCCTTTTCACTAGCGCCTCTAGCGGAAAATTCACACGCGGTTACCCTCATTGCCTGCTGCCTGAATTGAAATTACGTGCCTACACAAATAACTGTAATATGCAATCAAATTACACATCGATGACCCGAACGACACAATGGACAACACGCAGGATCGCTGTTCCCAGGGTACTGGGCTCGATTCCCAGCGAGGTGGAATTCACCATGACTTTAAATTTCCCTTACCTTCTGGGTATGTCTTTGTCTTGTGATGTCGACGGCACCCCCGACACGGGGATTCCTAGTGTGTTGCTATGAGTGTAGTGTTATTCAATAATAAACCTTACCTCCTGCATGACGAGGTCCTGGCTCCGGCGGATGTGCTGTCCGCCGGCGCGCACGATGGTGCCTAGGAAGCGCAGGTAGTCCGGGCGGCGGCCGCGCGACTCGATGCAGTGCACGAAGAGGGGGGTGCCGTAGACATCACACCATGTCTACGGTACCCCCGACGCAGGGGTTCCTAGTGTGTTTCTATGAGTTTAGTGTTATTCAATACCTTACCTCCTGCATAACAAGGTCCTGGCTCCGGCGGATGTGCTGTCCGCCGGCGCGCACGATGGTGCCCAGGAAGCGCAGGTAGTCCGGGCGGCGGCCGCGCGACTCGATGCAGTGCACGAAATGCGCGGCTACCTTCTCGTTGCCTTCGTGCGCGCATAAAGCCGCGTTCTCCTCGAATATCGCGCACACTGTTTGCGCTTCTCGGATCTGGTAATGAATGAGGGTTAGATTCGCGTGAATATTAGACAATAAACAGTCGAGTCGACTGATAGATGAATAAACGATGGATGGTTGTCAAAGAAGTTATCGGTGCCTCACAGACCAATAAAAAGCGATCCGCATTTTTGTGACTCTCCAATACAATTATACGTTGAATACCTTATTTATCTCTAAACTTATTAAGTTATCTATTTACTCTTCATTTTTGAAAAGTACTTAATCAAGCGTTAGTTTGAATTCAATCCCACCTGATGGAATACAGCAAAAACAAAATACACTCACTTCAGTTTAGGCTAAGTTACCCATTTCTTTGCACTTATACATCAGTACTGATGGATAGACAGATCAGTAGCCACATGATAATGAAGTGTCATGGACATACCCCGGCGTTGAGGAACAGGTCGAGGTGTTTGTGCAGGATGGCCTGGTTCTGGTGGTTGCCGTGGCAGAAGTGCTGCAGGAACTCGTGCGCCAGCGCCAGCAGCTCGTCCATTGCCGCGTCGTCTTCGTCGTGCGGCACCTGTGATAGACAATATCGGGCAATGTATGGATGTTGTTATGATTTATTACCAAACTGTTAACTATAAACTGAATTGAACTTGTATTTTGAATTTTTCAAGTTACACATCAAATTACTGCTTGTCTTTAATATTACATAAGTCAAAATTAAAGGATTATACTGTAGACACCATTAAACTAACAAAAACTGGTTCTAAAAATAGACGCAAACAAAATAAAATTAAACTGCTTGACTCTCGTAATTACAATATTTCATGCGTGTGTTCTGTGACATAAGGAACACGTTCAAGTTAAACTATTTCTAACATACATATATAACATATATGTCAGAATTGTGAGTGTACCAGCTTCCACACGGCACATCAAACGCGCCATCGATCCCCTCACATCGACAGCCCATTAAATCTAACTCTCCATACCTGCAGCAAATCCAGCACAATATTATGCACCCCGATGTTCCTCAGCAGCCGCTGCTCGTGTCTCCGCGGCCGCCCCCCGCCGCCCGCGCCCTCGCCCTCCCCCAGCCCGCTGTTGCCTTGCGTGCAGTACTTTATCATGCGCTGGAGGATCTGAAATGGAAAGACAATAAGTTTGCATGAATTAGGATTTGGAGTATTTGCTACACGATGTATTAGTTGTCCACTATCCACTATGTAGCTCGGGGAACTCCTCATAACTGAGGAAACCTAGAGCACACTCCATCAAACTGCTCCACTGCATTAGTGCAGATCTGACTATCCCTAGTGTGAAAATTCTTAATATCGCCGAAGGCTTCCGACATAGCTTACCAGGTGCTATCTAATGATAACAACACCTACAATAGTACATTATGATGTAAGTGCGCGAAGTTGGTCATTACAGTCGAGGCGGTATTGCACAGCCCGAGCCGCTAGGCGAGGGCTGTTAGCCAAGACTGTAGTGAACAAAGCGCACGCGTATCATACGACGTTTTTCAACACACTTGCGAGGAAAAAAACAATTAGGTATCGACATTTTTCAGTCACAAATCAGCAAATTATAAACGAACAAATGTTTGCACAAAATGGCGCCGAGGTTTATTTTATTTTTTCGCGCGCCGTATCTTTGGTTGAATAACTATGCGCGCGCAGGCGCGCAGGTTAAGTCCAGAGGCAAAGAGCACCGCTATTCAGCCACAATATATTAAACTAAATAATTATGTATTTCTAATAGGAATTTACGGTAATTAATGATTTAAAATATTGTATTTTTTAAATGCTTTAATAGATAATTAGATGAAGTATAATCTTATCAGATTTTGACTAAGTACAACAAGTTTATTTATTTACAAAATAATAAATCTTTTGGTAACAACCTCTTTACGGATATTAAAAAAAAAGTGGAATAAGAAAAACACTAGTGCGGCAATGAAAAGTAAAACGCACTACTGTGTAATAAACCGCATTCCGGGCGTAAGACTAAAGAAAAAATAGCAACTTTACGAGCAAGTGTGTTGAAAACAGCTTTACATGCCGTCCGATGCACGGAAGCGCTTCAATCCACCAATCCACCTTCCAATCGCGCCCGCTATTGCTTAATTCCGATGTGCAGTAAAGTTCAACGTAGCGGTGATGGTGGATGTCTCTGACATGTTATATAACATAATATCTACTAATTCAGTTAATTTAATAGTTGCTATTAGAAGTTATCACATGATTACCTCCTTAATTTTCCGGTACTCGTTCATGTGATCCTGCTTGGTGGTTCTGAAGGTGTCCAGCACGTTGTCGAGCGACGCGTTCCGCTCTAGCACTGCACCTCCTGGCCCTACTGTTCCTTTTATATCTGGAAATTTCATGTTCTTAAAATTCAGATTGCACGATTACCCTAATTAACAATCTTACTGTCGTTTTAATAATAATAAACAGACCAACTAAAACGAAAGCATTCAATTGTGATCTTTAATTCTTAAGTATTATGGTTGATTTTCGATTCGTCACCTGTCGGTTCGTAGTTAGCAAGACATAAAGATCACAATTGATGCTTTCATTTTAGTTAATCTGTTGCCGAGTTGTTGCAATGGGCACCAACCTCAAACTGTTTACACCTACCAGCGTGATCGTCGAGCGCGCCGGCGCGGCCCTTGTTGAACACCCACAGCTCGGACTTCTCCACGCTCTGGCGCAGCACGTCCAGGTCCGCCTTGATCTGCTTGTACGACTCCACGTCCGCGTCCGACACCAGCAGTTGGACCTTACGGAGATTGGCATAAGTGTCATAATGCATTAACAAAAAAATTTGGGAAGCTTAAAGTTTTTTTTAATAGTAATAGAGTACTCGTAGTTGCATTACTGAATCTATGTATGAACTATGAATGTCTATCGTATGTAAAGGCATCGTTACGTGCATTTTCACCTTATTTTTATCCAATACAAACGTTTACTGATATTGACATAAATATTGTGAGCCAACCCTAAGCAAAACAAGCAGACAGTAGGTACTAAAAAACAATAAAAGAATACAAAGAAAAAAGTCATAACTATGATTTAATAAAAAAGAACATAACAAGGCACTTACTTGCTTAAAAGCAGCCAAGACTTCCTGCCGCTGACTGAAGTGCCTGAACAGTAGCGCCAGGGCTCCAGAGACCAGGGCGGCCGAAGCCCCCTGAGAGCACAACTGCAGTAGCACTCGTAACACCATGCGCCCCCCACACTCGTCCAGATCCAACCCGTCCCTGGATAAACCACTCTGTTCTAATAACGTTAAGGTCTACAGTCGGTTGCAGCAAAGATACAAGCATTTTGCCGTCACAACGTCCATTTCATGCTGGGGTAATATTTGTACACAGAAGGTATTGCAAGGAATGGGATAACAATTTGTAAGTCAATAGGTTATTTCAGTAACCTTTAAAAGATAAATTGACATCAATTAAAAATGAATAACGGATGGGGTTCAATAAAATAAGGAAAATAAATAATTGAAGATAACATCATGGATTTTTAGAAGTTATCTTTTAATGATTTTTAAAGACTTTGTAGAGCCCCGAGAGAATACTAAGGAAAAAGAAAATTTTAGTGGTAGGATAGATCATAAAACACCTAGGGGAAAAATAAACATTTTTTTTAGAAAAACGATTCACCCGTACGACAGAAGCACGCGTAACGTGCGCATACGTAAACACGTACATGAAAAACTTTGCATTTCAAATTGCAAACGTCATAACTCCGTTTAAGACGAGGTAAATGGGATAGTGATTCGGTAAACATAAATTCCCTGTCGGACCATGCTATTATAAGACACAAACAAATTAATATGTTAACACAACATAAGTTATCACCACGGAACGTGAAACGCACCAAACATATACATGCCTAATCAAACAAAATCGGGACTTGAATTGGACACACATAAACACACACAAACATGACGCACCAAACAAACACTTTTATTGTAACCAACAGTTTCTCTGGTATTTTAGTAAGTACATATAAAGGACATTATTATACAGAGGACACATGATAACTATGGATTTTTTGATCTTTTATAGACCTACAAGGACTTTACATTATAATGATCGTAAGGTTAGTTTGCGACTGTCAAATTGAAACTTCAGCTTTTACGAACTACAAATCGATACACATTCACTATACAGTGGTCACAAGTGAGGAGATGAATTCGCTATAATACTGATGTGCTCTGCGTGTAGCATAGGTATTGTAGTCGATATAGCGTGATTATTGCTTGCTCGGTGGTAAGCTAGCTAACAACAACCCTATAACTTGAGTTAGCCGCCGAATGACTTGTTGAGATATGGGAGCTAGAGAGCCAGTCATCGATATTTAATACAGAAATAGATACACGATGGCCTAGAATCGTCCTCGCCACATCAGCCTAGCTCCAATGTTTTATATTTCTTAGCTAAGCTTTTATATCTTTGTAAGTAATTGACAGTAACTGCATGTATCTTTACATGATAACTTACGAAAAGTCGCAAACTTAAGTGACGATCATTGTACATAGAGATCTACTACATGCCAAAACAATATTTAAATATTTTATTGTTAGTATGTTAGCTTTACATGCCGTCAAAGGAAAGCTAGTACTGTAGGCTAGCTCTGTAACAAGTTATTATATAGCTGTTAGTTAAAGCATGTCCACGCAGCTAAATAGAGTTCTAAAACTATAGGATTAAGGGCCACTTTCGAACACCATTCCATGCCAGTTAATATGCATCATGCATTAGAAGTCGTCTTACTAACAAATCTACATTTTTTGGAAGGCAGTTGTCAGGCACAGTCTGTATTGCTCTGAAATAATTATTTTCATATTAATAAAAGGTACAATAAAATACAATATGATAAAGTTTCAATTAATGCAAGGTTGAAAATTAAGAAAATATCTTATAAGTAAATAGTTACAAGTCAAATTTAAAGAAGATTTTAGAAATAATCCTTATTAGAATAACATACAAACAAATATTGTAGGTGAATATTATGTATCATCTCATCTTTTGAAATCTTTTACATACCAGTTCTGCTACAAACAGAAAGTGGTATTCCTTTACAATTATTACTTGATAACCTTATGCATCCCTTAACCATATTAAGTAAATCAAAACCCCAAACCACCACCATCTTGGAAACCATGCATTAGTCACTAAGTAGTATTCCATATACACTATACGTAAAACTATTGGTAAAAAATCTTTATTTTAGTCCCCGACAACAGCTAAAATACTTGTTAATGTATGCAAAAATTATCTAAGATATTTAATACGTTTATTTTGTAATGTAACAGGTTTTAGAAATTAGAACAATATTATTAGTTACTACTAGAAGGCTAAACTAAGTCAACTACAGATTAGTTAAATATCTACCGGAAATGATTACGCCATACTAAACTATATAAGGAAATATAATAGTGATGTGTCGTGTTATTTCGTAGTTGCTCAAATTCAACTATCGACCGCACCTGCAGTTGCCTAACTTTATCACTTTGGATCCACGCAAGTCGTCGGGCTAAGAGCGCTTCATTAGAGTAGACATTTATATATGACAGATATTTTTGTTCTCTAGTTGTGAAAGACGATGCTAGCGCGAGAGACTGAGTGTGAATGTTTATTTATCTAAACAT
The DNA here is from genome assembly GCA_905404135.1 of Hesperia comma. Classification (NCBI taxonomy): domain Eukaryota; kingdom Metazoa; phylum Arthropoda; class Insecta; order Lepidoptera; family Hesperiidae; genus Hesperia; species Hesperia comma. The sequence continues at coordinate 5,938,555 of FR990036.1, forward strand.
GTAAAGTAATGCAATAAAAATTAAATAAATTAACCCAGTTAAAACCATCATCCCTGCTCGTAATCAAACAGGTGAATTCCCACACCATAATGACCAGTACAAACACACCACCCACACCCACATGACACAGGACAAATTTAATGTTACCTTACAATAAACATTATTATACATAAACCAGTTATAATTAGGAACGTCCATAAGTAAAACCTTCCAATTAAATATTACTCACAAACAGACATCATCTTTCAATAAAATATTATAATATGTCTATTTCGTAAACTGAAACTCGTTTCTTCCTTATAACCTTATAGAATCCTACAACGGATCTACTGTTATCTACTTTGAACCAACAACCTTCCCATACATATCCACAAAATACCAGGTCATATCGTAAAATCACAGCATTACGATTATTTAACGATATTAATACGATAAGACTACGACATGGGTAGATACGTTAAATTGAACATAATTTATACCTCACACCACAAATTATAAATTGGTACAGATGTAAGTTTCCAAACATCATGCGCTCGAAAAATGCACACATGGACATCGTTCACGGACACCGAATATAGAACCACATTGAACCACTATTGTAAAATTGTTTCTTGCATGTATCCTTGGATGGTTGATGATGTGCTTTGCTCGAGCGCACAGTAAATGAAGTTTTACATCTGTTCTACTTTACCACAACCCGAATGGCGCAATTAACACGCCTATTACTTTTCCGAACCCAGGAGGGTTCCGATTCCCAGCAAGACGGAAATTTCAATGACTTTCAGTTTCCGTTGGGTGTGTGTCCTTGGCTATGTGCCGTACATGCCACATGGCACCCACGACACAGGGAATCCTACTGTGTTATGAGTATGAATACACCTATGAGTGTGTAGCGTAATTATTATTATTTGTGCTTACACTGTATCCTTGGCTTAATATTTTATGTGATAAAATTCTAAAGAACATAATATTCTTGACAAACCAACTAACGTGTCACACCCAACAAGCACTCACCGACAGCTGAAGATGCCCTCGGCCTGCAAGCCGATAGCCTCGACGTCGGCGCGGCCGAGGCTGTCCTTGTCGCCCGCCTGCTCGAACTCCTTCTTGAAGATCGACAGCAGGCAGCTGATGCGGTAGTCCAGCCGCACGTCTAGGATGAACTGGGGGGATGGTAGTTATATACATAGGTGTGTGTTGTGTATGTTTGAAATAAACGTGGAAATAGCAAGAAGAGAACCTGTTAAATGGGTGTTAGAGAATGGTTTTCAACATCATCACCAAAAATACAATATTTATTATATTTAATAAGTAAAAATGTGACACGACTTTTTCGATGTTTACCACAAGATAAAAGCAATTTAGGAATACCATAAAAATATTATATTACAATTCTCAAAAAATTCCGTCGAACAATTATTATAAAAACTATTCAACATATTTGACATATCTGAGACTTGACGAACAGCGAGTTTGACGAATAGAAGCGAACCCAATTATACTTATAATAAAAAAAATTGACAAACGTAACCCCGTCCGTTAGTTAATATTCGGGTACCTGTAAAATCTCAATAATCTTAAGTTTGGTGTCCATGACTAGCGGGTGCTTCCGCGCCAGCGCCAGCGCGCTGGGGCTGCGCTGCGGGCCGCCCGTGCCGCCCACCACCTGCATAGAAACAGATACAATCGCTTTACCCAAATAGAATGCTAAAATCGATAGAAGCTTAAGAATATTCATGATTTAGATAATTTAAGTTGGTTATGTCTGGGCTAAACTTAAAATGTTTTGGATGTGACGTTGTAAAACGTTTAACGTTACACAAAAATTCGAATCGAAATTGAATCGAATTAGCGACCATTATGCCAGATAAACCACGTTTCTATTCTATACAAGATTTATATTGTACATTGTATAAAATATTTATCGTATGTTGGTGACAAAGTCAGGATGCCAAAATTGGTTATGTTCGGTGCGATTAGCGTAATTAAGTTCAGAAGAAACGCATTCTCTTATTAGTTTAATGTACATTAAGGAAGCGTTTAAATAAAATGTAACATCACAACAGTACGAACATTCCTTGCGACAGATCCGAGCGTGATGGACGTCATCACCGCGCCCATGTCCCCGATACTGCGCAGGACGCCGCCTTCCGCTGAAAATAATATTGTGGATAATCATATCCGCAAAGCTGACGGGCAATTCAGAATGTTTGCGTGTCCAAAAAAATATTTTCTGTATTGAAAATTGGGAAAAAGAGACGTGAATGGATCAATTGAACTTATAAAACTTCTAATACTATGAACTTATAATACTTATAAAACTTAGCGATGAAGTATGGGGTGAAATAAAAAAGATGGTATAATTACAAAATCGAAAAAATATTTCATGTCATTATAAATAGGCACAGACAATAATAATAATGCATATATAACAACACATAGAATAGAATATAAATAATAAACTATTCTATTCTATTCTATACATAAAAAAGCGACACAAAACTGTACACTCTATAAAATAAAGCATAAATATTGAGGTGGTACAACATCTAACTTACGTTTGGTTATGTCTTCTTGCGTAGCTTGGAAATTAAAAGTACCTTTATACTACTATTTTACCACAAACAGTAATTAAGAGTTTTTGAACACGATAACGTTCGCAGTTATTACGAATTAATAAGGATTACTATTAAATTATTACGAAGTATTAAGGATTTAATTTGTATCATAGAGAACTTTTTACGCATTGGTTTAGTCCAAAATGGGATACAAGGCATTATCGAGCGCAACGTACCTTAGGCATAAATAACACCATTCCAACATATTTCCGATTTTGGGAACCATTTCATTATCATTATGTGATTGATATACATTTTTAAATTAAAGATTATCAACTCCATTCTATTGGGAAATTATAAACACCGAAGGCATCAAGGATGGTACACAATTTTGGTACAACTAACAATCTTAATATGTATAGCTTTTTAAGTACCATGTACCAAATAAATAGACATGAGTTGAATGTTAATAACACAAAACAATATAGAACCAAAATGTGTAGACAACTTACATTCCACTTCCCCGGAGAGCGCACTGGTCTCGTTGATGAGATCCATGGCCGTGACGCAGTCCAGAATGCTGAGTAGGGTTTTAGTCAGGCGGAGCAGGTCGCTGAAGCTGTAATAAAATATCAATTTTGGAAATATTGTCCAAAACTTCGGCTAACATTCATGTGAGAGATAAATCTACAGAAGACTGTATTTACAAAAGAGTTTTTGTATAATATTCGATAATAATAGCAAATTATACTTTTTAGTACACGCCCAACAAAAGATACGGAAAAATAAGAATAAGGGAAAAATAAATCTATGTGAACTGCTCTTCTCTAAATCCAACTTCAACCACGTAACGCCATCTAACGCCAAAAGGCAGAACTAACACGATAGTCACCTGTAAAACCCGAAGTATATGAGCTCCCTGGCCAGCTTGACGACCTCGAACGTGAGCTTGTTCTGGTCGTGGTCGCTGAAGTACCACGTGCGCGTGACCACGTTGCACAGGTAGTTCTCCACGAAACGGATGGTCGACGCGAACTGTTCCTTTACCTTGACGCGGGTCGCGTCCGGACCGCCTCTTACGCATTGGTAGCTGAAAAATCAAATTCTTGTTTGAAATAATACTTACGGCTAAGCAATGTTTATTATGATATCTTAATAGATAGACATTAAGCATTTAAAACTTTTGAATTGGCCTAAAATTACAAAATATAGTCCTTCGAGCCGAACATCAAGTTTCAATATTTTACATTATTACTGTACAGATGAATCAAAAATAAATAATAATTTAAAATAACAAAACTTATATTCTAAAAACCTAGTAGGAGGTTACCCAAGGCCTTTTACAAAACATCACTAGTAACAAGTTCAACATGGCATCACTTCATCACATACGTCACCGCATTACATAGCAAAAGCAATACTCACTCGTGTATGTGTATCCGGTCGCAGACCTCGGTCCAGAGGCGCGCGTACTTGACGGGCGTGACGGGCTCCTGCGGGTCGCGGTCCACGTGCAGGTGCAGCATCAGCCGGCAGAACGACGCGCGCACCTCGTGCGAGAGCGATGCGTTTGACATGCATCTGGGGATGGGGAGGGTATGCTAAATTATTTTTCCATACAGATAATTTGCAACAATGTCAAAAGCCAGAATGTACCGTCCAATCGACATTATAGAATATAGATATGTTAATAAAAACTACCACACTCAAACTTACGCACTGTTATTCCGTGCGTCATATTCTCAAATTTAATTACATATAAATATTATATCTTTAAAAAAAATTTTGGTCCTTCGAGCTCAAATAATAATTTGGTAGTTCGAGCCCTTTGAATAGAAATAAATCTATTCCTATTGATTCAAACACAATTTTTAATGCGAAGTTAATTCTTTGAACAAATTCCTATGATACTATAAATCAAAACAAATCCACTAACTTTAATAACTCATATAGGTAAATCTCTAAACAAAGTAAGACTATTTTCATATCCTGTTTCCCTAACCAAATAAACAGACACGTACTTAAGTATCAAATCGATATGCAGCTGCGGCGAGAGGCTGTTGAGCGCGAGGTACTGCCGGTTGAGGCACATGTTGGAGAACAGGTCGAGCTGGTGCCGGTAGTAGTCCAGGATGGCCGCCGCCTCACTACGAGGGTCGCGCGCCGCCTCCGCTGCTAGCGCTGTTAGGTGGCGTGAGCTCTGCGACCACAGATTGCCATACTAAACAAAAACAACTATAAGGCTTTTCTTACATTACGCTATTTATTAGCTACGATTCCGACGCAATTGACAGTTCGTCGACACTGACACTGTTCACTGACAGGACACGTATCGTAACTGCGTCGCCGCGAAACTTAATAAATAAATGTACTTATAGCGCAACGACTAGCGAGCGACGCACCTTAGGCGTTTGCAAATTGCGTTATGTAAAAACAGCCTAACTATAAGGGTGCGGTTCCACTGAGACGGAGCGGAGCGGAGCTGTGCGCGATTCGCCAATTGCATGGCTTGAAAATCACGCGAGGCACAATGAGCGGGGATTTCGAGCCATGTGATTGGTGAATCGCGCATAGCTCCGCTCCGCTCCGCCTCAGTGGAACCGCACCCTAACACTTCGATCGGAGCTAAATACCGTCCTGCGTAAATAACATTTCACCTGCACAGTTATATCTATTTGCTAACGAACTAAGAGAAAAGTTTAACTTTCGATTACAATTACAACCATGTTACCTAGCAATAAATAAAATCACAAATATTTTAACATTGCCTTGTACTTATGATATATCGTCATTAAACAAAACAAAAGCTGACGTATGAAATGGGATGTTATTTTTGAAGCCGGTTTTCATGCGCTGTGACAACATCTACTTGGTATAGTTGATGGAAGACTATATTACATAACAACGACGGCACATACCTTTTTGTTATTCCAAAACAACATGACTTCGTCTTCAACTGATATTTTACTACCAGAATCATCAGTTTCCGTCGCATCTTTGTATTTTGTTGAAACTAATCTGTAAATGTCAAATATATATCAGATCAGATATATCAGAATATATCAGAAATGTTAAAATCGATGTTGTACTGTTTAAGTTAAAAGTGTTCAGAAAATAGTGATTTCTTGACAATACCTAGTCTCAATAAGTATGTCGGCGTTGTTTGCACAGAGGACACTCTTGCAAATCAGCTCTTGTGTGACGGCGATGGCCTTCTTATTTGAGATGCACAGGTCACTCAGGTAGTCCAGGAAACGTGACTGCCAGGTCTTCATATTCTTGCGAACCAGACCTGACAAATTAAAGTTTATTATTAAACAGAAAATTAGAAATTAGTGCTAAGATCAAAATTGGCTCGATGGACCAATAATAATTTTAATAGAAAGCCTAAACAAGGAGATGTGTACATGGTTGGGATGGAAATACGATTAGACCACAATTAAACTCTCTGGAAAACCAATTAAGAACTTTGAAACAATACTTTGAATGACGTTCTTTGACACTTACCTACAAAGGTTTCAATCTCAGAAGCAGTGATATGCTTTTCTAGAAGCTTTCGGTTGTTATGTAGCAGGGCTGTGATGGTGTCCTCTGCAAGGATATCGTAACCAATTTGCTTCTGCATGAATCCAAAGTGCTTTGCTATATACTCCTGTAAAAACGATGACAAAATAATGGATAAGTGAAACAGACGTCAAATAGTCGTGTACAAACACAATTTCGTTATTTCATTTTCTGAAATGTCAAGTTTCAAATGAACACACTTTTTTAAGTTTCTTACCTCTATTTTATTAATAAAAATAGCGTGATGATTATTGCAATTCTTCGTCCAAAAATCACCCTTGACTAACCTTTACATACTGTATGGTGAAAAATTGGTTACTATTTATTATTACATACATACATTACATATTATTGCATACCTGATTCTTCCTGTAGTCCTGTTGACTGAGCCGCAGGATCCGATAGCATAACCTAAAAATGCACTTGTACGGCGCATAGCGCGGGTCGTAAAGCTCTTCTATCTTAAGAAACGGTTCGCCATCGGGAGATTCTTGAAATGGACCCTGCAAATGTATTGCGCATTACGATACCCAGTTCCCCTTCGAAGGGGATCTTGGAAGGGGATTTGTGGAATAAGCCGATAGCATGGCCATATCACAAATTGCAGAAAACCGAGACAAAAATTCATCTGTCAGGAATATCTACCACTACCTGGATAGAAACAAAGACATTTCTCTTTGCAGATGGGTTCACCAATAACCGGGGTCACCATCTCCTTTGGTGACGTCACGGAGGTAAAATGTTACATTTTTTTATTTCTGTGTGTACATAATCGATTAAGCAAATGCACAAATCATATCCAGAATGTTGTCGGTATTTTAGAAAAAAATATAGTCTCATTCTATATTCAAAATCTTCGCACACAACCACCTGCTCATATATAACAGAGCGACTAAATAACTTTGCCAACCAATTAACCTGCAATATCTTGAACAGCTGGCGCAGTATATACTGTTCCCGTAATAACTTCTGCCGGTCGCGGTTGGGGTTCTCCACCACCAGGTCGAGCGCCTTCGTCTTGTTCGGCTCGTTCTCGAACCCCGCTATGAAGTACACTATGTCCTGGAGTAGACATGTCAGGGCCCTGGATGTTGGGACGATTGATTATGTCATTATTTCATGACTTATCAACGTTAAGCGTGAATTGGAATTGTTTTGCGCAGTGGTCTTATAAAAGGAATATATTGGGACTCTCTTTAGCAATACAATGATGAAAAATAACTCTCACTCTAACCGTCCGGTAGACACGATATGATCGGACTGAAAATGTAAGGCCAACCTACAATGAAACGATGTAGTGTTTAAGTACTCTGCGGCAGCACCGTTTTTATATTTCTTTGAAAAGTAATTCGACGGCAAAACCAGCAGCTAGCGTAAACGACACAAAACATTGTTTTAGTCTATCAAAACCTTGAAAATAGTTTTAGATTAGAAGCCACATTTTTAAGTAAAATTAAAGTTCGATTACAACACAATTTATCACATTAAAAATCATTTTATTTAGATTTAATCCATATAACACAAACGTGCGTCCGAACTAACTTCATCTCGTTATGCTCGATGCTCCCGTGGTGCAGCTTGGCGGAGAGCGCGGAGAGCACCTTGCACGCGTCGTTCGCGAAGTCCAGGTCGCGCACCTCGCTGGGTGACACCGAGATCAGAGCGAACGCTTCCTTGTCCTCTTTCACTAGTGAACACCCCACCTGGGTCAGAATAAAAAATATTACCAGCCGCCGGGCAACGACTTATAAAAGGTAAAAGGTCATAGGACATAGACAACAGTCTGACAACAGTACATTAAAGCTACCTGTCCACCGGAGCGGAGCGAGGGCAGCGGAGCGAAGAATGGAGAAATATTAACCAATAGCTGGCTCACAACCCGGTCCACTGGCGCTGAGCGGAGATTTTATGCAATTTTATTGATTAATTTTCTCTGTTTCACCGCTGCGCTGCCTCGCTCCGCTCCGGTAGACAGGCAGCCTAAAGTTCGACGTCAAATAAACAATTCTTTGTGATACTGTGTATATGTTTGCATACCTTGGACATAACTGGTTTTTCTTCCTCCTTATCAATGGGTATCGCTGTCGAATGTACCCAAGTGTGTGTGCATAGATGTTGTAGCCTGAAATAGACATAATCATATTAATTTATTTGAATAAACGGCCGCGCACTGGCTGCCTATGTCTTCTTATATGTTCTTGATCAAATTCGAATGTAATTAGGTTTCTTTTGTAAATGTTTACTCGCTTTTGACAGCTTGAATTGATCACAAGCAAACAGTGCTTTATTTCATTTAAATCTTTGTTACAACTTAATATACCAGTGAGAACTTTAAGCCTATAGTTTTAAGATACACAACCACAAATACCATAATATTATACCATGAACAATGAAAATCAGCAAGTAACAACAAAGTGGCGCCATCTATCCGTGTTTACCGTACGTAGCTGCTCTGCGGCACGGGCGCGTCCGAGTGCGTCATGGTGGTGGGGTCCAGCTCGAATAATGTCGCGATCTCGGATGAATGTGGAACCGATACTAGCTGGTACGCCGGTTCGCCCGGCTCTAGGGGAGCGTCTCTGGAACAAACACAACTCAATGAACTTTCGTTGAATTGATGAATTTTTTATTCTGCAAACATTTTGCGAAGGTTGGGTAGCTTTTTGAATGAAAATACACATTAGCATGTATACGTAATTACTCGTAGATTGATACAAAATAGATTAATTTTTAGATTGTTTTTTTACTGAGTAAGTAGCTGATGTTGGGGCAGTTTTCCTTAACAGATACTTTTGAATAATTTAAATGTTTAAGTAAATGTAATAATTTGTTACTGAACTTACTGCGGCCTGACGCAGGCTTCGGCAGCCAAGTAATGTCCCGTCGCCAAGTGTTTGAACCGGAAGATGGAGTTCCAATGGCCGGCGCCGCCGCGACATGGGTCGTGTTGGACTACCTGCCGATATGCCAATAACATTATTATATCAGGATACCTTCTTATTTATACACTTGATGATGATGCCTCTTCAGAAATGAACTAAAACTTAAACACTTATTTTTGGTTACAGAAATTCAAAATCAATGAGGTTTTTACCTTGGTACCTTGGGATAAAATTGTTTAATTATAGTCGGCACAATCTTAAGATTCCGATATGACGTCTGTCATGTACGAACACAAACTAACCTTGTATGGACGTCTTCAACTTACTTATTACGGAAATATATTTTTTTAATTTGAACCGCTGGTAATGATACTATAAAGTATATTTCGTAGTGAATGATAGGTCACTTTGGTTAAATTATGCAATGCACTATATTTACTGTGCATATACAGTACACAGTTTATATTTATTATCAATGTAGCTTTATAAGTAGGTACATAATGTACTTGTGAATCCACCTCCTCTTCGCTTTGGAAAATTGTTTTTATGTTTACAGATAATAAACACTTATTCCCATTTTTGCAACATATTTAATTGGTACATCGCTTCTATTGCTCGTAGCATGATGTTATAAAATTGCCCACTTTGTTAAATATTTTAATTAGGCATTAGTCCGTAATATTAAACGCAAGTAACTAGCGGGTTAAACGAATTGGAGTAATATTGTTTACTTACTACGAGTATTTAAATAGGTACTTACTTACTTATACGTACTTACATAGGTAAATACTAGAAATTCTGGCGAAATATGTAAACCATCCCTGCTTGTTTTTTATTTGTGTTATTTATAAATTGTTTAAATAATTTTATTTTATTTTAATCAGTTTATATCATAAATTGTGTAAAATTGAACAAATATTTAAGACGTCACTACAATGTTTTATAAGGAGGCTGAATTTATAGTTATGTGACCTCTTGAAACAATTTATGAATCGACCATAATCGATACATTACTATAATCGAAAGTATGTGCTACCATGTCACACCCAAAATAAAAATAGTTATAGATTCCTTAATATGTCTAAAGCATTGCGATTTTTCGTAGCTATTATAAATTCCCGATACATACGTTTTTAAGCCTTTTCCACTCAAATCGGATAATTATTAACCGTTTATTAGTTTCTTCGTTTTCACCAAATTAATGAAATTTCCATTTTAATAACTAATATAATTTCCTCACCTTAACTTACTTGTCGAATTGTCTTATTATCTCTTTCGATGTTAATCTCAACGCTACATTATATTATGTTTTTAACTGATTTTAAGAAAACAATCAGAGATCGGTTTATTAATTATCGTTCCGAACTTAATTAACGAAACGATTAGAAAGTCTTATTACTTATAATCGGTTAAATTTATAAATCGGTTTATTTAATGCATCGATTTTTGTTGTACTTCACTATTGTCACTGTGATGACAGCCTTCATATCGGAATCTTATGATTGTGCCGACTATAGCTAATTTTATTAAAAATTTTTTTGTTAAAAATTTTAATTACATAAAAATTCAAAATAATATCTTTATGTAAGTAGGTATTATATCGATAAATATACATATATTATGCACGTCATGTTGGAATCTTTTTTGCAAGAAAAAATAATCTCATTTTAATTCGAGTTTGACGCCCCGACACAATCCCCCTTACTAACAATCAAAACACCCTCTCCACAAACCTCAATCTCCCACAACGCCTTGCTACTGGTGGCAGCGGTGGCGCTGGACCGTCCCGTGGTGCGCAGGAACACGTGCTGCCGCTGGCGGTACTCGTCCATGGTGAGGAACTTCTCCTGCTATCCCCGTTACTAACAAACAAACCACCCACAAACCTCAATCTCCCACAATGCTTTGCTACTGGTGGCAGCGGTGGCGCTTGACCGTCCAGTGGTCCGCAAGAACACGTGCTGCCGCTGGCGGTACTCGTCCATGGTGAAGAAATTCTCCTGCTATCCCCGTTACTAACAAACAAACCACCCACAAACCTCAATCTCCCACAACGCCTTGCTACTGGTGGCAGCGGTGGCGCTGGACCGTCCCGTGGTGCGCAGGAACACGTGCTGCCGCTGCCGGTACTCGTCCATGGTGAGGAACTTCTCCTGCTCGGCGTGGAACAGCCGCACCACGTCGCCGCCCTTCAGGATCTCCTCCTGGTTCTCCTTGTGCTCCAGGAATAGTGTCACTTTCCATGATGATGACGAGTTTACTACGTTCACCTGTGAAGAAGTGCAAATGAGTTTTTGGAAGGATACATAGTAAACTCAACCTTATTTTCATGCCACAAGGCATATTATGTACATAATTATACATATTATACATTTCTAAAAAAGACGAGCAAATTCTAGCAAATATTACCAATTGCGTATGCCAGTGCTGACTGTTGTGAGATGCGTTATGTCGTTGAAAGAAAAACACGCGAATAGACGTTTAGTAACGGCCTATTGGGGCGTTTTCAGCATTCGCTCGAATATTCGGTCTTTCTTAGATCAGTGTTGGTATTTTGGCACACGCGAATCAAAGAATCTGTCTTAATACCTGCGCGTGTTTAGATAGAAAGGGAAAGACTAGTATGTAAATGGTGCATTCCTGTTGGAATGCCGTTTCAAAAAAGCGCTCAATTAAATACAAGAATAGCAAACTAAGTCCCTCAATCAAAAATAACTTATTCTAATCATGTTGATCGTTTTGACGTGTCGACAGCTATCATAATCAACATTCTGCTAAGTTACGGAGAAAAGGTTTCAAAGCCAAACAAGCTAGTGGCCGTATCAGGGGTTCAACGTTTCAAAGAATATGTCAGTCAACTACGTGACGTCATTGCCCGCATTGGATTTTTTACGATATGTAAACTGATCAAAAGTGTGTTAATGGACGTGATTAATATGTTAGGCCTTAATTAGTGCGCCATTAAAATATATACCGAGATAATATCACGAATTATTTTGGAACATAACCTCAATAGGGAATGTGGATATCTTTTTTATTTATATTCCTTGTTTACGTGGTTATACTCTAAATGAAAATATTTGGTTACGTAGCCGGTGATATCGCCTTAACGTCCTGATCAGGTATAAGGTAGAGTTAGCAATTTGTATAGATCATCTATTATTATTATATCATCATATTATGAATGCTGACAACAGCATAAAGCACAACAGGTTATCTTCATAGCGCTTCCAACGAGGCTAATTAGTGTATGCGCTGGAGTGCCACAAGTAGTACAAGCAGTAGGCATTTAACCACGCTATCGTAGGGTGACCACCCGTAGTACTTTTGAAGACCCGTTACTCCTTTGAACACATAGAAGAAGAATATGGGTCACATAGAAGAAGAAGAAAGGAGGATGTAAACTTCTTTCCACTATGTCTACTCGTTCACCCGCTATTACCACGCATAGAACACCCTACCCCCACATACCTCCATACATCCAGCGTTGTCGGGCAGCTCGTGGTTGGCGGACACGTGCAGCACCTGCTGGCCCGCGTTCACCGGGTTCATGATCACCTTGTCGCCCACCACCACGTTGTCGCCTGGGGTACAATGATAACTGACACTAATCTGGTTAACGGTTATGTGGTCAAATGAGTACCTACAACATTTCAAAAATCCTATAATGTGTGGAGCCGGTTACACTTTTTTAGAGGCGACCATCTCAGTCCTCAGGGGTAGCAACGCATCTGTGACCGAATTAGAACGAGACTCATTGAGTCTAGTTCTGGGTCGGTCACAGTTGTCATGGGCGGCAGCGGAAGGTGGTGCTGCATGCTCGTTTGCTATCTTAATTCCATAAAAAAAAATACAAAAAGGACTAACTATATAGCACTAAAAGTCCCTGTCCTAAAAATGAACTGACCAACATTCTTAAAATAACCGTGACCAAAGGAGATGTTTCAAAATGTATGGAGCCCCGGCCACCTCTTTGTACACCATACTCAAAAATGGAGAAACACAATTAAAACAGTTTTCAATCATCCAATTCCTTTAAATTGCTTTAGTTTTATAGGCCATATAGTTCGGAGGACCGACAACCGTTGGGGAAGAACAGAAGAAGGTCCTCGAATGGAGACCGCGTCTTGGAAGAAGGAACATAGGGCGCCCCCCGACCAGGTGGACTGACGACCTGAAGAAGACGGCGGGCATCCGCTGGATTCAACGGGCTCAGGACCGGGTAGAGTGGCGCCAATTAGGGGAGGCCTACGTCCAACAGTGGACATCGAAAGGCTGATGGATGGATGGATGGATGGCTTTAATTTTGTGGTATAACACAAAAATGTACACTTAAAATTGCAACACAAAAACAAAAGTCTGTCATGGCGGTAAGCTGTCATCACACGTCATGTTGGTTAATTTGATAGAAGTTTGACATATGTACCTACAATTCTGTCATTTAAAGTGACAGTAGACAGTTCGTGATCTATGATCAATGACAACTTGGCAAGACGCCATGTTGAAAATTGATAAAAATGAATTATAAATACAAATTTTGTACCAGAAAAGTATGCATTTAACCAATTTATCTTTATTTTTCCCAAATTCCATGAATTTTTCTCGATTTTTCGAGGCACTGTACATATTGTGGGCCGGATTTGAAACATCTCCTTTGCATGCCTTTTAGGTAGAATAAGAGGTAATTTATATTTTAAACACCTTGTAAAACCTTATTCGGTGCAAATAAAGAAATTCTATTCTATTCTAAACACTACTCCCGATTTGAGTTGTTCCGAGTCGCTTACAGTTCAGTTGTCATGAAGAGCGGAAGAACGGTGCTGCATGCTCGTTTGCTTCCTTAAGACCATAAAACATCCTCATAAAAACATCATAGGCTCAACAAGTCTTAATCCATTACACCACACTGGACTTGTTTACGTCATAAGAAGATTATTTTATTTATTTATTTCACTTTATTGTTTGTGAGTATACCAAAACACATTATGCTCAAAACAATTACAACATAGGACATACACAATACAAAAGGCGGCCTTATCGCTACATAGCGATCTCTTCCAGGCAACCCAAGGTTTAGGAAAGTAATACATATATAGACAAGTAGAAGGGGTAGAGGTATACACATCAAGGAAGAGAATTCAAACTTAAACTTAATACATACAATTATACATACTATTATGAGCTGTGAAGGACTATGTTTACAAGTGATTATATGAGAAGTGATTATATAAGAGATTATATGCTGTAGGTAGGCGTGACGTCAGTGGGGTTTCTTACTTACCGGTGGACCGCAGCTTGTAAAAGGGTATGACGTAGAACCAAGATCCCTCGTTGCCATTGGCGTCCAGGTGTACACGCATCGCATTTTTCTCCAACAACGCAGGCAGCCTTTTGTTTACCTTTTGGAGAAGAAAGGTTAAATGAATTCATATATTTATTGGATTATTGGGTAGTTAGTGTACCTACCCATGACATTGTGAGAAGAGATCTGTGCCCAGCAGTAGGACAGTTATGACTTGGGTTGAGGATGCACCAGGTAAGTGTTTTGGCAAATCTTTTTTATTATTATTATTACTTATTATTACGTTTAAAAATAAATAGAACTTACCTTTAGTCGATTTAAAGAAAACTTAACTTGGAAGTTGAAAAATGAAACTTACTAGACAACCTCGGAATTAAAAGCAACATGCTCGACTGCCTCGAGTCTCCCAGACTGTACTTAAGAGAGTTTTACCACATTCTTTAAGGATGTGTGAACACTTGCAATTTAAAAGTTTTCTTTTTATTTTAAACTGATGTTGACCGCACTAAGTGCATAGACATTAAAGTTTTTCATGGCTGTAATAACTTAACCCTAACATTGCACTTAAAAATTAAGATGATAACTGTGCTAGAACAAAAGCCAAGTACAATGCGCCTACTATCAATATTAAATATAAATATCATTAGATATTATTAATACCTCCCGTAAATCTTAAATTTTTACCGTGTCTGTGTTGAGAACCAAATGCAGCATGATAAACTTGAACAAAAGAAACTCTACGCAAGCACTATGAATACATTTTTACTGAAAATTATAAACATCACAAATCCATCCGCCATTGACTATTGGTTATTCTGGTAGATAGTAAAACAAAAGGAAAACAAAACCATAACGTATTGGTACTCACGGTGAGGTACTTGTTGGAATTGACGTGCAGCAGCTGCACGACGCTGCCGTACTGCACCACGGTGCCCAGCAGCTTCTTGTTCTCCAGCTCGTTCACAAACCATAACGTATTGGTACTCACGGTGAGGTACTTGTTGGACTTGACGTGCAGCAGCTGCACGACGCTGCCGTACTGCACCACGGTGCCCAGCAGCTTCTTGTTCTCCAGCTCGTTCACAAACCATAACGTATTGGTACTCACGGTGAGGTACTTGTTGGACTTGACGTGCAGCAGCTGCACGACGCTGCCGTACTGCACCACGGTGCCCAGCAGCTTCTTGTTCTCCAGCTCGTTCACAAACCATAACGTATTGGTACTCACGGTGAGGTACTTGTTGGACTTGACGTGCAGCAGCTGCACGACGCTGCCGTACTGCACCACGGTGCCCAGCAGCTTCTTGTTCTCCAGCTCGTTCACAAACCATAACGTATTGGTACTCACGGTGAGGTACTTGTTGGACTTGACGTGCAGCAGCTGCACGACGCTGCCGTACTGCACCACGGTGCCCAGCAGCTTCTTGTTCTCCAGCTCATTCTGCTTCTTCTCTATCTCCGCCGCGTGCTGCGAACACACCATGGACCCGTACATTACGCTTTGTGACATCACACGAATAGTTCTCAAATACAAATATAAATATTGCTACACGTAGACCCACCAGACATAGTTAGATATAACTCTGATGTTGTACGAGAGAAGACCCGGCTTATATTTCACACTCTCACACATTTAAGTAAAAAAAATCTTCAATAATAGAACCTATGTATCACCAAACCAAAAATGTTTTGGTGGATTTTGACTTTTTTCACATTTTTTTCTATTAGTAGGTACCTCTACCTACTACCTATTTTGAATTTGAACTGTCAGCGCTTAATCAGCTATAGTTAAATGCGTCGACTGTGCAACAGTTATATTTCGTATTTAGGTTGAAAAGAATTCACATATGACTCCATACACCACCCTCCATTTACCACCCAGTGGTGCAGCTATGGTAAATAATGATATCATAACCACAAAAAAGTACCAATTTTCATTCCTTTACGTGAATAACTCACACATAGTATGGTATTTATGAAAAACGAAACGTTATTCATTTTCAGACAAAGAAGCTTTAAATAAGTATTTCAGTAGACACTTAGCTCCTTTAAAATACGAAATACATTTTCCCAGAGGCTTTATGTGAAACATTACTATCTCATTACATTGCTACGTGATTCATAATAGATTAAATTTAAAAAGTTAGTAGGCAAATCTCCATTCCACGCCGAGCAAAACGCGCGCGTAATGGATGGTATGAAATAAAGAAAAACTAACAATAATAATATAGGTTAAGATGAAAGCGGCATTCGTCATCATAATTTTATTTCCATACATAAAAATATGAGTCGTTCTCGTTCGTTAGATAAACAGTTGCAGTATCAGATAGAGGCGTTCCCGAGTAGGGTTGCCAGTTGCCATCTCGCAATTTTATGATTTTAACAAAAACAAGACCGATTTCCATGTCAACATGTTATGTAATTACTACATTTAAATTTTGTTTTGATTAGAAGTTACAATTCAATTGTTTTTGAGATCGATAAAAATAAATTTAATGTAATCTTGGGTCATTTTACAGTTCTCCTTAGATTTTTTTTCAATATCTGTACAAATAAAGCTGGATAGACTGCCAAAAGTCCGACGAAATCCAAACATTTGACAACCCTATTCGCTAGTTAAATCACGCCGAGAGAATCTGCGCTCGTTCAAACGACCCATTTAATTGATAAATAGAACTATTAAGGAGATAAGAATGCTTTGAATTTCCTTCGATAATAGATTCATAATTGAATTATTAATCTCCCTGTTGGTTTCGAAATGCCTATAGGTATTCATTTATAAAAAGAAATATTTTTAGATTCAATAATGCGGCCATCCATTCTTGGCCATGTTTAGCTACTACATGATTCGGATGTGACTGACCATTAAGCGACCAAAACACTCATAACGTTCAAATTTCTGCAGAAAAAGTGTCATTTTTAGCCTTTCAGTCACTTACTGGAACGCATCCTTACTGCCAATGCTTCGCCAATGCCTAGCCTAGGTGGTTGAACAAACTTTGCCCGTGGTAGTACCACCGCGCGCAATGGCACCTTAGTACAGAACCTTAGTACTACTTTTCCCTTTTACTTTACTTTACTTTTACCGTGTAATAATTGTTATAACAATAATTATGTTTCGGTTAGAAAACGTGAGGAACAGGCACTTCTCTTATTAAAGGGTAGCAACACTCCCAATACTCCTATAGACCTATTGACGACCCGGATGGCGCAATGGTTAACACGCCGGATCGCTGTTCCGAGGGTCCTGGGTTCGATTCCCAGCGAGGTGGAAATTTGAATGATGAGTTTGAATTTCCGTTCTCGGTCTGGGTGTGTGTCCTTGTCTTGTGTGTTGTCCATGGTACCCACGATACAGGGAATCCTAGTGTGGGGCTATGAGTGTGAAGCGTTATTTATTTATTTATTTTATTAATCGTTTAAATTATTTAAATGACCAACTTGCTAACTACTAACAGAACATTTATTTACTAACCATTCTTGACCCGATTCGAGTATACTGTGTCATACTCATAGCTGTTATGTACAGCAGTGTAAAAGTCGTGCTGCAAGCTCGTTTGCTACCTAAAGACCCTAAAAATCTTTTACCTTCATAAGCATCACCTGCACCGGCGCGGCAGAAGTAGTGTTTCCAACCTAAATCTAAATATTTGTATGAAAACAAGCGGAAACCTCGCTAGTTTCATTTTTATGGTCCGAAACACGCGAAAAATTGGGGCTTCGCTGAAAAGCTGTAGAAATGTTCTGTTGGAGCTGCGATAATTCATATTTCTAGAGCTGAGACCCGCTCTACATTCGAATTTCGACCTTAGTTCAATTTGTCAAAAGCTACCTTCATATTGACTGTGTGAATGCCCACATCTTCTGTAATAAACGTTTTTGTAAGAAACCTTAATCTTTAATAGATCGAAGGTACATACATACAACAGCATAAAATGTAGTTTTCTGCACTTCACCTAAGTGCGATGTTCTTAAAAAAAAAGAGTGAACATACCTACAGACCTACATATACCTACTAAATACGTACTTTCATTTATAGATAATTATGTATACTTGTGGACATTCAGACATTTCACTGTCGTAATGATATTAGAAGTAGGTACGTTACGTTAATTATAATGTAATATAATACTTATCTCTGGACTGTCAGAGCATTTGATAGTCAGATGATATTTTAATAAACTTGTATTATTCAGGGCGCTACCAAAATGCCATGGCGCCATCGCCGCCTATTTTAGTTATTTCAGCAATTGGCAATACATACATATACTTACTCGCAACTATTGGTGTCGTTACAATGTCTCGCGCAGCTCTTAAAAATTAATTTGAATACAACTTGCGACCCAATCAGAACAAAATAGTAACAATCACTAACTGGCTTATTACTAGGATTAATATTAATTGAAGCGAAGGTGTAATTTGAGATTAGTCAAGTATTTGTAAAAGCCAACCTCTAAATTAACTTCATTTAAATTATCTTCATATGGATATTACTCCTAATTGTATGTGTCTACTATTGCACTATATCTACTCTCTCAATTTAAGGATACTATGATAGTTAGTGCAGTCACTCTAGTTAGTTATTGTTTATACGTTTCTGCTGGTTCATACGTTTCTAATGTTATTTTAAGAATATAATTTAAGGAAATAGATACTTTGTTCTAAATTAAGTATCATAGTAGAACATTAAAAAATATTTCAATTACGCAAAAAGAGGTTCATGTATTATAACTCTGACGTCTTCGCAATAGGCCATTACATTGGCAATAGTTTAATGGGAGCAGATTGCATCCAATACATTATAGAACCGCACTCTTCCGATATTATTTAACGTACCACTTTAATAGGTTTACGACCCCATTATCGTTTTGATCATAATTTCAAATTTAAAATACCTATTACGAATTGATAAAAATAGATGCAAGAACTGTTAGTTGCCAAGCGTCCGGATAAAGCCGGACAGTTTAGACTTTTTAAGTGCGTGTCCGGCCAAAATAAATGGTATCCGGCTTTTTCCTCTTACGCTATAATAAATATCTTAACAATGAAAGTATTTAAAACAGGGAAATTAATCAAATTAAATTCATAGCGCACGTACATAGATTTTCGTTAAACGTAAAAAATCTTAGTAACCATTAGTAACTAAAAAGATAGTTGAATATTATTTAACATCATCAAAAAAAATAGCACAATACAACACGATAAACCCAATATGAAACCAGCAAAATAGAAAATCCTATATACATATTAATAAAGTTGCACATAAATGATAGTTAATAATTACATAAGTAAGTATATTGAATGTCTATCAACCGTAGGTATGGGAAACCCGAGTTAAAATTAAGCACATTAATTAACTATCAAAGCTTCGACGACTGAAAACATCGTAAAGAAACTTTAATATTTGCAAGTTTTGCGCGATATACATTTATAGAGTCTCTACAAATGGAAAACCATAGAATAAACCCAAACGCAGAGGTTGGTGAAAATTGAAGATTACGAAAGAATTAAACTTAAGACTTCATCTTCATTAGGATGAGCGGAAAATGAATGGACTAATAATCCCATTAACGTTATTCGTGTCCCTCATAGCGTTGAAATTTCACAAACTAAAAAATTTATTGTTATACTAATGACCAATCTGTGGATTTCACTATGATTTAAAACTTAATTATTGAAATAGCCATTTTCCTGCTCTTTTCGCAATGTAGTTTATTATTATAATAACTAAGTAAATGCGTCCAGGGCCGCCGTTAGCTGTATGGGCGCCTGCGTGCAAAAGCCTTTTGCACCCAACCGTGGTCGATTTGCCGCCCCCCATGGGTGACGCCCGCGTGTGGTCCACGGTTTGCACTTTGCACGCCCAATTCCGGCTGACCTGAAGTATACCACCTATGTGTACCAAGTCTACATCTCCATTGGTCATCCTTAGAGCTTTCCAGGGCTCTTTAGCTTACCAAATTTCACCTCACATGTGAAATCTTGTGGCCTCACTCGCAGATGCCCAATAGGGGGCACCCTACCGTAGAGTACTCACATGCAACCGCTTCAGTAGTCCTGTGTCGGTGTCCGCGTTGGCGTTGGCTGACTGCTTGGCCGTGTTCCAGAACTGCTTCTGGGCGGAGTACCGGTTCATGGGACATATCTTGAACAGGCAGTCTGCAATATAATGTGCCGTTTTATTTAAGGTTGAGTGCGGTGTTTAAATATGTATCTATAGCGTTGCCAGGCCCTTTGATACTTCTAATACCCAAAATATTGAAAGTGTTCGGCCTTTTTACCCAAATGTTTAAGCGACCTAGCAACCCTAAGTAGTGGCAACCCTATATAGTGGACATTTCGATAAAAATGTAGAAGTTAGTTTTTTAGTCAAAGAACATACTTCATATTTAACAAGACTATAATATAAAGAAATACTATAATATAAAGAATATAGGTAATAACACAGACATATATTATAGTTACTATGTCTGTGGGTAATAATATATGTTTCTTTTCTTTTGATTTTATTAAATTGTATAAAGTAATGTAAAAAAATGAATTCAATTTGATTAACTTTATTTCGATATGTACTTATTTAAACATAGGTAGGTACTTAAATCGTGACAAATACGTGACTTGACGTGACAAATATGTACCTCCTACTTGCGTAGTGTAGTTGCGTAGTACATTCTGACCTGCTTGAATTAATCTGTCAAAGTTTAATCAAAGTCGGCAATCACAAAGCGAATCCCTATGATTAACCCTAAGCGAAAGGGGATCGCAATTAAATTAAAAGGCCGATTCATCTTCTATCCCTGGCATGGCCTTGAAAAATAACTGAAAAGTTTATTACAACATCTTTTGCTGAATCTCTTTTCTGCCAACGAAATTTTTATTGCCAGGTTTTACAATTGATAATTTCTGTAACACAACTGTAAGTTCATAATATAATGCTTATGTAGGTACAAACACACTCTCTCCATTAACACTTAATAAAAATTTATTGTACCTATATTCACGCGCAAATTACAAAAATTTTACAAAAATAAAGAAACGGTACTAATTTGGCTTTCTTATCAAATCAAAGTCCAATCACCTAACTCCAATAACCCAAAAATACTTAAAAATTATTATTGTACGTGGCCACTCGTAATCAAGGACTCGGGTCACAGCGTAACGAACTCTCATGCAGTTCGACGATAGACGCTTCTAGACAGGCCAAGGTGTGGACTAGTGAGGAGCGAAGATAAATTCCCGCATCTTTTAAGCGTTTTTAGGAAAATGCGTTGCGTAGAGCGTTCGTTGATTGCAAAACTATCAAATTGCGACCCGCGGCCGGTATATTTTAAACTACGGAGGTAAAAGATGTGTAAAACGGTATTGCACGCGGACGCTCATATAGACAGGTGTGATCCTGATGGTGCCCTTGTGCGGCCCTTAGCCAGAAAAGAGTGACGACCGCTGATATACACCATCAAAGCGTGAACCAAGCGCAGAGTCCTTAGCATGTTCACTGCTTCCTTTGGCCACGAAAGGTCAGTGGCCAATTTACGTGGAGCCTTAGGTGAGCCTTAAAATAATATGTCAGCAATGAAATTGTGGAAGCCCTCATAGATCGGGGGCTTACATCGATACTAATAAATAGACATGTTAAGAAACAGAGAGCGTCGGTCTCGACTCTCGATATTATCCCCGTAAGATTGGGGTTGAAGATAGGTTTAAATTTAAGCCAACAATACTTTAAAATTACACCCTCCATGATTGCTTGATGTTAATCTCAGTTTCACACACCCATATAAAGCTAGTTCCCAACTTTCCCAATTCAGAACTATGTTAATGCCAAATTTAATTATTAATTGAAAGGGTCGAAACTGCACTTACCTCTGAACTTTTTGGGCGGATCCGTGAGGTCGCCGGCCTCCGGGCAAACGACGCACCTGTCATCTACCAACCTGGAGGCAAAACGAGCGACATGTAAAACGCGATTAGGGATTTAATTAAGAGTTGAAGATCTGAGAGGAAAATGAGCGACACGTGAAACTCGATAAGGGATTTAAATATAGTAGGCATACTTGCTAGAATAATAGGTGGGGTATCTACGTCGCTTCGTTCACAATTGCGAAATCTCCCTCCCTGCGTGGGTAGAATTGTCGAGGAAGCTTTGTAATAAAATTGATTAATTAGGGCTTTTATCATTTTATGACAATGTCTTTGTATTAATTCATTAGTCATACTATTGACTATAGGGTTTGGGTAGGGTACAAGTACAACGTATTTTGTTATTTATGGCAATGGGTGTAGAAAACAGCTATTAATTTAAAAACTCTCAAATTGGCTTGTAGTCGAATTTTAGAATAAGCTTTTATTTTAAAGATTTCTTCTCCGCCAGATATTTTGCGCTATCAGAGACGTGAATTCCAACCAATCATAGCATTCACGATTACGTACAGTGCCACAAACTTATCTGACCCGGTAAGAGGGGCGCTACTGTCACTGTCTTTATCTGACAACAGTATAACATTTGCATTATTTCCAATTTTGGCCACCGGGTCAGATAAGTTCACACTGTACCTTCGTAGCTTAGCTAACATCTACGCCTCGTAGCAGCACAGCTGCATGGCATATCTCTGATGTAAGAGCAGTATAGATGTAGCATACACTGATAAATCTATGAGTTACACCAAAGATCAATAACCCATCGCTGTAGTACGTCACAAATATACAGATCTGTTAACAACATAGATGTAGCATACACTATAATAAATCTATGGTTAACAATGTATCCAAAGCACTCACCCTAAAGTACTGAGGAAGCCGGACACGGTGCCCTCTGCGTACAGGGAGACGATGTCCCCCAGGTGCAGGAAGCTGTCCCCCATCGTGGCGCCTTACCCCCACCATGCAACAACACCTGTAAGTATCACCAAGTATTACATCTTGCACATTAAATTTGTATCTTACTTCGTCGTACCTCAAGAGAAAAATATGCTGGTTCATTTTAGGTTTTAGTTCTCTACAGGTACCTCAACAGGCTACGAGGATAATTCTGAATTAATTACTAGGAGCAATAATTTCTTAAGGGTATTTATACTTCGCTTAATCCTTTCAGCAATTCGCTGCAACAGTGGTCGAATGTGCTCTAGCCCGAATCTGTTATGAGTTATGAGTTTATGAGCAAAGCCGTGCCTTGTAGTCATTGTAGTCATGAAAGGGTTGAAGCCATTAATTAAATCATTACTTCAGCATATAAAAATAGAATGTGTTATTACTTTACCAGTGATAAAATCAGACAGACCAGTGATGATACATAAATGTAGCCAATGTAGGTTCGTTCACTCAAATTGAACCACCGAAAATGAACGTGTTACTTTGCAACAATTCAAAACTGTCAACAATGTTGTACTGTGATAATACACACGGCCCGACTCCACGGTGACATAATTATTATGTACGAGTACATACTGAGAGGGACATTTTAGCAAACTGTATTATCGCACGACTGCCACGCGCCCGGCATAAAGTCCGAAACGGAAATGAATCCATTAATATTTCCATATCAATGTTATTTGTTGAACAAAAATACTTCCAAATATTGTAATCTTTTAATCATGCGATATTCAAACCCATGGCAGTTTCGTTCCGCAGGTAAAAGAGGATTTTTTTATGAACCTAGTATGAAAACAAGAAACAAAATTAACAATTAATTTTACAAGTAGGTATAAAATCGGACAGTTACTTCCCTTTACATTTGATGCAAAAAATAAAAAATAAAGTGCTGGAGTGCCCTAGTTTGCAATATTTAAATCCTACCCTTAAACCCATTTTACAATTTAATCGAAAGTTAATAACACTTGTATAACCTCAAACAGTAATTCTTTCTATTTGTTTATATCTTTCTATTTATTAATAATTTGTAGTCGTCAATTACACAGATAATTATGGTATTTAATTATTTATTCATTAATGTTGGGCTATAAGTATCGGCGCTGAAAGTACGAGATTGTAACAGTACCGAGGCGAACGGTGGTAGGTGGTACTACCAATACCAACAATATTATAGGCTACACAGTCTACACACTCATAGGTCCACACAACGATTTGTACTTAGTATGTACTGTATGTGTACTTAGTATCGAATATTGTTAACAATGACAAGTCATGGCCGTTCTACCGTTTGCTACCACATAATAATACAAATGAAGTTATTACGCGGTGTAATAGCCGTAACAAATCTCGAAGAATGATGCTCCACGCCGTCCCACGTATACTCCGTTAGGGTTTGATATACAATTTGTTAAAATTACAACCCACACAATTACCAGCTTTCCGCTCATGTGATTAAGGTTCATTGAAGATGGACGGCGAGAATTTAAAATGCCCTAAGTACATTTTGCCTACAAGCTGAATTGGACCGTGAGTACACGTAATGAATTTGATTTTACCGAGGAGTGGCAATTCCCTATGCTTGACGACTCAATTATAGCGACTGATACGTCAGTTTTCATTTTAAAAACGGACAGCCAGCTTATAAACGAAAAATCTCCACTCGTTTATCATACGTCAACAAACAAACAAATCGTTTGAAGTAGTTTTAGAATAGTTTGAAGTAGTTTTGCCAATATTTGCGAGACATCGCTTATTTTTAGGGTTTGGTGCGTCTGGAAAACCGAACAGTTAAATGTATACGTACTTATGTTTCTGTAATGGCAGAATCATTAGGAAGTGGTGAGATAATGATGTGGTGAAGCTTTGAAGTGTGGTGAAAGAGAGAAGAGGGGAAAATATGAGTGAGGTGAGGAGGGAGTCTCCAAATGTTTCCGGTCAGCGAACAGGACATCTTCGAGAATAGAAAGATTATTATCAATAAAACGAGGAAAGAGAGCTTGATTTGTCAAAGTTTTCATTGAATTATGTATACTTAAGGTATACTTATTGTTTTAAAAAGTTAGGCATGTAAGTATTTTGCTTCCAGTTATTTTATTTGTTTGAGTTAAATTTCTCCAAACCCACTGATGGTTTATTTTTTTTGACTAATAAATACTTACTATAGCACAAATTAGGTATCTTTATACTATTTTTATAATTTGGTTTTATAATAACGGAAACGGTTACAGTAAAAATTTTAAAAGCCGCATCCTACTATTTTTTTAACAGAATAAATAACATTCTAAATTTCAATAATTTAGATTTCTGGATAATGTGGGACTGAACTTTTTATAATCCAGCCGTCTTGTGAAAAACCGTATGTATTGTTTATACTGTCAGTCATGGCTATCAAGCAAGGTGAACAATGTAACAACAGCTTACAAATCTTTGATTATATATATACACCGTGTATACATATAATCAAAGTTACAAATGTTCGTCTGTTTTTGTTTTATTGCGGACCGAAACAATTTATAACCAACTCGTTGTAATTATTCTGAAATAAATTGAAACTGCAGCGAATTAAATTTTGCATGTGCCAAACGGCAACCACACATTGCTGTTAAGAGAGTTAGTTATTGCACTTACACCAAACGACCATGCTTTTCGGATACAAGGGTCCTCACACTAAGTAATTTATCTATCCCCTGTTGGCTGCAACATTTACCTATGCAGATCAATGGACGAGCTTGCTCCAGAATTCTCCTGTTACAAATCAGTGAGTGGCGCCAATAGTGAAAGGTCTATGTACAGCAGTGGACTTCGAACTAATAAATTTAATGATATCCAAGAATGAGAAGAAAAGAAGAAGAAAGAGAAAAGATTGAAAACAAAAATACAGATGAGTCTTTTTCAATTACCCTGCAATGACGCATTAAGGGCTCTTTTAGTGTCATGCGGATTTGCTCCCGCACGCGGGATTGGCCCGCATGCGTAGCTCCCGCAAAGAACAATTTCATATATGAATTTACTATAAAGCGTGAAAAACGCACGCGGGACGCGGGGCGTTGTGCGGGGCGTCATCCCGCAGCGGGGCATCCGCATGCGTGAGCGTCCGTACAACTTTACCTCCTCTCTCAACTTTACCTTCTCCGACCTAATATACAGTAATCTGTGAACTTTACTGCCCATTTTAGTGTCGGACGGGGCGCACGCACCGTATTGTACTAATCGTCTACGCAACCCGTTACGCAACCCGCAGAAGACTGAAACTTAAACTGCGTATGATCCGCAGCGTGAAATTTCACGCATGCGGGCCAATCCCGCATGCGTGAGCAAATCCGCATGACACTAAAAGCGCCCTAACACCATTTATGAGGTACCACATCACTTTCATGAGTGACAGATAAGAATCCAGAGTGTTTGGCTGGGCACCCACATTCGCGCGAATACGCGAACCCCAAGTGTAGGATGGCCATTGCAAATGACAATCGAAGTTTTTGACACATTCGTCATTGGTCGCATATCAAAGCGCGCGAACTTCGCAAATTCGCGTAATTCCCATACATTCGTGTAAACGTTCGCGCTTGTGACGTCAAGTCTATGTAGTAACGCCTACAAAGTTAAGTATAATTGCATGTCATTCACATTTTTGAGAAGACCCCATATCATACAGTAAAATTGTAAAAACGTTTCGATCGATAATATTATACCTTTTTGCTTTAGATAATATTTGCCTGACCTATATTCAGTACAAACTTTACATCTGGGTCATTATTACATAGGACGACATATAACACTCCTTGTTGTGCAAGGCCAGTACATCTATTTCAGACCAGTTTAGAACAATTACGTTTACACAGAGTATAATAAAATAAACCTGTATATATAATGCAAATATTAAAGAACATGATCACAAAATTATAGACGAATAGGAATAAAGACTAAAATAGCTTGTATGTCATAGAATTTTAAACAACCAAATGGCGAAGAGTCCCGTTTAATTATAGAAAAAACAATAAAATCCTTCTTACCTTCAAACTAAAGCAATAAACCCATCCTTAGTAATATTCCACCAACTTCATCAGAAGTTTCAGCATATCACACACGAAGTAAAACATATGAAGCACTATTCTATACCACAGTCGCCTCAAGTCTATAGAGTAGTAACTGAACACTAGCACGAATATGACTACCGCGCAGTACCATAATACCTTACGATTTTCACATATAACCATTCCTCCCTTCTCCCTCCCTGCCTTCACGCTAGAATAGTATGTATGACGGGCCCATAGGGACTATATTCCTATAATGTTACTAGGCTAGATATAAATTAAGTACTCCTCAACTTCAACAGGTTAGAAACACAGTTCGATAAACGAAATTGCCCAGGCTTACGCTTTCAGAACTTTTTCATGAACAGTAATGCCGGTAAAACGTCGGACTTATCGATTAACATAAATACTATGTTACGGTTTATGTATGCAGTATGCTAAACAAAAGATAAATGTACGACACTAATGACGACACTATTCCCCATCACAACTCACTATCTCGTTATTCAAATTCGTAGTACATTACGCGTCACGACCCATGCAGTCATGGCACTTTTATCGCGATATTTCGTCGTCACTGGCTGAAATCCGTTTTGAAACTGTATTCTATCTACGATTATTTATGCATTCGTAGACAAACAATGCAGATTAAAAAGAAAAAAAGCTGAATGAATTCTTTAGAAATCTGAACGCTGATTCAACGATGGAGTTTATTTTTCGTTTCAACTATTCAGCCAACATAAAACCGGCCATTTGATGACAAGTATTATCTCATACTAGCTTCCCCCTGGGCGTTCAAAGCCAATCAATATGTGGAGGTGCGTTGAGCCTAATCAAGCATTTAACACGGGGCCTTACTTATATATAGATATGCCCTTTGGAGCGTTATTTTCTTTCCAAGAGACCAGGCGGCCTATATAATGCATCTATTCATTTGTTCAAGGTGAAAACCCTTTGTAAATAAACTTATCTGTGGTTACAACTTTTAAAGCAATATTTTGCTGACAAAACATCAAATCCGGCCCCATGATCAAGGATCCTAACGTTAAAAATTTATTACTGATTCAATAAGTCTCAAAACTTTTACAGATACAGGAAACGAAACAGGAAAACGAACACAAACAGCAAACGGACGTAGTCAAATCATCAAAAAGCAACGTGGTATTTATTCGTATTCCCATGGTAACAGCAGACAGACATAGTCTTGTCAACCATGGTCGTAAAACAAAGTCGCGTTACGGAGAGCACAGAGCAAAAAGCATACTGTGAATAATTCCGATTATATCCATAAATCTGGTAAGTTTAACAACTTACATAACTTAGCGTAATCCCTTATGCCATGATTCACCGGGTAGTTACAATTACCCGGGGATGGATTAAACACAATTCACTAAGAAAATTCTTCACCAAATAGCAGCAATGAAATCAGTTTTGGATGGACCTAAGAGGGTATGTGGATATTTCTACCCTCTTTTCATAATCTGGGTTTATATCCTTTTATTTGCCAAACATTTACCTAAACTAATATAAGCCTAAATTAAATTGTTTTCCTCACAAACTGAACATACGACTTTTTCATCAAATCCAAATTAAATACATACTTAATAACTTGTATACATATTTACAGACCCATGTTTGGAATAATCAAGAAGCAGAACAGCTATATCTACATTAAGTTAAAGGCAACAATTTTACAAGAGCCGAAACGTGCACAACATGTCAGTAAACGAAGAAGACATTACTACAACGAATATATTTGAAACCAGGTCGCGTCCCACCTCCTAATAGGGGTTCCCTGTCCTGTGCGTTTAAGCTCGGAGCACTGGAGATAAAAGCTTTCCCATTTCTAGGTCAGCAAACTTGGAAGCTTTAAAATTTACGGTCCAAGTTATCGAGCAGAAAAATCTCTATTCAACTGAATTTTCTTATTTATGTACCATACAAATATATGTAGAAGCAAAGGCGGACTTAATGCTATAACATTTTTTGCCAGTCAAGCTTTGTTTTATAATGACGATGAAAGTACATACAAATAAAAAACAGAATATAGATATGCATAATAATTAATGTTGAGTTGATATAATCCTAATCTCCAACCCAAAGCTATAGACGAGACTCTGAATGAGTAATCTGTGAAATTAACTAACATTTATGTACATATTTGCCACCAACAGCTTGGCCCTGACGATGAAAAACTTTGATCAGCTCATGATTGACTTCATGTGAGCTAAGTTTCGCTGTAAATAACATAATCAACAAATGAAATATGTATGTTTTAAAACATATGAAAACTAAGTCCACTGGACGCTAGATACTATTTCGGTAATGCCATGACATTAAACTAAATCTAAGTAACCTGCCTGCTAGAACCAAGTACGTCAATTATTGACTAATTAGCGACCTAATTCAAAATATTATTTTTCAGTATAAAAAACACAAAATTGAATTCTTTTGAAATTCCGATCTGGAAACCACTAAACGTTTACACAATACAATCAAAAGCGTGAAATTCTTCTGAAGAACTTAAAAGATACTTTACAATTCTTAAAAGGCTTTCAGACGTCTAAAGAATGGCCGTTATTTTCGCGGCTAAACTTTTAAGTGCGACCTAGTTCAAGATAAAAGACATCACAACTTATGTAGCTAAGGAGTACCAAATATCACACGTCACTAACGAAAATTGCACTTTAGCACGGGTTGCGTCCTTCCACACTTCACCAGAGAAGTTGAGGCGTATACTGATGAGCTTTAGAATTCCAAGATCCATAAATACATAGAGGTTCATAAATGATAGCTTACACGGCCTTGCTGTTATTAGTTAATTTTGCCTCAGCTTCGGCTTTATGTTCCTCCCAATGTAACTGTAAGCTCGCGCCGCAATTATGTTGAACGAGAAAACGTTCAAAGCATTTTATTTCCTGCGTTTACAGCTTTGAGCTTATTACATTGTTACACTTAATACATTTAGGTACGTGTAGACATTTTATACCGTCGTTTAGTTCTGACTTTTATACCATTTAATTAGATCGAGATTTCTTGTTACATATTATCACATCATAATCGAAATAAAAAGCTTTACCTTGATGCATTTTGAACCATTTTATGAAAAAAACAAGTTTCCGTGGAATTTCTATGTAAACATCCTTCCGAAAATCGAGCATCAAATAAGAGTACAATAATAACCTGACATTGTAATATTGTCACGAAGATGCGTGCTAATAAGAAGTCCTTGAAAACAATCCGATGTGAAGCTACAGAAAATTCACAACTCATAAGTCTCAATTTAATAAACATATTGCAGATTTTTCATACAAAATTACAAATATAATCAAAGACATTCCTTTGAACAAACTCACACAAACAGAGATGTAAACATTTCAGAACATTCAGATGAATCGTAAAGTGACGTGTTTTGATAACGATCAAACGGTAGACGTGAGGAGGTTGGTGAATGAATGGGGAGTTGAACAATACAAATGTGGACTATTATGATTGACAACGAGCGACATTCTCTGCACAATGAGAGGTACAGTGCGCCCAACTTATCTCTGAAATGGCAAAAATTGGAACTAACGAAAAGTCATTCATAAGTACGTTGTGGTCATTCATCTGTCAGTTACTAGTGTGCAATGATTGGTCAAATGAATGTCAAATGCGTCCGACAGCGCCTCTTTCTTTTCAATCTTAAGTTGGGTTTACTATACAGGAGTTATTTGAGCCTGAGTTAACATTGTAATGCCGCCTCTTCACATAGGCCAACACGTTGGCAAGTGCGCTGGCCCAGCCGCTGGTCCAATGTGTAGAACGGGCGTTGGCGCATTGGCGGTAAGCATTTGAACGTTGACCGGCGCGCTTGCGAGCTTGCCGCGCGGTGTCGGTAACATCAAAGAACACTTGTCGCAAGCTTCTTGCGGCGTATTAACACCTAACCTAACAAAATGGCGTATAATATGAGTAATGAGGAAACTTTTAAATTTATTGAGCTCTATCAGAGTGAAAATTGCCTATGGAAACCAAAAAATAAGTACCATAAAAATAACATTTATCACCCTTTTCTTGTACACATTTACGTAGTAATTATAAGCTGTGAATAAATATACAGCTGCAGCTGTTACCAACTCAACATCCATTTTTTGAATCCATCCGCACATTGGCCCGAACCAAAGCATACTGAACGACCTTCCAATTTGTGGATTAACTCACAAGCACGTTGGCAAGCGCACCGCCAGCGCGTTGGCGAATGCGCTGGCCTATGTGTAGAGGCGGCATAAGAAAGATCGACTTCAAAAGTGATAATAAAGCAAAAAACAAAAAGTGAAAAATATACAAGTAGGTAAGGTAAATTTAAAACAATTATTTTTATTATTGGCGCTCATTCTTAGACTTCATCTATACTTAGCATTAGGTGGAATTTTTTTCAAGAATAAACCTTAAATAAGTGAAAACTCTCAATTTGATGTTTTACTCATTGCGAATGGAACAATTTCTTCGAATGATCATAAAGATACCATTATATCTATAAATCATTCTAAAAGACAAATATGTACACAAAACTCCTCATCTTGTATTGAGTAATTAAACATCCTTTTCTCAGTAAGGTAAACTTTCTTACTTAATTAATATTTAAATTATAATCACGATATTTCATAAATTTTAATTAAAAGTTCCTGCAGTATTATGTTCACCATAGCAGTCTACATATTTTATTATCAAAACTGCTAAAAAATGTACAAGCGAATAACGTCTAGTATTTATAAACTGTGTAGTCAGCCAAAATTGCGCAGTTTTGTACTGGTCAAAATGTCCAGCTTAATAAATTATTTCGAAAAATCAATTTCAATCTGACTTTAACAGTTCGCGCGCTGCCGTAAAAAAGACAAAATGATCATTTAATACGAACCGAATTTTTTATCGACCATAAAAACCTTAACACTCTAATAATCTTGATAAAGACACACTTTATGTTCGGAAGTGAACGAATAAAATCTGGTAACAAGATTTGATATCGATATGGAGGATTTAGACAGATACAGGATTATATAAAGTTAAACAATTGTTTTTGCAAATCATTCAGTTAAGACTGTAGCTCCGATGTCTTTGTTAATTCTTGACTCTAAACCAATGTTTCCTATTTTTGGTATACCTTACTAACTACTAACCAACAAAGTCCTTACATATCCATTTTGGGCTAGATCCTGCTACCTTCCTTAAAATACCAGGAGAGTACTCTAAAGTTTAGTTGTTGATGTGCCAGTTCAGTTGATAAGCGCGTTTTCTTCCTCCAGTCAGCAGTCTTCAAACAGTTGATCGTCCCTAATGTTACTTGTAAAGTTGTTCCACAGTATGTTAGCAAAACTTTAGTAATGTTAGTATAACTTTAGTTTATAAAAGAGAGAAAGTTGTCCGAACTCCGAAGGTTCCATGATTCATTGAAGCTTTCTTATAAGAAAGAGGCGCAGTATCTTTATTGTGCAGTTTGTAACTTGGAAATTTCCTTTTAAACAGTCTTCGAGATTAACGGCTTTTTAGCTTGTTAAATGCCTGTCTTAAAATGGGTGAGAAACTGAGTACAATATGTTTGAAATCTTTTTAAAGTTAAAAGGGAGTGACAGGTCAAGAACTAAGTGCATAGTTTCGTTGAGTTTTTTTATGGAATTAAGGTAGTAAACGAGCAGGCAACACCACCCTTCTGCCGCCGCAAATGACAACTGCAACTGACTTTAGAACACGACTCTATTTAGGGAATGGGATGGTAAATTTAGTAGATGGTGTAAGAATATTAGTTGATTTTTTATTAATAAGTGAAAGGAAAGGGACTGTTAGTGATAGTTAGTCCTGTTAGTTAATGTTAGTAATTGTCCAGTTAGTAATTGTTAGTATGGGTCTCGTTCCAATTTGGTCACAGATGCGTTGCTACCTCTGAGAACTGAGAATTGAGGTGGTCGCCACTAAAAAGGTGAAACCGGCTCCGAGTACACGACGCCCAGTAAAAAAGTAAAAATTAGGTACGTTTTACTCATTTCTTATGCTATCTATCTATTTTGTATAATTTTAATTGCTTTGCGCCAGATTTTCACTTAATTCTACCCATTGTAGACAGACATCATCCCCAGTCAGTGTCGACAACTTAACTCAACTTAGCGTAACAATGTAGACAAGGCAAGATCCACCCTCGTAACCTAGCGGCACACCACCCCGTCCCACCCCAGGCTATATTACATGAGGGCTTAAGTTATTTATGGAGTTATATTAGCTAACTTATAGCGTATCATAACTTTCATAATACAGTTGCTTGTTTGATAAAATGCTTTGGTTTTTGCAAAATTGGCGTCTGACGACTACTTTGCCTAGATTTTTTCTCTCTCTCGTCAAACCCCGTTTTCTTCGCACTGGTTGAGATTACTCAGAATTCAATTCCGTGAATACCATGCATTTGATTTGATTTATCGTAAACAAAGGCCAATGTGTACACCATCAACTGTCAGACGTACTTCAGAGCTTTCTGTCTGATATGGAGGTAATTCGCCAAATATCATATTGTTGTACCAATATTCGTACATTGATATAAATAAACATTTTTCTTTACGTTAAAATTGTCTGTATACAAAAATTAGCAACAGATTGCACTGTACAATTTTTCGCACTGAAAAAAATTGTTAGTCAACAAACACCAACAGACACCAACAATGGAATATTTTCCTTCGGTTAAACATAAATAGCATGACTTTACATTTTAATAATGTTGTATAAAATGCCACAAGAGGCAAGACAATGGCGACGGAACCCAGCTACATTATTACTTCCGATGGCGAAGAATTGAACATAAAAAAGTATATTTTACTTTTAAATTACTTCTCTATTTTATTGTGGAATATCATTTTTTATTTGTTAAAAAAATATGTTAAAAATATTTTAAACCACCCACATCATAAGACATAATTACGTGTGTAAAGGTTCAAGAAAGAGATAAAGCGTTTCCGACTTCCGTTACGTTACGTTACTTTACCATACAACAGTAGATTCGGCAACGTAAGATCTGGTAAGACTCTAACTTTCTTTTTAACCACTTTGCCGAGACTTCCTTTATAGACGTTCATCTATGTTATTTGCACAGGTGAATTTAATCTGTTGAGCCAATAAATCATCG
Organism: Hesperia comma; assembly: GCA_905404135.1. Taxonomy (NCBI): domain Eukaryota; kingdom Metazoa; phylum Arthropoda; class Insecta; order Lepidoptera; family Hesperiidae; genus Hesperia; species Hesperia comma. The sequence goes on from FR990036.1 coordinate 5,972,910, forward strand.
CCCTGACCTTGACTCTTACCTCCCTTTGCGAATCACATGTTTCATACTGAGTAAACATTTATCAATACTTACTTCGTTTCATGACTGACGGATCGGTGGTGCCTTTGACTCCTTATTTCTTATATTACCTTTCTCTGATGGCAATATAGTCACTGGCACTGAACAACGCGACCGTTTACACGAACCACGAGCACCACCGAAACCACGAATATATCAAAAACTTCGCATTTGCGAAGGTCGTTCTACAATTGCGGGTTCGCGAATTCACGCGAATGTGACTATGTGAGTGCGCGGCCTTAGATGACCGGAGGGACAATAGCGAAATGAATATACCGGCCACGGACTAGACCAACCACTGGAAAATCATGACTCGATTCGACAACAAACACTAATCTGCGATTTATTTGGTATCTGCCCCGGTCGAGAATCGAGCCCGGGACCCATCACTGCACAGGAAAAATCCAACTACCACTAGGTCTACTACCAACTAGGCTACAGACTAATTAAAACACTTGATAAGATGCATATTGCATAGCTTATCCTCCACATTTCTCACATAGCGTAAATTTCTGCTCACTTGACTCTTTAGACCTGTCTTTGAGAATAAACAGAGCTTGTAATTGTCCATCCAGTAATACTTCTGCGACCCGGGTAACCGCATTAGACTTCTCTCAGAACACGAGAGAGCGAGTTAACACCACTTATGGTCGTTCTGTGTTCTTTCCACACTAATAGGTAGTAATTATAATGAAGAAAGATTTATATTTTTGAATACCTAATTTTAACAAATAATATTCTATATTATAATAATTTAACAAATTATATAGTATTCCATGTGTGAATTTCTATGAAAATGTTTTAACCTAACTTTTGTCCATGTTATTAGCTATTAGTACACATGTGCCATGTGGATTTTTTTGTCATTATAATTTTTTTCATTCTTCAATTCAACTGCGTTATTATTGCATATTCTTAGGTTACTTTTTGAAGTCGTTTTAGTTTATTTTTATTTTACTTATTTTATAACACTGGCGTTTTCGTTTCATCAAGTTTCATGTCATGATTTCAAAGAAGTATCATTTCAAAAGAAAAAAATCATAAACAAAAAAAAATTGCGCAAAACAAATTAGTATGATTACGAGGAACCGTAAGTATAAAAAAATTCATAGCTCAATTTTAAAACCAATAATGCCAAGAACTCGGGGGCCTTGCGGAGCTTTATAGCCGGTAAGTTAACCCGTGAGAAGGCGCGTTATGAGCATTTTGCTCACGTAAAAATTAATTGCGGTTTTTTTCTACCTTAGCGATACTTTGAAACTACAAGCTTAACAGTACCTTCCTAACTTTTCACCCCCTTTCCTTTGACACATCTCATTCTTCGATCAGTGCTGCTGAGTTTGTGCAGTAAGTGGATTTTGCACACTGCATCGCAAAGCGCGGCATTTTGCTCATCACGCGCCTATCCGTGTAAGTGTTTTTGTTCAAATTATAAAAAATTATTTTGTTATTAAACTTTAAATTATTGTTTTAAACACGTAATAATTACCTTCCAATATTGCCAATAAGAAAAGAGCTAGCCACATAGCGTATAGGACCGATAACCACTAGGGAAAAAAGTGTGGCGACCTGAACATGGTACGGGGCACCCGCTGGATACGAAAGTCTCGGGAATAGTCAAGAGTGGCCCAAGTATGTAAGTAAGTAGGCCTGTATCAAATAGAGGATTTGCAAAGGCTGATGTAATATTTAAAGAGGGGAATACCGAAGAAAAAGGATCTTTAGTCGTTTTAGTACTAGTTTTTGAAAGTCTAAAACAGCATGTACTTTGTACAGTAAATCACTGGAAACTAAACACGTGATGTTTGTGTGGCATGTATATTACGAAAGAAATATTTCTCAAAATCACAGGCAAGACTGATTTCTACCAATATTATAGATTTTTTTATGTTTTACAGTTCATTTTCTTAATGTGTGCCAAAAACTGAGGAAAAAGTATGATTTGTTTAGTTTAAGCATAAAACAGTTTTTTTCATTAAAATCATGCAAAAATATACTTTATATAATAAAATGAAGTATCTTAATTATTAATAAATACTTTATAATTATTACATAATATAGTTGTTCTTTAAGAAAATACAATCTAAAGTGTGTGAGCGTTTTGCTCGCACGCGCCTGCCCGTGTAACTTTTTTGAACGCGCCTCCTCACGGGTTAATAAAGCCGTTTTATCATATTAAAAAATCGCTTATATAAATGGGATTAGGGAGAATACAGACTGTACATAGCCAGTCACTTCCATAGATATAAAAATTTCCTTTTTCCGAAGCGAAGCAAGGAAGTCCATTAATCTAGAACAGCGGTATTCAACCTTTTTTTAATACGGGCCACAAACATAATATTTAAGTCGAGCGATCCCGGGCCGCAAGCAAAAAATATTTAAGACGATTTTTTTTTCATTAAGTATAATATGTATATTATTGCAAAATGAGTTTTAACGAAAACTACTTTTACAACTAATTTATAATTTTAAAATGGACTACAACAAACATTTGAATTTAGGTGGGTCAATCCAAATCCGCAAGTTGAGTACAGCTGGTCTAGAATAAGATTACTCGGCATAGCTACACAGGCGAAAGCTGTTGTTATCATTCAACTGGTTACTCCATCCATTCATAACCGTGCAGATTAGAATAATCTTGATATATACATCTCGATGGGAATATAAAACGCGACATTTTTGTTTATAGCCGGCAAACGAGCACACGGACGACCCATTACTATAAATGATTATGGAAGAATTTGTGAGGTTGTATGGATAAATTTATTTCATACGCTTCATGTAAAAACTATGAAACTGATTGATGAAGCTTTGCAGTAAAATACAATATGCATCGAAATAAAATGTAATCGACGTTTCAGCACATACTCCTTATGACACATTCGAGTAAAAATTATAGCACAGAACACATTTTATTTGTTTAAATAGTCATGAAAAATATGTATTAGGTGTATGGAAAAGGTAAGTATTAAAAAATTGAGGTGAAATCAATAACTCTATTATTTGCTACTATTACCCTGATTATTATTACCTTACCTACTCGTTATAGTAATAATATTATAGCTGTGGTTATTCTTCGTAGACGTACAAAATATTTCTGAAGCTAAAACGAATAAATTAAGCCCTCGTCTCCTTCGAAATCAAGTATGTTCTTGACAATGCTGAACGCGTATAAGGGCCTTTACGGGCCGTTTTATCTTATCTATACCTTACTGGGGTCGGCAATTTTTTTGTAATCATTTACTTATCCATATTTATCTTTAATTATTAAGCTAGTAGCAAGGTCAGTGCTTTGGTTCAGTAAACCTGTTTTTTATGAAATTACGGTAGCAAACGAGCATGGACACCACCCTTCCGCTGCCGTCCATGACAACTGTGACTGATCTAGAATAAGACTCAAATAAGGACTAGGATGGTTAGTCTAGTATTATTAGTAGTAGACAGATATCTTTCCATGAAACCCTCTTGCTTGAATCAGCCACTAAACGACTTGACTTGGGGGTAGGTACAAGAGCCAGTGGGTACTTTATTCTTATCGTTTCTTTCTAGCTAGACCGACAACGCATTGGTGCAACCATAGATTTATTATATAACTATAGATTGGCAACTGTCTCACTTGAACGAAACCAAAAATGAATCGCCCGCCGTCGGTGCTGAGCGCGTCGCCTGGGAGTTTTTATATTTATACGAGTCATATCCAGGTACTGCACAAGTTACCATCAGTAATTAAGACTACAAAGGACGTTATTCCACACAGAAATGTAAAAAATAAATTAAGTATTTTGAGAAAATTGAGGAACAATTTTTGACAAGAGCCCGCTAAGCCCGCTATGCCGTTTAAAAATTGGTTTCGTATATCTATCTCGCTCTGCCATACGTGTATCATAATAATATGTTTTGCTCTTTTGCATTGCCATTCTATCTAAACGTCAGTGTATGCTACATCTATGGGTGCGACAGTGACTACCCACCATCAGGTAGCTCGTCTGCTCATTTGTCTACTACTAATAAAGACCGTATGAAAATCCATACTTTAGTTTTAGAACTTAATGTCACGTTTAGTCATCGAATAAGTAGCAACCGATTACTTACTTTTATAATAGGCAAAAGTAATAAATTTTAAAGTGATCATAACCTAGTGGTTAAGGTACATCGGTGATAGCCTATGTGGTTAAGAATCGGCCTCCTATTCGGAGGTTCCAGGTTCGAATGCCAGGACACGCACTTCTGACTTTTCGGAGTTAGGTATGTGCCTTTAAAGCAGTTAAATGACACTCGCTCCAACAACTTGCTTGCGGTAAAGGAAAACATCGTGAGGAATCCTGCATGCCGGAGAGTTCGCAAAACTCAAAGATGAGTGAAGTCCGCCAATCCGCACTTGGCCAGCGTGGTGGACTATGGCCTTAGCCTCCTTATTCTAAGAGACCCGTGCTCAATAGTGGGCCATGATGGTTTGAGATGATGATGATGACGAATAAATTATAGAACCTTAAATTCAATAAACAATTAAGTTCTTCCTATCATTATTTTGAAACGCAAGCAATTCAGGTACGATTTGACCCAATATCTGCAGCAAGCGAGATAGGTTGTAGAAATATCCAAACATTAGTACCGATTGATATAACATGCTAGTTAACTATTGAACAATCGTTTAGCACAATTAGTGATATGAGCATTGTTTCATTGATTCGTTCATGTCGATCGGATCGCGGGTACAAAATAATTAGAACTAGAAGACCGCTGTGTTCGAAAATCGAACTTATTTTATTCTAACAAAGGTTTAAATTCACATTGACACTTTGATCGTAACGTTTTCTTTTTAAAATGTAACTGTTAAGAATTTTATACATACTTCCATACTAAAAGAAATACTAGGAGAATATCAACAGGAAGTGCTGAGATGAATGTGGTGAAGAGAGCAGAGTTGGGAGTGACTAGTCTTCGATGTTGTCTTCAAGTCATTGATTAAATGGATAAGAAACGGCTACATTGTTAGACGTGATTCTTCCCATTCTGCTTTGTCACCCAATCACATAAAGGTATCCATTACCCCTAATGGAAGCAAGTGAAGTACTTACATAGCTTTGATAAATTGCCGATTAGACATGATCACTAGTCTGACCAACTATGAAACTTATGAAATAAAATTAATACAAGAAAAAAAATACAAAATGAAAAAAAAAAACAATAATAAAAGAAAATACAAAAACTGGATGCCACAGTCATTTTGCAGACGAAAAAGGATCGCACTCAGCATGAGGTCGCGGAAATGAAAAAAACCACGACCGCTGGTTTTCAGGGCGACCCTTAGTTTCGAACAGTTCGAACTTGTGGTGTCTGTCATACTACTAATAGATTAAGGTTACTTAATAACTATGTTTATACCTGTTTAGTTCGTAAACTAAATTTGTTTACGGAATTATAAATTTTCACCGTCTGCTATGCACCTTATCACTGGGACAGAAACCTGGCATTTGTGTGGGACGCAATTAAAGCAAATACCATGTCGAACGCGACTCCTACCCTAACACCGTCGTCGTAAAATGCTTCGCGGATTTCTTCTGTAACGTCAAGGCGCCAGTAGTTCGTTAATAATGTCAACCTCTCATACCCTTTATGGCCGACAAACGCCTTTGGTATTACTAATGTCCATGGACGATAGTGACCGCTACCCATTAGTTGACTAGTTGGATGTTTACATAAAAAGGGCGGAATACTTCTTTGCGTGACTTGTAATCCTTCTAAAACATCGGCGTTTTGATAAACTGTTCGCTAAATGTTCTCTTGTGACCGCCCCTGAATGTCCCGGTGGAAATTGCATTGCGTGACTTACGAACGACTATCATCAACATATCACGCACAAGATTATTTAAGTGTTGCACGCGTACATTTTGTTTGTTTACACTTGCCGTATAGGTTTTCCTTCATTGACGAAGTAGGATCAAATCATGGTCTAGTTATCAGTTGCGGTCTTGATTCAAGACTTTTGAATGCAAAATTCTAATTCAAAACTACACATAAAGGCACCACATCACTGATAAACTTATTCAGTTTTTTATATGCTTTAAATTACTTTATGATGGCAAGAACAAGGCACGCTTGATATTAGAATATCACATTATTGATTATGCCTTCATAATCTCAGCGCTTCCTTAATACTATTATTGGTAAAGTTAGCGATAGTTAAAGAGATCAATTCATTACCATCATCCTCGGTAGGTATAGGCATAGGCATAGTGGTTTGAACGTTGAACTTCCGAACAATAGGTCCCAGGTTTGGATCCTGCAGGCACCACTAATTTCTAAATAAAATATCATTATAAGAAATTATTCTACATTATGCTCTCAAAAGAGTACGAAGTCTGCCAATTCACACTTGACTTGACCAACATCTCCTATTGTCCTGTGTGTTCTTCGCACATTGTGAGAGGGGACTCGAACCGAACCACAACCGAATAGACAAACAGACACAACTTCCAAAAATATTTTTTCCTGATTATATTGCGTTATTAAAATCCCAGTAATAACTTTTCTCATACATCCTCCATGTAAAGACAGTGCTCAGTTACATTTTTACTATAGGAAGCTGTAGTACCTAAGTAAAAGTACTAGCGAGTCGTATAGACTTCTCAAGCGATTCGCTGAAAGCAAAACGTACTTAGTGAAACAAAAGGAATAAGCTGCGAGATGCAAACACGCAACTAGTGGACACTCGACAGTCGCACTCGCAGTCGTCACCAGCGGCCGAGAACAAGTGCACTCACCATAACCGAGCTTGTTATGACTTGAGACTTGAGACACTCTTGTCGAGTAGTCGGCGGCGAATGTATGGATATGAAATATCTTTCTTATCTGCGATTAGATTAGCTAGACATTTTTACCCCCGAAGTAAAAAAGGGGTGTTATAAATTTGACCTGTCTGTCTGTGTGTCTATTTCGCTTATAAGCTAAATTGAACCGTGTGGGCACAGGCAATAATTAGTTTTTAACAGAGAGTGGCAATTTCATATCCTCGCTCTGCGACTAAAATATAGTAAAATAAAGGCAGGAAACCCTTGCCTTTTACAATACGCACGAATTTACTGTACATCGTAGATCGCTTACACTCTCACAGTGGAACTCCCAGTCGGTCGGCGCAATTAATTAGTGCGCGGTACTCTGCCAGTTAGAGCGATTAGTGGCCGGCCGAACGCGCGCACCAGATTGAATCGTATGTTCCGAATTATACAGATAAGCATGACATTTTAACATTAAAAAATCACAGACTGGAACTCGAACATTTATCACGTCTCCGCTGGATCGAAATGCCGCATAGTTACGCTTGCAGGCGTTCTTTACAGCAACTAGTAGGCCAAATATGGTAACGATGGGCTAACTTTGCCGTGTTCAGATCCAAAATATACTTCGTCTTTTTTAGGGTTCCGTACCTAAAGGGTAAACCCTATTAATATGCCTCAGATGTCTGTCTATCCGTCAGACTTCAGGTTCTCTCATGAACCGATATAGGTACCTACACATTTTCAATTTTTCATTTTTAAATTTTCACAAAATATTATATCATACTAAACTAATAATAATCTTTTCTCAGATTCAATTGGTGAGAAAACCATTTAGCTATTATTTTAAAATACTAAAATGACACAATTCTACAGTTCAAAAACTAGTTTTATTAATGAGAATTATTTCCTTGCACCCAATTAATTCTACATGATCATTTACAAATTGTTTTAGCAATTTAAAACTGACTGTAGTGTAGTTAAATAGGTGCACAAATTTTTAATGAAATAGAAATATTACTGGAAATTTTTTAAGAGTTTTTTAATGTATTGAAGCCTATCTTCACATCATGAGACACAGAATCCGAATAGTGGGACAGTTAAGACTTGATGCTAAAATATTTGTGAGGAGCATGATTAGCAAGAGTAGATGACGGAAAGTGAGATTTGGTGTGCTGATGAGGTGGTGCCACACCGCCGTTGTTTGAGGTGGTACGGCTAGATGTGGAGTGGAGAGGTGCTTTAGAGGACAGATGTGATGAGGAAGGTTTTACCAGGTGTTCTACCAAAATGTTACTGGCCAGCGAGAATGCTATCTGAGAATATACTTAATTACTTTTATTTGAAACATAATTTCCAAAAGATAAAATGAGTATAAAATATTGACAATGACCAATACACCACAATTTTTACTATCGCAGACCACCTTTTGTGTGATTGCTAGTTAGACAAGAATTTGAACAAAGGGTATAATTCTTAAAGTTTAAAGAAATATCTATTTTTGGTTTATGTGCATGTTCTTTATTAAGTGTATTGTCCGTGGCACACACAACACAGGGAAATAGTGTGGGACGCTGAGTCTATAGTATTATTTATTGATTAAACAGCTTGAATATGAAATGGGTATTAAAATGTTACAAACAGTGTGATTAATATGACATTAGGAAATCTTGAAAACAATTTATTTAGTTTTAGTTTTATTTTTTTATGTAGGTATATAAGGTACATAACCTCTAAGTTACATCACCTATGTAAATGTAACTTGGTTAAATGGTGACAAATAACAATTTAACATACTTTACTTAAATGGTTTAATTAAAATGATTTATTTTGTAAGTCAAAACATTATTGAATAAAATGATTATCAATTACTGCGGATATGTGTAGTTATGGAATATTAAATTGTTTTGATTCAGAATTTATTCTAAGAACAATATAAAGTTTTTAAGCCAAATAGAATGTACCTATACCAATAAGAATCCGGCTAGTTTTTGTTAAATCCATACAATAACCGGTATTGTTTCTAAGAAACCAACTGAAATAAACACACTTCTCATAGGTACTTCAATGTCAGCGATAACTTAACTTTTAATGAAAACACGATACTGTAGGGGACAAGGTGCACCGAATAGATACCGTCCCGTCTCGACCCTAACGGGATGATAGCCTTGGGGACATCTCAGCGACAACATAAAAACTATATTCTAATACAGCGACCTCAGACCAGCTGAGTCCAATAAGATATCGTCGACTTTTTACGTCCACCGTCTGACATGAACAAGTGTTTAAACAATCGGCTTACCCTTATCATACACCTCGGCCGCACTTGAGATAACAACACATAATCACTATAATGTCAACATAAAATATTATAAGGGATTCGTTAACGATAATTCGAGAAAAAACATTAAACTTTGACTTAAAATGATACACGAATCATACGACACACTCCCTTCTCGCATGAAGGCGCGCCACTGCTTGGTTTTGGGGATACCAGTATTCAAGTTTTCATTACCCACAAATGAAACGTCATTATTAGCTTTCGTTTTATTTACTCTCTGTACACACAGCACAATTAATTTTTTTACTTCAAAATATTTTTTCTTCCTGTAGCATTTATTAGGCGTTGTATTAAAAACAACTTAAATTCCTAGATTTTCTTTTACATACGCGGCAAAATTTTGCACATGGATAGGAGTTTGCTCTTAGTGAAATTTTGTTACAAGGCAGACTTCTGCTGTGTATGGATATTTTTGATTTGTTTCGTTGTAAATGGCAGTCTGATGTTGATGCAATTACAGCTAACACGATTGGTATTTGATCACCAAATACGTGTTTCATCTTTTGGTATACATTACCCGATGAAATCGATTTCTGCGCTGGGTTTCTGGGTTTACGTTTGGTCTTAAACTTCCTTGAATTTAAAACAATGGGCTTTTCTCTTGGTGTTCTCTGATTACAATAATGAGTAGCTTGGTTTTCGTAGTTTTTTGTTTCTTTGTTACCCATAGTAATATAATAATGATAAAATAATTTACATTTACAATAACTTTTAATTTTGTGAACTGCAATGAAACCTGCCAAACTCAATGACAATTTTTAAAACTGCCGTCGTTTTGATAGTTATTTGATAGGATTGTAGGCATAATTTATGTAATTTATTAAAAGTATTTGTATATTCATAATGAAACCTTTTTCATAATTGACCTTAACCATATAATAATAATAATTATTATGTAATTAATTAAAACAAATATTTTGTTATTTTTTATTATTTTGTATTAAGTAAACCGCAATTACATATCTGAGGTAAACAAAATTAAGATCAATAGTTGGGCAATAACTACCTTACTCCCCATATTTAGGGTAATTCTATATTACTTAACGACATTAAAATATTTATTATGTAGGTACCTACCTAAACAATTTATATTCAATATAATTATTATTTTAACTCACTGTTTAGGCACAGGGCATAAAATAAAAGATCCCTAATAAATAAATACATAAATAAATAAATAAATAAACGCTAACACACTCATACCCCCGCAGTAGGTTACTAGGTACCTGTGGCATGGACTACTCATAATAATATTATAACACATTACAATTACACCCATGACCCGAGTACAAATATTTATCTGCCACATAAATATCTGCTCGGCCGGGAATCGAACCCGGGACCCCTCGCGTCGCAAGCAGGGTCGCTACCAAGTAGGCTACAGGGTCGTCAAATTAATATTTTATTTTTTTATGTTACTGGGTCATAACATGAAGCTTTTTTTATTTATCGTAGATTACGCATGAGATAACGATTACAAATGAAGATATTAGGTATTATTTACAGTTTTCGGGGGCTTATCGGTTATTATTTAATATTAAAAGATAAAGGCTACGTGCGAGATTGCTGCTACGAATTATCTAAGCTTTTGAAGTTAATACAGAGTGTATCATAAACAAATAAAATGCAACAAGGGGATTTCCAGTTTGATTATTGGCCGATAAGCATGGGCGATGTTTTTTGCTAAAAAATGTTAGGCAGGGTGACCCTAAAACTATACAGTTACTTTGTGAATCACCTAATATTTAAGAAAAACTGTATCAAGATGGGTTATTGATATACAATTTCCTATTTTATTAAAGGGAATTAATGACTAGTGATTCTAAAGTAATAAATACCATAAAACCATATTATTAGCCCAAAAATAGTAGCAAATTGACGGCCGGAAATTTAAAATGCCCTATATACTTTTTTACAATCTAATTGCTAAATTGAACTGTGAACACAGGTAATAAATATGTCAACACCGAGGAGTGGCAATTCCAAATTTTCGGCAACTCAGGTATAGCTTTGGTAAAGGAAAAAACTGTGGGGAAACTAACACACAGACCTGAGTTATTCATACTGTATTCAATGGTGTGTAAAGTCCGCCAATCCACACTCAGTCATCGTGGTAGACTATGCTATAGACCTATAGACCTAATATTGTGAGAGGTAACCCGTGCGCGCCAATGGGACAGTTACCTATGGGTTGCGATTGTTGCGATTAACGTTGAATCTATATTTAAAAGAACATTTTTTAATTACAAACACCCTGTATGTACACTATTAGCAACAAGATATTGATGAATGATGCACAGCTATCACAGGTATAAATAAGTGCAGATTGAGAGGTGTCCCAATTCTGTCACCAGGTCGATAAGAACATGGTTGCTAAAGTATTATTCTTGGCGTTAGCGCTCTTCTGTGCTGGTAAGAGTGAAAATTATATTGTAAAGCTTTTTCATGATGATCATCATTTTCTAGTCTCTGTAGCTTCTAAATTAGAAGGTAGTGATTGTGCCTACGAAACGAGGTGACCTAAGCTCGAGTCCCGCTCGGGACACATAGATGTTTTTGCTCGGATCATGAGTGTCTTTGAAGTCTTATTAATATCTCCAATATCTTGTTACTTATGGCACAGCACATCTTAGTCACGTATTCTTTCTGAGTGACAGCCTGAGTAATTTTTAATACTACCCCTATCTCGGAAATTGGCTTAGATGCAAGATCCGCTTTAATTATTTATAAATGAATGCCTTTAAACGAACCCACCTGAAAGTAACTGGCAACTTCCTAATACGGAATGGTAAAAAGGAGTTATAACTGCTTTCGTTAGACATTAACATAACAATTTCCCCTCAGCATCAGCAGCCCCCGAGGCCCGGGACAGCCGCATCACGGGCGGCAACCCGGTCACCATCCAGGAGTTCCCGTACGTGGCGTCGCTGGTGTACTACTACCCGCGCCCACAGATCTACATCCAGCGCTGCGTCGGCGCCATTGTGTCGTCCTGGCATGTTCTCTCATCAGCTTTTTGCTTCAGGTAAGTGTAGAAGAATGAAACACACCGTAAATGACTTGAAGATATTTATTGCACAAGACACATGAGCACATTATTCACAATCAACATGCCGGCCATGTCTAGTCATTGTCATAGACTATCCTCCAGCCCTTTATGGTATCAACATAGACTAAGTATACCTTACAGTAACTACTACAACATCCTCCCTCTTAAGCCTAATACAATTTTACCACAAATTTAAACAATCAATCAAGAACATAATCATCTAACCACTTTGGTTTTTGTTTCATCCTACTAGAACATCTCTGTGTAGTGTGACCTGATTCTGAGCTATTTTTAACCTCAGAATTTACATCTAATGAATTATCACTTATTTGTACCTCTGGAACATTTTCTTTAACATTTTCATTTATTAAAGATTCACCTTCAAAAAACACTGTGTTATTGTTTATTACCTCTTTATCATTTATCAAAGTTTGATCTATATCTCTACTCACTAATGTTTTATTGGGAACATAATTATTTTCAAAAGGTGCTGGAACCAAATGCCATCTATTCCTCCTATATGAAACTCCAGCACTTTCTACAAAATATGATCTAGGTTCTTTAGCCTTTCTTTTAACTACTCCATACTTCCTTAAATCTATTATCCACACTTTATCCCCCACCTTAAGTTCTTTTAAATTTATAACTTTATGCCTTTTGTTGTAATTATTAGCCATTTTTTCCTTATAATGTATTTTTTTCCTACTAAACTCCTTATGGATATCAGAATCCACTTTATAGTTTTTTGGATACATAGGTAAAATTTCTCTTAACCTTCTGTTAAACATTAGCTCGCTAGGACTATACCCTGTTTCTAGTGGTGTATTTCTGTAAATTAATAAAGCTAACTGTATATCAGAATTCTTCTTTAATAAACTCTTTGCAATTTTGACAGCAGCTTCAGCACAACCATTACTTTGGGGAAAATGAGGACTACTTGTAATATGGCAAAAATTATAATCCATAGAAAAATCTTTAAATTTACCTTTAAACTGTGTACCACAATCTGTTCTCACAATTTCTGGTATTCCATAACGAGCAAATGTTTCTTTACAACACTTAATAACAGACTGTTCTGTTAAATCATTCAACATGAATAATTCAATAAATCGAGAATAAAAATCTACAAGAACAACATACCACTTATCTTGAAACTTAAACAAATCAATACCTACTTGCTGCCAAGCCCTACTAGGTCCCCGTTCTAGCAATAATGGCTCTTTATTATTATGTCGTTCTTGAATGCAACTAGGACAATTTTCTACAATCATTTTTATTTGTGTTGATAATCCCAACCACCACACTGCCTGCTTTGCTCTTTCTCTACATTTTGTGACCCCTAAATGACCTTGGTGAATATTATTTAGTACTTCTTTTTGTAAACTTTTTGGTATAACCAATCTGGTGTTAAAAAGTAAGAACCCTTCTTGTACAGAAAAATTGTGCCTATACTGATAATATTCCTGTATTTCTTTTGGCACCTTAGATTTATGTGGCCACCCTTGAATACTAAATTCTTTAAGTAAACAGCATATATGACATTTACCTTGTTCTTGTTTAATAGCCATTAATTTATTGTCCTCTAAAATATTGGATGAAATGCAATTAATATGACCATCTATTATTTCCTGGTCCACATGCTGAAGGGGTGACCTTGATAGAGCATCAGCAACTACTAATTTCTTTCCTGGAACATAAATAACCTTATATTTATATCTCATTAATTGCAAACGAAATCTTAATAGCCTAGGTGTCAAATCGTCAATTGGTTTTGTTTGTAATATTTGAAGGAGAGGTTTGTGATCAGTTTCTAATGTGACTTCAACCCCTACTACATAATCTCTAAATTTATGTACTGCCCATGATAACGCTAAACACTCCTTTTCTATTTGTGCATAGTTTTTTTCTGAATTATTTAGTGTCCTACTGGCGTATGATACAACTTCTCTCCGTTCTTTTTCGTCCTCTTGCAATAATACAGCCCCTAAACCATAAGAACTACTATCAGCAGAGATAATGATTTTTTTAAGTGGATCATAATGGCTTAAAATGGGCGAGTTTTGTATCATTTCTTTAATCTTAGTAAATGACATTTCTTGATGTATGTCCCACAGAAAAGGAGTATTATCTCTTAATAAGTCATTTAACGGTTGCAATATGTTTGTTTTATCCGGTATGAATCTTCCCACATAATTATAATAATAATAATAATAATAAGCCCTTTATTCTGTGATTAGGTTAGCTTACAAAATTTAAAATTAAACAAACACAGATTATAAAATGTCCCTAATCTCAGCGTGCCTCTTGGCATAGGCCTCCTCTAACATTTTCCACTGTGGTCTATCCTGGGCTACTCGTCTCCACCTTGGGCCAGCAGTAATTTTCAGGTCATCCTCCCATCTTAGACACTGTCTACCGCGGCTCCTTTTCCCATCTCTTGGATACCACTCAGTAACTGCCTTGCACCATTTTCCCCTTTTATCTCGCATCATGTGGCCAGTCCATCTCCACTTTTGCTTGTCAATGCATATCAGGACATCGGCCAGTTTGGTTTTCATCCTGATGTCGGCACTTCTGACTCTGTCTTGACGTTTTGCTCCTAACATACTACGCTCCATTGCTCTTTGGCACTTGGCAACCACATAATTGACTAACCCTAAAAATTGCATTAATTCTTTTTTATTTTGAGGTTGTTTAAATTTTTTAATGCTTTCAACTCTATCTGGGTCCACTGCAATTCCTTCAGCACTAATAATATGACCCAAGTAAGCTATCTTTTCCACCCCAAAAATACATTTGTCCTTATTAATAGTCAACCCCTCCCTACTTAATCTTGTCAACACTTCCCTCAACAACCTATCATGGCTTTCTTTGTCACTAGCGTATACAAGTATATCATCAATATGTACAACAACACCCTGTAAGTCACTAAAAATCTGTGAATATTTCATTGAAAAATATTCCGGGGCACAATTAAGCCCCATGGGTAATCTGTTGTACATATATCGACCAAAAGGTGTTAAAATTGTTGTTATTTTTCTGGACTCTTCCTCTAAACAAATTTGGTAAAAACCAGACGTAGCATCTATTTTAGAAAATACTTTTGCACCTTTCAGTCTTCCTAATGTGGTTTCTACTCTAGGGATTGGAAATACTGGCCTAAGAATATTTTTATTGACTTGTGTGTAATCACCACAGATTCTAACACCCTTGTCTCCTTTAGGTACTACCACAATAGGAGATACAAACATAGTAGGTTCCTCCACTGGTGTTAAAACTTGCAATTTCACTAACCTATCCAATTCTTGCCTTACTTTATCTAATAATGGTATAGGTACAACTCGTGGGGTATACTGAACAAATGGCTTTGGATTTTCTACTAACTTTATTGCAAATGTATCCTTAAAAACACCTAACTCATTAAAAATACCTGGAAACTCTTTTTCAATAATTTCATGTGCATACTTATTACTGGTGATATTATTAGAACTGACACTGTCAGTCTGTAAATTAAGTAAGTTAAGTATTTTCATCTTATTAATGGCAGGTCTGCCTAAAATTGGAGTTTGCAAATCTTTAATTATAAACACTTTGCCTGTATAATTATTATCCTTATAAACCAGTTTTAAAATTGCACAACCTATCACTTTCAAGGACCGCCCATCTGGTCCTCGAATTATTTCATGAGTGTCCAATAATTTTAAACTATTCCCCACAAGTGACCATGGTAAAGCAACTATATCCGCCCCAGTATCTATTAAAAATTTTACATTCTTCTGTATTTTTCCTATATGTACCTGTACTTGGATCAGAAAATCTTCCACTGCCTCTACCTGATTTACCCTCTTCCAGTCCCTACAGCATCTTGCATAATGGCCCACTTTCTTGCATTTAAAACATGTACTTTTCGCTGCCGGGCAGCTTTCCTTCTTATGAATCTCTGTTTTCCCACACCACCAACACTGTTTTTTTCTTTGTACTTTATTAATTTCATACTCCTTGCTCTGAGATTCACTAATATCATATTCTTCCTTCCGGAACATCAACTTAGCCTGTGCTTGCTCCTCGGCTTGCTTAACGACAGTTATAGCACAATCTAATGTTAAATTATTCATTAATTGTAATCTTTCGCTGGTTTTGACGTCTTTCACGCCTACAACGATCCTGTCCCTTATCAATTCATCTTTTAGTGTTCCATACTCGCACGAGTCCGCCAATATGTACAACTCTCGAACATACTCATCTATTCCTTCATTTTCGTTTTGATTCCGCGAATTAAATTTAAACCTCTCATAAATAACATTCTTTCTTGGGATGAAATAATTATCAAAACTATTTAAAACTTGCTCATATGTACTTTCACTTAGTTTTAGTTGCTTAAATAACTGTTCTGCTTTCCCGCCCAATATGTATATTAAGATATTAATTTTGTCAATATCACCTCGCGTGTCCTGCCCCGTAATGGACATGTACCGAGTAAATCTCTTCTTCCAGTTGTCCCAACTCGCTGGATCGAAATTAAAGGCATCTGGCGGATTCACCTTCTGTAACGGCAATAAGTTGATATTGCTTGTGCCATCATTTACTGTGGGTGCGGGCGAATCCATTCTTTTAGACTTGCTTCATTCATTTGTATACCGCTGCCACCATGTAGAAGAATGAAACACACCGTAAATGACTTGAAGATATTTATTGCACAAGACACATGAGCACATTATTCACAATCAACATGCCGGCCATGTCTAGTCATTGTCATAGACTATCCTCCAGCCCTTTATGGTATCAACATAGACTAAGTATACCTTACAGTAACTACTACAACAGTAAGTTTTTCCACGTTAGTTCATATGGATGTAAACAGGTTAGGGCGAACCGAAGGGTTAGGGAGGGGAGCAGTTGCCACTCAGAAGAAGTGCCAGCCAGCTGTTGGTGTAGTTTTTAAAAATCTGATTCGGAATTTCGAATTGCTCCATTCCCCCTGGATTAGTTTATCAATAAATATTATAGTTTCCTGAAGCGTCCACTATATATAGTTTGGTATAATATAAGTCTGTTAACTGTTGGGACTCCTTGAGTGTGAAGTCTAAGCTAATCCTTCCCACGTATGGTGCTGCTGAAAAACTTGCAAATTAGGTACCACTGTACCGGCATTGGTTCACGTCTACCCTCTTTCTATAACCGACCGTGAAGTGTTATAATATGCATGTCACAATTCGATTTTGTTGTCGGAATCAATGCCGGTGTACTGGTTCGTATTCGGTCTGCAACGCATCGGTGATGAATTAATAGTATTACTTATTATGTCCTATGTGTGCGCATTTCTAGAATTGTAGTATAAGGAACGATATCATAGTAGTCTCAAAAAACTTAATTCGGTCTTCATTAAGCGTTTATTATCTACCTAAGTGCCAAGCGGTTATAGGTATTAGGTAAAACTAAAACCTTGGAATCGTTCTAGTACCTAAAAATGGATAACGAGTCGGGAGTGACTTTTGAATATAATCATAAAATGTGTGTACTTAATTGCAAAATAGTTGTACCTATTTGATTGCTGGATAGGTAATAGTAGACGTAATGCATTCGATGCGTTGATAAAATTGTTCGTGTACGTTACATACGTTACGTGTTACATACGTTAACGTTACGTTACATATTACGTTACGTTACGTTACATACGTGTTACATACGTTAACGATTCTAGATCGTTGAAAACAATCATTACTTTTAACTAAGTGCCTATTGTTATAAGTTGGCGGAATAAATATTAGAGAGAAGTTATAAACGGACAAAACCTTCTCCATCATTTACGAGTGCCGTTATATATTAACTGGGTCAGGCATAGCTAGGGAATGGGCAGACGAATCAATCTTTTCTTGTCAGGACCGACATGAAAGATTAGTTTGTTCCTAAAGATGAATACAGCTCATATTATTTATAATAGTAGTTCGACACGGATTTTTTTTAATGACAACCTACACAAATTCCACCTTTGCTCGACTGTGATTAAGGTTCAACGTAGATTGAAGGCAAGAAGGCATCGTAGATTTAAAATGCCTTTAATAAATTTTCCTTACAAGCTAGAAGCACACGCAATAAATTTGTTTTTAACGGGGAGTGGTAATCTTAACTATATGTCGGCAACTGAAGTACCTAGGTATAAGAACAAAGTGCGACCCTATAACCTAGTTGGTGGAAGCCTGTGAAGCGATAGGCCCTGGGTTCTGGCCGAAGCAGACATTTCTACTGACAGTCAAATGTTTATTATCATGTCGTAAGTACCTAAGCCGTGAATGTAGGTATTATTTCTCTTTTCCATTGCACCCGCGGGGAATCGCGAGCCTTAAGCCGCCCCCGTGTTTCATGCTGTCCTTCCCAGGGGAGCCGCCCAGGTGCGGTGCACGCCTTGAACGTCCCATTACGACGGCCTGGAAGCTTGAAAATTAAAGCCCTATAGCACAATCCACATTCTCATTTCCAGTGGCGCAGTGCTATCAAACATGCAAGTGCGCGCAGGCTCCACGAACAGTTTGTCTGGCGGCCTAGTGACGACGGTGGCCAGGGTCACCATAAACCCAGATTTCGTAGCCAACCCTCGTCAGAACGACCTCGCTGTGGTGTTCCTGGCTTCCCCGCTGCCCATCGGCAGCACCATCAATGCCTTGATGCTGCCCCCGCAGGGATCCTCCATCAGCGACAACCAGAGCTTCAGGGTTGTCAGCTGGGGATTCGAAAGTGTAAGTGGATTTTACTACTGGTTTTTAAGATACTTTTGATTGTAGATTTATAAGTACTTGTACTAGTGTGCCCGCGAGGGACTTTTCTCGTGTAGGTCCCGATCTCATCAATCATGTTCTTATTGATTACGGTAAATATATATTTCCACTTCAGGCTTTTTCACTTCTCTAGCCACCCGTCTGTTCTTGTTTTACCAAATGAGCTTGACTAGTGAAATGCTTTAAAAACTACACTTAAGTATATTTAATATTCGATCTTATACTTTCAGGAAGACGGACCACAATGGCAAACTCTGAGGTCAATTTATTTGGACAATGTGAACCTTAACACTTGCAGAGCAATATTTGCGGGCGTCGGCAACATCGCGATCACTGACAGTGAGTACGCATTTCACTTCTCGTACCAGTCTGTAGTAAAATGTTTTGCCGTCGCTCTGAGTTCACTCTTCGATTCCGGGAAATACGTCTTGTGCCATCCATATTTATAATGCAGTCCAATAATCACTGAAAACTTCCGATATCGGATTGGCCACTAACCCCTCCAATCCGCACTGGAGCAGCGTGGTGGAGTATGCTTTAGGCTTCCGCAATAACGAGGAGAGAATGGATCTCAGTTGTAGGTAGCAAGTCCAATCATTTATGCAAGTCATAAAAATAATAAAAACACCAAAAAGTTCCCGTAAACAACAGCACGTACGTAATACGTAGTGATTAGTAAATGCTTGGTTTTGAGATCGTTACGTAATTAACTGTACTTAATCACAAAATAAATCAACAAAATTTACCACCAACAGCCGTCCTCTGCGCCGCGCGTCGGGGCAACATCGGGACCTGCTTCGGGGACTCGGGAGCGCCCATGGTGATCGGCAATGTCCTAGCGGGACTGGCCTCCGAGTACCACGAGTGCGGCACCGACACCTTCCCTGATGTCTTCACCAGGATCGATAGGTTCACTAATTGGATCATGGCGGTCGCTCAGGCTCCTAATGAGGGAGTACCTATAAGGGTTGCTACTGCATAAGCAGAGCTATACTATCTATACACGAGTCGCCGGAAATAAGGAAAACTTTGTTACCTGTGCTTACAGTTCAATTTAGCTTGTAAGCAAAAAATACTTACGGTATTTTAAAATTGTACCTACATCTCAGGGTAGGAAAGTTGGCATTTATGTGGGATGTAATTATATGGATTCCGTATCTAACACGACTGCAGTGTAAGTGGTTAAATGTATCAGTGACACTCTTCTAAAACGTCGCCTTTGCAAGGACACAACTCAAAGTCATCGGCGTCGATCAATAAGCATACTAAAAACTTCTCCATTTAAAGACGCACGCAAAGATTGCACGCCCCCTTGCGGCGGCCCTGAAAGTTGGTGTCCAAGAATTTTGTATGGTCACTGGTATTTGTTTTAAGTATAGGATTGATGTGATGTGATTAGACGTAATAAGGAAAAAAGGAAAAAATTAAATTCAAAATAAATTTTATACAGAAAATATATTTAGCGTAATTCTTTATTACATAACCTTACACTTACCACTATCAACACGGGTAAATCGGACAAAACATTCACAATCAAAAAGACTTATGTATATAACTATGGATACCAAAGCCGCGAAGTACGTTAACTTCGGCATATCTTTGGACGATTTAGACAAAAGTTACACTTTCAATATTTCTACTAACATTGGATTCGGCAAGACGTTTACAGGAAGGCACGAAGTATTGCAATATCTCTAACATTCAGTTGATAAACAGGCGAGATTAGGAGCTGGAAGATTTATTGCACTAAGTCTATAATTGCATTAATAATAAATACACACAGAACACATAATATATAGCCCCCGATCCGTCATATATGTTTGCTCTGACCGGGAATCGAACTCGGAGCGCTTCACTCCCTGGGATTACTATACATATCTAATTATGTAATTTCGCCTTTTACCAGACTTGAACGTAATGCTTTTAAACAGGTCACATTTTAACACATCATGTTGAATATTCATCACATCATACATAGACCAGTATACACAAAAATATAACCTGTTTAAGAGCACTGTTATGCTTATAAATAACACTTAGTATATCTTATAATAATTTTCCTTCCCCTTCGGTGGTCCCATTAACAAACCTACAAGACTATCAATAAACCTTAAAAGGCGTTACATTAAAAATAATTAAATATACAACTTCAGTCATTATAATTTAAATTAAAACCTCAATAAATCACTTCAGATGAAACTGTTTGTATATTGTAATAATTTAATAAGTTCATGATAATTACTTAAGTGTGAAATTTACACGAACATGTTTCCGCACTTTTTATCATGTGTTTGACTTGCAGTGATGCTAGTGTTGTGTGAAACCTCGGGCGCATCAAACACAATTCATTAGTTGAACTTGCTGTACTTCCGACAGTTATTTAACTTATAGTTTACTTAACTGTACTTAAACTAGTGTTAAAAAGTGGAGGATGAAAATGCGAAGGTGTATATGAGGGATAATAAGAGATAAAGAATATAATAAAGCTTCATGACATTTTGAATTATATTCTTATCTACACTACATTTCATGGTCCATGTCTACAACTAAGCGTGTAAAAAATGTTACGACTTAAATTATTATCTATGATTCTATATCATTAACAAGACTTCAAAAGTGTTTAGGCACAAAGGAGATTCATAAGAGGTGTATGATTTACATTAATAAGGCGAAGAATAGACGAGTGTGAGCAAAAAGGTAATGAATATCATACAATATCTATAATGAAATATAGAAAAAAGTGTTAATCGAGTCTCTGGCCAATATAGAGTACCTATAGACACAAATTTTAAATGAAGTGAAATTTTTTGACTCTTCAAAAATGCTAAAATACGTTTCTTCAATTTAACACTATCAACTACTTTTTCTTTGAAGTACATATTGGTCTTTTTGGAAGTTTGCTTATTTTAATTAATTAGCTTTAAAGTATTTAGATTATGTCAAACGATATGTCAGATTACTAAGTTGAGACAACATTATTTTATGAAAAATCCATGTGTTGCCAAAAATGTTTGTGTATGAAAACCTGGTCTTATCTCAATGATTACACTATTATCTCGTCAAATATT
The DNA here is from genome assembly GCA_905404135.1 of Hesperia comma. Lineage (NCBI taxonomy): Eukaryota > Metazoa > Arthropoda > Insecta > Lepidoptera > Hesperiidae > Hesperia > Hesperia comma. The sequence goes on from FR990036.1 coordinate 5,994,974, forward strand.
AGCAATCGTTTAAAATATCTTAAAGTAACACAATGACGTGTAGCTTCTGTAAAAATTAATCAATACAACACTTTGTAAGCCTTAACACTAAATAGTAGATTATACACCAAGGGGATAAAGCACTGTTTTATGTCACGGGCGCTATATTGAATCCTGAACGTAACGAAGGACTCCAAATTTAACTCCCGAGCGCAGCGAGGGTGTTATAAGTTAATTCCCGAGCAAAGCGAGGGAATTAAGATTGAGTCCTGAGTGCAGTGAGGGATTCAAGCGCCCAAGAAAAAAACAGTTTTATTCCGGTGGTGTATACTCTACTTTTCTCACTTTATGCGAGACAATAAAAAACCAGGCTTAGGAAGTTCGTCTCAGTGCGAATCTAGTGGGCCACGGGCACGGCTTCGGTCTTCGAAAATCGAGTTGGCCGCGCCCGCTGAAGGCACATTCTGTTTAGCGAAATTAGACTTTATGCACATAGCAATAAGAGTTATGAAAGTGAAAATCACATTATTGACCAGCGGGTTATAATGAAATTCAATAGAACATTATAACCCGGCTAAAGCCAAGAGGTATAATGTCTTGCTTTCGGTAAGGTTTACATGACATATAATTCGGCATTGTCGAGCATGTAGTGTGAAAAATATTTTAATTACATTATATACTTCATAAAAATGCAATTTGGACGGGTAATTAGAAACACGGATCATAATCACAACATACCAAAAAACGGAGTAATATTACAATTTTCTTTCAAACACAGAAAGAATACTGACGTTTAACTACCACTACACAAAATTAACAACAAGATATATAATGGCAATAATTTAGGAATGCTTTAAGAACCTGACCATAAACGTAAAAAGTTATTGAATATTGCTGCGTTATATAATGCTCTATTACTCTTTGTTTTTAATTAGCAACCTCCAAACAGAATTCCTTCCACTTTGCAGCATTTAAACTTGAATAATAATGATAATTAAAAACTTTCTATTAGGATATAGACTTATTTTTTAATTTATGGCCAAGATTTAGAATGTGAATAATGTGGGGGATTTAAAATAACTACTTTAAATCCATAGTATTTTTTTAAGGAAAGCAAATAAGCAACTTAAAAATATAGACTAAAGACAACTGTCTACCATAAATAAACAAAATATTATTTTATAAAGCAATTACATTCAAGGACAGACATACTAACATAATTAATACCATTAATTAATAATTTACAAGAACCTTTACATTACATTAAATATTCGATTAAAGCTATTCCATTGTACACCTAATGTAATAATTGAATAAAGATTAAAATTACATTCAAGTTATTATCAAATACTATAAGACTATAATTCATAAACGACTTTACCAACATTACGTTGAGCTACCTTGGGTACATAAATAACAAAGTTTCTTTTATATGGGGATATGTACTATAGAACTATTACAGTTAATTTAACCCTGCGGTTAAATTTATCTGTTTAATTTATCATTAAACATTCCAAAAATAATTTTTGAGGGTTTGAATGCAAAATTGAGATTGAACCTACAAATCATCAAAGGGGCATTGAAAAAATATAAATTCGTATCATATTCATGATATGAAAAGAGCAGAGGCGTCAAAACGCTACCTTGTGGGATGCCAATACAATATGTACTCTGTATTGTTTTATTGAATCGGAATAAAATTTCATTGACAGACTATAATATAGTCTTGAATTACCTTAAAACTCATCTTCATGGGCCACATCGGCCTAAAGATGAATTACAGAAACATGAAATTTTACTTTTTATTGATACTCTTTTTTGGACCGCATTTTTAGAAAACCAATTCAAAAATATGTAAATGCGAATAAAGTGATCAAAAGGTCTTGTGTACTCGTATATTGGCGAAAAATACATTGCTTTCGCAAAAATCTGATTTAGTGTTTTCTTGACTTGGAACTTCATAAAAAAAAACTGGTACATGGAGTATCATGCACTCCTGTACTCCAATACTAAGTACCAGTATTTACAGTAGTAAATTTAAAGCAGGTGTCACACGTTTCACACACGTGTCACAGTTTACACGGAATGTCATATTTATATTTAAGTCCCTTTCTAGGGCGAGAAAATAGCCGAGCTTTACTCGCTACTCGCCTGTTGTCGGACACCTGCCTCACTGTATCATCCACCATAATATAATTTGTTTGCATTGTATTGCACATTTTATCCACACTTCAACAACTTATACCAATTTAATTTTCATGTCATGTCCTCAGAAATTCTAGTTCAGGTTGATTTTTCCGAATGTTACCTTACAGTGTATTTTCTCCTCACCTTAGTCTATCAGTCGGGGGTAGGATCCGGGGGGTGGACGGTGAGGGTGACGGAGGCGCCGGAGCGTTTGATGAGCGCCACCACCTCTGGATGCGGCAGGTTCCGCACGGGCACGCGGTTGATCGCCACTATCGTGTCGCCCACGTGGAGGAGCCCACAGCGGGCCGCCGGCGAGTTGGGGATCAGTTGACCTGGAATAGGAGGAAATATTTTAACGATTTTTTAACGGAATTAAAGTAGCAAAGGAGCATGCAGCACCGCCCTTGACAGCTGTGACCGACCTAGAATAAAACTCAAATCATGCATACACTTAGACATCCCGAGTTATATTGTGGACTGGGGCACACTTTCAGGTGTGAAAGATCATTTATGTGCTGTGGGTGTTAAAATTGTAAATTGTAATGTAATACTAATTAAAACCGCGTACAGAAACTATAATAAATTAATCATCAATTCGGTTCCTCCCGTGTTCTTGTCACGTTGTGTTGTGACACGTACCTCACAGGGAATACTAGTGTGCGATTATGCGTGTGTGGCGTTAATTAAAATTCCATAACGTCACTGCATGCGTTCATAAATCAATTTTTTCCCTTACCGATGGTGCTGGTAGCCTTGTTAGTGGAGGAGATGACAACAAAGCCAAAACCCTCCCCCTCCTTTCTGTTGACCGTGACGTCATACGGCATAGATGACCAGCCACCTTTCGCCGAGTCGTACTGCACTCCGTACCTGAACATACAAATATTAAATAAAATATTACCATACATGCTTTTGGATTTGTTAAGAAAGTGTATAAACGTAGGAAATAATGGATTAACTCAACGACTCTATAAGCCCAGTTTGGTAATAATGTGGATTATTTTTGGACAAGTTACATAATATTATCGCCACCCAAAAAGTAAGGATCATTATTATACTTATTCTCGTCCCCACCTTTTATGACGGTCGCCGCTTAGACAACTACATATATGAAAAGACGCTAAGAACGGATGTTGTCATATTCTACCGCGAAGGGGGTACAATAGGGGGTGACAATTCAGTTAAAAAACTCCAACCAAACAAGTAATAAAACATCAACTTACATGGGCACGTGCGCAGTGGGCGGGTACATGGGCGCAGGGTGCAGGATGTTGTAGGACGCCGGCGTTATATGGTGCAGCGCTGGGTCCGCCCTGAATACATTCCAAGTTATTTAATAACGGTCCGTTTTTTTTTGGCTACTCCCACTTGCTTACTATCTTCAACTATATTACATTAGCTCCGATTGGTAATACACAATTAATAAATGATGTAAATTATTTACAAAATTACTCTTAGGCCGATAACTCACATTCGCACAAATACGCAAATACAGACGTGTTTTTGCATTTCGTAAGCTGTCAAAACTATGTGTATGACAAAACTTTTGAACACATACATACAATGTTCAAACGTTCGCGCGTATGTTAGTGACCGCAGTAAACAATACATTGCAAGTAACTTACGTCAAGAGCGGCTGATGCGCGTGCGGAGCGACCATGGCGGGCAGTCCCAGTGACTGGATGTCCGCTCGGTTATGTCGCACTCCGAGCGTCACCTGCAGGCACACATGCACACACACTAACATCAGTACAAAATTTTTGGCTGTTTTCTTTCTGTTTACCATATTCAGTGACAAGACCACGATTCAAAAAGCGTCGCGTCTGCAACATAGCGCCAAGTAGATTGAGTGGTCACGCGTGTTAGTAGATCGAGTAGTACAAGAGGCGCGCGAGTGAATGCATTTTAAATACCTACAGGTAATTTAAATCTGGAGCCCCCCCCCCCCCCCCCAGATCATGCTACGCGCCCTAATTGAAACTAAAGGTCTACGTAGAGACTATACTCACGTGTCCCCGTGACGCGGCCTGGCAGACGTAAGCCACGGCGCGCGCGTGCGTGGCGCCCGCTAACGGGATGCCGTCCACTGACGTCAGCAGGTCGCCCTGACGGAGTAGGCCGTCTGCCGGACCACCTGCCGATACGTTTTATATACGTTATATTATTTGCTTTTATTATTGCGGACAGATAAGGTTTATGTTAGAGTGGACTATGATCTTATCTGCAATCGCCTGCCGCTAAATCAGAGTGCAACAATAGGCGTCTGAAACCGGTCTGCTTGGTAACAGGGTTTGCCGAAGCATTCGTATATCTTACGCGCAAACTAAATTGCGGGCTCAACTCGTTACTTATAAATAATAAACATTATATTTTATTGACTAAAATATAATGTTTATTATATTTTAGTATTTTATATTATAGTCTTGACTTATATTGATAGTTTATTATATTATAGTCTTGACCCCCAAATGTCAAATATTATTGACGGGGTCAAGACTCCCGTCAATAATATTTGACAGCACAGGTATCCCTTACAGCGACAAGGTTAAAAACTTGGGAATAATTATGGATCAGAGCTTATCGTGGACACCGCAAATTTGTGAAGTAAGCAGAAAGTTTTATGCAGCCTTAGGTTCTCTTCGTCGCCTACGTAACCTACTTCCTATCCCAACAAAAATTACGCTTGTTCAATCCTTGCTTCTGCCTATACTTGACTATGCTGATATTTGCTATCTAGATCTCACAGAGGAGCAGCTAAATAAACTTGAGCGTCTTCAAAATGTCGGTATAAGGTTCATATTTGGTATGCGCAAATATGACCGCATCTCTGAATATCGTGCTAAACTCAAGTGGCTTCCTATTCGTTTTCGCCGGAATGCTCACATTCTTTCAGCTCTCTACGGCGTACTATTCAATCCGTTAACTCCTGCATATTTAAAAGAACGTTTCGTATTTAAGTACCATCTGAATAGTCTTTTTCTACGCTCCAGTGTTAACCTGTCCTTGTCTATCCCTCCCCGCTCCTCTTCCTTTTATGAAAAATCATTCTCCGCATTTGCAGTCCACTTATGGAATTCTCTCCCTATGTTTATCCGTCAATCCCTTACACCAGAATCTTTTAAGGCAAGAGTCAAATCACACTACCTTAAATCATGAACGCTCATTCCTTTACCGCTTATCCCTATCTGTATATCGTGGATTTCCCCATTCTATTTCCCATTCCTATCTTATAATATATGTATATTTCCTAATTTATGTTTTCAATTGTTATCAATTTTTTTTTCTGTTTAAAATAAACTTAAAATGATTTTAATGAGTGCACCTTACCTTCTTAATTTTTCAGACAACTAAAATTCCTACCCAAAGGTTGTCTGGAAGAGATCGCTGCTGAGCGATAAGACCGCCTTTTGTGTCACATACTTACTATGTCTCTCATGTTTTGTTACTATGCTTGTGCACAATAAAGTATATTTGTATTTGTATTTGTATTTTTAAACAGTTGGGGGTTTTGAGCGAGCACTTTTGTTCTTTTTTTTTAATTTCAATCAGTACCACAAGTGATGCCTTTGACGATACTGATGTCCATCTTCAAAAGGCACTATTTTTGTTCGGCACGTGTGCTAATAGGAAAAAAGTAAAACAGTAAGCATTGTAATCGTCATGTTACCTGGCACGACGTAACCAACAGCAACACGACTGCCATCCTCGGTGCCGCCGACGATACGGAACCCGAAGCCGGCAGCGCCGCGGGCTAATCTAACTAGCACGTCCGCCTCCGGGTCCGCACTGCCGCCTGCCTCCACCTGGTAGAAAACATTGAACTTTAAATCGAAGAGTTATAGTATATTATTCTGTTGACGTTCGACCACCTGCCGATGAGAAATTCAGTTATCGTTAAAAGTGTTAAAACACGAAATTAAACCTTGATTCAAGAATATGTACTGTTGTAGTAGTAGTAGTAGAATGATCCAATGACGTTTAAAACACGAAATGGAACCTTAAATGAACGTCATTAAATATCACTTACAATAAATAAAAAAATACATAGGAATTATCCAGTTTTATGGCACGTAAACGTGACATATGATTAAGATTTATTTTAATTTCGATACTTAAAACCAATGATGAATCAGTCCAACCATACCTGCGGGTAGTTAGCGACGTAGACGGCGCTGGGCTGCGGCTCGCCGTCGTAGCAGGACGGCGAGCGGCGCGCCGGCGAGTGCATGTGGCGCGGCGGCGACTGGTCGCGCAGCCTGCTGACGGTCAAAATATCGAGGATAAGTGCGAAGTTCGAAAAATTGCTATGGTTTTTTATTAGGAGGGCTTCCTTGGGAACAAGTTTGTTGACTTTTTTATTATTTCTTGTGATGGAAACTCTGTGATAATTATAAGTGTCTGCTTCTAAGGTTCACAAGGAAGACTTTTTTGAGATGTCTCACTTTGATTTTTTTTTCATTAATTGTTCTACCAGCTACAATAACAGATATTTTACAAGTTTAGTATTTCGCAGCAATCTACCGATTTCCATTCAAGATAATATTATGGTAACTGGTAACAGATAGACACAACTCTGCACGATTTTAGGTTTAAGTTTTAAATAGACGAAACGAAAGATGGTCAGAGCGACTATGATACATGTTTATTAACAGTCGAAAGAGTAGTAAGGATATATTAATCGTCTACCATCCTATGTCGTATTGCAACAATAAAAAATGTAGGTGGTACCTGGATATCAGTGAAATGTCTAGTAATACCTTAGTGGAGATCCTTTCAGTCGTCCATTCGAGGAGTTGTTTGACGGTGACTGGCTCTGGAGACGCGTCGATGGGGAGTTAGTCAACAGACGGTCCGTCGCGCTGTTATTTGACGGCGAGTGGCTTCTTAACCGACCTGAAATTTAATGTTCGTTACTGCTGTAACTCTTTTTATAACAGGTACTAGATAATGGAAGAAATGCATGCAAGAGACATAATGTAATTTATTTATTCGAATTTCGTGTTTACAAATACTTTTCGAAAGTAAAACGCCAGCGCTTCAACAAATCCTAACCATAAAGTCTGATGAAACAATGTATCCGAGACTCACAATGTGAGGAGTAAAAGCTGTATGTTGCCAACTAATATCATACTTATTTGAGAACAATATAAAATTATTCAGTGTTCTTTTTACTATTCCTATTAATACCTGTGGAGTTAGATGGAGAGTGAGGCCTTATTCTATTAGCAGACGGTGACTGTCTCGACAGACCTCCAATGGCTGCTGTAGTTGGAGAATGTAGCATTCCATCTTCAGGGAATCCTGGATGAGAGTATCAATAACCAATTGTAAGCATTATTTATGTTTTATAAAAAATATTGTTGTGACTTAACACAGCTACTGATACATTGCATGCACAAAATTATTTAGATATAGAATGAGCATTTAAATTCCACAAAGAGTCACAGACGTCATAGTAGGACAATTTAATGAGCATCAACGGCCATTTCCTATGACATGAACTGTCAATTCTATTACGTTATCAAACATAATTATTATACAATTTTAAACGTTTATCATTGCATACACAAAACATTTTAACTGTAATCGTAATATTATCGTGAGTACCGGTTACAGTTAGAATAATATTATATGTTACCTCCATTATCGCTGCTATCCGCTACACTGGCATTGCCTCGCCAGTACGCCGCATTCATATCCACATGTACCGTCGGCGTCGGAACCTCGCCCCAATTATTATTCCACCTCTCGCTATTCCCGTCCCAGCCGTTCCCATTGCTCGGCCCCTCCATTCCACTCCCTAGATCCCACTTCTGACCGCTTTCGTCCCACTTCTGACCGTTCTCGTCCCACTTCTGGGTATTGTCATCCCATTTCTGAGCGTTTTCCGCCCAGTTTCGTATGTTGTTCGAGTTGTCGATCCATGTCTCTCGCTCCTGCCATTGGGTATCTCTTTCCTGTGTCTCGGTCCAGGGGGTGACGACGGGCAGAGTGAGACGGGCTCCAGGGGTACTGCTTCTACGTCTTCGGTCCATAAGACTCTCTCTTGTCTCGCGGGACTTGTGCTCTGGTACGGCGTATGTCGCTTCTACTGTGAAACAAATAAATGAAATTCACATTATAATCTTATGGAATAAGGATACTATCTCTACTTAATATTATAAGGCTGAAGAGTTTGTTTATTTGAACGAGCTAATTTCATTAACTAATGGTGCAAGTTGAAAAATGAAAAAAGATGTTGGATAATCAGTTTATCAAGGAAGGCTTCAGGCTTCTTTAACATCAAACTATGATGAAACAGGTTGCAAAAATGGCAACCCTAACTACATATACATATGTTTTTGTAGTCAATATTAAATTTAACAATAATTACCCGAGTTCAGTCCATTCTGTAAATCTCTGAGGGTGTCCTGGGCGTGTAGCGCGGGCGAGCGCAGTTGTTCCGCGGTGGGCGTCTTGCTTCTGCCCAGCTGAGCGTTGGTGGTGGCTGGGACAATTACATGTTACATTTAATGATGATACGACTTTTTTATTTTTAAAGTAACTATCTGTCACTTAACGACTACATCTGCTTTTAACGCGTTAATAACGTGCGAATGTGGTGAATTAAGAAGAAATTAGACTTGTTAAAATTAACAGTTACATATTACTCTTATGTAAATCCCTACGTAGAAGATGTTGGCAACAAGAAAAGAAGCGACAAGGAACTCCCAAGGATTTTCTATCCTTCACACAGTTACAGACACAACTAATTACTACTTAAGGCTATATTAATGTGCAAGTTAAACATAAACACGCGGTACTCACAACTAGCGGGCTGTACCCTGGTGGCAGATCGGCTTCGCGGCGCGCGTGCGACCGTCGTGTTGCGGCGCCACACGCGTAATGTAGTCTCATGGAGGGCTGGACAGTCTTTTAACACCTGGACCAATGTATTACACATATTAGGCAGGTGTCCCACCGCGGGCGAGACGGCGAGTGCATCCCGGCTATTTACTCGCTCAAGACACGTACAGAAGATATGACATTCCGTGTAAACAAAAGAGATGCATATGTCAGCGAGTACTCGCCGGCGGTGTGAACAGTCAGCAAGTCGTATCTTCCGTCGCTGCCTTGGGCGACTAAAGCGAGAAAACATACATTATACTCTATCAACCAAGCTAAGTTGTATAGCGGGCTTGGGAGTTGGATAAGTGACCGCTAGTAGCTACCTTTCATTACTTTATTAACTTTGGAGGGTATGTTATAGCTTCAGTCTCGGATACCATTTAGCTATACCATTTTATCCTTGGTACTGTGACAACCCTGGCGTATCTACTTCGCTAAACCGGAAGCAATAAACAATAAGGGCCATAAACATGTCAAGCGAACAATAGAACAACAGAGCGCGGCCGTCTCGAAAGTACGCGCACGACGCTTCGACCTTACGACAACAGTCTTAAGGTCGAAAGTCGATTGCAAGGAACATACTAGAGCTTCATTCTAACAACTACCGGAATATTCTGGATTGGCATGAATGGTACGTGAGTGGTATAAAAGGGGCACTCGGTCGACTGGGTGGCATTCAAGTTTCGGAAGCGAAACCGGGAAGAACAAGCGATACCTACGAGCGAAACCAGCGAGAAGTGAAGTGATTTCTACGGGCGACACAGAGATCGACGAGTGTGTTTACGAGTGTACGTGCATAGTGTTTTGGAGTGTACGTAGTGTAACGATTACAATAAAGTCTTTGTGGTACATTTTGGCATTTTCTCGAACCCAGTACTCCTGATACGTAACAGTACATTTCGTTTATCCAGTGCTCTCTCCACTAATCCCTAATGAAACAACAAGATGAGAAGCACGTCAATTTCGTATAGGTCGTATAGAGATACAGTGATGCCTATCTCACCTGAACGACGTGTTGGTGCGGCGCGTGTCTGACGTCATTGTCTCCGATCTGCAGCAGCAGGTCTCCCTCCCGCAACCCAGCGCATCTGGTCCTGTCTAGCACCTGGAACGATTACTGCATTGTGAGAAGTTTTAAAAAATCAGATTTTTGTATTCTATTCCGGGAATCCTTTTACCCAGTTATGGGTGTTGGTCGTCATGGTAAACACGCCGGGTCGCTGTTAAGAGGATCCTGGGTTCGATTGTCAGCGAGGTGGAAATTTTAACGATGAGTTTAAGGGAGACCAGCAACTTTCTTAAGGACCTTGGGCCTGGAATATGAATATGCATGAGATATCGCTTTTTAGATCGAGGATATTGTTACCACTTTGTGCATATTCCGTTTTTGCGGAAAATGATGGGAATTACGAAAAATAGTCGTCTTACGCACCGCGCACATATAGTATCTACTTTAGTCGTCGCGACTTAGTGATATATGATGTAACTAGATTTTTAAATATGAAATGGATGTATTAAAATATGCAAGACTAGCGAACCGCCCTCGCTTCGCTTCGGGACCCGTAAGTATCAGCCGCGTAGGTCTCGCTCCCGTAGGAATTTCGGGATAAGCTCCCGATCCCGCGGGATTTTCGGAAAGACAGCCTTGTTACTTTTATATTAATATGTTTGTTATGAAGCTATACCCATACTCGTCGAAGTTTTTCCCGCGTAAAATCGGATCCCGCGGGATTTCCGGGATAAAAAGTGTCCTGTGTTATTCTGGGTTATAAACTATCCGTGTACCAAATTTCATCCAAATCCATTCATCCGTTTTTTCGTGATTGAGGACCAAACATACAAATCTTCACATTTATAATATTAGTAGGATGCCACAGAATTCGCATTGTGCGAGTATTTTTGGCGCGCGAAAATGTTTAATGAATTTTTTCACAACTTCTACAGAGCAGTTGAGTGGAGGGAGTTTTTCCCGTGTAAATCTCGATCTCGCGGGAAGTCCGGAACAAAAAGTAGCCTATATACTGCTCCATAACCTTCTCTACCTTCCACTGAAAGTCCCATAAATATCTGAACCCGCGACCTATTTCCCGAATATGAGTTTTTCCCGCGTGAATAAGGATTCCACGGAATTCCGGGATAAAATTATCCTGTATATTGCTCCAAAACTGCCTCTATCTCCCAGTGAAAGTCCTATAAAAATGAAACTCGCACCTTCGCGCATAGTAGTTTTTCCAGCGTGAATCCTGATTCCGCTGGAATTCCAGGATAATAAGTGGCCTATGTTTTGCTCCAGAACCTTCTCTATCTCTCAGTGAAAGTCTCACAAAAATCTAAGCCCGCAACAAAAATGACAAAACTTAAGTCAACTCGAATAAACACTGCACCTCTAATTGTACCAACTTTATCCCCATTTTTGCATCCTTTGCTGGCTATTTTTTAAATACTGATTTTACATTGAAAATTACTTATTTCGCTGTAATAATTTTTAAACATGGGGTTAAAATCATTTTCAGTTTAGTCAGAAAGTTACCTTAAAAATTTACAAATTCCCGCATTCTTTTGTGTTTTTTTTCTTTTCCTTACAAAATATCGAAAAACTGAGAAACACGTATTCTATTAATTTAAGTGATAACCCTTTGTTGCAAATTTGAAGTAAATCGGACGACGTTATAAAAAAATTCCATACAAACTTTAGTCACCTATCCCTAGGGAACCTAAATATTATTCGAAAAAAAAAGTAGCCTATAATAGACACCAGTATATAGGTAATAACTTTACCAAGTTTCAATGAAATCCATCCAGTGGTTTAAGCGTGATGATCGGTCAGACAGACAGACAGACAGACAGACAATAAATAAAAAAAATATAATTTTGAGTTCTATCTCGATATGTAAGTGCCCCTTAGTCGAAATTTCAAAAAAATATTCAATGTACAGAACACGTGCTCCTACAGTTTTATTATAGTATAGATTATTTGAGGGTATTGAACAAGCTGTTCGCTCCACAGGCCCAAATCTGATGTTCTCTCCTTTCCGTTCTCGGTCTGGGTATGCACCCCCCAACCAAGGGAATCCTAGTGTGGGGCTATGAGTGTACTGTGTAGCGTTATTTATTTATATACATACCTTTTTAACCTTCTGTCCGTGCACGCTGTCGGCGATGGTGAAGCCGAAGCCGACGGCGCCGCGCCGCAGCGTGATCGTCAGCTCGCGGCCCGGCTCGCTGCCCGCGCCGCGCGACTGGTGCTCTGAGACCATATTATGAGTTTTTAAAACTATACTCGCTAGCGATCCCCACCGATCGAGATGGGTCTTTGTGATCGAAAGTGATGACGCAATCCATTACGTCACAACCGCTCAAACGAAAACCAAATTCCACGACCATAATGCCCATAATCAGTAATGGAACGCTTTTTCGAGACATTACATGTTACGGGCTAGTTACGGAACGCGGCCTAACAATAACAAAAATAGCAACATCAACATTTGATAACAACTTATTTAGCTGACTGCGTGACATACGACGTTACGTTTACCATGCCAGATTGCCGTTTCAAGGGTCCTGGATTCATTTCCAATGAGGCGGAAATTTTAATGTTAAGCTTAAATATCCGATCTTGGTCTGGGTGTGTCTATTTCTCGTGTGTTGTCAATGGCGCCCACGACAGGGAATTCCCTAGTGAGGGGCTATGAGTGTACGATGTTATTTAGTAGCATGTAGTCTAGTTTGGGGCTATGAGTGTGTAGCGTTATTTAGTGTGAAGCTCAGTGTGGAGAAATTAGTGTATGAGTGACGAGCTGTCCGGCTCGTCGCGGCCCTGGTTTTCCCTGGGGGAGATCTCCCACTGCAGCATGTAACTCACCAGCAGCCAGCGACAGCAGGTGGTCGGCGGAGGGGCAGCGCGGCGGCGCGGGCTCCGTGTCGGCGAGCTCGTCCAGGTCGAAGGAGCGCGACAGCAGCCGCCGCTGGCCCGGGTTCGCTCCCGGCGAGCTGTCTGGTTCGTCCCGCCCCGCTGCGTCGCCGTGCGACGGGGAGTCTAGGTTGAATCTGGGGACCAAGGGCTACTTTTAAAATCTAAAGTAACTTAACATAAGAATGTAATTAAAGTGAACCTCTTACAAAATGGAACCTGCTCAGCATTATGCTGGAGTCAGGAGACCGCCAGCGCTGATCTTCCGCAGGTGCCGTATGGTTATGCCACGAAGGTCTACCAGCAACCGTTCCTAATATTTAATTGTGATAAGCCACGGCAAGAATTACCATCAACATGAATTACCCACTAGCACAAATACATCAACATTAATTACCCACTATCACATATAAGTAAATAGATAATATTAATGAAAAGTTATACGCGTTTAAATAAATAAATTCCTAAATAAATACCGAAAGAGATATTATATGTATAGACTATATAGAAGAATTATAGTTATATAATACTTCTGTCATGCTTTAGTGGTTCTTCTTTTATCTGATGATCCAGAAGAAACATTTTTAGTTTTCCTTTAAAATTTGACAGATTTTGCAGGTTCCTTATTGGAGGAGGTATATTGTTCCAGCACATTAAATTCACACATTAAATTTCCAGATATTATTACAACACAAGTATTATACAATAGTAAAACAAAATAAAGGAATAACAAGCAATAAACAAATACAAGGATATAGAAGGAAAGAAGCAAAGAAGAAGTCAAAGAGAATAAAGAAGACAGACCAGTAAAGAAGTAAATATAACATAATATACTACAATTGATACCTGGTCCGCAGCGCCCTGGTGAGCTGTTGCATGGCGACTGCGTCCGAGGACGCGGGCGTCGTGGAGTCCACGGCCAGCGTGCTCAAAACGCGGGTGTTTGGGTCCTCGGAATCGAATGACAGGGGGTAACCTGTTCAAATTAATGCCATCGTCAGATCTTATTATCATGATTAACGAAAAGATAACATAATGGTATATGGATGAAATAATTTTTTACGACGACGCTGTAGTGACTACGCTGAGCGCGAGGTTCCGAGTTCCTAAGGGACAATGAATTTAATGAAAAATGCATTTTTGATTCAGGTTTTTGCGTGTTTATTTCTTCTTCTTCAAAATGTGCAGTAAAAATAAAAAACTAATTTGAACTTATCAAAATGCCACAGCCATTCCCTACTATATAAATCTACGTAGGTCCAAACCATGACACACAAACCTCGTACGAGATGCAGAGTGACCTCGGTGCCTGGCGTGATGGACTGGAATATCTGCGCGACCTGCGCATGCGTCAGCCCCCGCACCCCACGGTTGCCCACGCCCACCACCACGTCGCCAGGTCGGAGCGCACCTACACATAAAATAATTTCACATTAGACAGAAGAACTTAAAAAGATGCGTCATATTTGTACTGTACAGCTATCGCTTGTAATAAATATTAAGTATTGTTTTTAAAAGAGCTGCCAAGGACGTTTATTCGCTGTTTCTTCTCCTTCAAGTATGTATTATAAATTCTTAATGCACAAATAGCCTAAACTACTCACCATCTATCCAAGCAGGGCTGTGCGGCACGATGCTCCGTATCTGCAGATATCCTTCAGTCTCCGGCGTGCCTTCAGCGCCGATTAGCGTGAAGCCTAAGCCCTGGAATAGAGTACCATTTGTTTTATGTTTTGGCAAAGGGAGATCTCCCGCCAGGAGAAGCGACATGCCTGAAGCGTGGCCGAGACCCGGTATAATCCTATATATAACGAAAATCAACTTACCTGGGTTCCCTTAGTGAGATTGAGTGTGAACCTCTCTCCGCGTAGCTCCCCCGTAGGCGGCGGGCCATTCGGCTGGTTGTTGCCGTTTTCCGCCGACAGCTTTTCAGCTGAAACAAAACAAAATTTGAACCCACAATTGTCACCCTGTTTGGCTTTCAGGTTTTCAACTAATACTGGTTATGTACGAATAGGTAGTAAGTTACACAACCATGTCTCGGTTCATCTTAGACTTTATTGCCAATCAGCGCTTACCCGCTTGGAATAAGTCGCGCTTGATTTGCCTTAACTCCACTGTTTTCCGTTTTTTCAATGGCAGGTGATAACAGACGCGTGTGCGATATATCGTGTGATATTTCAATGTCGCGACGACTTCCGAGTCCCAGCGGTGTCGATGAAGGTTTCTGACTTATTGGAGTGAATAGAAATCACGCCTCGTCATCCGCTAGTGATTAGCCGGTTAGTGGAAATCAGATTTCATGCCTCGGATTATGTGATTTGATATCAAATTTACTTATGGCTTCCATAGGTGTCGTGGGACAGACAGACAAATTGGATGAATGCAATGGTCCGGATAACAAACGCTTACACATTCATACCCCCACACTACACCTTGTGTTCGCGGGTGACGTCAACAACGCAAATAACACATCACACACACATAAATATCTGTCCTGGTCGCGATTGAACTCATCGAACCCAGGACCCCTTATTTCGTAGGCAGAGTCTCCACTGACCAATCTACGGGGTCGTCATTCCCATATACGTTAGGAATATTTCGTAGGTACCCGTATCGGAATAAAATGTACAATCCGCGATGAGTTAGGTTTAAAATCATACGGGACGGAAATTTTGTAAACAGAAGTACAAATTACAATACATGGCAGTATAGTATAGATATATGTTATATACACATTATATAGTTTTGTTATTATGTTGGTTAACAGCTGCAATATTCACGGTATTGTATCCAATGTCAACCAATCTGAACTAAGACTCGACGGGTATTATGCAATGTAATTCAATGCCAACTGTTCAAGGGGAGCCATCGCTAAATAAATGTGGGTCAGCCTGTACCTGATATTTCATCTGATGTTACATATTTTGATACTTATATATGTGTCTATGTAACTATATTTATATTATGGTATGTAGGTGCTTAAAGTTTAGGACGTTCCCTGTGATGTATTAAAATAGTGCAAATTATAATGTTTCTTTCTTTAGATTAATAAGAGTATACATATATTAATAAGAGTGGTGTGAACGCACAGAGATTAAAAAACTGTTCAACTCAACAATGCGCGAGCCGTTATTATACTCTTACGAAATGGATAAATTATACTCAAAAGCTTTTACCATAAAACTTATTTATGGATGAGTGTATTTTTAACAATAAGTGGTTTATTGGAGCGAGAATGAATTAATAAAATGGTGCAATAACAATAACAATATCGGTTATTGAGATTTTTTTCTAATGCAATTTAATGGCTTATGCACTAGCCAAGGACATCTGAGCGCCGATATGAGGAAGGATTCCGCGTACTGATATTACTGTCACTGGTAACAAGATTATTAGTTTGAAAAGCACATTGCCAGTGCGGAAGTATTGTGAGATGTATATAACTAATTAAGTGTGACTTGTGAGGGAAAATTTTGAAAAACTATTAAATCTATAATTTTTCTGAGGTTTTCATTGCTGTTAGAGAAAAGATCGACTTTAAAATTACAGACAATTTAACCCGTATAGTGCGATGGCCTAGCATCGGTCGTGATCCCCCTGGTTAGTTCTCCTAGGTGGACCATGGGTACTTTTGGCAAAGGGCAATCTATCATGTCGCACTGCCGTTCCAAGGGTTTTGGGATCGATTCCCGACGAGGCAAAATTTTTTATACTAAAGAAGTTCTGTTCTTCATGTGTGTTATACATTGTGTTAAGTCTGACAACCAATACATAGTGACAACCAAATCCTAGTGTGCTATGGGTGTTACTCTACAGCTACAACAGCGTTTTAACGAGTTAGTTAACGCGCTGATGTGTTGAATTAAGAAGAAATTTAATTAGGTTAAAATTATCAATTCCTCTTATTTCAAATCAAAAAAAAAAATCAAATCAAAAATCTTTATTTGTCTATATGTATACATAATTGTTTCAGTAATTAAGACTACTTAGTAAGCATACGCATAATTATGCTTGTGTCAAGTAGTCTTTCTGTTTCTTACCATATATATATAGATAGAACAGTATAAGAAAAAATAAAGATCAACAAGTTAAAGTAATTAACATTATCATTTTAATTTATCTAATTAAATTTTGAACATTAGAACGCCCTGGTGAATGTGTGTGTGTGTGTGTGTGCGTGTGTGTGTGTGTGTTAGTGATGTAACGAATATTCGCATTCGCATTCGCATTCGCGAATATTCGCATCATTTTTCCATATTCGCATTCGCATTCGCATTCGCAAAATTTATGCGAATGTTTTGCGAATATTGAACTACACCAGAAGAAATTAAAAATAACACTGCGTTACACAATTTTGGTACCCGCTTAACTGTGTGTTAACATTATGTGGTATCATCACGTCTAGTTTTCGAGGTATACGTCAATATTATTTCAACTACCCTCACTTTGGACGCTTAAGAAGCAGTTAACATTTTTGATGTTTTTCGATTCATAATAGTTTTTTATGGTATTGTTTTGTTTACAAATTATTTCTTTATGACAATGTAGACATATTTATTCATATAAAAAAATCCTTTATTAATACTGGACTAAGTGCACGACAAACCTGCTTAAATGCACCAAAGAAGTTTTGTCACGTTCTCGGCCACTATATTGTGAAATGACAACAAAAATGTCTACGTAAAAGTAAGAAGTATACATTGTGTCTGGTCACCAGTGTCGGAGATTTAAGGGGGATGAAATTTATATCGACTAATCACTATCCAAATTCTCTCTTGCCCCCTCCTCTATGGAGGCCGAAAGATGTACATTTGAAAGCTAACAGTGTAGGTAATCAACTGATGATATATTTTATTTAATATCTTTTTCGTAGAAGAACAAAAAAGGATGTAAAAAACAAAATTCAATATTTTTCATTGATATTTTAGTTTAGTTCCTTTGACATGAAAACCAACCCGTCAAAGTACTTTTTTGTTGTCTTGTCATAATACAGGATATCACCTTAATAATAAACATTACATCAACGCCATAACTAAGGGTTTAGAAGTTGTTTTCTACATGCAGAACCGATTATTAGACCAGTGCCGACGCCGTTAAAATTGGTCAAAAGTAAAAAAAATAGTAACTGGATTCTATTGGGAAAGGAAGAAAACATGACAAAAATAAAAGGAAAAATAATTTACGGAGTATCTGAGATCGGGAAGAGTTTGAGGGGGGTTTAAGGATAAAAAACGGTTTATCGCAATTTCCAGAAAAACTACAAGTCCTAAAAAAATTTAATGGCAAAAGGAGATGTTTCAAAATGTATGGAGCCCCGGCCACCACTTTGTACACCATACTCAAAAATGGAGAAACACAATTAAAACAGTTTTCAATCATCCAATTCCTTTAAATTGCTTTAGTTTTGTGGTATAACACAAAAATGTACACTTAAAATTGCAACACAAAAACAAAAGTCTGTCATGGCGGTAAGCTGTCATCACACGTCATGTTGGTTAATTTGATAGAAGTTCGACATATGTACCTACAATTCTGTCATTTAAAGTGACAGTAGACAGTTCGCGATCTATGATCAATGACAACTTGGCAAGACGCCATGTTGAAAATTGATAAAAATGAATTATAAATACAAAATTTGTACCAGAAAAGTATGCATTTAAGCAATTTATCTTTATTTTTCCCAAATTCCATGAATTTTTCTCGATTTTTCGAGGTACTGTACATATTGTGGGCCGGATTTGAAACATCTCCTTTTAAGTAATTATTAAATGAGGGGTGGGCGGGTCTGGTTGGTGATTACGTTGGTAAGCCAATATTTTTTACAACTCTTCGCATTTTCTGCATAATTTTGTCTACTTTTAATTAAATGCATAGGCTTTGCCCGCTTTTCTATGTTCGAACCAAACGCTATTCCGGCGTTTCTCAAATTGCAAATCTATTTGCAATTTGAGAATGATGAAGAGTCGGGCATCAAAAATAATGAATTCTAAGCGAATAAACGCTATTTTGAGATTTCTACCGCCAATCTACTTTCCTTTCTAGTGTGATTTTTTATAAAGTTAAAAATTATAAAAAAAGAATTGCTTACGTACCTTTGAACAGCCCTCTAGCGGGGTGAAACTTTAGTCAGTTGAGTTCTAATCAATTAATTAATTTTCGGAGAAAGATGCAAATGGATCACGCATAGAAAATTAAGTTCAAATAAAAAAAACT
The DNA here is from genome assembly GCA_905404135.1 of Hesperia comma. NCBI lineage: Eukaryota > Metazoa > Arthropoda > Insecta > Lepidoptera > Hesperiidae > Hesperia > Hesperia comma. The sequence goes on from FR990036.1 coordinate 6,014,157, forward strand.
GAATATTCGCATTCGCATTCGCATTCGCGAATATCGAAATCAGATATTCGCATTCGCATTCGCATTCGCGAATGTTCAAAAAATGACATTCGTTACATCACTAGTGTGTGTGTGTGTGTGCGTGTGCGTGTATGTAATTGTGTAAGTATTTGTGAAGGTGTGAGTATATTATATTATGTCCGCGTGTAATTTCAGGATATTTAGTGTTTTACATATATTATTTATTTATACATTTAATAGAATTTACCTCTAAGCCTCCTCGCCTGCAGCACAGGATTCTCATACTGCGTCCGTCTGTTGATATGGTCGACGTAGTACGAGCCGTACCGCTCGTCTGTGACGCGTTCCCAGCCGTACGGCAGCTCGTCCTCCCCGCACTCTCCCAGCGAGTGCTTCCTGACCCTCGCTAGACGGGGGTCTAGCCAGTGGGACGTTCCTGTGTTGTAGCTGGAATGGAATGGGATTTATTGTTGATTGTTTTAGTGAGAAATAAAGATTTTTGCTTTTTTGCAACTTGAATAAAGGAGGAAGTTCTCAATTCAAATATTTATTTTTGTATGTGTTATCTTATATAACCTTGTATTGGCTGAACCAATTTTGATAATTTTAATTAATTAGAATGGTAATTGAATTGTTCTAAATAATGTTTATTTAATTTATTACTTTTATTTTACAACTTTAAATGGTGTTCGGATTTTTATAATTCATTTTTTATTTGTAAATGTTTGCTTTTTATGAACTTTTTCTACATATTGATGTTGAAGTAGGGTATTTTTTTAATTTAGTTATTTTTTAATGAATAAAGAGGATGAAAAATCAGTGGTAAAGTTTTAATTTCTCTTCATAAAATCTATCTTGTAATGTCTATCTTTATAATAAATTCATTTTAATATCATAAATGCGAAAGTCTGTCTCTGTTACGCTTTCACATATTTGTCTCATAGCAATATTTTTAACCGTGTTGATTTTATAACACTTTTTGTGTTTTCTGTTGATGTGTTTAGATAACATCTTGCACAACTTATATTTAGCTTAGAAGCAATTTTGTATTCAAATCATTCAAGACATTGAGGAAACAAAGCAATTATACCTCTTTGAATCCTAATAACAGGTTAAATAACCAGAGAGAAAATCACATACAATTATATGCACCATATTAGAGATGTATGAATGGTTGATAAATGAACACTACACATGCATATGATTTTAAATTTATGTAACATACGGATGTGAGTGGGTTTCCATTACATACTGCATTTGATCTTGCTGTCAGGGTGAATCTCTAATGCTACTTCCAAGAATACCAGGCGTATAACCTGCATGAAAGTACATATAGTTATGTTTTTGTAGTAAAAATATTATAATATTTTACAATTGAATGGAATATCTATACATGGTAAATAAAATTCTAATTGACAAAACATAACAGAAATTATGTAAAGAAATAGGAAAAGTAATCATGAATGCATCATTGCAGACTCAACCAACACCTATACAACATAGGCTTAAGTGAAAATGCAACATGCAGGTTCTGCAGTGGGGCGGAGGAAACACCCATACATATCCTCTGCAATTGCGTAGCAATTACCCACTGCAGAAGTGGTATACTTGGAGGTCACACAATCAAACCTGATCTGATTAAAGAAATGGACCCCCGAAATGTAATATGGTTTATTAGCCTGGGGGACCAGATCTAACTAAAAATGGGATGGCTACAATAGATCAGAGATGGTTGCAGTGGCCTCATGGGGATACTAGTTCCCCATGCCCAGATACCTAAACAGTAATAATAATAATCATGAATGCAATAATTCATAACTAACATAACTAACTTTTAACAAAAAATAATCAACTTCTAAATAAATAAGTTCAGGTTATGTTCGTAATGGCAAAGTTCAACTGGTAAAGTCACATCAAAGTCATTCTATACATTTTTTGTCACGTTTTCCTTTTCTTTAATACCTACAGCATATTTCTTTGAAAACTTACACACACTTGACCTTGAAATAATAATTTGTTGTATAAATGCAGTCATATTATGTAGGCAAATACAATCCAAATAATATTAACACAACGACAATGAATATTGATTACTTTAAATAAAACTTTTTTGTGAATATGAGGTAGCAAAGGAGCATGCAGCACCACCGTTCCGTTGATGCCCAAGACAACTATTTCCGACCTAGAGTTAACAGATGATGTTAGCATATTAGTTGGTTAGTTTGTTAAGAAAACTGCTGGAACATGAGTTTCAAATAAGCAAGTAAAATGATATCACTGAGTTATTGGCTGTCCTGTACACAATGACATAGTTTGACTTTTTAAAGCATATTATTTTGTAAATCAACAACTTTGTATAAACTTTATTTCCTTTGATTTTGAATGTAAACTATATTTACTCATAATGAAAATCATTACAGTAAATTGGTTCCAATCAATGCATTCCACAAATTCTCATTACCATAAGTGTGTTGTTTGAGAATGAAATTCCTCCGAAAGATTGGGAGAAAGTTAATTAATTCATTTCATCCATCCATCCGTATAATAATAAAGTGCAGTAAAATCCAGTTATATATTATTTTTATATGATTTCAAATACTTTTATAAGATTTTAAACATATTTACCATTTGTTCCATTTCTCGTAACATGATAATAACATGCTAAGGGAATTCCTTTCTTTACCACTCACAAAGAAAATCTCAAATAAATATTATTAATTTGACATATCACTACAAAAATATACAATAGCTTTATTATATCTTTTATACATGAAACACTATGAGTATATTATAAAATTCACACATCAAAATATGTTTCCTATGAGAAGTTGTATAGAAAACTGGACTTGGCCCAGTCTACCATGTGTTATTTATTGTTGTCAGAATCTATTTTTCTACACCTGGCCAGGGCCTGATTAAGAGTTCTGACCGCCCTAGGCTAATTATCAGGACGCGCCCCCCCGGGCCCCACAGGGGCGCCGTAAGGTGTGTTGGCGCCCGCGGCGTGCAAAACCGATTTGCACCCCCCCCCCCCCCCCCCCCCGGGTTCAATACTAATTTCATACAGATTAATGTCCATAATATAAGCGTGTTATAGTCGCGCGTTCGGGCTAAAAAGTAGTATATTGCCGAGGGTCCTGGGTTCGATTCCCAGTGAGACGGAAATTTAAATGATGAGTTTAAGTTTCCGTTCTTGGTTTGGGTGTGTCCTTGTCGTGTGCGTTGTCCAGCACCCACGACACGGGGAATCCTAGTGTGTAGCGTTATTTATTATATACTATAAAAAAGTTTTCAAATCGAACTGCAAGCGAAACTAACATTGTTTTATAATTTGCACGACATTCAACATTAGGCTGGCAACATTTTTTTAGCTGACCTGCCGTTACCAAATCGTCCCAAAATCATAACAATGAGGGTAACCGTTTTTGTGCTCACCAGTTGGCGCCACTGCAGAGTGCGGTCATGCTGTCAAAGCCCGCCCATACATACATAAACAGTGACAAATGAAATTCAGACCATTCAGACAAGCGAAAAGTGACAGACAGACCTCCCTTCTCACTAGCGCCTCTAGCGGAAAATTCACACGCGGTTACCCTCATTGACTGCAGGCTACGTACCTAGTAGAGAACCAAATCCATATCGGATTTGACCGCAAGTCTTGTATTGGCTTAGTCTCAATAGACAACTTAGTTATTGCGACCATTGCACATGAACGTGGTCAGAACATGAAAGTTGCTTTGATTTTGAGTATTTTTTAAATATTTTACGCGGTCGATATAGTGTCGCGCATTACTATTACTAAGGGTGACGTGCGGTATGCGGGGTGTCCCTTCCCCCGCGCCTCACCTCATATGCCGATTGCCATGCGGACCTGTCGCGTACTGTAGACGGTACCTTTAGCGAGCTGCGATGTTGCCAGCTCGCACTCGCTCATCACCGACCGATTCGAGTGATAAGGCAGTGTTTGTTTTACGCGCGCAAAATTCAGGGATTCTCAAGCTTTTTTAGTTCACACCGCATTTAGTTTTTGTATTTTGGTCTCGATCTAGTTGAAATATGTAGGGTGCAATGATGCAGTAGATTAGTAGTGCAAGCGAAGACTCGATTTCGGCGCCCCCCCCGATCCTCGCGCCCTAGGCTGCAGCCTAATTAGCCTATAGGGTAAATCAGGCCCTGCACCTGGCTTATATCAAGATGTTTACCTTTTATGTTATGATTATGCTTGTCAGGTTTTCTGTGTAGCTTCAATTTTTTAATAATAGACCAGTTATTCTTTACTATGTGAGAATAAGTGAGATTACAATATAACAGATTGCCTTATTAACACCTTATTAAATAGGAGTTGAAGGAGTTTGCTAGTTAGTCTTCTAACTAAAATAATTAGAAATATATAAACACACACAAATACGATGACATCTAATAACAAGATAATTATAAAGGTATACAAAAATCCTTGCGAATTGACTATGGATCAATCCATTAGAAAAATCCTATAAACCAGAATACTCACTCTATAAAGTATCTTTCTCCAGTGGGTGTGAACGCTTTCTCCCACATGGGAGGTAGTGGTCCAAGGTTGTAGTCATCTTCATCTTCCCTCTTGAGGCTGGCATCACCCACTCTCACACCAACAACTGACCCACCCACTGTACCTGCTGTCCCAGAGCTATGAGTAGATATACCAGCTGAAGACAGTCTATCTGAGTCCACAGAACTTTGAGCCATAGCTGTATTACACGAGAACTACACAACCCATAAACACATCGTCAAGTAACCCGCCAAAATAAGCTACAGTTTTTTAATTTCAAATTTAGAATTACACAAAATCTATCCCCATTCAGCCCAACACTACCAGTTGCATTCCGCACTCTTTACTCATCGGATTTGACATTCCACAACAACAAAACAATAGCGGCATGTAGGCATGCCTGTGACCAGTTATGAGTCATTTTGGGATCTGATGACTCCTCAGTAACTTGTTGAGTCTTGTATTTTTTCGGCGAAAGCGGCAAACGGTTCCACGTAGCTATAGTGACTGGATTTTTTCAAACTTCTTCATTGAGTCGTGTCATAATTGCGATGCGGTGCTCGATACGCGAGGCATGTTGCGGTAATCAAGTTGCGAGTCTAGGGTGCAGGTGCATCATAATCAACACAATCGTAACAAACGGTAACGTTGAAAACAACACGCTTCCCATGAGTTGTATTGTAAACGTAACGGTAAATCAGATAACGTGCATTAGAACTCAATGCTCTGTCTAAAAAATTGAATAGGTTCACTTTCTCACGTTATCCAGATAAATTCAACTTAACTTTTTGAAAGTAGGTGCAATGCAACAACAAGTGAATTAAAACTATTAAAAAAGTGAAGGAGTGAGTAGGATAGGACATCCTAGGCGTCGGTATTTCCAGTGCAAATAATTAAATCTCCCATTTTACACAACATTTTGCATTGTATTTACATAAAAATATGTAAGTAGGTATATTTATTAGATATAAATCCTTAAAATTATAAAGTTATAAATATTGTTTAAATTAATGTTTATTTTACAAAATTGTGAACGAAAATAATTTACATAAATACCTTATTTCATACCGGTAAACTAGGGTGGATAGAAATAATACCGGTAAATTGTGGTGAACGGCTAATTTTTCAAATGATGTCCATCCACATTATATTGTGAATCTTAACATTGTAATATGGTCTGTTTTTTTTCGCTACCTACGGACTAAATTGACATTAGCTGTGTTGCCACTTTTTTGCGAATCATTAATAGTGATGTGCCTCTAACGTAACTTTACGTAATTTACAATCTATAGTCCGTTTTTTTAGAATAGAGTTAACTACAAAATAAATATGGCCGATAATTGTCAAAGTCACAGTAGTCAATAAGACACTGATATTACACATGACAGTAAAACCAACTTTACCTTGAAATGAAGAGAGGCGCTGTCGGAAGTATTGGACCAATCATCGAGAAGTAGTAACTGACTGATGAATGGCCACAATGTACTTATGAATGACTTTTTAACATGGCGGAGTTAGTTCCAATTTTTGCCATTTCAGAGATAAGTTGATGGCAACTGTCGAAAAAAATGTCAAACATGTCAAGTTCTTGTTGAAATGCATGTTGAAATTATACATCTGTGAAAAGTGAAGTTATGGATTTGCATAATGTATGAAATTTATTCATTATTATTGTAATTTAAAATCAGTTTTTGTTGTAAAACACAAGGCGATATTCCGAGTGAACCGATTGAATTGTTTGTAAGTTGTTTCACGCGTGTAACATTGTTGAAATTTGATGTTTCGGAAACTCAGTGATTTGTTTTGTAGTTAACTCTCTTCCAAAAAAACGGACTATAGTATCGTTTTTCAGTAATAATAAAAAATGTGTCTTTAAAATAATATGACCGACAGGCATACCTATATAATGTACCTTAACCTTGTTATTGCGTATTCTTCAACAACAAGTCAATTATTGTTGTATTAACTTAGTGTAATACGTAATTAAAATTATCAAATATATTTTTATCTGTGATACTCCATAGTTACCATGATTTTTAAAAGATTCGTCTATTATCAAATAAAAATAAAATTATCTGATAAAAGTAAAAAGTTACGATTCATAAAACCGGTATCGTAGTACAACATTACTATTAAAAAGCTGGTATCATTATTTCGAAAATTGACATTTGCATGTGTCAATTTAGTCCGTAGCGAAAAAAACGGACTATAGTACATTAACATTGTATTGTTATCATTGTAATAAATAAAATTAAGTTAATTTCGTTTCAAATGAATTTAATTTAATTCTAATGTAGTTATTTCTAAAACTATGTTAACTGTTCGTAATCGTGCACTTTAAAATACTACAACAACGTAGCATATTTATGTAGTAGTGGAGCCTGTCAATTAGGGATAATGGGTTCGATTTAAACTCATGTGAATTGCTCTCCATCGAATTGAATGCAGTGTTCCTACTCGCTTCTTCTCCGGTTCTCCCTCTCCTCAATTGTATGGTGATGGCGGATAATTACGTGTCTCCATAAGCTCCTTTCTTTTTCCAAATTAATCTAAATTAGGGCGATATCTTTTAATGCAATATTTTCTTGTCTGAACCAGTTTCAAATTACGTTTTTCTGAGATGTCAAGATGAAAAAATCGTAAAGGTATTTTTATCTTCTAAATTACATCTCAATAATCTTCATCCTTCTTGGAATCGATAAGCGGTTATCGATACCGTCGATACGTGATGCACTTTCCATGTCTGAGCGTAGCGGACTGATGGTTTATGGTACCGCATGTAGGTAAAGACTGTATACTATTATAGTAATAGTAAATGTTCATAACCTCCTAAAATATAAATTTTCCTGGAAAATTTTTTTTTATGTGTTCGCCGATTACTTCGTCGTTTATGAGTCAATGTTAATAGTTCTTTTTTGTAAAAAAATTAGATATTCCAAGGGTGGTACCATGATAAGGACACCAGGATCTGATGATGGTATCCCAGAGAAATTAAGAGGAACTTTCGAAAATCATAGGGGCGACCAGTTCGTTTTTCAAGTTTTTAAAAGCACTACAATATAATGAAGATCTGATGTCGATCTGATGATGTAGCTGAAAGACAGTCGAGGGAACTCTTCAACGATTTCCAGGAGATACCTTATAAATAAATATATAAATATAAATTTTATAAAGTCGGTTATTTCTTTTTTGCAAAAAGTTAGTTATCATACCGCAAAATCAACCTATTAATAAGCAAACTTTATGTATCTGGCAACATATTTCGAACGCAAATCAAATGAAACGTTTGCTATACGTGCATACGTTTAGCGTATGTATAATACGGATAGGAACATTGATTGAAGGACTGGTAGGTACCCTGGTACACGACAGCTGTTAATTTAATTGCATAAATTATGGAACTCGTATACTTACAGTAGGTGTAGTATAATTATGTTGATGAGAAGACTCGTAGGTCGTCACATAAAAGATGTTAGCTTTCCATCACGTTTCATTTAGGTACCTCTACCTACTTACATAAACTTCTTTTGAGTATTTTTTTTGTTCTAAAATTTATTTATCATATTTCAGACAGAATAATGGGTAAGCTAATTAATAACTTCCCTTTGTTTCATGTTTGGACTACTTATTGAAGCGGAACTTCTATCTAGACGTTGACATTGCAACGTTCTCTAGAAACGGAAGTTGTGTTAGGTTTGCGAGTTACGACGGAAGTCATATAGCAATGTTAACCATAGTCTACCACTATTTCTATATTGTATTTTTACTCAATGGGTGATGTGATGGTATAGGTAGTAAATAGTGATCTCTACGGTTGGCGTCCGTCCGTTACATCCGGCCCGCCGATAGCTGTATGGGCGCAAGCGTGCAGTGCATGCTTTGCACGCCCGCTTGCGGCGTCCCGGGTTTTATCTAATGCGGCCTTTATTTAGCCACTCCACCGCCACCCTGGAGATATCTACCAATCTATCTACCTCGGAAGAAGTACTGACGCTGACCTACTGTCTTGTACAAATCTGCTTCGAAAATATAATTTGAAGATTTCGAGCTTGGAACGTCCGTGGATTGCTGTTAAAACAATGATCTCTCACATTGTAGAAATTGGACAAGTTACCGTGGCGAACGGAGGTACAACGGTACGGGTGAGTGCTCACCTACTGGTAGGATTTCAGTACACTGCCCAAGTGCCCACATTTTAACGACGCTTCAACGGACCAACCAAAGCCAACGGATTCAATAGGGTACTTTCGGTAGTGAAAAATAAACTGGATTTTACCAATAAAAAGCAACACAAAAAATATTTGAGCAAAATAAACACGCTTTCTCGCCTTAAAATAAAATATTAATTCTTTTTTTATTTCCGGAAAAACGCTGTCAGCACTTGTCAGCCATTTTGATGACGTAATAATGGCAACCACAAACTTAACTGACCCGGTGGCCAAAATTGGAACTAATGCAAATGTTATACTGTTGTCAGAAAAATACCATAGAGATACATAGGAATATACAATGAAAAATACCGTGAAAAATACCAAGACAGTAGCGCCACCCTTACCGGGTCAAATAAGTTTGTGGCACTGTATGTAAGACCGGCATTCATTCAAGTTGTTTAGTACGAAACTGAACTGACAGTTTGTTCTTGGAGGAATAGGTTTGCCTTCATGACGTCACACCACCAATTATTATTCCTCTCGTGTTTTAGGGTTTTAGGTCACGTGACATACCGATTAAAAATTTCGAATTTTAATATTGTTTATTAAAATAATTATGTGCTTTTATGACTCAAAATCAGAATATTAAAGTATATTTCTACATAAAGGAGATGTTTCAAATCCGGCCCACAATATGTACAGTACCTCGAAAAATCGAGAAAAATCCATGGAATTCGAGAAAAATAAAGATAAACTGCTTAAATGCATACTTTTCTGGTACAAAAATTGTATTTATCGTTCACTTTTATCACGTTTCAACATGGCGTCTTGCCAATTTGTCATTGATCATAGATCACGAACTGTCTACTGTCACCTCAACATGACAGAAATGTAGGTACATATGTCAAACTTCAATCAAATCAACCAACGTGATATGTGATGACAGCTTACCGCCATGACGGATTTTAGTTTTTGTGTTGCAATTTTACGTGTACATTTTTATGTTGTACCACCAAACTAAAGCAATTTAAAGGAATTGGATGATTGAAAACTGTTTTAATTGTGTTTCTCCATTTTTGAGTATGGTGTACAAAGTCGTGGCCGGGGCTCCATACATTTTGAAACATCTCCTTTTAATTTTTATCAAATTTCATTGTTTATTTTTCATTACGGAAAGTACCCTATTATGATCTTTGTCTTGCTTATTAGTCTAATACGGTTGTATACTGCCTATGGTGTAAGCGACATAAATAAGGGTGGTGTCACGTACAATCAAATGGCTTGTCTATTCGTTAACGCTATAAAATTTTGTAAAAATAACAAACATTAAAAAAAGATTATTTATTCTTTTTCAGATTAAATAATAAAATTGTTACCAAAATTGTCTTAAGTAAAATTTCGCTAAACATAGTTTTAATTTAATAATTACTCTTCCTAGTAAAATAACAATTTTGTATTAAAATGTGCACGTTGATAAATAGACATAATTAATTTGAACTACACAGCACCATTTGTTGGTTGGGAATAATTCACTTATTTTATTTTACAGGTAAACCTATTACGGGACACGGGCGAGGGGCTTTAAACTATTAGTCACTCTCCTTCGACAGTATTCCGGTACATTTTTAACCACCGGCGCAAAAGAAGGATGTAATAAGTTTGACCTGTCGGCTGTCTGTCTGTGACACCATAGCTCTCAAACTGATGGACCTATTTCAGTGCGGTTTTTTTCGAAAGCCACTTTCCTGCAATTTTAGCCATGTTTGGTAGAAATCGATACAGCAATTTGAAGAGTGTGAGGTCTTTTCCAAAATAATGTAAGGCATTTTGGCATAAAATTCATCTAAGTCGATGGTATTAATTTTTATTTTACAGTTATTAATCACGTGATGGACGTGCAGATATTTTGCCAACAGAGAGTGTTAGTTGTATGGAATTGTCAATCCCCGCTAAAAACAAATTTGTTACGCGGACTTATTCAGTTCATTTTAGCTTGTAAGCAAAATTTACTTATTATGACATTTTAAATTTCTACAATGAACCTATCCCGAATTAAATATAAAATATATAAGAACGAATTCAATATCGAAAGCGAACGGAGTATAGAAGCATATTCACTTTTGATTTGAAATATTGGTAATTATTTAGCACTTGTGTGACGTATTCAATCCCCGCCGTGTGTCCCGCAAACCATAGGAAGGCACTTTTCCTGTAATATAGCTTAATATAATAAGGCACTCTTTACATGTACGAATTTTATTATATCACAATATGCTTATTTCATAAGGAATATGTATAGTTAAAAATAATATCGGGAAACAATTTTACTACATAAAATTAATTTATCTTACATTTTAAATTAAGGTACAATAAAAATAACGAAATTACTACGGTAACTTCATATTTCATATCACATTAATCTGATAACAAAGTACATTTGATATAAAAACACAAAGTTGTATAAAATATCAATAATACATTTTGGGACTTGAAAGAGGAAATTATATTAATACACAAGAATAGTAATAATAAACTTTAAACATATCATAACTAAAACATTATGTACAATATAATAATAACTTTTTAATATCAAATGCATAATAACAGTCATAAAATAAAATAAAAATTCATTCAAAAGTCATAAGAAAGATTCGAAGTATAACAAAAAATACTTTAACGAGTTGAAAACCATCAACTTTCAACGCCTGTATAAATACATACATACGTGTAATACTTGTAATAATACATCAGGTATTAGAAAATCTCACGTGACATTCTTACCCCGTGAATACACAGGATCCGTTTCCGAGTTAAAACTGATAGAAGTGTCATAATCTAAGTAATCCATGTCAGTCAACTGTCTCTTAATCATCAGATGAGGAGTCTTCTTCACCTGTCTCTCCTTCAAACACCTTGGAATCATTCGTTTCCTCTCCATGCAATACTGAACTATGACTCTTTCAAAGAACAGAGCTACTACGAAGTTGATTGCCGCAAGCGCTAAAATTACGTAGCCCATTAGAGAGTCCTTGGGCATCTTTAACTGCAGGAAGTCTGCTAGCCACTGCGCCGGCGCCACCGTCACATATATACATATCGCGATCATTACCCCCATACTAATCATCAGATGCTTGTTGGTCACCACCGAACGTCGGTACGGCGCGCCATGGCTGAAAACTATAGACATTATAATGTATTGAAACGTCGAAACCGTGTATACGGCGTAGTTCTCCCAACACTCGTACGCTTCATCGCCCTCGTACGTATGCCGGACGTACCAGGGAAACAGGGACACCGCGTAGTAGCTCAGATACTGAGCGACCGCGATGAACGTTAGCTGACCTATGAGCGACACCAGCGGAACTATACCTAGGAGCGAAGTGAGCGGGGCTAGTTTCGACAGCTTGCCGGGGTACGCTTCGGTCTTGCCGAAGAAGAAGGCGAAGTTGACGATCAGGGCGACATCTATGAAGAGGAATTGGAAGTCTGTGAGGTTTGAATCGAAGTAGTATAGGAGGGCTACGGAGAAGAACTCTGTGAGGGAGTAGGCGATCATGAACTTGAAGACGCCGAAGCTGGTGGTGAGGGCGGCACGGCCCTCGCGGAGGACGCGGGCGACGCACACGATGTCCGGGTGAGCGCTGGTGAAGGGCGCCGCCACGCTGCTCTCTAACTCGGAGAGAGAGATGCCGGTGTGCGCCGCGCGTAGGGCTCCGCAGTCGTTCGCTCCATCACCGCACATGCCTGGGAAAAGATATAACATTCGTCAATACTTTATTTAATCAAATTAATACATGAAATTGTTAATTCATAAACCATTTTTAGTTGCGTAGCCTTGCAGTCTTGCTAGAGACCTTCGGGTAGCAAGATATCTCGGAAAACACGCTTGTGGGCAGCATAACATCTTCCAAAACGGAGACCTCTAGGCAGAATATAATTCCGAAACGGGGTTTTCGGGATGCCTAATAACTTCCGAAACGGACATCTTCGGGGAACATAAAAACGTGCGACGTTTGTTTAGCCACTAATCCCTCCACAGGATGTTGGAGTACGCTGTGTCATCCGTGTCGAAAAGACTCGAGCGTACTAGAGTCAGGTGAAAGCCAAGTACAGCACCGGTTCTTCTTCGGACCACTCATCGTAAGGATTCGCTGAAGCGGTGGCGATGGAGCTTGACCTTCGAAAATTGTAAAAAATCTGCTTGGAATAAACATTTAATTCGTTCATGCATTCATACTGACCGACGTAGTAGCCGAGCGCCTGGTAGTCGAGCACGAGCTGCTGCTTCTGGTCGGGCGACATGCGCGCGAACACCGCGCCGCGCGCCACCACGCGCGCCACCGCGCCCGCCACCGCGCCCGGGTACTGCGCGCGGAGGGCCTGCCACCGGAGTTATCATTACGGATTGCAAATCGGTTGTTGACTGATGGTAATTTTGTATAACTTTATGATTAAGTGTTTTGTAGTAACGTTTTAATACCTCAAATGGTATTATTTCAACCTGTTTAGTCGTTATAAATTAAATAAAATTAATTTGAAATGTTATAAATAATGCTGTTATCACGTGACCTTAAAAAACTATCAAAGGCCATGACGTCATTATAGTCGGCACAATCATAAGATTCCGATATGACGTCTGTCATGTATGAACACAAACTAACCTTGTATGGACGACTTCAATTTACTTATTACGGAAATAATTTTTTTTAATTTGAACCGCTGGTACCTACATGATACCTACTATGAAGTGAAGATATTTCGTAGTGAATGATAGGTCACTTTGGTTAAATTATGCAATGCACTATTTACTGTGCATATACAGTACACAGTTTATATTTATTATCAATGCAGCTTTATAAGTAGGTACATAATGTACTTGTGAATCCACCTCCTCTTCGCTTTGGAAAATTGTTTTTATGTTTACAGATAATAAACACTTCTTCCCATTTTTGCAACATATTTTATTGGTACATCGCTTCTATTGCTCGTAGCATGATGTTATAAAATTGCCCACAGTTTGTTAAATATTTTAATTAGGCATTAGTTTAGTCCGTAATATTAAACGCAAGTAACTAGCGGGTTAAACGAATTGGAGTAATATTGTTTACTTACTACGAGTATTTAGATAGGTACCTATTTACTTACTTATACGTACTTACATAGGTAAATACTAGAAATTCTGGCGAAATATGTAAACCATCCCTGCTTGTTTTTTATTTGTGTTATTTATAAATTGTTTAAATAATTTTATTTTATTTTAATCAGTTTACTTCATAAATTGTGTAAAATTGAACAAATAATTAAGACGTCACTACAATGTTTTATAAGGAGGCTGGATTTATAGTTATGTGACCTCTTGAAACAATTTATGAATCGACCATAATCGATACATTACTATAATCGAAAGTATGTGCTACCATGTCACACTCAAAATACAAATAGTTATAGATTCCTTAATATGTCTAAAGCATTGCGATTTTTCGTAGCTATTATAAATTCCCGATACATACGTTTTTAAGCCTTTTCCACTCAAATCGGATAATTATTAACCGTTTAATAGAGCCTTTTCCACTCAAATCGGATAATTATTAACCGTTTAATAGTTTCTTCGCTTTCACTAGATTAATGAAATTTCCATTTTAATAACTAATATAATTTCCTCACCTTAACTTACTAGTCAAATTGTCTTATTATCCCTTTCGGTGTTAATCTCAACGCTACATCTGTTTTTACCTGATTTTAAGAAAGCAATCAGAGGTCGGTTTATAAATTATCGTTCCGAACTTAATTAACGAAACGATTAGAAAGTCTTATTACTTATAATCGGTTAAATTTATAAATCGGTTTATTTAATGCATCGATTTTTGTTGTACTTCACTATTGTCACTGTGATGACAGCCTTCATATCGGAATCTTATGATTGTGCCGACTATAACTGAAAAACTGTCAGAAACACACATCGTCACATGATCGGTGCTTTCCATTATGACACTTTTTCTGCAGAAAATTAAGCGTTTTAAGTGTTTTGGTTGCTAAATGGAACGCGCCCGATATATTTAACTATAAATAAAACCATATTCTAAAATTTCCTTAAATATCTTCCATGTACAGAAATCACTCACAGATATAGGTAGGTAGACTCACAGAGATAGGTATAGCTTACCTTCCAAGCATCCCCAGTCATGACGATCTTGTAGTTGGGGTCGCGCGGCCTGGCCTCCACGTCGGCTGGCAGACGTGGCGCGACCGCGTCGTCACAGCACCACTTCTCTAGCATCGAGCGACGACCCACCGGCACCTACAAGGGACGTTATAAAATCTTTGTCAAATCAGAATCTATCATGTGTTTGTGTTACTTTTTTACGAAATTAGGATAGCAGACGAGCACGCATGACTGTGACCAACCTAAATAAACACTCAAATAGTACACCGTTCGCGTTCGCTCTGGAATTCGTCGCATGGCACACAAATGCCAGCGTTCCGCCAATGCAATTAAGGTGGTAGCGGGATCTTAAAATACCCTTAGTGAATTTTGCTTACAAGCTGAATTGAACTGTGAGGACCTGAGGACCTGTAATT
This sequence comes from Hesperia comma, assembly GCA_905404135.1. Classification (NCBI taxonomy): domain Eukaryota; kingdom Metazoa; phylum Arthropoda; class Insecta; order Lepidoptera; family Hesperiidae; genus Hesperia; species Hesperia comma. The sequence continues at coordinate 6,029,415 of FR990036.1, forward strand.
AGTTTGATTTTGGGGATGGCAATGGCAATTGTGGACAATCATAGTTGTCATACGCAGCAGCGGAAGGGTGCTACTACATGCTTCTTTGCTACCTTAACTCCATAAAAACTGTAATAACAGTAACAATGACATACCCCATGTAAGGAGCTCTCGCAGTAGAGCCGCGGCGCACCGGAGCTATAGTCCACCGATATGTGCACCACGCGCTCCCCAGTGGCCAGGATACCGCACTCCTTCGCCACGCTCACCGCCGTGTGCACGTTGTCTCCTGGGCAAAGTATTACCAGAGAAGTGAGACATTTGTTCCACCGTCGAGGTACGTACTACGTGATCTTCACTATGAGTAGCTTTGTATTTTATCAGCAACTAAAAACTAGCCCCGGCCTTGCATAGGTAGGTGGAATATCAGGTGGATAGGTTTAGCCTATATGTATTACTCAGAGATAACGAAGCATTGTATCGCTGAAAGGACTTTTAAAATCGGTAGTTTTTCAGTTTATTTGCAACAAATATTAAAAAAAAACGAGACTATAAATCCCAAAAAACAGATACCAAGTTAAGATCACCTCGTATCTGCACGTTCTCGCCAAGGACCTGTACAGCGAGTCATATGCATACGTTTATTAAAAAATGGAAAATTTACTACTTTTGAAGCTTACTTCTTCTTAAAAACACTATGTAAACAATCAGTCAATTTTGAACCTTAGCACCATATAAATACGGGCCACTGACCGGTGATCATGACGACGTGTATGTCGGCCTCCTTCAGCTCGCGGATGATGGCAGTGGTGGCTGCCTTCAGCCGGTTCTCCATGATCACCAGCCCCAGGAACTCTAGCTCGCATTCTATCTGTTAACAATCATGGCATTATAATGTACGTCATGTATAATTGCCATCCACGGTAAAAACAATCTTATTACCTATGCTCAAAGTTCAATTTAGCTCGTAAGAAAAATTTACTTACGGCATTTTAAGTTCTCGTCGAAAATTTGTAATGTATCTAAATAACAGGAGCAAAAAGCTGGCTATAATTTAAGTTTGTTGTCAAGACTTAAGAAATCGTTACCTACTAATCTTTCTGTGTTATTCCCCGTGTGTTAAAGCCCGCTCTTTGTAATGTTCAAAACAACGAAAAATTTTGATCCACTTGAGTTTATAATCGTAACGCTCGAAAACAAATGGGACGAAAAAACTTCCATCGTGAGACATGTCGTAAAAGTTTAATTATCATAAAATTAAAGGAGATGTTTCAAAATGTATGGAGCCCCGGCCACCTCTTTGTACACCATACTAAAAAATGGAGAAACACAATTAAAACAGTTTTCAATCATCCAATTCCTTTAAATTGCTTTAGTTTTGTGGTATAACACAAAAATGTACACGTAAAATTGCAACACAAAAACAAAAGTCTGTCATGGCGGTAAGCTGTCATCACACGTCATGTTGGTTAATTTGATAGAAGTTTGACATATGTACCTACAATTCTGTCATTTAAAGTGACAGTAGACAGTTCGCGATCTATGATCAATGACAACTTGGCAAGACGCCATGTTGAAAATTGATAAAAATGAATTATAAATACAAAATTTTTACCAGAAAAGTATGCATTTAAGCAATTTATCTTTATTTTTCCCAAATTCCATGAATTTTTCTCGATTTTTCGAGGTACTGTACATATTGTGGGCCGGATTTGAAACATCTCCTTTCATACCTCTTCCCTGTCCATTTTCTGTAGCTGTTTAAACGTAGCCTCCAATACTCTGGTAGACATGGCGATCACTCGGTATCCCTTCTCCGCGTACATACTCAACACTTCGTTGAGATTTTCAGGCACTGTGAGACGATAAAAATTGAGTCATATAGAAGCCATTTTGATTTAATATATAAATGTGTATAAGAATAGATTCTAACAGGTGATCTCGTTTCTATGATACTGAAATTGTAAGTTCCCGCAAGGCGGCGTCGCCATTTATAATAAATGAATTTTTATGTCGTTCAACTATCGCTATAATTTATGCATAAGTATTACAATTTAAGCAAAGATATTTTTAGCAGGGCCCATTTTGTGGTAACTTCCGTTTTGCTTTTGGTACTCATCAAAAGATAAAGTTTCAATTCTTATGTTTTTTCTTTTTTGTTTGTTTTTTGACCACAATACAAACGATTTCATACTAGTTAACAGCAAAAAAGGTAAAAAGACGAAACAAAAGCCAGTAAACTGGTGACCCCGGGGTACACCCAAACAACATACTCACCAGTGCGCGGCTTGCACAGCGTGCGCAGCATCTCTGGCGCGCTCTTGCAGTACACCCGCACCACATCCTCGCCCAGCTGCCGCACCGCCACAGACGACCGTTGATACACGTAAATGAAAGCTACCAAACTGGTGACCCCGGTGTACTCCCACACAACACGCTCACCAGTGTGCGGCTTGCACAGCGTGCGCAGCATCTCGGGCGCACCCTTGCAGTACACCCGCACCACATCCTCACCCAGCAGCCGCACCGCCACCGACGACCGTTGATACACGTAAATGAAAGCTACTAAATTGGTGACCCCGACTGGTGACCCCGGTGTACACCCACACGACACGCTCACCCGTATGTGGCTTGCACAGCGTGCGCAGCATCTCGGGCGCGCCCTTGCAGTACACCCGTACAACATCCTCGCCTAACAACCGCACCGCCACCGACGACCGTTGGAGCGTCGACACGAACTGGTACTGCTGGACTATGCCTACTTCCAACGGCATCTGAAATTAGGAGAAAGTGTAATTTACGGTACTTGTACCCTAGCAGTGTTGCCGTGTTTCAGAGGATACGTTTAACCGTCGATTCCGTTTGTTGTGGTTAGTCAGTCAGCGGTCATTAAATCATTTCGGAGGTCATTGGGCGGCATAAAACTTTCTTTCAGAAGGGTTAGTCACTAACCTTCTACAAATTCAGCCTGGACCACTGAAGTGGAGTAAGCTCTTTAGTAATGTGGAGAGACTGGTAGCCTTTAGTGCCACTACTGGTTAAAGTAATGGATTCAATGGGTCCGTCAATGTACAATGAGTCGAAACATGTGCTCTAGAACAGTACCACGATGTTCCCCTCACTAGTCACATAACACTCACATTCATATCATCCACGTTGATGTTGGCCGATCCCCGAGGCTTCACCACGGTGGGCGTCAGCACCTCGTAGTTGGACAGCTCGGGCACGTCTGGTTCCTCCAGTGTCCATCCGGTTGATTCAAACATCTACAAAATGTTTCATAATGAATACTGAAGTAGTAACAAAATACAGTTAAACTTTAACTTCATAGGATAATCATACCCTATTTTACACATCACTTACACGCACGAACCGAGAATAAACATTTATCTGTCACACAAATCACACAAACATCAAATCACTACTGCCTATATGTATAACCTCCCACAACAGACATCCTCACCTCCAAATCCAACGGATCACCGGCCAACTCTCCGTTAAGCAGCTTCAGACTGTGACACGTACCCATGCCGATCTTGAGCTCGTGCAGGTCGTTCATGGCCCGCGGGTCGCGCTGCTCGCGGCCCAGCCGCGGGGGCGCCGTCGACATGCTCACTGGGACCACGCCCCACATGTCTAACCCGTAGACTTCAGTTCATAACATTTATCTACCACAATAGGTCCTCACCTTCAAATCCAACGGATCCCCGGCCAGCTCCCCATTGAGCAGTGTCAGACTGTGACACGTAGCCATGCCGATCTTGAGCTCGTGCAGGTCGTTCATCACTTTAGGATCGCGCTGCTCGCGGCCCAGCCGCGGGGGTACCGTCGACATGCTCACCGGGACTACGCCCCACATGTCTAACCCGTCTTCTGTTAACGTGCCTGTCTGTGGGTAGAGAGAAATTGGTTTTGGTGTGAGATTGATGTTTCTACTTGGGGGCACGGTAGTGCCCCCACCAAGTCGTTTATGTATTTATCGCTTCGTAGTACTCAACATGGGGCTAAAAAAATTATGTTTAGATTTATTAATTACATTCAATCGTTTTACTTTTATATAAATGAGAAGCCCATACATAAGCAGACAAATAATTAATTACTCATCTTTTGAAAATAAAATTGAGTTTGGCGTTGAAAATAAAAGTATCACAAGAACCTATTAATGATTTGAACTTTTTAACACTTTTTTCACGAGAGGAACCAGCGCAAGAATTCCCTAAGCACACCGTAACGCCACACAACAACGTGAATATACGAATAACCATCAACCAACCTTATCAAAGCATATACAGTCCAACGACCCGCTAACGTTAACCGCGCGGGTGTTGAGACACGAGATGCGGGCGCGTTTCAGTCTCGCGACCGCGTACAGTTTGCCCACGATCATGGCCGCGGGCAGCGCGGGCGGCACCACGATCGTGATGATGTCCAGCGCCTTGATGATTATGTCGCCTACCGTCATCGCTCTGTATGCCTGCGGGAGTAGGATGTAACAAAAATGTTAATAAAAACAACACATTCAATTTCAAAATCAAATTTCTAGTATCAAGGGGCCATCCAGAAATTATGGCACACGTCACAAAAGTTACGTAAAAAATATTTTATTAATGTAAACACATTCACACTGTCTAGTTCCAAGGGGGCATGAATTACGGTTAAGGGGGAGGGGAGTAGGTGGTCAACAAAATGCGTCGATATCCGTGCGTTCCACTAAGCGACCAAAACACTCAAAACGTTTAATTTTCTATAAATAAAGTGCCGATTTGAACATCCAAACAACCGAAGGTCGCTTACTCAAATGAGTTATACGTCATATAAAAAATCTAAAAAGGCAAAACTTATAGGTAAAAGTCAAAGTCAAATAGGTCAAAACAAAAATCTTTACAAGATGACTAACTTGGTCCATTTTTGTAAGGTTTATTTACGTCGATCCAAGTATGTTTATACGATAGCTGATAACTGAAAAACAAATGACATCACACTCGGGGTGAAAAGGGATTCTATAAATTTAATCATTGACAGCAACACCAAAGACATACAACAACAACCACTCTAAATCTGTCATCTCACCTTCAACCCAACAGTGTAGCCGAGTCCAAGGACGGCAATACCAGCGAGGATGATGATGAACTTGTAGGAGTCGCGGTCGAACTTGAAGTCGGCCGGCACCGGGTACAGAATGCTGCGCACCAGCTGGCCCTTGCTCGTGTTGTAGCCCGTGCGGAGGACTAACGCCCTAACAACCGGGTGGATATTTGTTTTTTATTTTATTTTAACTGACCACAATAAATTATCTTAATTACAAATAGCAAAGGTGACTGGCTGACTGACTGATCTATCAACGCACAGTCCAAACTAATGGACCGGCAGGGCTGAAATTTGGCATGCAGATAGCCACAATGACGTAGGCATCCGTTAAGAAAGGATTTTTCAAAATTCATCCCCTTACGGCTCATTCACACGAGGACGAATCGTCTTTTTTCACGAATCGTCTTTTTTCACGATTCGTTATTTTTTTTGACGGCGGCAATGCTTTTTAAATACTCGTGTTCACACGCTTGACGAATCGTGAAAAAAGACGAATACGGATACGTCTTTTAGAAATCACGAATCGTGAATGTTTTATGATTATGACGGATACGTCTTTTACAAATCACGAATCGTGAATGTTTCTGAACCAATCTGAACTGAGCTAAATCACGAAATAAATGTGAACTTCAATGCGGATATTTTGACGAATCGTGAAAAAACACGATTCCGTATTCAATGTGAACGTCCATCCGTCAAGACGTATCGTGTTTGTTTTTCGTCGCATTGAAGTTCACATTTATTTCGTGATTTAGCTCAGTTCAGATTGGTTCAGAAACATTCACGATTCGTGATTTCTAAAAGACGTATCCGTCATAATCATAAAACATTCACGATTCGTGATTTGTAAAAGACGTATCCGTATTCGTCTTTTTTCACGATTCGTCAAGCGTGTGAACATGAGTATTTAAAAAGCATCGCCGCCGTCAAAAAAAATAACGAATCGTGAAAAAAGACGATTCGTGAAAAAAGACGATTCGTCCTCGTGTGAATGAGCCGTAAGAGGGTGTAATAGGGGGATGAGATTTAAACGAATTCCACACGGGCCACACAGCCGCGGGTGGAAGCTAGTTCCAGTATAAATGACGAGCCTAATGCTAGTTGTATACTTTGCCAGCTCACATGTAAAGTATACAATTGTATAAATGTATGCGTGTAAAAATGACAAGGTAGATTAATAGTAGAAGTAAATTAGAATTTTAATCGATATATATATTGCGTATTATTTAAAAAAATGCTGAGGAATTTCTTTCGCCACTTCTTTGTCTCCTTTAAGTTTTATGTAAAGGTGGTTCAAGCAAAACACATTGTGCACATTGAAATATCATACTTACAGAAATATTACGAAAGTAACTCTCGTTCCCAAAATTATAGCCAACCTTCATTCTATTTAATTTATGTTTCACATGTACCACTGACATACACTTAACTGCCTAAATACTCATTTATCACAGAGTAACATACTTGACAGGCTCATTGTTGTAGTATCTGGTCTGGATGACCTTGGTGCCGCAGAACAGCACGCTGGAGTTGTGCTCCTTCAGCTCGAACCGTCTGTCCACTCGCTGGAGCGCCGTCTTGGTTACTGGCACCGATTCACCTGGGAACATCGTCAATGAGTAATTTGAGTTTTGTAAGGGGTGGTATGGGTTAGAATATTTTACATAGGTTCTGTAAGTAGAGGAAAGGTCGAATTTACTAAGCAGGCTAAACAGGCTAAGCAGGATTAAGAAAAGGGAAAATTTAAATAACTCAATGACTGAACTTAATTTGTATTTCAAAAAAAGGGCGGGATCGAAAGGGGGGGGGGGGTTGTTTTCGATGTAATCGTTTATTTTTTAATTTAAATTTAAATTCAAAGCAATTTATTCATTCTTTGAATGCAATCGCCGTGTCACAAAACCGCATTATACCCGACAAGACGCTTCTTGTGTTGTTGCGACGCAACAAACTCCCCAGCACTCACCAGTGAGCATGCTCTCGTTGACGATCGCCGAGCCGGTGAGCAGCACCGCGTCGCACTGCATCATGCAGCCGTGCGCCGGCAGCACCAGCACGTCGCCCGGACACAGCGAGCGACAAGGAACAGCGCAACAAGCTCCCCAGCACTCACCGGTGAGCATGCTCTCGTTGACGATCGCCGAGCCGGTGAGCAGCACCGCGTCGCACTGCATCATGCAGCCGTGCGCCGGCAGCACCAGCACGTCGCCCGGACACAGCGACCGGCTGTCCACGGAGCGGCCGCCCCACAGCTGGACTCGGTCGTGGGCTTCGACTGTCGCGCGGAGGCTCTCTTGGTTCTACGGGGAAAGGTGCATTGGTTGTGTGAGGTGTGAGTCGGAATCGAACTCTAAGGGTATTGACATAACAGCGGATTGAGAAGGGCTGCGGAGCGGGGCTCGCGCGCAGTGCATGCGTCGCGAACACGCCGCGGCTGCACAGCGAGGTCGTCGCAGACGCGTCGCAGATAAACAACGTTATCGTTGCGTGTTTGTAGCGAGTTTAATTTCTTCTTAATTCGCTACATTTGCACGTAAAAATCTCTTACATGTTAACGCGAATTATAATCTATATGTGCGTCAAATTTCATCCAAATCTGTCAAACCATTTTTTGATGATTGAAAAACAAAGATACAAACTTCCACATTTTTATCAATAATACTATGATCAATGACCATTATCAATAACAACAGAGCTTCCCCACAAACCTTCCTTGTCTGCACAACAGACGTAGCGACCCCGAACGTGGACATGAGCACGATGGCCGCGCAGTAGTAGTAGTACGGCTCGGCCAGCCACACGGCGATCGTGAACAGCTGGAACACGTAGAACGGGTTGAACACCTCCAGCAGGATCAGTGCTGGGATGCTCTGAAGTGGCACTTTGATCTCGTTCAGGCCGTAGATGTTTAACCTGGGAATAGAAGATATTCATAAGTTGTTTTATATTTAAAGAAAATGACTTCACCCAAGCTTTGCTTATAAACCAAATCCCTGACATCGACATTCGGGAGGGGAAGGGGCGGCCGCCTTCCAGGCATGGCGTCTCTTCTGGCGGCAGATGTCCCTATACCAAAAATTCCATCTCATAGCGCTCAAGGACTACTACGATTAAAAACTCTTTCCACAGTGTCTATACATATATATTTTGAGACCGATTAGATTAATAATAAACACCTTCATAATTCCTATCTCTGCAGTAAAAATCCATGTAACGTGTTTGGCAGTAACAACACTCTGGCCTTACACAGTTTCACTATACTTTATTCTGTCTGTGTTTATCACAAGTGTCATAGCCGGCAGCAGAAGGATGGCTGTAAGTTCGTTCACTACCTTCAATCCATAAAAAGCCAGCATCTAGCCATCTTCTACCAAACCAATGAAGACAAACTCACATCCTCAACCGCCGTTCGGAACATGGCGCTCTAGTCGCGAGCGCGTGTAACGTAGCGCACGCCGCGCCGCTCTCGACGCCGGCCAGCCGCTTCCACTGCGCGCGCGCACCGTCCCACACCAGACACTGCTTCTTGTGACGGAAGTACCTGTACTCTTGGACGTCTGGAACAATATGTTATATTAAGGCCGTTCTCACACAACGCTATTTGCAAGCGACTAGGATCTTGTCTAGGGGGTGCAGGCGAAGTATGCAGGCGACGCGTCTACGTCGCGTGTCCTGTCAGTGACCAGTGTCAGTGTCAGCGAAATGTGGATTGCGTCGGAGTCGCGTAAATTATAAATAGCGTAGTGTGAGAAAGGCTAAAACGTCATATAACACCATCGAAGCATTGTCGACTTAAGTAGATGGCGGCCTGTATTTGTATTTAAATAGGACATTCTAAGTACATGGCATAAAATCCGCATCACTAGAATATAATACCAAGATTTGGGTGTCTCATAGCCTACTGATTTTCACCTGGAGACCACCCAACATAAGCAAGGATTGATTTGCTCTACATTCTCTACTCTACAGGATGGATGGAGCGACTTATATACACTATAATTCAAAATGTGTTTCCATATACCTAACATGTATTTCCATGGTACATTTACATTTATTATTTGCTTAAACTATATACAAATGCAATTCTGAGAAATTTCCACTCTAAGTAACATTGAAATTGAAACATAAATTTAAATATGCCTGCAATAGTATTGTAATTACAATTTTCTACAAAGTCTATGTCCTTTCATAAGAACTTAAGGAAAATGCTTCAAAGGTCAGTCAGTCCTACTTGCATTGAATTTACTTTTGTAACTAAGAGGCTTATTAAATCAAAGCAAGTACAACTAGTATTATAACATAATTACTATAACTATAATTATTTTATTTTCCAATGAATATTGTTTCTTTTTAAAATTCTAATGCCAATGCTAAACGGCTTCTTATTTAATAACAAATTAAAAATTTAATTAATTTAAGTAATAATTATTAATTCTTCTTATTTCTTATATAATAAAAAAATATTGCTCCCACCTTTACTACTTGAGAAAACTTTTTCCTATTAGAAGTGGCGCAAGAATCTCCCATCATCGTTTTAAACAATTTTATACTATAATAAACATCAAGGACCACAGGTATATCTAAACACCGGTGTATTTTGTCTTGAAAGTAATGGATCCATAACATTTGAAATTTGAAAACTACTTTTAGATGTTTAGATATACAAGTTTAACTCATGCGAAGAAGGTGTATTGTAAAATGTATTTTAATAATAATTACAGCAAAGCAAAAATAAGTATTTCAGATTAATAAACTACAAAACTCACTCAAGGTGGTTCCATCATCCAAATAAAGAGGTGTGTATAAATCGTCTGCGCTGTCGAGGTGGCCTTTCTCACCACTAAATTCATCTTCAAAACCTTCATTTAATAACCCGCTGTAAAACCAAGGTAAAAATAAATATATTAACAATGTAAAATTAAGACTAAAAGCTTGAAATTTATATCATGAGTCACAGTGGGCAAATCCCTTCTGTTAAAAATTCCTGAAATCCATAACTTAAAAGCACCCAACTTAATCTAGTACCACATATTTTGGGCGGTATTAGATACACCCTGCTTTTATCAACAGTGAAATATTTTTATGTTTGGCGTCTAGCTAAAGCTTTGGTCTCGCGATCGCAACGCACAGCGCTGAGGTATGCGGCATGCGGAGCCGGACACATAATATATGAAGCTGCCGACGCAGACTACGACGGAACAAGAGACCATTCTCGACGTTTTTCATATGTTTAGGTGTCTGGCACCGCATGCCGCATACCGCAGCGCTGTGCGTTGCGATCGCGAGACCAAAGCTTAACCGGCAACGCGTCGGTGATTCTACTGCAGATGATCATCACGTCAAAATATTACAAACAGATTAGATAGCGTGTGACAGGACGAAGAGACAGAAAGGTTGTTTTTCTGCACTTCACTTTCGTTTTTACATAATTAAAAAAAGTTTTAATAGGTTCATTATATTATAATAAATTAATTTAGAAATTTAATCTCAAACAAAATTCGAACCTTGAATCTGCTATATTTTTTTCTAGAATCTTGTGTATGTAATAAGTCTTGCATTTCTTTTGATATGTTTCCTGTAAAGAAATACATGTTTATGTTAATAAGCTGCAACTATCAGTAATTAATTAAGTATGTAATTGGGCTAATAGTGCCAATACTAGATTAGACTTATCGCACAATGAACTATGTAAATAAAATTATTATTGCTTAACCTTCATCAACTAGCAAATATGTTTTAAATATTCGTAACAACGACAAACTAATTAACTTTTTTTAAAATTGCTTTCAAAATTGATAAGTAGCTCTGCATATTATTTTCAGGCAACAGCTTTCAATTAAAAAAGGAACTATACAAATCGGAACACCCAATCAAAAGTTATGCAGTAAAGACCAAAAATTAAATACGCGTTAAACTCAAAAACTACCAGTCAGATGCCACTCCTTTCAAATACAAAAAGAGTTATTCAAATTGGTTCACTAAGTGCAAATTTGTTGGGTAACCCTTTGGATGCCGGACCCAAAAATTACTTACTAAAACTAACACCTGATCAGCTATCTGGAAGCAGCACTGGACACTAGTGCAGTACAGGAGCCACGTGGGAACCCAGTGGAACAGCAGGTACGGGATGCCACATGTGAGGACAGATAGGATGTGTACCAGGACTATCCGCCACCGACACTTTCTGTAGCCATATACTACCTGGAATAGGAACAATTTTATTTATATTCCCTGTGTCATGCATGCTATTGACAACACACAAGAAAGGATCACATTCATAATCTTGCCTTACTGGGGATCAAACTCGAGTCTTTTTAAATAGTGAGCCTATACCACCACAGTACACCTCTATTGTATGGTCTACCATACAATGAAAGGATATGAATCAACTGTTCACATAGAAATATTTTATTGCTTAACGAGCTGAGCCTGCGACTTTTTTTGTGGGTGGGAGATTTTCTTTACTTTCTTTCTCTTTCTTTTACTATAATATATATGCTCTATGTTTTGAAATCACAAACAGACATTTCAATTTAATTTATATCTATAGATAACAGCACAGACTTAATGACAATAATTTTGAACAGACAAATTATAACAATCACCAAAATAAAAGAGAGTAAAGAAAGAAGGATAAGTTATCTCTGGCAATAAAATAAAACTATAAATATATATTATGTAATAAAACTATAAATTGGTACTACAGGCTATGCATTAATAAATAAAGAGATTAATAATACAATAACAGAGCTATTGCCACAATCAAATGACTGAGTCTAGGATGAATAATTACGCTTACTCTAGTAATGTTGGATGATAAGAATACAGTATCACAATTACAGCTAATATTTATTTGAAATAGATAAAGTGTTAAGCAGAAACATATTGCACAATGCAAATTGCATTATGTGTAAATTAGTCATCAGTAGTTAGTAAGAAAGGATTGTGAGAAAAAGTATATTATACATTTGCTTAAGTAATAACACCATGGAATCCCTTAAAGTTAACCCTAGAAATCCTAAGGTTATCTGGAAAAATCACTCTTTAGCAATAACATTGCCTATTGCACTATATTTGTTCAAACATCTTTTTATATTTCTTGCTATGGTGTACAATAAAGAGTATTATTTTTACTTTACATATATCTGCAGACTTTGCTTAGCAATATTTCTATAAGTAAACTTAATATGTCCATATTTTTTAAATTTTCTTAAGTCAAATATGGAATTTCTTGCTAGATTGCTTGTAACAAAATTGTTCTTAAACCTTTATAACCATCTGAATATGTCGCCTCCAAGTCGTCATGTATGGGTTTTAAACAATGAATAACTGTAAAGTTGAGCACAATATAAATATTTGGTATTATCTATGTTAGCAGTATCAGCAATGACCCCTTGAACTGTCTAAAAATGTTGCTGGACTGCACCTAATTACAATGATAAAACTGAAACAAATTGTTTAAAAATAAAAATAAAACTGACTTCAATATTATCAAATAATAAAAATGTGAGTTGAGAACATCCTTAACATAATTAAACTCAATATAAGTTTTATTTGGGAAAGCTTCAAAAATACTTGTTGTTTATTATGCAAATTTAGCAGTTTTTGAATATAAAAAGAATTATCAATATCTATACACCCAGTAAAAGTTGTGATGTTACATCCACTCAAACAAAGGAACATATAGTCAAATTGAGAACCTCCCGCTTTAAGTCAGATATGCATATGATATTTATTAGGAGTCAAAACATTACATACAGTGTACAGAAAGACAATCTCATTCCATGTCAACTTTTAGTTTTTGTGTACCAAGTACCACACTAGATTTTTAATAAAAAAAATATTAAAATAGAATGGTTGTCAAAGTCTTACCTGTTCAAAATCTGGATCAGTATTAATTGTTTGATAAATAAGATCAAATGATATGCTCTCTCTTGAGGCATATTGAATCAAAGGTTGATTCACATCCTCGGAATCCATGGTATTCATAAGATTATATTGAATGGTATTCTTATATTTTTACATAAATAGGAACATTGTTGAGCCAATCTAGGTAGTTTTCTATCTAAGGCATCATGCTGGGTAATTAGTTAGGAAAATATAGTCATTGCTATGAAATAAAATTAAAATTCTAGTTATTACTCACGTAATATCCAACTCAAGACATTTAAATATTTCTCTTTTTTAAATTCACTTATTTCAAACAGCTGTTGCCATAAGAAATTTAAGAGCTTGTACAGAATTACCTCATCTTTGTCACATAAAACGTATAATTTATGTAAGTACACACTACACAATACCAATCGCAAACATTTTAAAACATATGGGCTTTGTTTCGAAATAGGTATCGAATTTCAATGTTACGATAATTCAACTTCATATATCATATTGATATTTAACTACCTACTAACTTATGCACTGTATCAAATACATAACTATACTAGTTATTTAAAAATCTTAGCCGTTTTATGTTTCGAAATATAATAAAGATAATATCAAAGACTCTCAAAGGCTGCTCAAAGACCATTATCACACCAATAATATAATTATACCTACAACGTCTTACGTCCAAAACAAAGATATTGTTTGACTGCAATGACAGATACTTAACAGTAACACAGGCGCCAAATGTCAAAACTGACATATGTACAAAATTGACGTTTAGTGTTTAAAAAATAACACAAACGTTCTGAAATTTATGATAAACTAGTACTAATAAAAATGTTCAAAACTCCAGGAAAAATACAGAGATTTACTGTAAAATCTTCAAAGAATTTATCCCATAGATGAGTATATAAATTACTTACCATGACACTCTCGTCAAACGTGATGTGTTGTTCCATACTTAAAGTCATTCTTATAATTCTTATGCAGCTTGGAAATCTTTAATAAATCTGTAACAAATAAGTTACAACAGTATAACATTTGCATTAGTTCCAATTTCAGCCACCGGGCCAGATAAGTTTGTGGCACTGTAATCCCTACCACAAAGGTTATTTTATCGTGCATAAATACTCCGACTTTTACTTCGAGTCAGTAAAATGACATTTCCAGTGTTACCGTTTTTTATTATCACAAAAATAGTGATGTAACCTGGACGCAAATGATTCGATTTGATAAAAAAAAATTCGGATTTCAATCGTTTCGCATAATTTAGCAAATCGCTAAAATACTGTATGAAGTAACACATAAAAATTAAGTAATTAATTTCCCCCCCAGATTTTTTATTGTTAAGCCCTTTTAGTGCATGTAAGTATGTACTAAAAGAATACATGTACCGGTGTTTAATATTTTTCGTTTAATAATTATATAATTTTAAACCTTTCCGTAATTGTTCTTTTAATAATATTTTAGTAACACACTTCATAATAGATAATTATAAGTATTGACAAAAGAGAAATCGAATAATCAAAATATTATCGTTCGTTAATCGTGTGAGTAATCACTATTATTGAAAAGCTAGCAACATTATTTCGAAAAGTGACATTAGCTTACGTCAATTTAGGAATCGAATTAAAAGTCGGACTATAGTTCCATGAGCTGACCGCAATATGGCGAGGTTTTTTATATTTCTGGTCAACCTATACATGCATGAGCTTAACTTCTGTACTATCCTTATTTTGTGTGTGACGTAGACTAGATGGTACTGAATCTGTGCTTCTGTATTATTTTGTCTATGGTTTCCACTAATGTCAGATGTCAGTCATTTCTGTCAGTCAAGTCAGTCAATTCAATGATTCAATGTCAAGTCAATGTCAATGCCATTCAGAATTCACTTCAGAAAACAACAGTGTTGATTTGAAAGTTCTAGATTATTTATTGCAGTTGTTTTGCTTGCTAAAATTAAAATAACTAATACTCAGGAAACAACATTAGAAAACGAGGTAATACACAAGTCATTTAAATTATACTTACCAGTAAAAATAAGTATCATAACCTATGTAATTTACGTCGCAACTTTACGGTGGTCAGTGTTTCTGTATCTCCGTAATTTAAATACTTAGTAATAGTAACTTATGATATAAATATATGATTCGAAAAGCTTATTTTTTTAAATAGCGAGGGCTTTAAGTGCTATATAACCTTTTTTGTTGAATTTTTAGATTATAAACTACAATGATAATCCCAGTGCGATGCTTCACTTGTGGAAAAGTCATTGGCAATAAATGGGAGGCGTATCTAGGATTGCTACAAGCGGAGTACACAGAGGGGTTTGTAGTATTACTATATTTTTACTGTATTATAAGGAACAGGGGGTAGGTACCCATCAAATACATCTGTAATTGTTCAATGACGGGTAAATCCTATGAATATTCTAGAAGTGTGACAAGATTATAATCATCATCATCATCTCAAAACATCACGGCCCACTATTGAACATGGGTCTCTTCTCAGAATGAGAAGGTTAAGGCCATAGTCCACCACGCTGGCCAAGTGCGGATTGGTGGACTTCACACACCTTTGAGTTTTGCTAATTCTCCGGCATGCAGGTTTCCTCACGATGTTTTCCTTCACCTTTTGTTGCAAGTGACATTCAAATGCTTAAAATTATAATAAATATTGCTTCTAAAGTATAATTGAAGTTAATTTTTTACTTATTTAATATTTCAGTGATGCCCTGGACGCTTTGGGGCTGAAGAGATATTGCTGTCGACGAATGTTGCTTGGTCACGTGGACCTTATCGAAAAACTTCTTAACTATGCTCCTTTAGAAAAATAATCACCTTAATACAAAATATGATATTTCTTTATCTAGATTAATACAGAATGGTCTGTGAATATTAGATTCAACATAAAACTGTATAATTATATAGGTTATTAGGTTGTGCCAGGTTATATTATTTATGCATACTGCAATAATTAGAGTAAACCTTCTTTATATTTTAAGGAAACACCAAATCATTGCCTTCCAAGTGTTGCTTAGCTTTATAGCTGGATTAAGAATCTGTTTTTTGTTGGTCTCAATAAGCAAAAACACTTAAGTAATACTATTTTATAACATATAATAACATAAAATGCAATAATGCATCTAAAAATGTGCTCAACTACATAAGAACAATTAAATCTGAATTTCAATTAGATTTCCACACATTAAGAGACCATAAAGCAAAACAACCTTTAGCAAGTAACTTAGTTATTGTAAAATTATTATTTGGTTTATATATTTGTAATATGAAATTAAACTAAAAAATTCTAAAATGGTAAATAAACTTTATTTAAAACCCATAATTATTACATTTATTAAGTACAGCACGTAATGGCCACAATAGATCAGAAATGGTCGCAGTGGCCTCACGGGGATATTTGTTCCCCGTGCCCTATATCACCAAATAATAATAAGTACAGCACATTAAAAAAACAGGTAAATGATTTTGAATTGAATGATTTGTTTCAAAATAAATTGTTGCGAGTTTACTAATTTAGTGAAGTCACAAAATTAAAATATTGGCAGACAGGATTTGCATCACTGCAACCTTAGAACATACTTATTTGAAAACTTCACGACTTTAGAAAATAAACACTGAACACACATTAAGAATGTCTGATGATCTACTTACATTAATAAGGAATAAAGGTTATTCTGGCTTAAATATTAAGGACATAGTACCCATATTCGTCACGCTCGTCGTTTCTCTCAACCTTAATCTAAGCCAATGTAAGGACATTAAGCTATATACATAGGTACATACTTACATATGTAGGTAAAACGTAATTTGATCTGACGAATTGCTAATCTGATAAGAAATCTCATCCGAGAGGCGTTCGAGTGGTAATGTTTCAATGAGTGATATTTACACGGTAAATATAATAAAGTCGAGTGCTTCATATATCTAATCTTGTGGTTTTACTGTTTGTGTTAGAATAATTTGCAGTGCTCGCAATGAGTGGTTATTATATCTTTTATTTGTTGCGGTTTTTCTGCGAGAAGAAAAGAAATACCTAACGCTGTTGTTGACTCCATCAACACATGCGTCAGATCTTATAAATAACACTAGAGAACCGCCCGCGCTTCGCTTCGGGACCCGTAGGTAACACCCGCGTAGGTCCCACTCCCGTAGGAATTTAGGCTAAAAAGTAGCCTACTACTCGCTCTCTTCACTCCACCCTGTCTGAGGTGTGTGGAGCCCTCGGGACAGTTAGTTCCCCTTTGGGGATGTCTCTCGCGGCCCGTTAAAACGGGCCAGTCCTTGGGTTGGGCCCTTGGTTGTCCATCTGTGGTTAACCAATAGGTCAAGTCCGGTGAGTGGTGACCTTTTTACAGGCCACAGAGTCTTAAACGGGATGGGGTTCATCTTCGCGCCGCCCAGGCGATCGAGCCCCTACCGGGTGAATCCCGCTGGTGGGAAGCCCAGCAGGAGCCGATCAGCGTCGGGCGACGACTTACGAAGCCCCAGTATCAGTCAGTGCTAGGCCCGTCCCGCGCAACCAGCAAGTCGCGCGGGAAGGCCCAGCGGTCCGGTGGACGGGTGTGGAGCGCCGCCAGGTCCTGCAGATGCGGGAACCGCGACGCGTCGACACGCCCGAACATGTTGCGTGCCAATCGCTCGATGAAGTCGTCCAGGCTCTCGACTCGAAGGTCCCTCTGGATGACGGCGTTCCTGACGTACCTCGGCGCACCAGTCAGCCGGCGGAGCGCAATCGCCTGAACTGCGCGCATCCTCTTGCGCTGCGGTTCGCTGGCGAGCGCGTACCACGCCGTTGCCGCGTACGTGAGGCGGGGTCTGATGTAGGTCTTGTAGACCCCGAGCTTCAGTCCGAGAGGGAGGCTCGAGGAGAGCACTGGTTTCTGCCATCGCACTTCTGGAATTCGCGACGGCTTTCATAACCTGTGGCTTCATCGAGAGTCTTCCGTCGATTTTGTCCAAGTATTTGGGCTGTGGGGCCCATTGGATATCTTGTCCATGAAGCTCCAGAGTAGGGTCCCGCCTGTTGAGGTATCCTCCTATGTTCACAGCCGGCGTCTTCCCGACATTCACCGACAGTCTCCACGCGGCGAGCCATTCGGGGAGGGCATCAAGCGCACGCTGCATCTTGACAATGGCGTGGGTTCTATTCAGCGACGTGGTGATGTACGCCACGTCATCGGCATACAGGGCAAGCGACGCCCCCCCTGCCGCCGGGATGTCGTCGGTGTAGCAGGCGTAGCAGACCGGGGACAGGCAACTCCCTTGCGGGACGCCGGCTGCGATCGGACGCTCGGTGGATTCGGCGTCTTCAACCACTACTCTGAAGCTTCTATTTTCGAGGAAACTGGAGATCATCTTAACGGCACTCCGGGGCGCCGACGGCTGCGAGATCTTGTAGAGAAAGCCGTCGTGCCAAACACGGTCGAACGCCTTTTCCATGTCGAGGAATACTGCACACACGCGGGCTCTGTGAACCTGGCACCCGACTTTAAAAAATCGAACTTTTTTTTAATGAATATTATAGATTAGGGTTTGTAGTTGATTGTAGTAACATTTTTTTTGTTTGTAGTAACTCCGAAAAAAAACTATTGCACCTTAAAAAAAACTCAGCACCCGACTTTGACAAATCAAAAATTTAAAAATTGGGGGTTAAAGAGGATCGTTTGTAGTTGTTTGTAGTAAAAAAAATTTCGTTTGTAGTAAGAAAAAAAATACAATTTTTTTTCCCAAGTTGCGACTTTAATAAAATCGAACTTTTTTTTACTGAATATTATAGATTAGGGTTTGTAGTTGATCGTAGTAACATTTTTTTTGTTTGTAGTAACTCCGAAAAAAAAATATCGCACCTTAAAAAAAACTCAGCACCCGACTTTGAAATATCAAAAATTTAAAAATGGGGGGTTAAAGAGGATCGTTTGTAGTTGTTTGTAGTAAAAAAAATTTCGTTTGTAGTAAGAAAAAAAAATAAAAATTTTTTTTCCCAAGTTGCGAAATTGACAATTGAAGTTTTTTTTTCTTATTTCTACTAGCTTATAGGTTATAGACGTTATAGTGAATAGTTTTAACGTTATTTTGTTTGTAGCTCTTCCTAAAGAAGAACGAACGGACTTTAAATATATCCCACTCCTCGGATTGATCAAACAAAACTGGTCTTACTACAAACGATAATCTAGCTACTGCAAACGAAACCGCATTACTACAAACGAAAATTCGGCTACTACAAACGAAACCGCATTACTACAAACGATAATTTAGCTACTACAAACGAAACCGCATTACTACAAACGAAAATTCGGCTACTACAAACGAAACCGCATTACTACAAACGATAATTTAGCTACTACAAACGAAACCGCATTACTACAAACGAAAATTCGGCTACTACAAACGAAACCGCATTACTACAAACGAAAATTTAGCTACTACAAACGAAACCGCATTACTACAAACGAAAATTCGGCTACTACAAACGAAACCGCATTACTACAAACGATAATTTAGCTACTACAAACGAAAACGCGTTACTACAAACGAAAATTCGGCTACTACAAACGAAACCGCATTACTACAAACGATAATCTAGCTACTACAAACAAAACCGCATTACTACAAACGAAAATTCGGCTACTACAAACGAAACCGCATTACTACAAACGAAAATTCGGCTACTACAAACGAAACCGCATTACTACAAACGATAATCTAGCTACTACAAACGAAACCGCATTACTACAAACGAAAATTCGGCTACTACAAACGAAACCGCATTACTGAAAACGAAAATTCGGCTACTACAAACGAAACCGCATTACTACAAACGAAAATTCGGCTACTACAAACGAAACCGCATTACTAAAAACGAAAATTCGGCTACTACAAACGAAACCGCATTACTAAAAACGAAAATTCGGCTACTACAAACGAAACCGCATTACTACAAACGAAAATTCGGCTACTACAAACGAAACCGCATTACTACAAACGATAATTTAGCTACTACAAACGAAACCGCATTACTACAAACGAAAATTCGGCTACTACAAACGAAACCGCATTACTAAAAACGAAAATTCGGCTACTACAAACGATACCGCATTACTAAAAACGAAAATTCGGCTACTACAAACGAAACCGCATTACTACAAACGAAAATTCGGCTACTACAAACGAAACCGCATTACTACAAACGATAATTTAGCTACTACAAACGAAACCGCATTACTACAAACGAAAACGCGTTACTACAAAGGAAAATCTAGCTACTACAAACGAAACCGCATTACTACAAACGAAAATTCGGCTACTACAAACGAAACCGCATTACTACAAACGATAATCTAGCTACTACAAAGGAAAACGCGTTACTACAAACGAAAATTCGGCTACTACAAACGAAACCGCATTACTACAAACGATAATTTAGCTACTACAAACGAAACCGCATTACTACAAACGAAAACGCGTTACTACAAAGGAAAATCTAGCTACTACAAACGAAACCGCATTACTACAAACGAAAATTCGGCTACTACAAACGAAACCGCATTACTACAAACGATAATCTAGCTACTACAAACGAAACCGCGTTACTACAAACGAAAATTCGGCTACTACAAACGAAACCGCATTACTACAAACGATAATTTAGCTACTACAAACGAAACCGCGTTACTACAAACGAAAATTTAGCTACTACAAACGAAACCGCGTTACTACAAACGAAAATTCGGCTACCACAAACGAAACCGCATTACTACAAACGATAATTTAGCTACTACAAACGAAAACGCGTTACTACAAAGGAAAATTCGGCTACTACAAACGAAACCGCATTACTACAAACGATAATTTAGCTACTTCAAACGAAAACGCATTACTACAAACGAAAATTCGGCTACTACAAACGAAACCGCATTACTACAAACGATAATTTAGCTACTACAAACGAAACCGCGTTACTACAAACGAAAATTCGGCTACCACAAACGAAACCGCATTACTACAAACGATAATCTAGCTACTACAAACGAAACCGCGTTACTACAAACGAAAATTCGGCTACTACAAACGAAACCGCATTACTACAAACGATAATTTAGCTACTACAAACGAAACCGCGTTACTACAAACGAAAATTTAGCTACTACAAACGAAACCGCGTTACTAAAAACGAAAATTCGGCTACTACAAACGAAACCGCATTACTACAAACGATAATTTAGCTACTACAAACGAAACCGCGTTACTACAAACGAAAATTTAGCTACTACAAACGAAACCGCGTTACTAAAAACGAAAATTCGGCTACTACAAACGAAACCGCATTACTACAAACGAAAATTCGGCTACTACAAACGAAACCGCATTACTACAAACGATAATTTAGCTACTACAAACGAAACCGCGTTACTACAAACGAAAATTTAGCTACTACAAACGAAACCGCGTTACTACAAACGAAAATTCGGCTACCACAAACGAAACCGCATTACTACAAACGATAATTTAGCTACTACAAACGAAACCGCGTTACTACAAACGAAAATTCGGCTACTACAAACGAAACCGCATTACTACAAACGATAATTTAGCTACTACAAACGAAACCGCATTACTACAAACGAAAATTCGGCTACTACAAACGAAACCGCATTACTAAAAACGAAAATTCGGCTACTACAAACGATACCGCATTACTAAAAACGAAAATTCGGCTACTACAAACGAAACCGCATTACTACAAACGAAAATTCGGCTACTACAAACGAAACCGCATTACTACAAACGATAATTTAGCTACTACAAACGAAACCGCATTACTACAAACGATAATTTAGCTACTACAAACGAAACCGCATTACTACAAACGAAAACGCGTTACTACAAAGGAAAATCTAGCTACTACAAACGAAACCGCATTACTACAAACGAAAATTCGGCTACTACAAACGAAACCGCATTACTACAAACGATAATCTAGCTACTACAAAGGAAAACGCGTTACTACAAACGAAAATTCGGCTACTACAAACGAAACCGCATTACTACAAACGATAATTTAGCTACTACAAACGAAACCGCATTACTACAAACGAAAACGCGTTACTACAAAGGAAAATCTAGCTACTACAAACGAAACCGCATTACTACAAACGAAAATTCGGCTACTACAAACGAAACCGCATTACTACAAACGATAATCTAGCTACTACAAACGAAACCGCATTACTACAAACGAAAATTCGGCTACTACAAACGAAACCGCATTACTACAAACGATAATTTAGCTACTACAAACGAAAACGCGTTACTACAAAGGAAAATTCGGCTACTACAAACGAAACCGCATTACTACAAACGATAATTTAGCTACTTCAAACGAAAACGCATTACTACAAACGATAATTTAGCTACTACAAACGAAACCGCGTTACTACAAACGAAAATTCGGCTACTACAAACGAAACCGCATTACTACAAACGATAATTTAGCTACTACAAACGAAAACGCGTTACTACAAAGGAAAATTCGGCTACTACAAACGAAACCGCATTACTACAAACGATAATTTAGCTACTTCAAACGAAAACGCATTACTACAAACGAAAATTCGGCTACTACAAACGAAACCGCATTACTACAAACGATAATTTAGCTACTACAAACGAAACCGCGTTACTACAAACGAAAATTCGGCTACCACAAACGAAACCGCATTACTACAAACGATAATCTAGCTACTACAAACGAAACCGCGTTACTACAAACGAAAATTCGGCTACTACAAACGAAACCGCATTACTACAAACGATAATTTAGCTACTACAAACGAAACCGCGTTACTACAAACGAAAATTTAGCTACTACAAACGAAACCGCGTTACTACAAACGAAAATTCGGCTACCACAAACGAAACCGCATTACTACAAACGATAATTTAGCTACTACAAACGAAAACGCGTTACTACAAAGGAAAATTCGGCTACTACAAACGAAACCGCATTACTACAAACGATAATTTAGCTACTTCAAACGAAAACGCATTACTACAAACGATAATTTAGCTACTACAAACGAAACCGCATTACTACAAACGAAAATTCGGCTACTACAAACGAAACCGCATTACTAAAAACGAAAATTCGGCTACTACAAACGATACCGCATTACTAAAAACGAAAATTCGGCTACTACAAACGAAACCGCATTACTACAAACGAAAATTCGGCTACTACAAACGAAACCGCATTACTACAAACGAAAATTCGGCTACCACAAACGAAACCGCATTACTACAAACGATAATCTAGCTACTACAAACGAAACCGCATTACTACAAACGAAAATTCGGCTACTACAAACGAAACCGCATTACTAAAAACGAAAATTCGGCTACTACAAACGAAACCGCATTACTACAAACGAAAATTCGGCTACTACAAACGAAACCGCATTACTAAAAACGAAAATTCGGCTACTACAAACGAAACCGCATTACTAAAAACGAAAATTCGGCTACTACAAACGAAACCGCATTACTACAAACGAAAATTCGGCTACTACAAACGAAACCGCATTACTACAAACGATAATTTAGCTACTACAAACGAAACCGCATTACTACAAACGAAAATTCGGCTACTACAAACGAAACCGCATTACTAAAAACGAAAATTCGGCTACTACAAACGATACCGCATTACTAAAAACGAAAATTCGGCTACTACAAACGAAACCGCATTACTACAAACGAAAATTCGGCTACTACAAACGAAACCGCATTACTACAAACGATAATTTAGCTACTACAAACGAAACCGCATTACTACAAACGAAAACGCGTTACTACAAAGGAAAATCTAGCTACTACAAACGAAACCGCATTACTACAAACGAAAATTCGGCTACTACAAACGAAACCGCATTACTACAAACGATAATCTAGCTACTACAAAGGAAAACGCGTTACTACAAACGAAAATTCGGCTACTACAAACGAAACCGCATTACTACAAACGATAATTTAGCTACTACAAACGAAACCGCATTACTACAAACGAAAACGCGTTACTACAAAGGAAAATCTAGCTACTACAAACGAAACCGCATTACTACAAACGAAAATTCGGCTACTACAAACGAAACCGCATTACTACAAACGATAATCTAGCTACTACAAACGAAACCGCGTTACTACAAACGAAAATTCGGCTACTACAAACGAAACCGCATTACTACAAACGATAATTTAGCTACTACAAACGAAACCGCGTTACTACAAACGAAAATTTAGCTACTACAAACGAAACCGCGTTACTACAAACGAAAATTCGGCTACCACAAACGAAACCGCATTACTACAAACGATAATTTAGCTACTACAAACGAAAACGCGTTACTACAAAGGAAAATTCGGCTACTACAAACGAAACCGCATTACTACAAACGATAATTTAGCTACTTCAAACGAAAACGCATTACTACAAACGAAAATTCGGCTACTACAAACGAAACCGCATTACTACAAACGATAATTTAGCTACTACAAACGAAACCGCGTTACTACAAACGAAAATTCGGCTACCACAAACGAAACCGCATTACTACAAACGATAATCTAGCTACTACAAACGAAACCGCGTTACTACAAACGAAAATTCGGCTACTACAAACGAAACCGCATTACTACAAACGATAATTTAGCTACTACAAACGAAACCGCGTTACTACAAACGATAATTTAGCTACTACAAACGAAACCGCGTTACTAAAAACGAAAATTCGGCTACTACAAACGAAACCGCATTACTACAAACGATAATTTAGCTACTACAAACGAAACCGCGTTACTACAAACGAAAATTTAGCTACTACAAACGAAACCGCGTTACTAAAAACGAAAATTCGGCTACTACAAACGAAACCGCATTACTACAAACGAAAATTCGGCTACTACAAACGAAACCGCATTACTACAAACGATAATTTAGCTACTACAAACGAAACCGCGTTACTACAAACGAAAATTTAGCTACTACAAACGAAACCGCGTTACTACAAACGAAAATTCGGCTACCACAAACGAAACCGCATTACTACAAACGATAATTTAGCTACTACAAACGAAACCGCATTACTACAAACGAAAATTCGGCTACTACAAACGAAACCGCATTACTACAAACGATAATTTAGCTACTACAAACGAAACCGCATTACTACAAACGAAAATTCGGCTACTACAAACGAAACCGCATTACTAAAAACGAAAATTCGGCTACTACAAACGATACCGCATTACTAAAAACGAAAATTCGGCTACTACAAACGAAACCGCATTACTACAAACGAAAATTCGGCTACTACAAACGAAACCGCATTACTACAAACGATAATTTAGCTACTACAAACGAAACCGCATTACTACAAACGATAATTTAGCTACTACAAACGAAACCGCACTACTACAAACGAAAACGCGTTACTACAAAGGAAAATCTAGCTACTACAAACGAAACCGCATTACTACAAACGAAAATTCGGCTACTACAAACGAAACCGCATTACTACAAACGATAATCTAGCTACTACAAACGAAAACGCGTTACTACAAACGAAAATTCGGCTACTACAAACGAAACCGCATTACTACAAACGATAATTTAGCTACTACAAACGAAACCGCATTACTACAAACGAAAACGCGTTACTACAAAGGAAAATCTAGCTACTACAAACGAAACCGCATTACTACAAACGAAAATTCGGCTACTACAAACGAAACCGCATTACTACAAACGATAATCTAGCTACTACAAACGAAACCGCATTACTACAAACGAAAATTCGGCTACTACAAACGAAACCGCATTACTACAAACGATAATTTAGCTACTACAAACGAAAACGCGTTACTACAAAGGAAAATTCGGCTACTACAAACGAAACCGCATTACTACAAACGATAATTTAGCTACTTCAAACGAAAACGCATTACTACAAACGAAAATTTAGCTACTACAAACGAAACCGCGTTACTACAAACGAAAATTCGGCTACTACAAACGAAACCGCATTACTACAAACGATAATTTAGCTACTACAAACGAAAACGCGTTACTACAAAGGAAAATTCGGCTACTACAAACGAAACCGCATTACTACAAACGATAATTTAGCTACTTCAAACGAAAACGCATTACTACAAACGAAAATTCGGCTACTACAAACGAAACCGCATTACTACAAACGATAATTTAGCTACTACAAACGAAACCGCGTTACTACAAACGAAAATTCGGCTACCACAAACGAAACCGCATTACTACAAACGATAATCTAGCTACTACAAACGAAACCGCGTTACTACAAACGAAAATTCGGCTACTACAAACGAAACCGCATTACTACAAACGATAATTTAGCTACTACAAACGAAACCGCGTTACTACAAACGATAATTTAGCTACTACAAACGAAACCGCGTTACTACAAACGAAAATTCGGCTACCACAAACGAAACCGCATTACTACAAACGATAATTTAGCTACTACAAACGAAAACGCGTTACTACAAAGGAAAATTCGGCTACTACAAACGAAACCGCATTACTACAAACGATAATTTAGCTACTTCAAACGAAAACGCATTACTACAAACGATAATTTAGCTACTACAAACGAAACCGCGTTACTACAAACGAAAATTCGGCTACTACAAACGAAACCGCATTACTACAAACGAAAATTCGGCTACTACAAACGAAACCGCATTACTACAAACGATAATTTAGCTACTACAAACGAAACCGCGTTACTACAAACGAAAATTCGGCTACTACAAACGAAACCGCATTACTACAAACGATAATTTAGCTACTACAAACGAAACCGCGTTACTACAAACGAAAATTCGGCTACTACAAACGAAACCGCATTACTACAAACGAAAATTCGGCTACTACAAACGGCGGTTTCGTTTGTAGTACCCGAATTTTCGTTTGTAGTAACGCGTTTTCGTTTGTAGTAGCTAGATTATCGTTTGTAGTAATGCGGTTTCGTTTGTAGTAGCCGAATTTTCGTTTGTAGTAATGCGGTTTCGTTTGTAGTAGCCGAATTTTCGTTTGTAGTAATGCGGTTTCGTTTGTAGTAGCTAGATTTTCCTTTGTAGTAACGCGTTTTCGTTTGTAGTAATGCGGTTTCGTTTGTAGTAGCTAAATTATCGTTTGTAGTAATGCGATTTCGTTTGTAGTAGCCGAATTTTCGTTTGTAGTAACGCGTTTTCCTTTGTAGTAGCTAGATTATCGTTTGTAGTAATGCGGTTTCGTTTGTAGTAGCCGAATTTTCGTTTGTAGTAATGCGGTTTCGTTTGTAGTAGCTAGATTTTCCTTTGTAGTAACGCGTTTTCGTTTGTAGTAATGCGGTTTCGTTTGTAGTAGCTAAATTATCGTTTGTAGTAATGCGGTTTCGTTTGTAGTAGCTAAATTATCGTTTCTAGTAATGCGGTTTCGTTTGTAGTAGCCGAATTTTCGTTTGTAGTAATGCGGTTTCGTTTGTAGTAGCTAAATTATCGTTTGTAGTAATGCGGTTTCGTTTGTAGTAGCCGAATTTTAGTTTGTAGTAATGCGGTTTCGTTTGTAGTAGCTAAATTATCGTTTGTAGTAATGCGGTTTCGTTTGTAGTAGCTAAATTATCGTTTGTAGTAATGCGGTTTCGTTTGAAGTAGCTAAATTATCGTTTGTAGTAATGCGATTTCGTTTGTAGTAGCCGAATTTTCGTTTGTAGTAATGCGGTTTCGTTTGTAGTAGCTAAATTATCGTTTGTAGTAATGCGGTTTCGTTTGTAGTAGCTAAATTATCGTTTGTAGTAATGCGATTTCGTTTGTAGTAGCCGAATTTTCGTTTGTAGTAACGCGTTTTCCTTTGTAGTAGCTAGATTATCGTTTGTAGTAATGCGGTTTCGTTTGTAGTAGCCGAATTTTCGTTTGTAGTAATGCGGTTTCGTTTGTAGTAGCTAGATTTTCCTTTGTAGTAACGCGTTTTCGTTTGTAGTAATGCGGTTTCGTTTGTAGTAGCTAAATTATCGTTTGTAGTAATGCGGTTTCGTTTGTAGTAGCTAAATTATCGTTTCTAGTAATGCGGTTTCGTTTGTAGTAGCCGAATTTTCGTTTGTAGTAATGCGGTTTCGTTTGTAGTAGCTAAATTATCGTTTGTAGTAATGCGGTTTCGTTTGTAGTAGCCGAATTTTAGTTTGTAGTAATGCGGTTTCGTTTGTAGTAGCTAAATTATCGTTTGTAGTAATGCGGTTTCGTTTGTAGTAGCTAAATTATCGTTTGTAGTAATGCGGTTTCGTTTGTAGTAGCTAAATTATCGTTTGTAGTAATGCGATTTCGTTTGTAGTAGCCGAATTTTCGTTTGTAGTAATGCGGTTTCGTTTGTAGTAGCTAAATTATCGTTTGTAGTAATGCGGTTTCGTTTGTAGTAGCTAAATTATCGTTTGTAGTAATGCGGTTTCGTTTGTAGTAGCCGAATTTTCGTTTGTAGTAATGCGGTTTCGTTTGTAGTAGCTAGATTTTCCTTTGTAGTAACGCGTTTTCGTTTGTAGTAATGCGGTTTCGTTTGTAGTAGCTAAATTATCGTTTGTAGTAATGCGGTTTCGTTTGTAGTAGCCGAATTTTCGTTTGTAGTAATGCGGTTTCGTTTGTAGTAGCTGAATTTTCGTTTTTAGTAATGCGGTATCGTTTGTAGTAGCCGAATTTTCGTTTTTAGTAATGCGGTTTCGTTTGTAGTAGCCGAATTTTCGTTTGTAGTAATGCGGTTTCGTTTGTAGTAGCTAAATTATCGTTTGTAGTAATGCGGTTTCGTTTGTAGTAGCCGAATTTTCGTTTGTAGTAATGCGGTTTCGTTTGTAGTAGCTAGATTATCGTTTGTAGTAATGCGGTTTCGTTTGTAGTAGCCGAATTTTCGTTTGTAGTAATGCGGTTTCGTTTGTAGTAGCTAAATTATCGTTTGTAGTAATGCGGTTTCGTTTGTAGTAGCTAAATTATCGTTTGTAGTAATGCGGTTTCGTTTGTAGTAGCCGAATTTTCGTTTGTAGTAATGCGGTTTCGTTTGTAGTAGCTAGATTTTCGTTTGTAGTAACGCGTTTTCGTTTGTAGTAATGCGGTTTCGTTTGTAGTAGCTAAATTATCGTTTGTAGTAATGCGGTTTCGTTTGTAGTAGCCGAATTTTCGTTTGTAGTAATGCGGTTTCGTTTGTAGTAGCTAAATTATCGTTTGTAGTAATGCGGTTTCGTTTGTAGTAGCCGAATTTTCGTTTGTAGTAATGCGGTTTCGTTTGTAGTAGCTAGATTATCGTTTGTAGTAATGCGGTTTCGTTTGTAGTAGCCGAATTTTCGTTTGTAGTAATGCGGTTTCGTTTGTAGTAGCTAGATTATCGTTTGTAGTAATGCGGTTTCGTTTGTAGTAGCCGAATTTTCGTTTGTAGTAACGCGTTTTCGTTTGTAGTAGCTAGATTATCGTTTGTAGTAATGCGGTTTCGTTTGTAGTAGCCGAATTTTCGTTTGTAGTAACGCGTTTTCGTTTGTAGTAGCTAAATTATCGTTTGTAGTAATGCGGTTTCGTTTGTAGTAGCCGAATTTTCGTTTGTAGTAATGCGGTTTCGTTTGTAGTAGCTAAATTATCGTTTCTAGTAATGCGGTTTCGTTTGTAGTAGCCGAATTTTCGTTTGTAGTAATGCGGTTTCGTTTGTAGTAGCTAAATTATCGTTTGTAGTAATGCGGTTTCGTTTGTAGTAGCCGAATTTTCGTTTGTAGTAACGCGTTTTCCTTTGTAGTAGCTAGATTATCGTTTGTAGTAATGCGGTTTCGTTTGTAGTAGCCGAATTTTCGTTTGTAGTAATGCGGTTTCGTTTGTAGTAGCTAGATTTTCCTTTGTAGTAACGCGTTTTCGTTTGTAGTAATGCGGTTTCGTTTGTAGTAGCTAAATTATCGTTTGTAGTAATGCGGTTTCGTTTGTAGTAGCCGAATTTTCGTTTGTAGTAATGCGGTTTCGTTTGTAGTAGCCGAATTTTCGTTTTTAGTAATGCGGTATCGTTTGTAGTAGCCGAATTTTCGTTTTTAGTAATGCGGTTTCGTTTGTAGTAGCCGAATTTTCGTTTGTAGTAATGCGGTTTCGTTTGTAGTAGCTAAATTATCGTTTCTAGTAATGCGGTTTCGTTTGTAGTAGCCGAATTTTCGTTTGTAGTAATGCGGTTTCGTTTGTAGTAGCCGAATTTTCGTTTTTAGTAATGCGGTTTCGTTTGTAGTAGCCGAATTTTCGTTTGTAGTAATGCGGTTTCGTTTGTAGTAGCTAAATTATCGTTTGTAGTAATGCGGTCTCGTTTGTAGTAGCCGAATTTTCGTTTGTAGTAATGCGGTTTCGTTTGTAGTAGCCGAATTTTCGTTTGTAGTAACGCGTTTTCGTTTGTAGTAGCTAGATTATCGTTTGTAGTAATGCGGTTTCGTTTGTAGTAGCCGAATTTTCGTTTGTAGTAATGCGGTTTCGTTTGTAGTAGCTAAATTATCGTTTGTAGTAATGCGGTTTCGTTTGTAGTAGCCGAATTTTCGTTTGTAGTAATGCGGTTTCGTTTGCAGTAGCTAGATTATCGTTTGTAGTAAGACCAGTTTTGTTTGATCAATCCGAGGAGTGGGATATATTTAAAGTCCGTTCGTTCTTCTTTAGGAAGAGCTACAAACAAAATAACGTTAAAACTATTCACTATAACGTCTATAACCTATAAGCTAGTAGAAATAAGAAAAAAAAACTTCAATTGTCAATTTCGCAACTTGGGAAAAAAAAATTTTATTTTTTTTTTCTTACTACAAACGAAATTTTTTTACTACAAACAACTACAAACGATCCTCTTTAACCCCCCATTTTTAAATTTTTGATATTTCAAAGTCGGGTGCTGAGTTTTTTTTTAAGGTGCGATATTTTTTTTTCGGAGTTACTACAAACAAAAAAAATGTTACTACGATCAACTACAAACCCTAATCTATAATATTCAGTAAAAAAAAGTTCGATTTTATTAAAGTCGCAACTTGGGAAAAAAAATTGTATTTTTTTTCTTACTACAAACGAAATTTTTTTTACTACAAACAACTACAAACGATCCTCTTTAACCCCCAATTTTTAAATTTTTGATTTGTCAAAGTCGGGTGCTGAGTTTTTTTTAAGGTGCAATAGTTTTTTTTCGGAGTTACTACAAACAAAAAAAATGTTACTACAATCAACTACAAACCCTAATCTATAATATTCATTAAAAAAAAGTTCGATTTTTTAAAGTCGGGTGCCAGGTTCACAGAGCCACACACGCGTTCTCTCTTATTCAGAGCCGCGGTAACGGTGTGCAACACACTCGACAGTGTAGCCGTGCTGTTCAGCGGCATCAAAAAGTAGCCTTCCACTTCTGTTGGCAGCTAGGCTATTCCACCCCGGATGCTTGCAGTTCCAGTCGCCCGCGCCCACCACCGGTGTCGGCGAGTCCAGCAACTTGCGGACATCAGCCAACAGGATAGTGCCAGCGGGCGGGCGGTACACTGAACACAGCCGGAGCGGGGAGTTCTCGAGGCAGAGCTAAAGTAGCCTATTACATTTGCCTATGACTTAAACTGTTGGATTCCAACGACATGCATGCATGTCACGAATGCATAGTACTTTCACTTCGCTGGAATCTAAAGTAAATTACATGTAGTATTTGATAGCGTAATTCAGAACTTGCAAATGAATTTTGTTAACGCCATCTATTGGCAACTCTGAAAATAAATATCTAGTAACTAACAAAACATCGATCTTCCCATGGGAATGGGATGTTTTTCCGCGGTAAAAAGTAGCCTACGTCACTCTCCACCCTCCTAACTATCCCCACACACATAAACCTTACCATATAATAGCTTTGTTGCGACGTGAAAGCGTCACAAACAAACAAACAAACAAACAAACAAACACACTTTCACATTTATAATATTAGTATAATTAAGGACAAAGGCCTACACTATTTGAACAGTTTTACTCATTATTTCGCACTCCATAGTGCGAAATAAATGCATCACCAAGTACATAGGTACCTAAAGTTGTACACTCGCTTGTTGCATGTAACATGGACATGTGAATACAAAAACCACGACTCCAAATAAACATTAATATACTTACAAAGTAAGACATAGGACTAAGTATAGCCTACTCGAGCGAGCCTCAGGCCTCAGATATTAGGGGAGCAACCGAGAGACTCATGCCATTGATGGGTTGAAAGAAGGCTTATGTTACTTTAGTCTGCCACGGCCGTTTAACGGCCCATTGTTGGCCATTGATTTCTACTCTTACAGTACAATAAATAATTTTAGTAAACATTGGTATACCTAATGTTGCTTCCTTTAATATTATATCTAATGTTAGGAATGCTATTTTCCAGTTTTAAGCTCCAAATGTAGGTACTACAAAATGGCCGCGCTGACTCGCTATACTATAAATATTCTAAGTCTAAGGGTCTTAGGGGTCATAGTTATTTTTTTAAAATAACACCAGGTCAAGTAAGGTAATAAAACCTAACCTAACCAGTTGTGAGCGGTTTGCTGAAACTCGTTTTGTAATAAACCTACTTGCTTATCTTGGGATTTCAACAAGGAAAATTCTAAACAAATTACGCTTAATTTGAAACTTAGCAAGAAGCTAAGTAGTCACTGTGGTCCATAAAATGCATTGACTAATAGGTATCTTATTAGGAAACTATAGGACTAAAATTTCTTATTGGGAACCTTAAATAACTACTTATGACCTCAGTCAGATCATTTGGAGGCTGCCAATGAGATTAAGGTAAATGATCATTTGATAAAATCAGTCTATGATCACTTGGTTGTGAAATTGTAAGGATTTAATTCTGATTAAGTTATTTTTTCTCAGGGAGATTAGATAAAAGAGAAGAAAGATAAACTCATATAAGATGGTAAAATCGATGGCATAGGTACTAAATAAAACGGGTGCGTACCTAAACTTTTTTATGGAAGCTTTTTTTGTGATCTCTTTATAAATCTTGATAAGTCCGGATCAAAATGTAAATCACACACCACTCAAACACAATATTTTTTATCAAAATCATTTTAACCATTTAGAAGCAGTCGTGACATACATACAGACTTAAGAATTAAGATAACTTTAAAAATATAAAAGATTATTACTTTTATAGCGCTAATTAGGTAGGTACATTATTTCTTTCTTCACTTTTATAAAGTGAAAGTTTATAAAGTGAACTTTTATAAAGTGAAGAAAGAAATTAATAAAGAAAAATACTCCGAGGTACTTACCTACATTAGGTAAGTAAATGTTTCAATGATTAGGTTTGAGTGATAAACCGACTGTACATTGTTATGAAATATTTCTACCTTTGTTGAAGTAAATAAATTAAACGACAAGGAGTCCGGTGGAAAGGTCAGTTGCCAAAAAATCTTTATTCGATGCATGTCCTTACTTTACCGATTGCATAAGGACAATACATATAAGGAACGATATAGGTTGAAGTTGCTTTTAGCTTGCGAAACTACGTGGGCATTCATCGTTGTGACATTGTTGTTACTAGTTTGAAGATACGAGCATTTCTTCATAAAAAGCTATTCATCTTTTATTGACAACGCATCAGAGATGGCTTTATAATATTGCGGATCTTGGAGCGTTATTGAATCAGATAACCTATTTCCTCGAATGCCTACGAGCTGTCGGAGCTGTCAACAACGAATTTCAATTTCAAGAGCTTCAGAATAGATACTTCTTGTCGGAAATTCTCATCCAGATTCTCTCAAGCTTTTCAAGGAAACTATAGTATTGATTGATAAAACGTAAGTACTCGTACATATCCATTATCCACACTCATACTTGGAACCATCAATAAGCCTATCACTGACAGTACACATAGGTACTCGCCTCACACAGCCACAGATATGGGTCAACGAGTATTACTTAATTTGTCATTTATCTTCGGTTTCGCCCCAGTAACTCGACACATGTCGCTCTATGGTGAAGGTTAGCGAACAATAGAGCCGGTAGACTGGCCGGAAACTAGCGGCACACCTTCGACCTGATAACGATCACTACCGAAACCAAATTGTGACAAGTCGTATGAATAATCACTGTGACAAGGATCGTTTTATTTTGGACCTTTCCACCAATCTGTATTGGAACAGCGTGATGGACTAACACTAGGCCCCATCACTACATAGTATAAAACAAAGTCGCTATTTTTGTCCGTCTGTTTGTTTGTCTGTTTGTCTGTATGCTTAAATCTTTAAAATTACGCAACGGATTTTGATGCGGTTTTTTGTAATAGGTAGAGTGATTCAAGAGGAAGGTTTTTATGTATAATACATGCATATATTCCCACGAGAACGGGATCCACGCGGGTGAAACCGCGGGCGGGCCGCTAGTTAGGTATAAATGGGTGACACACAGGTGCAGTGGTGAATAATATCTCGTGCCTTTCCGTGACCCATTTGTCGCTCCCCGGACGTGCCGCCCCCGTGCAGTATACCTGAGCCTTGCACGCCTGCTTACGAAGGCCCTGAGTCCGATGACAAATCAATTTTTTGACAAGCCCGACTGGTCTACACCCTAAAATGGCTCCAGACATAGGAAATCTTAAACAGTTAACAGCTCAGGGATTAAATTAATTACATATATACTTAGATTGCATTTATAGAAGCGTATTTTAGTAAACAAAATTGTTGGTTTTAGTATCTATTTCTATAAGAATTATTAAAAAAATATATGAGAACTAAACAAATAAAATGGTTCTGGAACAAATGCACTGTACAAAACTGAGTTGCATAGGAGTCCCAATTACCCATTACCGGTCGCTGACGTGTGAATGAGCGCAGACATTCGCATGGGATATACTGGGATATACTTGTATAGGTTTACTATAGCACTCCCGTGAGAGCGCAGTGACCTAAGTAAATAAAAAAGTAAAAGTGCACATTGGTTTATGAATTCTATGAACGGTTTTGCTGATCAAATATCGAGATATTAATGTTCGAAAAAACCCTAAAATATTTAGGTTTCTAAAGCTGAAAAAATTGTTAACGAAAACGAACATGCACGTACCTACAGTTACAATCATGTGGGAGCACGGTCGCGCCCCCGCCAAGGCGAGCTATTTTTTATTTCACTCTTTTTAATATTTATAATAATAGGTACAATTAATTCAAATACAATTAAGTTGGTCGTTCGTTTGCTAGATACAAAACCAGGAGGTTGTACTGGTCAATATGCAAATTATTTTATTATTTTCACTCTCGTCGTCGTAAAAGTACGAATAATGCTGGTAGGTTGTCTGATAGATACGTTAATGACTAAAGTTATTATAATTATAGTTCAAAGACCTTTGACGGTTCCTATTGTGACAACCGGTACAGACTACAGACACTATCGGTGCAAAGAATTAATGAGCCCATGTCTATGCTTCCAACCATTTTTGTATTAATGGGTCCCCGAGACGATCAAGTGCGCTTGACAAGTCTACGTGCTTGAAGCGAATATTGATCGTTTACGGCGTTGACTTGACGCATTCCTTCAAGCGATCTACGGCTTGACCAGAATTGACAGAAATTTTGATTGACGCCGCTTGATGCACCTACGCTTGATGCGACTTGACAGGACTTGACAAGCTTTTTTCATTAGCCGCCGAAACTTCGAAGATGGCGGACATGGCGGATGACGAAAACTACCGAGGCGTGGCCTTGGCAACAAGCGCTGACATAATTACCGAGCGCGATTTTGTGCTATTGCTAATATCCTTTTACAGGGATTATCCTGTACTTTGGAAAATTAAAAGTAAGGAGTATGCTGACAAAAATAAACCTATAAAAAAATAAAAATACCCCATCGCCTCTTTCTTGTTTTTTTTCCTTAATAGATACCGCTAGAGTTATAGCAAGGAATGCCATATCTGCGTTAGAAACCATTTTTGTTTTTGCGACCACAACTTTCATGGGCACAGGGCTGCATGCGACTAAGGCACACGCACTTGACGGGACTTGATGGCACCTTCAATAGGTGTCAAGTCCCTCGTCAAGTGAAACCGTCAATCACGTGAGACTTGTCCAGTGCGCTTGATCGTCTCGGGGGACCCATAACTTGTAATGTAATGGTAATGTACATTGATCAATGGTAATGTAGGACATCTTGGAAATCCTTACTAATATTATAAATGTGAAAGTGTGTTTGTTTGTTTGTTTGTTTGTGACGCTTTCACGTCGCAACAAAGCTATTATATGGTAAGGTTTATGTGTGTGGGGATAGTTAGGAGGGTGGAGAGTGACGTAGGCTACTTTTTACCGCGGAAAAACATCCCATTCCCATGGGAAGATCGATGTTTTGTTAGTTGCTAGATATTTATTTTCGGAGTTGTTAATAGATGGCGTTAATAAAATTCATTTGCAAGTTCTGAATTACGCTATCAAATACTACATGTAATCCTTACTAATATTATAAATGTGAAAGTGTGTTTGTTTGTTTGTTTGTTTGTGACGCTTTCACGTCGCAACAAAGCTATTATATGGTAAGGTTTATGTGTGTGGGGATAGTTAGGAGGGTGGAGAGTGACGTAGGCTACTTTTTACCGCGGAAAAACATCCCATTCCCATGGGAAGATCGATGTTTTGTTAGTTGCTAGATATTTATTTTCGGAGTTGTTAATAGATGGCGTTAATAAAATTCATTTGCAAGTTCTGAATTACGCTATCAAATACTACATGTAATCCTTACTAATATTATAAATGTGAAAGTGTGTTTGTTTGTTTGTTTGTTTGTTTGTTTGTTTGTTTGTTTGTTTGTTTGTTTGTGACGCTTTCACGTCGCAACAAAGCTATTATATTGTAAGGTTTGTGTGTGGGGATAGTTAGGAGGGTGGAGAGTGACGTAGGCTACTTTTTACCGCGGAAAAACATCCCATTCCCATGGGAAGATCGATGTTTTGTTAGTTGCTAGATATTTATTTTCGGAGTTGTTAATAGATGGCGTTAATAAAATTCATTTGCAAGTTCTGAATTACGCTATCAAATACTACATGTAATTTACTTAAGTCATAGGCAAATGTAATAGGCTACTTTAGCTCTGCCTCGAGAACTCCCCGCTCCGGCTGTATTCAGTGTACCGCCCGCCCGCTGGCACTATCCTGTTGGCTGATGTCCGCAAGTTGCTGGACTCGCCGACACCGGTGGTGGGCGCGGGCGACTGGAACTGCAAGCATCTGGGGTGGAATAGCCTAGCTGCCAACAGAAGTGGAAGGCTACTTTTTGATGCCGCTGAACAGCACGGCTACACCGTCTGTGGTCCGGATACCCCGACGCACTTCCCAGATTACGCGAGACACTCATCGGACGTTCTGGATATAGCGGTGTACCAAGTCCTCCATTGCCAGCCACGATCGGAGACGCTACAGGACAGCATGGGGTCCGACCATGTTCCTGTCCTGTTAGTCCTGGCGAAGGAGCCCAATAGGCGTCCATAAGGCCCCGTCGCCTTATGGACTGGACAACCTTCGAGAAGCAACTGGAGATCACCACGCCAACTCAGCCTGTCCGCACATATGCGGACGTTGACCAGTTAGTGGTCGAGCTCACTGTCAGCGAGCAAAATGCACTGCAGGCTGCAAGCAGAGAGCAGAAGGCTCCGGGGAAACTTCCACCTCTCCCTTATCACCTCAGCAGCGGGCAGAAACGCTGGCAGGAGTCCGGGTGTCCGCAGCTAAAGAACCAGCTCAACCGGACCGCAGCCCGACTCAAGGCCGAGTTAGATGCACACGCGACTGAGAGCTGGGAGGAACAGCTGGACGAAGCGTGCGACGACTGGGCGGCATTACACCACATATGTCATCTCTCCCGGCTTGGTGCATCGCACCATCAAGAAGCTCCCTCCCAACAAGGCCCCCGGTGCTGACGGGATCACGAACAGAGCGCTGCGGCACCTCCCTCAGAGGACGATCGGAGCAGCTGCGCGCCTGTTTAACGGGATCCTTCGCACCGGGACCTTCCCGCAGGCGCGATGGCAGAAACCAGTGCTCTCCTCGAGCCTCCCTCTCGGACTGAAGCTCGGGGTCTACAAGACCTACATCAGATCCCGCCTCACGTACGCGGCACCGGCGTGGTACGCGCTCGCCAGCGAACCGCAGCGCAAGAGGATGCGCGCGGTTCAGGCGATTGCGCTCCGCCGGCTGACTGGTGCGCCGAGGTACGTCAGGAACGCCGTCATCCAGAGGGACCTTCGAGTCGAGAGCCTGGACGACTTCATCGAGAGATTGGCACGCAACATGTTCGGGCGTGTCGACGCGTCGCGGTTCCCGCATCTGCAGGACCTGGCGCCGCTCCACACCCGTCCACCGGACCGCTGGGCCTTCCCGCGCGACTTGCTGGTTGCGCGGGACGTGCCTAGCACTGACTGATACTGGGGCTTCGTAAGTCGTCGCCCGGCGCTGATCGGCTCCTGCTGGGCTTCTCACCAGCGGGATTCACCCGGTAGGGCCTCGATCGCCTGGGCGGCGCGAAGATGAACCCTATCCCGTTTAAGACTCTGTGGCCTGTAAAAAGGGCTTGACCTATTGGTTAACCACAGATGGATAACCAAGGGCCTTAGGGCCCAACCCAAGGACCGGCCCGTTTTAACGGGCCGCGAGAGACACCCCCCAAAGGGGAACTAACTGTCCCGAGGGCTCCACATACCTCAGACAGGGTGGAGTGAAGAGAGCGAGTAGTAGGCTACTTTTTAGCCTAAATTCCTACGGGAGCGGGACCTACGCGGCTGTTACCTACGGGTCCCGAAGCGAAGCGCGGGCGGTTCTCTAATAACTCTAGTTTGGGGTGTAAGGGGCTCCATCCATCTTCGAGCCCAAGCCGACCTCCCCTGCTCGTGGTGCACCCTGCCGAACAACGGACGAGGCTACGGCGTTCGGTCCCTCTCTGAGGTCTCTGGAATTTGTACCATCCAGTCCAATCCCGACGGTACTCTATGCTGGTGGTAGGGTCTCGAACCCGTCTGGCTAGCGACCACCCTCCTGCTTGAGTCAGCCGCCAAATGACTTGTCGTGTTCCGGCTGGTGGCTCGAGAGCCAGTCCCCCTCTGTCCCACCCTCCCTCTTCCCTTGTGCGGTAAGTCTCTGGCTGTATCCTTGGGTCGGTTGGATTCCTGAGGCCCCGATGCTCGAGTGGACGTGATATGTTGGCGCGGCGGCCAGGGAGACCTGGTGAAACGGCTCGCCGCTGGCCGCCCGCCGGACAGTACAGGGACCCGAACCCAGGCAACACTCGAAACCTCTGGCCTGGGAGGCTGTCCCATCATCCGGCGAATAATCCCGTTGCGTGGACTCCGTGCCGGAGTAAGAGACCGGTGTGGTACCCGGAGTTCACGTGCGGGGGGGACCAGGGGCCCTTCCGTCCGCCGCGCCAGCAACTCACATACTCCCTCTGTTAGCACGGTGCCATGAATCCACTCATTGTCCCAGGGGTCTCCCATGGATTGCTGCACCTCCTTCCTCTCCTTTCCAAATTTACACTTTTTTCTATGGGCAGTTCAAAAAAGAAAAAGGCTAAACCAGCGGCAACCCCTAAACCCGCGTTACCACTTTGAACGTGGACATGTGCAACATCAGGGGAATTCACACCAACCTCAATGCTGTCCACCACCATCTAGAGACAGTAAAGCCGGCCTTACTCTTTTTGACGGAGACACAGATATCGTCACCGGCCGACATATCGTACTTGTGTTACCCCGGCTACAGGCTGGAGCACGCATTTAGGCGGCATGCCGGGGTGTGTATGTTCGTCCGTGATGATGTCTGTTGCTGCCGTCTGACCTGCCTTGAAGACAAGGACCTATCCGTATTGTGGACGCGCGTGGATATGGGCGACCACACCCGTATTTATGCGTGCCTGTATAGGTCCTATAGCGGAGACGCGGAGACGACTCGATTATTTGAGCACGTCCAGAGATCGACCGACAGAGTTTTGGAGCAGTACCCTTCGGCGGAGTTGGTAATTTTGGGGGACTTTAACGCCCACCACACCGACTGGTTGGGGTCCAGGATCACCGACTTCGCCGGGAGAACTGCTTTCGACTTCTCCCTGGCCTACGGTCTCACTCAGGTTGTTACTGGCTTCACCAGAGTCCCTGACGTTGAGACTCATACTGCTTCTTTGCTAGACCTTCTGCTGACTTCACACCCGGCGGACTATCAAGTGGTGGTTGGGGCTCCTCTTGGATCTTCTGACCACTGCTTGGTAAGGACATCTGTGCCCTTGACGCGTCGGGAGGGTTCTCGGCCCACTGGGACGCGTCAAGTCTGGCACTATAAGTCAGCAGATTGGGATGGACTCAGGGAGTTCCTGGGTTCATACCCATGGAGGCAGCTCTGCTTCGCTTCTGGGGACCCGAATGTGTGCGCTGATTTAGTAGCCGATGTGATCCGACAGGGTATGGAATGTTTTATTCCTAACTCTGTCGTATCCATTGGTGGTAAAAACCGGCCCTGGTACAGTGGTTCGTGTACTGCGGCATCAAACCGCAAGCGTGCCGCATACCAGGCCTGGGCATCAGCGTACTCTTCGAGGAATCCATCTGCCCCTGAGCTTAAGAAAAAGCTCAATGCTGCCTCCTGGTCGGCTAAGAAGCAGATGTCCAGGGCGAAGGCCCAATTCATCGGCAGAATTGGCGAGCGACTAGTCGGCTACCCCTCTGGGAGTCGAGAATTTTGGTCGCTGGCTAAGGCTGTCGAGGGCAACTTCTGTCGTTCATCTCTTCCGCCACTGTGTTTACCAGATAAATCCGTTGTCCACACGGCGAAGGGGAAAGCCGAACTCCTTGGTACCCTCTTTGCCGCCAACTCGACTCTTGACGATGGGGGGGCCACACCGCCTAACATCCCGCGGTGTGAGAGCTCGCTGAATGACATACTTTTTACTCAAAAGGCTGTCAGGCGGGCTCTACTGTCCCTCGACACCAAGAAGTCGAGTGGGCCGGATGGTATTCCCGCAGTGGTGCTAAAGACGTGTGCTCCCGAGTTGACTCCCGTCTTAACGCGCCTATTCTCGTTATCCTACACCACTGGAATAGTACCGTCTTCGTGGAAAGTAGCCCTAGTTCATCCTATCCCCAAAAAGGGCGATCTTAGTGACCCGGCCAATTACAGGCCTATAGCGATAACTTCCCTGCTTGCTAAGGTGATGGAGCGTATCATTAATGCCCAACTCCTGGGATATCTAGAGGATCGCCAGCTGATCAGTGACCGGCAGTACGGGTTTCGTCACGGCCGTTCAGCTGGCGATCTTTTAGTATATCTTACTCACCGATGGGCTCAGGCCCTTGATAGCAACGGGGAAGCATTGGCAGTCAGCCTGGATATCGCTAAGGCCTTCGACCGGGTCTGGCACAGGGCTCTTCTTGCGAAGCTTCCATCTTACGGTCTCCCTGAGAGGTTATGCAGTTGGGTAGCCAGCTTTCTATCTGAGCGACATATAAAGGTCGTAGTCGACGGTTGTTGCTCAGATATGAAACCTATAAACGCTGGTGTTCCCCAAGGGTCTGTACTATCTCCCACTCTGTTCATTCTGCATATTAATGATATGCTGGAGCGTGCAAACGGCATTCATTGCTATGCAGATGACAGCACGGGAGATGCGTATTACACAGGCCCTGCAAACTCCTCTCAGTCTCATGTGAAGGATAGCAGAATCAAACTTGTGTCTGAAGTCGAGAACTCTCTGGAGCAAGTCTCGGAATGGGGACGACTCAATTTAGTTGAGTTCAACCCCACGAAGACACAAGTTTGCGCGTTTTCCGCTAAGAAAACCCCATTCGTCAAAGCGCCTCAATTCCAGGGTACCGCGCTCACCGTTAGTGAAAGTGTTGGGATTCTGGGTGTTGACATTTCGAGCGACGTGCAGTATCGGTGTCATCTGGAAGCTAAGGCCAAACTGGCCTCCAAAAAGCTTGGCGTCCTGAACCGGGCGAAGCAGTACTTCACTTCGAGGGACCTTCTGATGCTTTATAAAGCTCAGGTCAGGCCTCACATGGAGTACTGTTCTCACCTTTGGGCAGGGGCGCCACAATACCAGCTTAGTCCATTTGACGCCGTGCAAAAGCGCGCAGTTCGAGTTGTCAACAACCCACGAGTCACTAACAGGCTAGAAAACCTAGGTTTCAGGAGAGACATGGGATCTCTCTGCGTGTTCTACCGACTTTACAACGGTGAGTGCTCCGAGGAATTGTTCGATTTGGTGCCAACTTCACCCTTCCATCATCGCACCACTCGCCAAAGATTGAAGTATCATCCACATCGCTTGGATTCGTGGCGGACGAGAACGGTCCGTTTTTCACGATCGTTTCTACCACGAACTTGCAAGCTGTGGAATGAGCTTCCTTCTGAGGTATTCCCGGAGCGCTTTGACATGGGGTTCTTCAAGAAAGGTGTAAAAAGAGCTCTCCTTCAGGGCCGGCGTTCCACTGGTGACTCCCCTGGTGTTGCTCGTGTCCATAGGCGACGATGACCACTTACCATCAGGTGGCTCGTCTGCTTTTGCGTCAGCCCTTCAGGCTATAAAAAAAAAAAAAAAAAAGCAATATAACTCAAGTAACGCATACGAGGTTGGCAGGTTTACAAACAAACAATCTATTTATGTACCTAGGCTAATGATGTAGAGATCATTTTCCGCTCAGTGGCTTGCTTAAAAGCAATGCAATATTATCTTAATTATACCGGCATCATTAGGATAATGTAAGAACTTAATGTTTGGTTTGTGTTTGTTACTTTGTAATTATCATTTGGACTAGTCGATATGATTCCACCCTGGAAAAATCGTGAAATTAATATCACATTTCGATTCAAATCGATCTAAGAATCAATCTTTTCGGGCAGAGTAACCATCCCTAATTAGGACGCACATAACGTCATAAGTAAAGGGAGAGAGTGGGTGTCACCAAACTGTGACATCATGAGGCACGGGGATCATAAACCTACTTTTATTTTTATATACCAAATGCGAAAATCCTAAACTTAAACTACAATAAAACAGACTCGTGACGTTACACCAGGGGGTCACATCTGCGATCAAATTAGCAGGATAAAGCGGGGGGGGGGGGGGGGGATACGAGAGTTCAGAGTGGAAGTATCAGAGTTGGTTGAACAGAAGATGTTATATAACATGCTGAGGGATGTTTGTGATAAAAAGATGGATACCCGACGAGCGTTGGAATGCTGGATTGTGGAATAAAATCGTACCTACAATTCCATTCACACTCTCGGAAATGTATCCTGTTGAATATCGAAAGGCTGGCAATTCTGCGCCTGTGCTTGGGGCTTTGAAAATTGAGTCAAGCAATTGAGGGTTAGCGCTACCAATATGCCTCTTAGGCTCTTAGCACACCTCTCGAATTTTAATGGAATACGAACCAGGTCTCGCCTATTTCTGCCAATATTCTCTCGATATTTTTATTGGCATCTCTGGCATTGTTTTTCTTTGACTGACAAACAACGCACAGCCGAAACGACTGAAAGGAAAAAGCTGAAATTTGGCATTTATGTTCCTTTGGGAGTGTAGGGAAGCAATAGGAGAGGATTTTCGGAAATTCCACTCCGAAGGGGGTGAAATTGAGGGGTGAAGTTTAAACGAATTCCACGCGGGCGAAGCCTGCGGGCGCAAGCTTGTTATTTATAAAACATGTTCTCACTGTTCTAAATTACACCTCATTGTTGGACACGATAAACAAACAATATAATGTGTAGACACGTAAGAGACAATAAGCATTACGTTCGACAGTTGCATTGCAATAGATAGGGTAGGTACTAAATAGGTAACTGATTGTATAGAGAACAGGTACCTATTTTGTCATAATTACTAGCTGACCCTGCAAACGTTGTTTTGCCAAAAAATGTTAAGGGTGAACAACCCTTATCACTTAGGGGTATGAATAATAGATAGTGACCGATTCTCAGACCTACTGAATATGCATATAATTAGGTAAAAATCGGTAAAGCCGTTTCGGAGGAGTAAGGTAACTAACATTGTGATTGTGACACGAGAATTTTATTTATATACCTAAGATAAAGATTTACCTACACGTGCAACTATTTTGGAAGTTTATGGGTAGTAAATTTGAAAATAAATTTTGCACAGAATGCTTTTTACTGTGCCCGCTATCACAACAAATAACAAAAAACGTGGGAAGTCGGGCC
Organism: Hesperia comma; assembly: GCA_905404135.1. Taxonomy (NCBI): domain Eukaryota; kingdom Metazoa; phylum Arthropoda; class Insecta; order Lepidoptera; family Hesperiidae; genus Hesperia; species Hesperia comma. Next base: position 6,073,635 of record FR990036.1, read on the forward strand.
CTAGATAGTAAATACCTACCCTTACAAATAGGCATCAAAATGGGGTTTTGAAAAAATTACATATTGTTATTGAAAAATATTTTAATGATAAATGAATATTTTATTCGAAGTAGGTTTTTACAAACACTTTCCGAACGTAAATCTACACCATCGCTTCAACAAAACTCTACGGTGAATAGTCTTGGCAAAAGAAGAATTGAACTAAGGAACCGCAAATCTCTCGATAGTACCCGACAAGAGCATCGTACTTGACCGGAGGTTGAAAACTCAAGTAAAGACATAATGAACGTGAACATAATAATTGTACGGTTGCCTTCACAAAAGAGCGTATTACATTGTGTTTTAAATGTACATTTTCTACTACAAAATGTACACACATTATCTTTTGTCCCACATTATGTAGTTAGTGTGGTCACGCCATGCGCGATGGAGGCAATCAGTCTGAAGTTCCATTATTAGTCGACGTTATGAAACGCCTTGGAATTTTGCAATTATGAGACAGACGTGACAGTACAAAGTTATACCTAAGTACTCGTGTACGTTAATTGCCTCATTAGGGGCCTTAATCTCTCTGTTCCGTGCTATGGGCCATTCATAAATTACGTATGACCACAAAGTGTGACATCATGTGACAGGGGGTAATTCGATTCGTGACATCACATGTATAAAACTTGAAACTCTAAGTTTAAATTAAAAAAAAAAAAATTTTGCCAAATAAGTAAAATTACCAAATATGTGACATCCGGATGTCACAACAGATCCAGTGATTATCATAACTTTTACAACCACGTTTTAGGGGGAGTTTCATCCGTTGGTCAAGTTGTGGCAGTATAGATGATATCATTATTCCAGTGAAGATAATAGTTATCTATTCGGGTTATGTTAATCTGATCTATGCACTTATGTCGAGTAGACTGTCGATGTTCAAGTTATTAACGCAGTACCTAACTATCTATTTAGTGGGAATTTTAATATAATCTATACAAACTTGTTCTATTTTATTTATCTAGGAAAAACCAGAAAAGAAACTGCGAAATTGGTAAAATGTTCACGGTGCGCGGTGCAATCCGCTATCAAACGGTTCGCGCAGACAAGTACTTACGCAAATAAACCAAGAACCGACAGAAAACGTGTCTCTACAAATCGTCAGGACAGGAAATGTATCCATGACTCTACAAAACATAGGAAAAAAGCTTCTTCGGAGCCTGAAGAATCTGAGAATCCGATAAGCGCTCGATAAGAGAAGTATTCTCTCAGAGTAGGTATGTCATGAAAGCTCTCAGAATGTGAAACTTTTTGTCTCATAATAATAGTAATCATCATTATCAAGGTATTTCAATACAAGACTTGGAGCTAAAATGTCCAGGGTTACTGGGTAAGTCGACCAATCATTGATACCTATTACCTACTGATAAATTTAAGTCTGGAGCAACCTATCTAATACCTTATAATATTTTTTTAGGTTAGAACTTGTTAAAAATATAACAAAAATACCGATTTTATGTTTCTAGGTATAATTTTTTTTCTTACTTAAGTGTTCCTAAATAACCCCTTGAAGTTAAAAAAATCGCACTGTATGACATTATTCTAGACGTTGTTAGCAAAGTCTTGTCTTCAGTTCAAGTCGGATCTGGAAGTTCCCCAAATGCCCCGGGGCGACGAGTTAATGGAGCGGCAGCGGACGGGACCTTGGCCCCCTGCACGCTCCGGCATGATTTATTGCCAATATATTGTCTCAACTGTTGCTAGCCGTACTAACCGAGCTAACGATATAAGTACTTTTTAGGTGTTGTCTATCTATTTATTATTTACGAGCTGACCCGGCAGACATAGTCCTCCAACATATTCTTAAGTAGACGCCTTCACTTCGCTTTGGGAAACTTGTTGTTCCGCTCCTTTTCGGCGTAGCGTGATGTTATACATATATTATTATATATTATACTTTCCTCAATAAATTGATTATGTAACATAAAAAGATTTTTTTAATTCGCACCAGTAGTTCCTGAGATTAGCCTGTTCAAACGAACAAACACACAAACTCTTCCGCTTTATATTATTAGTACCTATGAAATATAATATCGTTATATTCAACCACATTTTTTTTGCTTCGTCCCATTTTTGCCACTGATGCGCTCAGTAAACTTTTTCCTCTCAGGGTCACCCATCCTACCGCGGTTTCTAGACCGGTCGTTCACATTCGCGCGAACTCGCGAACCACAGGTGTAAGACAACATACGCAAATGATTATGCGAAGTTTTCGATGCATTCGCGGATATGTCCAAGCTGTCAAATTGAACCTGGGACGGTTTTTAGTTGCATATTCAAGCGCGAACCTTGACCCTCACGTAGTCTCCCAGATATTCGTGCAAACATTCGTACACATTTGTCTAACACAAAAGTATTAAGAAGCTTGTCCTTAAACAAGTATAAAACCTGTGTCGCAGGAAACCAGACCCTCCCCAACGATAAACTTAATTTGGACTAAATACTTAGATACCTAAACAAAGTATTGCACTTCACTTAAGTATACTTTTTATAAAAACATGACACAACTTTATCACATACATACCTAAAAGTTTTTATTATGTAAGCACATGTAATTCTTGTTATAAGCAGGAAATCATTAACATTCGTATGTAAAAAAGTAATTAGTAAAATCATAGAACAAGGACAGCGCACACTTAGTAGAAATTCAGGATAATATCACAAAAGATACCAAATGTCAATTACTTAATTACAAATATAAAACAGTAAAGTTTACTACGAAAATCTTATGGCTTCCTCATGATTATCGTTCGAACCTATCTATTGTTTAGGATTATACTAACTAATTTGATAATGATTGATATTAAAAAGATATTTTAGTGGATCGTGAGTCACATGGAATTTATTAGTTTTTATCATAAATAGACTCGATGCAGACTATGGCTTTATGGTTTTATTTGTACACAATTTGTTTTATTATTATTATTTCTTCGATTGTACCTAATAAAATATGCATACTCTATATCCGTTGACTGATATTACAAAATCGTTTTATAGTCAGTTGCATATGTGTAAAACGGTTTTGCATGAGGGGCGCTCTCTTTTAGATAGCGGCCGCCCTTAACGACTACAGCTGTTGAGTGGCCGAGCATATAGAATTGCCATTTCCTGCCAAAACTAAATTTATTAGTCTTATTACCTCTACTCAGAGTTCAATTTAGCTTGTCAGAAAAGAATACTAAGGACATTTTTAGATAACGCCGTCAATCTAAAATGTACTTTAATCGCATTGGCGGAACGCTGGCATTTGTGTGCTATGCAATTATAAAGAATTCCAGATCGAATTCAAACGAACACAAATTGCTAACTTTATGGCTCAAGGAGAGATCATTGCAAATTGTTTCCGAATTTAAGTAAACCTATGTAAACACCAATCCCTTATCTGTTTATACAGCGCACAAGTTCTACAGTTTATCCTGTAACAAAGTGAATTTAATAACGCTAACCAAATAACACTATACACTCATAGCCCCACATGATTCCCTTTGTCGTGGGTACCATGGAAAACACACAATACAAGACCATACACCCTGGAAATCGAATCCAGGTCCCTTCGAACGGCGATCCGGTATTATAACCATTGCGCGGATTACGCCACATGTTTCTGAACTACAGTCGATCTAGATACTCTAGTAAGCGTTAGGAAACCCTCATTAATCTGTGATGGAATCCTCCAAGTGGCATAAGAAGTTGCTACACGCAGTTTGACCAATAGTCAACATGAGGATAACAGAAATGATTCTCTCATTAATTCGTATAAACTCTCCTCTCCTCTCCTCATAGTTCAATGCTTATCATGCCGGCATTTACTGTGCCTTGAGTATGTACCTAAGCACAGATTCACACACATAAGATTCCGTCCCGAGTCCCGAATGCATGGGGCTCGTTCACCGGATAAAGCAGTTCAAACCACATCGAGGGAATTTATAGCGGAGGGGAGCCGCCGGCGTTGTAATGGCGTTCTAATGGTGTCAAGATCAACGATCAGTTTCAGGTCATGGGCCTTTGAAGGTCGTACTGATAAGGATATGATATGTTTCATTCATGCACTTACAATCTTATACCGTAAACAATTTTTTAGTGGCGACTATCTTAGTCCTCACTGGTAGCAACGTATCGGTGATCGAATTGAAAAAATAAGTTTGTCATATTCCTCAGTGGGACAAATAGGGGTTGAAATTTGAATTAAAATCAGTCTAATTTAATTCCACTTTGGCAAAAGCCGCTGGCAATAGTTAGTAATTTCATAAAAGTTGATAATTTTCTCATTTTACTGTTTTTTTTACTGTTTGTTTTTTAGTTTATCTATATCTATGCTGTTATTATATGCCATTGCCCCATCATCAAATTCTCTCCTCTCCTCTCCGCCCTCACAAATTTTGTATTTTTGGTTATTGTCACGCGGTATTATTTTCGCCTGTGTTGTTTGGTAACCGGACCAATACTTTCACAAATTACTGTACATTTAAGATTATGTTACAGCTAACAAGATTGAACCGGACATTATGCAATGCATTCTGGCCGCACCAACACAATAAAAGGTCTGGGTTTTTACGGTCGGAACGGATATGCATGTTACAAAACTCACAAAATAATAATGTGTCTTATTTTGTGAGTTTTGTGATCTCATCGTAAAGCTTAGTTTAGTTGACAGTACAGTAATATTATGATATCGCTAAGCTAATATTAAAACTGATGAAGTTCGTAAGTGCCACAAGCATACCAATAGAATTTGAGCTCGTCAATTTGGTTGGGATGCGTCATTATAATTTCTTATACTCGTATTACTTCTCGATGTTAACGTTGGTAAGGTTTTTGTTGAAATCACGAATAATTGAATTTGGTCATAGCTAACAAAAAAATGCTTATTTTCTAGGTTTCAAGATTGGTTGAATATTCAAAATGTAACTAAGAACTACAAACAGCGGTTGTTACACTAGACAAGAAATTATTTTACAGTGATTTAAATTTAAATATTGTCATATGTTTAGGGTACTTTTAGATACCTACTACATTTTATATACTCGTACAATGTCATTGCTGTAAACCTACTTACTCAAACATGACAAATGGTAATTGTTACGTTGGTCTGTATGTTGGCATTGAAAAAGAAATACCACGTTAAAATGCAGGACTATGCATATGCTATAAAATGCACGTTAAATGATTCACCGAGTTTGTAAAGAAATTAATCAGTTAATTTAGTTTACTAAGTAAGTTAAGTTAGTTTACTCGCAAAATATCAGTTTCCCATCAGGATTAGAACGTAGTTGAACGTACCTACTTCGGAATAATAATTTATCTATTAACGTTCGTTTCATAAGTTCATGCAAGGTTTGACAACCCTAAGAATTTCGATAATTTGGCTGGTCATTAGCCTTTCACCAATCTTCACTAGTTACTTATTTGTTGGAAGTAGTGATGTAACGAATGTCAGTTTTTGAACATTCGCGAATGCGAATGCGAATGCGAATATTGTTTTTTTTTATTTGAACTTAATTTTCTATGCGTGATCCATTTGCATCTTTCTCCGAAAACTAATTAATTGATTAGAACTCAACTGACTAAAGTTTCACCCCGCTAGAGGGCTGTTCAAGTATAAGGTAGATACGTAAGCAATTCTTTTTTATAATTTTTAACTTTATAAAAAATCACACTAGAAAGGAAAGTAGATTGGCGGTAGAAATCTCAAAATAGCGTTTACTCGCTTAGAATTCATTATTTTTGATGCCCGACTCTTGATCATAAATCTATTTGCAATTTGAGAAACGCCGGAATAGCGTTTGGTTCGAGCATAGAAAAGCGGGCAAAGCCTATTGCATTTAATTAAAAGTAGACAAAATTATGCAGAAAATGCGAAGAGTTGTAAAAAATTTGGCTTACTAACGTAATCACCAACCAGACCCGCCCACCCCTTATTTAATAATTACTTAAAATTTTGCCATTTAATTTTTTTTAGGACTTGTAGTTTTTCTGGAAATTGCGATAAACCGTTTTTTTTACCCTTAAACCCCTCAACCTCTTCTTTTTGTTTTTTAAATTTTTGTTCTTCTACGAAAAAGATATAATAAAATATATCATCAGTTGATTGCCTACACTGTTAGCTTTCAAATGAGACATCTTTCGGCCTCCATAGAGGAGGGGGCAAGAGAGAATTTGGATAGAGATTTGTCGATATAAATTTCATCCCCCTTAAATCTCCGACACTGGTGACCAGACACATTGTATACTTCTTACTTTTACGTAGACATTTTTGTTGTCATTTCACAATATAGTGGCCGAGAACGTGACAAAACTTCTTTGGTGCATTTATGCAGGTTGGTCGTGCACTTAGTCCAGTATTTATAAAGAATTTTTTTATATGAATAAATATATCTACATTATCATAAAGAAATAATTTGTAAACAAAACAATACCATAAAAAAACTATTATGAATCGAAAAACATCAAAAATGTTAACTGCTTCTTAAGCGTCCAAAGTGAGGGTAGTTGAAATAATATTGTCGTATACCTCGAAATCTAGACGTGATGATACCACATAATGTTTGGTATTATAATATTATGTTTGGTACTTTTTATCAATGACTTGTTACATACCTATTCATTGCATCCAACAGTTAAGCGGGTATTTTTAATTTCATCTGGTGTAGTTCAATATTCGCAAAACATTCGCATAAATTTTGCGAATGCGAATGCGAATGCGAATATGGAAAAATGATGCGAATATTCGCGAATGCGAATGCGAATGCGAATATTCGTTACATCACTAGTTGGAAGATTGGAATTCTATAGGTTCCTTGTGGTCCACAACTTGTGGAATGGACTGGGTAGTAGGTATAGGTGGGTATGTCAAACAAATTATAAATTCAAAACATTAATAGAATTTGGATAACAATTTAATAATACAACAAATGACGTATTACGGGCGATAAAAGATTATCATAACGTAGTTTATTGTAAGTAATACTTTTATATAATTTTATATTAACGCAATACGATGCATTTTAATGACTTGGATTTGGTAGATCTTTTAATGTGTTAAGTAATAAAAGTTAATGAGCACTTACAATAAGTACCTAAGGATAAAAAAATATCTGTGCATAATCATGCCTATTTCAGTAAAAGCTTTGGAGTTTAATGTTTCCTAAAATTACTATTAATTTAAACAACATATCTAGTGACAAGCTTGCTGGTTTTCACTTCGTCAAAATAGGTATTTATCGACGCTGCTAAAGCCATTTATGACACCATTTCATGGAGAATGGAAGTAGTAGACAAAGAATCCAAGTATCATATTATTCAAGAGTAGGTACTTACGATAAAGTGAGTGGTAAAGAGTCCAGCGACCTCATAACAGGGCCGAGATTCATATCCTTGGCCACTGTCTACTATGTTTATTTTTGCTGCATTTGGTTCGGTCGAATCTAAAAATCTTTTTGTTTCTGCTATGCTAGTAACTTGTTTGTTGAGTGTCGACTCGTGCAGCATTACGTAAGTTGCACTTAATCTAGGTATGTTAGATTAAGAGACTATTTCTTTTGAATCAACTTTAAATATTGCGCTCGTATGATTTCAGCTAAAACTGTTACCATTCGATTGTGTTTGACTTGAGCACGGTGATATTATCAACCGTGACTTGAGTAAACATAGCAATATTTTAAACTTGTAATTTGGGATATATACAAAGTAGGTACTTTTAATCTTCAATTCAATTGGTCAAGGATTAACATCAAATTCCGTGTCTATAGTGTTACAAATTCATAGCTGTATGATCTCTGAGGTGTAAGTTGATGGTCTACCCGCAACCCAGCTAGGACTTTTCCTTGTTTCACCTCCTTGCGCCTTGCCCGTCGTTTAAACTCTCCTCACAGCACATTTGCTCTCCTCACTTTGATCACCTTTTTCAGGTACTCCTACCTACAATAGACCTACTATAATACCTACAGTACACTTCTCAGAAGTTATAAAATCCCTCCGTTACAAATTATATTTTCATCCCACCTATTCGAAAAGACGACTTGGTTCGCCTTTAAGTGCACCCAAAGTTGGTGTTTTTTGAATTCACTTCGGATTGTTAGAAATTCATGGTTTTATTTTGAAAAATGATTTCTTTAAGTGACTAATTCCTGAATTTGGGGCGCATTTTGTTTTCTCATATATGGGGGGGGGATGAAAAGTAGAGTCTATCACTCGGCGGGAGCAAATATTTTTGGCTCGGGCGACGTACTTTGAATCCCTCGCTACGTTCAGGATTCTACTAAAGAATCCCTCGTTACGCTCTGGATTCAAAAAAGCGCCCTCGCCGTAAAAATACTACTTTGCTCCCTTGTTATACAATCTAGTACTATTTACTTGTAATAAGTAGGTACCTATGTCCCGTTGTGTGAAGTGGCAGTTAAATAAACGCACTTCGTTATGCAAAACATGCATATACCTCAACTATGCGAGGAAAATTATCGCAATGTTTACATAACATTAACAGTCGCGCTCAGGCGACACAGAAATCCGCTGAATTACAGATTAAAAATCGATTTGAAATTCATCATGGAAATGAGAGTTGTGTTCAGCCGTACTATTGTAAAATAATTGTTTGAATCGAATCACTAATGTTTGTAGTATGTGTAAGTAGGTAGGTACAGTTTATAAACAACCATAGGTAGGTATAGCATAAACATGCATTGATATCGTATACCGTAGTTATTAAAGGTAGGAATATAAAATGAAATCCACGCGATTTTACGATTTTCACGTATCGTTTATTTAGATAAATTGGATAAGGCCTAAGGCCTGATAAGACAAGCCCTGAGAAAGAGGTACTGGCACAGGCAACAAAGTGATCATAAAGGGTTTTTTTTCTTTTTAAGGCGATTTTTCTTTGGGATATGAAAAAGTTAGAATAAAATGGGAAGTAGTGTTTCTGAGTACTTAGATGACCTACTCGTGTCAGCCGTTTAAAGAAATAAGATTAAAAAATATATTTTCGTCTCACCATTTCATTGATTGGATTCTCAAAAAAAAGATTCTAAACCCATAACCTTATACGACCAAATTGCAATATAAATACATCTACTCACAATACAGTATGTTATACAAAAACATCCAGTTTCGTTTTACACATTTTATGTTTATTGAATAAATAAATTAGCATATAAGTCATATTTATGTCGACGCTACATGAGGCCTGTATATTTTACATTGTGAACGTGAACTGTCTGGAATTAAGAGTTCATAATAAGCCGCCTGGAATGGATCTGAATGCTTCCTTTTTCATCAAATGACGCATGGGCGCAAATGGCAAGAAAATCCTTACGACAAATTCATGACGCCAGCAATCAATTGAAGTGTCTATTTGAACTTGACTTGATTTTGTTACGGTTGGTTCAAGGTTGCATTTTAAACGAACAATGTAGTTTGTTACGATGTTTTAGGACTAGGCTGTAGGTAGAGAATTTTTGCGCGAATACTACAATATTGAATAAAACACATTCTTCAATTTTGATCTAAGCATACAACGTGGAAGGCACAATTTAAATTTAACCAAACACAATTAATTTCTCATTACTGGGTTTCAAAACCCAGGCCTTTCAAATGGCATCTTAACTTTAGAGGCGTAAGAAGACGGCAGTCTGACGATTCGGTAGGTATTTAAGTGGATTTGGGCGTGGTCATCTGTATTCACGCATAGGTATATCGGCTTACTTTCAGATGCTTTCAGAGAAGTCTTTGCCAAACCTGAATGGTCACTTACCTACTTAATTACATGCGCTGAATTTTTCACAAATTTTATTTCTATAGACGCGTGAAGACAACCAGAGCTAACATTGGCAGCCTTATTAGCAATTATGAAAGCATTAGGCAAGGATAATTATCAACGATAAATTCTATTGTTTCACAAAAAAAAACGATTTGTTTAGCTTCTTTGTTGGCAATGAAAAGAAAAACCTTTACTAGCTTTTCGTTCACGAGCAGTCATAAATAATTTAAGGTATGGTCGAGGAATCTTCCACCTCGGATACTGTTACAAAGAAAATCACATGAGGTGATTGGTTATTTACTTGTTGTATACTAAATAAAGAAAATGTCTGGCAGCACAAGCACAAACAGCTACTTATAGGAGTGGTTCCGTGAGTGGGACCTTTGCGCTACTACAACGCCAAAATGTGCATAAATAAAACTAATGTGTTAATATCCGAAAACATGTGGTGATATATTTATACTAATGTTATTGAACCTTTCGGTCACCAGTGTATGAAACGCTGAAGACTCGGAAAAAGCGGAAAATCTTGCACGATAGATCGGTTTACCTATAACTTTATTAAGACTACGGCGACATTGACCTTTATTCAAAGTCAAAGTCAAACTGTTTATTTCATGTAGGAATTTACAAATTCACTTATGAACGTAAATTTTTTGATTCTACCACCGTTTTGGAAAAGTGCTTGAGGAGAAAAAAACGGCGAAAAAAAACTCCTCCGCATCTTTTAAAATAAAAATTACAATATTACTTAATTGATACAGGTAAGCACTAACCTAGCGGAGCTGGTTGCAGAGCTGGTAATTTCCATGCCTTTTTGTCATCTAAATATTCCTTTATACTATAGTAGCTCTTGTCTACGAGTTGTGCTTTTACATGCTTCTTAAACAACTCTGAAGGCAGGTCACGGATTGCCTTAGGGACTTTATTATAGAACTGTACACCAAGCCCCATAAAAGAACGCTGCACTTTACCTAGCCGATATGAAAGCGTCGCCAAATCATGCATCTTTCTTGTTAAGCGATTATGATAGTCGCTGTTTTTTTATATGCATTTATGTTGTTTCTTACAAAAACTATATTACTATATATGTACTGTGAGGCTACTGTAAGTATACCTAATTCTTTGAATTTATCACGGCACGATTCCCGATACCGTAGTTTATGAATAGCTCTAATGGCCCTCTGCTGCAATACAAAGATTTGTTGTATATCGCTTGCTTTACCCCACTGTAATATGCCATAAGACATAACACTATGAAAGTATGCGAAGTAAACAAGCCTAGCAGTTTCTACGTCAGTAAGCTGTCTTATTTTTCTAACCGCATAAGTAGCCCTACTAAGTTTCGTCGCAAGAGTTGCTAAATGCGCGCCCCATTGCAGTTTACTATCCAGGGTAATTCCTAAAAATACTGTTGATTGTTCCATTTTTAATGCTTCATTATTTAATTTAAGTGTCTTATCGACATTCTTTACATTTGGTAGGGTAAACTCTATACATTTAGTTTTGCTTGCATTTAGGAGTAAATTATTAATTGTAAACCACTTTGATATATGCGACAAAGCATCGTTCACATCGTCAAAATTACGTTTATTTCTGTCCGTCTTAAATAATAATGATGTGTCATCAGCAAACAACACAATGTCCGCATGTTTTTTTACATAATATGGTAAATCATTTATATATACTAAGAAAAGAAAAGGACCTAAAATTGAGCCCTGTGGAACACCCATCACAGCCGTAGACCCTGATGATTTAATATCATTTATACTAACTTTTTGGACTCTATCACTTAAGTAAGACCTAATCAGGCTAAGCGACTTGTTTTTTACCCCATAGTAATTAAGTTTTAATAGTAATATTTTATGCTCAACACAGTCAAAAGCTTTAGATAAATCACAAAATACACCAATGGCATTCTGTGATCCCTCCCATGCATCGAAGATATGTTTTAAAAGTCTAGCCCCAGCATCAGTAGTACTACGACCTTTTGTGAAACCGTATTGTTCGGGGTGTAGTAGGTTGTTGCTGTTAAAATGGGCAAGCACTTGATTTAAAATAATCTTTTCAAAGATCTTACTGAGTGCTGGCAATATAGAAACTGGCCTATAATTATTAACATCGGTTTTGTCACCAGTCTTAAAAAGTGGAATAATTTTACTGCATGTCATTAGATCTGGAAAAGTGCCTAAATCGACACATTTATTAAAAACTACGGCCAAAGTTGGAGCTATGATATCTATTATAATATGTTGTATTATTTTTGTTGAAATGCCCCACAAATCACCTGTATTCTTTATTTTAAGCGACTGAAAGGTCTTAATTATTTCTCTTGCGGTAGTATACTTAAATTCAAAAACAACATTACATTCACTGACATTACTTTTTAAAATAGAAAGTGCTTCCATCGGCGAAGAAGCTAATGAATTAGTTAATTTTATAGGTATATTACTAAAATGATTTTCAAAAACGCTTGCTACTTCTGTGTCGGAAGTGATTTTATTTCCATCATCTAATATTTCATAACTGAAATCGCGGGACTCGACGTTACCTGTCTCGCTGCTGATAATCCTCCAGGTAGCTTGTATTTTATTTTCTGAATTAACAATTTTATCCTTAACGTACATTGACTTCGCCTGAATACAAACCTTTTTAAAAGTTTTCGAATAATTTTTTACATAGTTTTGGAAACTTGGACAGAAATTATATTGTCTTTCGCCATAGAGCTCATACAATTTATTTCTACTTTTAAAAATACCTACAGTAGCCCAATCACTGAATTTACAATTTTTGTTTTTATTTATGTACCTACACTTAAATATTCTATTAAATTCGTCGTTGATACTTTTATGTAATTTATTATAAAGATTAAAAGGATCATTATGTTCAATAGTTGTTGGTTTACCTATTTTGGAGTAAATGTTTTCTTTGAAAAGTGACAATTTATGTCGCGTTATAGGCCTACATTTAATTAAGTGCTTTTTATTAGCGACAGGATTATTGACTGAAATTCTTTGACCACAGTGGTCTGACCTCAGCTTGCTAAATATCTCCTTTTCAAGTATCTCACAATTACAAAATATATTGTCTATACAAGTAGCTGTATTAGCGGTTATTCTGGTGAGGTCAGTAAACATGGGATTTAAATTGAAACATTTAAACAGGTTCAGTAACCTAGAAGACATCAAAGATTCTATTAAAATATCTACATTAAAGTCCCCACATACTATTAATCCTTTACTAGAAGTGCATAAGCGTTTAAGAACATCCTCCAGTGTATCTTCAAAGAGACTAAAGTCACCAGAGGGGGGCCGGTATACACAGACTCGGTATACACAATTACGGTATACACAGTACTCGGTATACACAGTACGGTATACACAATTCGCCCATGCATGTCACTATGGTAACCACATGATTACGCAGTAAGACCTGTTTGTATTATGGCATCCATTGCTAGATTACAGCATGGTCTACGATGTAATTATCTAATCAATGACTTCCCTACGTAAGGCTTATCTACGTTATGAAGACCACTGTAATTGACCATCCACGCTCCCCTAAGCAATTATGTTAAAAATAGATTTCCATTTTAATTTATCAACCCATATTCTTCCGCGTATTGTTAGATGATGCTAGGGCTATTTAAATCCGTGTAACTATGATAGTAATAAGTAATAGCTCAGTCAGAGCTCTGAGCTTTGCTGCTCTGTGGTCTAGACTCTAGGCTTGGTCGCTCTAGACTCTAGAGCGACCAAGCCTTTTGCTCTATCCTAAGGGAGTCCATGCTAGAAATGTCTCGGAAACAATGATATTTAAGTAATATATAATAATAATATCTCTTGTAATATATAATATCATTGCTCGGAAATATATTATGTTCTCTGGTAACTAAGTACTTAAAAATCTGCAGAATTCCCAATGTTTAATAACACTATTGGGTTAATTACAGAACACCTTAGATACGAGAAGGGAACTAAGTAGGCCTTGAGCGACATAATTATAGATCCATTCAGAGAATTATTTTGGTCTTTAAAGGTATATTGTTTAACCAAATTATCTTACAACTTAACAACAACTTACAACATCTGACTAAGCTTATTAAATAATCAACAAAACTTCCATTTTTAGTGGTCATAACATAATAATATGAACCTATAAAGTGCAATTCAAATTCAGAATCATTTATTCATATAGTTAGGTACCACTGATACACTTATGCACGTATTTTTTTGACTCTATCACCGTTTTGTAAAGATGTTTTATAAATAATTAGTAGATATAATATAATAATGCCATACAAGAACACGGGAACAATTTGTATGGAGGTACAATAATTCAATTAATCACATTAAAGTAAATAAAACTAAGAGCTAATAAAACACGCGAACGTGAGATGTCGTAGGCACGATGATAATTTTAATTTCACTTGAGTCATAACATTTCCTTACTAATCATGCTGTTGAAATATAAAATCTATGTACCTAATGGGGGAATTTTAATCCTCTAGTGAAGCGACAGCGAGGCTCATGATCAGTATTAAGTGAGAGTTTGGATATAGGAGGTAAGTGTTATGTGGTGCGGCGAGGAGAAGAGAGGAGAAATATGGCATGAAGGGAGTCATCAAAAGTCAAAATATAAGCTAGTGTCCAAAAATCTTTGACAATAGACAGATGACTTGGTTAATAAACAGTGGAAGTGGTCTTGATGCTGTTAATATTGTCATTGAACAAAATGGTGTAGAAAGCATTGCACGAGTATTTTTTCTCCCGTTATGCACTTTGTAAACCTCAATTTTGCTTATATATGAGTCGTTCTATGTCGTTAATTAATATTAATATATATAATATAATTAATAGTATGTCACATTTACAACTAGCTGTTTAGTATTCGCTATAAAGACATTTTCAAATAAATAAATATGAAAATACGGCATAAGAGAGTCCATTTCCTAACGGATCGTCGTATTTAGGTAACTGAAACGTTGGAGACTTAGAAAATAAAATCATGCCCCATAAATCTCATTCCCATACTTAAACTTTGGAGTACACCAAGGAAGTGAACTAGGCCCACTTTTTTATTGTTAATTTAAATGACTTGGCGGAAGTTAACTTTATTTCTCTTTAAAGGACACCTCCATAATTAATTCAAGATAAATATTTCAATCCATGTGAACATGACTTACAAGAGTTTTTTGTCAAAATGATTATGAAGAATGAGAATTAATTATATTTTAGCCTCAAAGCGAATTTGCATAATACGACTTTAATGCATGAAATTCTTGATAATAACGTTGAATAAAATCCACAACTTTAACGATACATCACGGTTACGGTTAACGAATTCTTTGATTGTAAAACAAAATTTCAAATAAAAATCGATTTTTACGTGAAAACCACGACCATAGAGGAATTTAAACTTTATTAGGAATTTTCGCAAGTTATAACTGACGTTCAGTACTTAACTGTTACACGAACATCCCTAAGAAACTGAAATTGGCATTTGACACATCTATTAGACCCCAGCTTTAGTTATGAACAAATTGCACCCCGCTCTAGTGAGAACCAAGGAGCCTAAGTAATTAGTGGGAAAGTTGACGATAAGTACGTAACTAGTTATCTCTAATCCCGTAAATTACAATAATTATGCTAATGGCTATAGATGAATTAAATAGCCGCGCTGTTGCTTGACTCAAGTAACAATTGAATTTAATTATTATTGTTTGATTTGACTTACTTTATGGCAAAAAACTGTATCAATAAGTAGGTTCTATTGAATTATTATTTCCACGCTATAAACTGTTCATTGTCTCGTTGTATATTTCAGCGCTTGTTATGACATCTAATTCTTATAGTGTTACGAAATTACCAACCATATTTTTAAACCTAAGCCTACATCTTATCAAATACGAATTTTACGTAAATTGAAAACATATACCTACAGTCCGAATCCTTTGATTAGGTACTTAAGTAAAATAAGATAAAATTACTTACAAAATTAAAAATCACTTTTTGTCACTTCAGCACATTATTGTAGCCCAATCACTAAATGCACAATAAAAAAGTTAGGGGTACGCGATTTAATTTGGCGCGAAACGCGAAGGCTGTCAGATATCAATGGCGGACGGTTCGATACTGCTGCCTTCGGCAAGAACACACGAACGTATCACCTGTGGCTGCAATTAGAAGGCCATCGCAGCACGGGCCTAGATTATATCTTATTGTGAAAGATACGACAAATAAAGCCAAGACTTTCTTTTGTTTACAAACTATGAACTGAATTGAAATCTGATTACACTTAGGAACAGGTAATGTTCTTTAATTTTTTTTTATTTCCGCAACCACTGCACCCTACATACACTTTTTTACTTCAAATTATGTAGGTGGGTATTATGTAGGTAGATACAATAATTGAATCTGTACCTATTAACGTTTTTTGCACATACCTACCTAAGTACATAGTTTTAAGTAAAAAAGTGTCTGCAGGGTGCAATGGCTGACCTATCCTACTAATATTATAAATGCGAAAGTTTGTAAGGATGTATGTGTGTGTGTGTGTGTGTTTGTTGCTCTTTCACGCAAAAACTACTGAACGGATTTTCATGAAACTAATTGCAGTAATATAGCTTAGACATCGGAATAACATAATTTGTTAAAAGGAGATGTTTCAAATCCGGCCCACAATATGTACAGTACCTCGAAAAATCGAGAAAAATTCATGGAATTTGGGAAAAATAAAGATAAATTGCTTAAATGCATACTTTTCTGGTACAAATTTTGTATTTATAATTCATTTTTATCAATTTTCAACATGGCGTCTTGCCAAGTTGTCATTGATCATATATCGCGAACTGTCTACTGTCACTTTAAATGACAGAATTGTAGGTACATACATATGTCAAACTTCTATCAAATTAACCAACATGACGTGTGATGACAGCTTACCGCCATGACAGACTTTTGTTTTTGTGTTGCAATTTTAAGTGTACATTTTTGTGTTATACCACAAAACTAAAGCAATGTAAAGGAATTGGATGATTGAAAACTGTTTTAAATGTGTTTCTCCATTTTTGAGTATGGTGTACAAAGAGGTGGCCGGGGCTCCATACATTTTGAAACATCTCCTTTATAGAGATTTTTGAAGGGACTGGTTTCCCGAAGCGAAGCGAGGGCGGATTTACTAGTGTGATTATGTGAACATAAACATACTTACTTGTATCTAAAAATACATACTTAGATTGTTTTTTATTTTTCTTTATTTTACTACTAGCTGCTCCAGCAGACGTCGTCCTGCAACATAACATTATTAAGTAGACGCCCTCGCTTGTGTGGGAAACTCGTTGCTCCACTCCTATTGGTCGTAGCGTGATGTTAAATAGCTTACAGCTTATATCAATAAATGGACATTTCAACACACAAATATTTTTTCAATTCGAACCAGTAGTTCCTGAGATAAGCGCGATCAAACGAACAAACTCTTCCGCTTTATAATAATACATTATTAGTATAGAAGTATAGATTTAAAAATATTGTGTCATTGATTATAAATGTTTTATTCTCTAACAAAGCGAATGTTATAATTATATGGCTGTCTGCCTAATTTTTCTCTGATACGCATGGCATACTATCCAATTATCCAAATATGCATGAAAAATGCGCAAAGAACATCAACTTTTCTGCTTAACTTAAAGATGCGCAGCAAACCAGCTCAAACGGGAAGCCCGCAGGATATCATAACATCTTATTATGTACTTGTCTCATTAGGAAAACAAAACGACGGGACTAGTAGCCAAGGTTGAGATCATTTAAGCTACCTATCGGTTCTTTCCCGTGGCGTCATTTTACCGATTAAATGCTTTTAGTGGGTAGCGGGCAGCTAGAAGAAAATGCAAGCTGGTAGGAAATTTACGAAGTCCAAAAGATCTCCTAAATACACTGCAACATTCATGGCACTATTAAATCTTCTTATTCCTAATCCTAACCAAAATATAACTTGAACCAACCCTTCTGTAAATAAGTTGATTCGTAGTTCCGATAGGTACTTATACTGTTCGTCCGGCGGCAGTCCAATTGGAATTGAACCAGTCTAAACAGTAGAAAGTAGGGAAGGGTAAGGTAGGGTTAAATTTATTAACGACTTTACAATAATGTAAAAAGAGCGTAAAAGACATAGTTTTGTTCGTAGTGCCCTGCGGAGCGACGAATCGTAGGTTCGATTCCGACCGGGCCATTTTTCCAGAAGTCCTGAGCTCTGTTGCTCTGTTGTCCGGTGATAATATAGGTCGACTTTCGAAAAGTGTAACGAACATGAAATAGTTAAGGTAACAAGCAACAAATAAAACTCACATCGTACAACGCCCTAGTACAAACGATACTAGTTTAAGATAGTATAGCAATACCATGGTCGTATATTCAACTTGTAGCACCTATTATCATAATTAACTGCCATATTATTATTTGGCAATAAGTACGTGCAATGCGATGTTGAAACTTCTTATCTACTAGGTAAACAGAAACACTCGAAGCTCAATTGGCATTGAAGTGTTTAGTGTGAAATGAAGAAGGTAAATGTTTGAGTTTGTCCGGAGAACACTTTTACGTTTCGTTTGGGGGAAGAACAACAATCTCGTATCTGTTTGATCTCAGCTTTATCTAGCTACGTCATTTTATGAACGTCTTTTCGTCATATTTATTTTAATACGTCGGGCAACGAAGTTCTTCAAAATCATTGTTTTGGGTTCTACTGCATATATGTATAGATAGCCATAATAGTTTTTCTCGTAGCGAAATACATAATTATATATATCTTCCATGTACAGACAATGATAAAGTTTTCAGATTTAGTACCTATATGTATAGACTAGTGCCATGGTCGTCACTCTTCGGCACACGACCGGTATATGATCGGTATCTTAAAAGAGACGAGGGGTAGAAAGGTGTAACAAGCGTATTACACACATGCGGGCGCTCATAAAGGTGCCGCTACCTTTAATGGTGCCTATATAGGTAGAAAGGATCCTTTTACGGGTCTTGGTCCGAAGTGTGACGAGCCCTGGATTAGTAAATGTCCTTGCTTCGCTTCGTACAAATAAAAAATAATAATAATGGCCCACTACTAAACACAGGTCTCCTCATTATTGAGGAGGTCTAGTGCGGATTAGTGAAGGACGCAATGGAGCAGCGTTATACTATTTGTTAATACTAACACTGTAAAGTGTAAACAATATGAAAGTTTTTCTCAAATTTATTCCATGTACCTACTACATGCATCAATCAGTTTGTATTAATATATGCAGGTAAGTTGACGGTAAAAACCAAAAAGAAAACTCCAAACATTATTTATATAATTCATTTATTTAAATTGTATAGTATTCACATTGTCGCTACGAGTTTCAAGACGTGAAACACCAGCTTTACATACAAAAATGAGAACACAACATTTCACAAAGTAACTAGGTATAAAGAGAAATGCAGCGGTCCACGAAAGCTATAATAATAGTAACTACGGCGTCTGCTACGTACTGTGATACGCAAATTAGACTTTAACGTGTACTTGGCAGTGCTAGGGACTCGGCGACCAAACAATCATAATACTGGCACAGCCTAACTCTCGTGTGGACACGTCTAGGTAGATAGGGGCGCGCGGGGGAGACGCGATCCCATATTGTATCCCACTTACCACACCATTTTTCGTAAAACCATTCCTTTCCATGTGCCAACCCTGCCGATATGCTTCTAAACGGTGTCTCGCTCCAAAGATGGACCATTGCAATGAGTTTACACTGTGATACTGTCAGCGTCAAGTCGATAGCGCATGCGCGAGGGAGCAGCCGATGACAGTATTACAAAACAATAATCTGAACTATGATACCGTAAGCTATCACAATCGATGCCCCCACCGCGTTCTCTATCGACTAAACATCGATTCGACGGTTACATTTCGATTTAATCGACGCGTCATTCAATAGAAAACTCGGCGGGTTACAGGCTGAATTGTATTGACTCGTCTCAGCCCTCACGTATTCATCGTAAAATAACACAAGCTATACAATAATTGACTAAATACCTTAAACCGCTAGTCGGGTAAAAAAATAATCTAATGTCATTGTAGTTGTGTCCGCATCGAGACGACGGACACGCTACAATATTAAACTATTGAGCATAACAATAAACGAAAGGCAGTCAACTTAATACGAATAGCCAATATTTTTAAAATGCTACTTTGAGTATAGTGAGATATTGTCAAAGAATAAAATTACAGAGGTTGCACTCGAGGTCCTAATATGTCTACATTCCGGATTTACATCAATTTTTAAATGTTTTATTTTTTGCAGATACTTCATTTATTTGCAATCTTGATAAAACTACCTTTTCCAAAAAAAAAGCTTTTTCAAATATAATAATTATTTGGGAGACATGACACATACATAATAGATATATAAATAGCACACTTAAGACCTGTGTAGCAACTATGAGTTACCCATTTTCTAATACATTTGTTCAAAATGAGACCACTCGTAGTTCTGTACAAAAACCAATAAAATACTTGCCGTAAAATTAATATGATAACTCACAGTTGCTACAATAGAATACACTATACGTTGTTATTTGAACAGATTGTTTTGAATATGTAAATGCTTCAAATGCGACGTGCTTGAATAGTTTAACATTTATTTCGTATACCAAATAATATGTCAAAACCGTGTCAAATTATCCGACATGACGCCATTGAAACATAAATAAAGAATGAGGCACCACAAAACTCTAACCTGGGAATAGTCACATGTTTCAAATAAGTTTAGATAAGTTTGGTTGGTTTCAAACTCATAAGGATGAAATGGAACAATTTTTGAAGTAAATAAAACATCATTCAAATAATCACACATTGTGTATTCCAGGCCTAACATAACCCACTTCACAACGATCCAATTAAAAATTAATAATTCCATTAAACTTACTTGGCAACATACAACTTGGATCAATTGTTTTACAATATATGTACATCTAAATTTGTGCATGACATCGAACACCAAATGAATCACGTCTCCCAACTATATCATTCACTATTACTGCCAGTCCCACGAGAGCAACTCAGCCATAAACGCACATTGTGCAATTTCATTGTATAACTAATACGTTATATGTATAAATGAAAAATAAAATCACTACAAACTAATCGAAAAAAAATGCATCGTCGATTATACACAGTTAATAGGCCTTTGTATAATATTACAAATATACCAGGAAGACAAAATAAGTGATTGAAATGTACAATTTCAAGTCAAACATTGCACCGACCGACGACGGTCTAGCCTATTGCACGAGTGTACTATTGCATCAATGACTCCCTTATGCATTGATATGTCTGACAACACGTTATAAACCTTAAACAAAAGGAACCGTTACGTAGTTAAGTAGTTAAAATAAACAAAATGTCAGATTACGAAAAACTGTACTCGATAAGAACTACACAATACATTGTAATTCTCCATACAGAACGGTCAGAATATGAGTTCATACATCACTTAACCAGTGCGTAAATACATGCGCGGACGCATCCCAACTCAACTCCTATATACGCATCACGACATTTATACTATATCCACCAAAAAAGTCGCATAGCTTAGCTCCTTAACTAGCTTAGAAGGCCTTGTAAACTAACTACCCTTACATCCTTTAAGAATTCCGATTATAAGGTCATTTCGTTACGAAAATGTACTATATCACTTGAGAGAAATTAACTAATTACACGAGGAAACTTATAAGTCGAATCATAAAATTATAATTAAAAAATGACATTTGATTTTGTAGAAAATCGTTAAGCTTAATCACACATATTAATAGTTCGTTTAGTCTACGATTTCGAGAGAGAATTTTTTCACTTACAATATATAAAAAAATCAAATTAAAATTGTCGACGCCGGCTTCGGTTACTTGAGCACATTCCGAAAGCTAACAATAACATGTTCGACGTGTGACGATTCAGTTAAAATCTCGTATCGTTCGTTGCAAGATTCTACGAATTCGTACGCAGCGCATGCATTGAAATACAAAAAATTCAACTCTCGAAACATTTACAAGTCGTTTTCGGTAAAATGATCAAAGTTATCCCTTAAACAGTGGTCGAGGTTCCTAAACACTAAACCAGACTTAGTAGGCACTAACACCGACACGATCGACTCTTAAACGTCCTTACGTTTACATTACATGTATAATACATAGAAAACATGAAAACACGTTAGGTTTACTCGCACAATTCCACTAGATGTCTACGCATGTAGTCTTTATTTTATTTACTGAGATCAATTTTGCCGCTATGCACTACGTTTGGATGGACGCTCGCCGCCAAGCGATAATGTTTTGAACCCTCCCCCCACTGCCTCAACGTCGATATTCGTATAACGCGAAGGACTTTAGGAACATTAGGGTTATTATTGGGGGCCGATACGCATTTGATTCTGTTCAATGGACACAGTTGTCGTGGTCGGTTTGTTGTGCACTGCGTCGATTGGAGAAAATCAATTACAATTGCTTCAATACACACGAGCAATCACACAAAGTAAATTATTGCTTGAATAAGAATTATGTCGTTGAAAAAGAATTTCATCATTCGCAGTCGGGGAGGTAAAAAATGGTACAGAAATTGTACTACAGATAAAAATATCCTACTAAATAACATTAAATACACACTAATTTTCAAGCAATTATTCACCAATAGCGAATAGTCCTTGTAAGAATCGCAATAAGGCAGCGAGTGAAGGTAAGTTTGATCACACATACACCACAACACTACGAAGACTCCACACATCGAAGGCATCACACAAATCGGTTTAACTCTTATTTTTGTTCGCATCTTCTTGCTTGTACTTAAGTATTATCGGCAGTCTTAACGTTTGAATTGCTTCGTAATTGAGCTTGTTCAAATAATTGTTTTAAGAAGACAGCAGAACAGCAGTTTTTTAATCAACATACTCATTCCAAGGTCCTCAACTGTAGTTTGAAAATATTCCTTTACACTTCCTAGAGGTCATCTTCATCAATCGAATCATTCCTTGTTTTCTCTCTTCTAATTATAATAATTCGGAACATCTTCATATCTTCGAGGTTACCATGAATATAAAGTATGGGACCTAGAACGGTACCTTGTTGTATGCCATCCGTATTTTTTTTTCTTTCAGCTGTTCATATATCCGTCGAGTGTGTTGTGTGTAGCGGAGTGGTGGTGGCGTGGCAGAGTGGTGGTGGGCGGTCAGACGAGGTGGTCGCGGTCGTCGAGCGACGCGTCCGAGTCGCGGTCGCGCCTCAGTTCGTGCTCGAGGTCGAGCGAGCGCCGCTCGAGCTCGAGCCGCGCGCCGCCCGCGACGCCCGCGCGCCGCGGCGCCTCTAGGGATGATACCTGTGACGTAACAAACGGTAAAATTAATATTTTATATTCGTACATTACATAATATATACAGTAATAATGACAGGGTAAGGTATGAACAGAGCGTCCCTATGGCTAACTTAGCGATTGTTTTTTCCCAACTTTTTCGACTGATAAGTTTGAAAATATTTGCTAACTTACATATGCGCATTGGAAATAGACACATTCAATAGTAAATAATAAGATCAATATGAAACGTAATATAAAATATAAGATTTTTATATCCTTAATGAATGCTTGCTATTATCAATAATTAACATAACTGCTATCTTTTTTTCCTTCCGGGCCGGCGTTGCACAGGTGACCCCCTGGTGTTGCAGGTGTCCATAGGCGACGATGACCACTTACCATCAGGTGGCTCGTCCGCTTTTTCGTCAGCCCTGCAGGCTATAAAAAAAAAACACAGAGTATAATAACAGAGCGAGCGAACCTTAGCGAGGCGGCGCGCGGAAGGCGGGCGCTAGGAGGGTGCGGGCAGGTGCGGCAGCTTGCCGCCCGCCCAGTACCGGCCGCCCACGCTGCCGCCCACGCCCACGCTGCCCACGCCCACGCTGCCCGCGCTGCCCACGGACCCGGAGCCCGCGCTGCCCTCCTCCGATAGTGCTGCTTGTAGTTTCGCTTCTGAAACAATCACGTTCAGTGAGAAATCTTTGCTTCAATACATATTATCAGCAGATGCTGTCTGTTAGACTTTCTGTTAAAGTCGATGCTCATTATTTAATGGATGTGCATGGGCGCAGGTGTCAATTTACTCTCAGATCCACGTTAAAACTTCATACCATAAGATAAGAAGTTTCCTCACAGTAGTGTAAAGATATACATTTTTATGTAATAAGCTGACCTACTAGCTGACGAGCCTCCTGACGGTACGTGGTCACCGTCGCCTATAATGAACATCAGTAACACTAAAGGCACGATGCGTTACCGGCCAAGACAACGGTACGAAGTCAGAAAGAAAGTACTTTCTCAAGATCCCAGTCGAAACACGAGGAGGCGTTACGCGATTTACCCAAGCAACAGAATGGTAGCTAGCCAAACAAATTTCACAGAAACATAATAATTCCAGCAATTTATTCGTATCTACATTGTACTACCAGCCTGCAGCACATAACGTGTCCAACAAACAACGCAACTTTCTTGCTTATATTTAAAAATATTATCTATGCCACATAAAATTTCAAAACTTATTATATTAACATAAGGCGGAATCATAACAAATACACTCACTGGCGACTTGCGTTGCGTTGAACGTGACGGGTGTACGAGCCAGCGGCGTGCGCAGCGAGCCCCCGCGCGCGCCCGCCGCCGCCGCGCCCGCCGCGCCTGACGCCTGCGACAACCACACACGTGCTAACCACGACAACACGACATACAAGACATTTTCTGCAATATGTACAAGCTATAGGACCTAGAATGGACTTATGCTTCGACGACAAACGCAAAACGGAATTGAAAGAGCAATGGATATAGCTTTTTACACTTGGGATACTCCAAGGTACCGTTTTAGGTCCTATTGTTTATACATATCGCAGTGAATACATTCGACACTTTGTACAATATGTGTAAGCTATAGGACCAGGAATAGACTTAGGCTACTTATGTAACCACGAAACGGAAGCGAAAGAACACTAGATATAGCTTTTTATAGTTGGAATACTCCAAGGTATTATTTTAGGTCCTATTGTTTATCCATACAGCAGTGAATACATACATATTAATTGCTAAGTGTACAATAATATGATAATAGAAGTAAAGTACCCTACGATATAAATTCCAGTACTGTAGGTACTGGAACTTATTTTATATCGTAGTATACTTATTACAATAAAATAGATCCTTAAGTCTCGAATAACAGCCTTATTTTTGGTTACATTTAAACAATTTTAAATAAACAAACTTAATAATTTTCATCACTTGCGATTAGGGTACCATAACCAAAGTTATCTATCATCACAATAATGACTCAATAAGCTAATATTTATAATACAATAATAATTATAATAAAGAATATTCCTTTGGATTCGAAAATTATTAATTTCATGTAGACCCACCCAGCCCAATTCCATTTAGGTGAACCCTTATCTGATTCTGTATACCATACTATTTTATTATAAAACCAGGTAATCTATGGAGTACAAAACTGCATTAATCTATTAATAATGTAAAACATATATTATACATTACTTAAGTAGGTATCACAGTTTGCATACTACATTAGTTTACTCCCGAAATCCTACGGGTTCGGGATTTACGCGGCAGATACCACCCACGCGAACAATCCCGTAATCCTGATCCATTGATCCTGTGGGGATTCGGAGATAAAAAGTACCTAGTATATTTGTTGCCTCTGTGTTCTCCTTTTTTCAGTGAAATGCTACTCAAAATCGGACGAACCGTTCTTAATTTTAAGCGATAGTAAACAGATTCACAAAAGATTATTATGATAACAATTATATTATTCTAATCTTTGATATTTTCCACTGTTAAATATTTAATGTAAGTACTAGTAAAGTAATCTAAGTACAGTGTACTATCTACACATATCACGAACACTAAAATTTATATTTACAATAACATATAAAATGAGACATCTATATGTATCTTAACTGAAAACTTTATACTTAATCTTACATTAAATGTACTAAAAACATGTTTTAAATATAAAATTAATAAATCCAAAGCAAAACAGATTGTATTTTAATATGAGCAATGAAATACTTAAAATACAAAAAACATAAAAACTCCACTCAAATCTATATATCCCAATAAATATATTTATAGAAATTATACAGTTAAAATATCATAAAAATTCTCAGCATATTTTATTACTTACTTTATTGAAGTACATAACAATAAAAAATAACAGCTGCAATTGCCATCAGAACTCATTATGCGATATAAATATTATAATATATCATAATTAAAATGCCCCGGCCCTGGACAAAAACGAAATCCAAAGCATAAACTGCAAATCAATAAAAAAATAACAAAATAATCAAAGAGAAAGAAAAATATTCTGTTTATTATCGAACTGTTATTGGATTGCATTTTGTTATCATAAACATATATTTTTTTAGAAATAAATTAAAATAATACTATACAAAGTGTCCCTTTTTTAACATTCTATAAATGTCAACAATAATGTATCCAATATGTTAGGACGTGTAAAATTAAGTCACACTTGTGTTTATATATACACAAATACTTAATTACAAAAAATATTTCATTGTTAATTGTTAGTAACTATAACAAATCTAATAAAAGCAAATAATGAAGGACTCAATGAGTTTAATGGTTATTATTGTGATAATGAGTGCAATATTTGCTTCCACGGATTTTCAAAAATAGGACGCATTGATTCAATGATCTACAATCTACATCAACAACAGTTTTATATATCCCTTACACTGTAGAAAAAAAACAACAAAAACACAAATAAATTAAAAAATACAGTCGCGCCGCGCTGTGTGAATTGGGGGTAAAGCAATGTTCCTTTATGTGCGTTTTTATATTTTAAAAGAAACAGTATTTCAGCTCATACAGCAAATAAACTTCAATTACGGTGATAATTTATTTTTATTTTTCAGGAAATTTCACTGAAAACCACAATATACAGTATTTTTGCTCTCTAATATTGATTTATTCCCAAATATTAACCCTAAGTAAAAATACCTTACTATAACTACAACCAAAAGTGATAAAACCACGCAAAAGGAACATCGCCACTATCCACGCACACACACAACACGCGGACGCATAAAACATAAGAAGCATGGAGACTGGAGACGAGGAGAACCGTCTCCCATGGGAGAATAGAGTCTAGCTGTAAGCGGTAAATAACAGTTCAAAAATCCTTGCGCTAGTGAATTGAGAAATTCTGTATTAGTGTGGTAACTGGAGTAGTTGATGTAAGTCCAGGTTTTAACACCTTAACAATTATGAGAAATGTTGTGTAAAATAATTTAGCCAAAAAAATATCCTCTACATTACGCCTTCGATATGGAATTTGTTTTAATTTCATCTCACACAAATACTAGCTTTCCGCCTTCGTGATTACGGTATATTACAGATTGACGGCGAAAATTTAAACAGCTGTAAGCTAGGTCTGTGGCTGTAAGTAACTTCTGTTTACAACTTTTTACCTGTGAGCACAGGCTATAAAGTTTTTAGCGGAAAGTACCTATTCTATATTCTTGGCGACTCAGATAACGCTACATTAGATAACCGCTTAATTACTGCTTCACAGCCACTTCTTGGAACTCACTCCGTCAGTTGCTACATTAGGCCAGTTTATTCAGCGCTTACAGCCACTTCGGACTACCCAAAACAATTCTCCTCACCTCCTTCCCAAACAAACAAAGCGTAAACAAAAACCGACCTATTTGTCAGTGCAGTTGGGCGGGGCGTGCCGTTTGGCGTGGTGCGGCGCGAGCGCCATACTAACGTGGTTGGGGGGCGGCGGCTCGTCCTCGTGCGGCGGCCGCGGCAGCCGCCGGCGCAGCCACGCGTGGCGCAGCGCCTGCGCAGGCGTCAGACGCTTCTCCGGCTCCCATTCTAGGCATCTGGAAGTGGCATGTACGACGTTTGGTTAATCAGAATTCTTTAAAGAGAGTAAAGAATAGAGAGAGTAATAGTTAAGGAGGTAAATCTAAGGTAGGTTTTTTTGATAACGCTAGAAGTTAGACATTTAGGCAGAAGAAGGGGAGGGGAGGAGAAGGGGAGGGAAAAAGGGGGGAAAGGGTCTTGATTGATCTCACATGATTTCACGCAAGCGAAGGGGGGAGATCTCGGTAAATATCATGACTGCACCACATTGATCTTCAAAATCAACAATTTTATTGATAGACGCCATTCCAATGAGTTGAAACACTGTGCCTCTTTTGTAAATTTTAATTAGGGGAATTCCCTGCAGTAACACCATAGGTGTGTATGGGTTTCACCAATACGTTACATTAATTTTGGCATAAATTAGATGTATTTTCTCGTTTCATCTTTGTTTTACTGTAATATGAGAATATCTATCGGAGAATGAATATCTCATTCGGTATTTATGAGTCAGGGACTGCATACTGCATATATGACGTTTTGTTGTCACAGGCGAATTTTCATCAAACCTAACTACTACATGACTAAATTCCATATAAATAGCTACCTAGGTACAAAGAGATATTAGTAGGTACAACAACCGGATTTTGAGAAATATGTAATTGGTTTTAATATAAGACATCAAATTAAAGATTTTTAATGCACTGATTGAAAGTTCAATATTAATTTTGTGCTTCAGTTACATTTAAAACCTCAAAATATTAGAACGTTACGCGCGACGTTCATAATTTCATAACATTACAACTTATTGCTTGTCAATTTTTGGAATGGTGTCTGGGTGTAGGTATGTGCTCTATTCAACAACGTACCGTCTTATGAAGTCGATGAAGAACTTGTCCTGGCAGCCCTTCAGCGCCGTGACGAAGCTCTTCGAGCCGGGCAGCCCGCGCGGCTTGCCTCTCCTCGACATGCCTGCAAAATTACCACACAACATGTTAATATTGTAGAAAAATACCGATCCACAGCGTACCTATCTGTGACTATATTCACCATCGTTGGTAGTTTCAAACCTTCTAAATAGTTAATTACTAGGCACCACTGTCTGCTCACAGTTGAGATGGATTATGCGAGCATCCTTCACCATCTACTCTATTAAATAATAGATTGTTCATCAACCATTAAATCCATTACATTATTTTAATTCCCATTATTATTACTAAGTAACTCTTGTAGACTTCAAAGAAGGGGAATAAGGTACCTATTCGTTAGTATATTTTGTTGCGTTCAAACCTAAGCGAATATCACTATCAGTAGCGATATTTGGTTGATTTCGTTCATGGAAGTGTTAGGTACACTGTTCTTTAACATAACATACATATCGACTGATATCGATTATGTGGACGGCAGCGAGCAGAAAAAGCAGTGGACGGTATACCTAGCGCGTTTTGCAATAGCCAGGCATACCTTTCAGGTATATTTTTCGCTACCTACAACAGCTGCGAAAATCTGCTCTGTCTGAACCTCAACACTAAACTCGCCGGGCGTCACGTCACTGATTCGATTCAACCCGCTATGAATCAATGTTGGCAAAGGACCAAAGGTATCAAACGTTTTATATTCTGACACGTAGTAACCATCATCGCGACGAATGTTTACATACAAATTACGTTTAATTTTTGTGTGTTGTTATCGACTAATGAGTAACACGGAAGTAGGTATAGATTTAACTGAAGTTGTTGCCAACCAGATTTGATACATGTTTTGTAATCTGGTTTAAATTTATAGACCTGTGACGCAGGTCTTGTTTGTGATTCATCCAGTGGATAGGTACCTACTCTAAAAAAATATAGACAAGTCTGTCTGACCAGAGTTCCGGATACCGTCCTCAACGTAAGAATTACTGTTCCCAAACGTTTCCAACGAAAGATTCTACTGATTTTTTGGCCTATTCCGATCCAATACCAAAAAACTAATACCATTGGTATTAGTTTATTATCCCAGTGAATTTCTATTCCGAACGAATACCAGTCATAAACGAATCCCAAAATTATTAAAATGGTATGAAGGTACAGTCAGTAATAAAAATGCTGTGAAATGTGATATTAAGTAATGTATATTTCAATCAAAATCAGTCTTATTAAACATGTTCAAGTGTAGTAACAAATAATTGCACAAATACCTTAAGAATAAATAAAGTTTTTCCAACAAATCACTAGGCATCGTTTTCAACTTTAAAATAGGAAATAAAAACTATCACAAAAAAATTAAAATTAAATACTAAAATTATAATTATATAGTAAAAGATTCAATCTACAACTATGACAAAAAGAAATTACTGTTATACTTTGTAAACAAATATCAAATATTGGCACGATTCATTACAATTTAATGTGTTTTAAAAAAATCAACATTAAATAGATAAATAATAATTATTTGTGCAAGGACAACGATTGGTATAAAAACAGACCTTATTTGATTGTCTTAACGTTCATTAAGCAAAATATCAAAACGCTTAAGGCGCTTCGTTTGCTCAACCCTTGACTGTGATTAGTTGGTTTGGATTTTTAAACAATAGGAACGAGCTCACCTTTTTTGCTGGTAAAAAAAATTGGCATGTCAATCTACATAAGTAAAAATGTGCTTTTTTGCAGGTAAAAAAATTGGCAATCACTTTCATAAGAAAATGTTTGTATAAAATTTAGGATTGAATTACGATCATTATAATAACTTATGAAATAGCAAAAGAAACGTTTCCTGTGACTGTACTAAAAGTTATGTTTTGGTATTCGTTCGGAATAGATTAGGTACTTCTTTTGAATGGTATTCGTTCGGAATAAAAATTCACTGGGATAATAAACTAATACCAAATGGTATTAGTTTTTTGGTATTAGATCGGAATAGGCCGATTTTTTAATCATTTCAATTAAAAAAACAATTGTGTAATAGGTATTACCTAAATAAATATGACACACATGGCATTACACTGATTCTCAACGATCCACGAAATTCTATCAAAAAAGCCGTTTACTTCTCTCAAACCACTCATAATTAAAACATGTGCGCGTAAAAATGACACACGTTTAAATCCAGCAATAAAAAAAGATTTACAAACACGAACATGTTACAATTACGAATCATCGAAACGCAAATCGACAGACACCCTCTTCATTATTGTTTACGACGACGATCTCTAGCAGACGTTTGATACAAATTTCACTACCACGTCACAGCTTCGGTATTCCTGAATCATAGTCTGCATAGTGCATTCGTGACGCAACGGGCGACGCGGCGAAGAAAGTGGTCACCATGCCTCTGACGACAACATTATTAATAGACCGGGAATCATACGAAATCCACGACGTTAGTTCAACTCGACGTTGAAAGATAATCCCTGCTGTATCACTTTTGACTCATCTAGATGAAACGAGTTAAGAAGTTGGTTATGAATTTTTGGTCGGCAAAATTCCGAAAAATTGCTTCCTGATTTTTATATGATCTATTAATAGAGTTAAGTCTAATCATCGATATTCTAATATAGTTCCGGAAAATGTATGCGTAAGACTGCTCAGGCCGATATGACCACATCACTATTGGAAGTCCAAAGCTTAGAAGAGAAAAAGCCTAAGTGACTAAGTGTAGGATAAAGCTTTTAGAAAATTTTAGCGAAGTCGATGTTCTTTGTTGGGTCAACCATTCATCTAACGAGACCACTGTTGCTCTTGGCTAATGATTTAAGATCGACACAAGCCGCTGTGCTATAGACAATAATTTCATATTCTTTCGTTCTGAAAATATATTTGGGGCCTAATCAAATATTTCTACACGAGGCGCGGTCAAGTGGCATGAGCAAGAGTTACGCAGGTAGATAAAATGTCCCTTCATTTCATTACAGTATAATTATATAGGAACCGTCGCTTTCAATAATAAAAATGAAACACGAAAAGTAGCATATTTTATGTAAGAGCCGCAAAGGGGTTCAAAGGTTCCAGATAATATCAACGAATAAGTAATTCATTTGAAATCTCCTGAAGATATATTATTCCAGTTCCAGTTAACCCGCCCTCCCTTCGGGAAACATGTCTCTTAGTACCTACAATCGAAAATATTAGACGCGATTCTTTTATCTGAAATTTCTTTTCAATTGGCTTAATTAAAGCCCACAATAGTAATACTTATTTTACATTTATCTTCCGTTAACAGAGTGATCATTTACATTTTTATTACACGTATCTGCGCATCGTAATATTATCTAAATATTAGAAAGAAAATTCGGTCCTAGTGTATCACTGTATTTTTGTAATTGCCCTAAAGATCCGACGCTATCACAAGTTCACAACACCAAAGAAGACAGCTTCCACAGAACATCTTAAGTTGTTATCCTACTTCCTACTAATATTATAAATGCGAAAGTTTGTAAGGATGTACATATGTGAGTGAGTGTGTGTGTTTGTTACTCTTTCACGCAAAAACTACTGAACGAATTTTCATGAAACTTTGCAGTAATATAGCTTAGACATCGGAATAACATAATCTGTTAAAATTTATAAAATTTATACAGACAATAATTTTCGACATATTGGGCTCATTCAAAGTCTTCAAATCATACCACTATAATATTATAGATAATCCGATTGCGTTCGATCTGGTATTCGTTATAATTGCAAGGTAGATTTAAGAGCGCGGGATCTAACATGTCCTTAGGAAACTTTGCTTACAAGCTGAATTGAACTGTGAGCACAGGTAATAAAGTTTGGTTTTGGCAGGCAGTGGAAATTCCATATGCTCAATTGACAAGAATGACAAGTATACAAACGTCAAATAAACTTACCACCACTCAATACAGTAGTCCCGTCCGCGAGCGTAGTAGCGGTGCAGTATCTTGGGAATCCTTTGCTGCTGATGAAGTTCTTGGATCGTTTCCCCTGCTCGATGAGCTTCTGCGGCGGCATGCCCAGCAGCTCGATGATGCAGGCCATCTGGTCCGCTTCGTCCTCGCCCGGGAATAGGGCGAACCCTGGAAAAAACCAGCAGATACATCAATTGTTTGTTTCTAATGTTTATATTGAAAGTGACAATTTTTTATTTAATACTTTAAGCACGCATGACTGTATTAATACTAATTAGTTTTCATCCATACAATAGTCATCTTATGAATTTTTAAAGAAATATCAAAAGGGTTATTGCAAAACAAAAACTAACTGTGCGAAAATAAAATCGAGCGCGGATTTCTCACTCGCGACTGTTGCCATATAGTACAATTATTAATCAAAATATCAATTAAAAAGTTTTATCATAATCAGATATTTCTCATAGTCAGTTATAACGAGAAGATAATATTAAATAATGTAGGAACTATTGCTATGCATCAGCTTTTTCATAACTAGTTCAACACAGAATAAACAGAATTTATTAATAGATCAACCCGTTTAAATGAAAAGGAACCTTTCTGCCATGTCTCACAAAAACAACTATTGAAACGAAGGCAAAGAATACCGAACCACACAGATTGGTTTTCGGTTGAATCAATCGTGTTCCAGTAATTATTAATCAAAGGCCGCTATCGTGCTCTATTCAACTGACCATTTTACCTTTTTAAGCGAGGAAATTTAAATGATTTTTCCCGTCCATACATGCTATTTTAATCAAACAATAAAACTGTTACTCGTCTGGATATTGGATAAAAATGTAATTTTACTTTACTGTTACAAAACACACTAACTAACAGGGTATCCGTTAGTTTATTTTGGTCTTGGATTTCTTGCTGGAGAAATGCTTATTCTTGAATTCTCCGATTAGAAATATCTACCTATATGTCATAAAGTTCATTTTGCAGTAAACATTATCACCGCTCCATTCCTCTTAATCTGCAGACATCGCCTTTTGTCATAAAATCCTCACTTCCTTACTTTTTTGCGTTTGTTTTTCCCATGGGCCAGAGACAAAAGGGTGCCATTAAAACCGGTGTAGGGTTTTCAAAAAACCGGTGCAAACCGGATTAATGATGTAAGGAGAATACGCGGGGATGCCTACCGTGGGCATACGAGTACATAAACGTTTTCCAACAGAGTATGTTGTCTCCACTCCCGCACAACAAGAATACGGCAAACGTAGTCGCGTGGTGAAAATAAAACATTTACACGAGTTGCTTTGTTCCTCGGGAACGTTTCTAAGGAAGAAATAATTCAAAATGTATTTCGGTGAAATGGTTCTGGAAACACAAGGACAAATGGAGACAAAATATTTAAAAAGGTGCATTAAGTATATAATAGCTTCTGTTTTTATACCATCAAGAGGCATCGGATGTGGTTTATCAGAGGCAAAATGCCACCATGGCAGGCAAAAGTTCGAAAGTTTCGATAAAAATGATTTCTGTTCCTAGTGTCGACACGACACAGGGAATCCTATTTGGGTCTACGAATGTGTTTAACGTTATAAAAAAAAAGAAAAAGAAACGTATACGATTAGGACCAAGTAATATTACCGCATTAATCGTTGGAAATTGCCAACGCAAGGACTCCCTGCTTAATAGCTTACTTGTGGTGCAAATTACACCATGCATCCTCTTAAGGCATCAGGTCCCTAATGTGGAAAACAGATGGTTGTGTCCTATTCAATTTTATCCTGACGGTAGGTAAGTAAGTACTCGTGTATAAAGCTCTTACAGATTATACTCCACAAGGTGAGATAAAATATCGAGGGGCTTTTATATCCCATCCAATCTATATAATTTGACCCGGGATACAGAATATATGCGATAGAGGGATCGCCCGTAACCTACATTTTTACCTGACCGGCAAACAACCACTTCCTAAAATCACCCGCGAAATATTTAGGTATACGTGTTTGTGTTATATGGTCGGAGAAGTACAACAAATGGTTATTGTTTGAACAGCAAAGCTTACTATCTGGTTTAATCCACTAATAACCTACTACTGGGCACGGGTTTCTCCTTACCTCTGACGAGGCCTAGAGCACTTCATCTATAATACTGTCGAGTGCTTCATTTTCGTTTGCTTCCTAATTTCATACAATAATTCCTAAAAACATACTAACTAACCCACTAGACCCCAAAATCGATTGATCTGGAGCCAACTGAAGCAATTAATTACCCGTGAACAGTTCGGCGAGGATGCCCGCTGCACCCCAACCTCCTTAGGAGGTCGGTTAAAAAAACACTTAAGCTGATAACACAATGACCCTAAAACAGAACTTCGTAATTACCTATAAGCAGTTCAGCGAGGATGCAGCCCAGCGACCACATGTCGATGGGCATCCCGTAGCGGGCGCCCATCATCACCTCGGGCGCGCGGTAGAACCTCGACTGGATGTACGTGTACACCCGCTGGTGACCCTAAGAGCCAACTGAAGGAACTACCTATAGTGACCCTAAACCCAACTTCATAATTACCTGTAAGCAGTTCAGCGAGGATGCAGCCCAGCGACCACATGTCGATGGGCATCCCGTAGCGGGCGCCCATCATCACCTCGGGCGCGCGGTAGAACCTCGACTGGATGTACGTGTACACCCGCTGGTGACCCTAAGAGCCAACTGAAGGAACTACCTATAGTGACCCTAAACCCAACTTCATAATTACCTGTAAGCAGTTCAGCGAGGATGCAGCCCAGCGACCACATGTCGATGGGCATCCCGTAGCGGGCGCCCATCATCACCTCGGGCGCGCGGTAGAACCTCGACTGGATGTACGTGTACACCCGCTGGTGACCCTAAGAGCCAACTGAAGGAACTACCTATAGTGACCCTAAACCCAACTTCATAATTACCTGTAAGCAGTTCAGCGAGGATGCAGCCCAGCGACCACATGTCGATGGGCATCCCGTAGCGAGCGCCCATCATCACCTCGGGCGCGCGGTAGAACCTCGACTGGATGTACGTGTACACCCGCTGGTGCTCGTAGCACGAGCTGCCGAAGTCTATCACCTGGAAACAGAGAGGGTGATGTTAGGATGATGTGTTCCACGTAATATTCACCACGTAAGGTGTGAAGTACGTCTATGTCAATTATGTTAGGTGTATGTGTTAGTGTGTATGTATGTAAATGATGCTACTCGTATGTAAAGTTTTTTTTGGTCGTGTAAAAAAGTTCAAAATTGTTTAGTTTCCTTGTATTTAAATTAAGTTAATCCTTCCCACGTGATGATACGTGGCGATAAAGTCCAAGATATTGAGCGGACCTACAAAGCCTATTTATTCATCTTCATCTTGAGCAAATAGGCGGAAACACCGACGACGTGGTGCGTCGAGTTTTTGGTTCATTTTTAGGATATCTACCCACAAGGCAATAATTCAATTTGATTACATTTTAAAATTATAACTTAACGTAACTAAATTATAGGTTGTCACGGCATATATCGTGGGGAAAAGCTCACTCTGGCAATAATGTAATCTAATTATGATTTATTGTTTGTTAACAAAAACAAAAAATGCCTAAGTTTTAAGCCGGTCATTAATGGTTTACAAAAATCTTAAAATTTTCAAAAATATAATACCCAAATCTTTTTCATTGAAAATCGTCTGAAACTGAAAGGCAATCCAATCCTATTCATTCGTATCACATAAAAAACTTTTCTCACTACAAATTTCATAGAAACGTCACGACTGCAATGCAACACGGATACCTGTCAGGAACGGAAAATCTCGGAAAATCTTTTGACGTTCACACCACAGAATCCAGAGTCCGTTGTACGTTCGCACTTGTATCAAAACGTTATAAAATTACCAAGAACATTTCCTTGAACCGAGCAACAGATGAGTTACAACTGTTCACGTTTCCGAACAAAGAGTAAAGAGGAAGAATCACAAAGAATGTACTATTATTGTATTATCAAAAGGTTTGATCACGACCACCCTGTCTAGTCTAGGATAGATTCAATGATCCCGGCATGCCTGGCTTAGTGTTTCGATAGGCTTAAACGTAATAATGTCAAGGAGGATAATAGGGAATATGCATGTCATTCAAATTTAAGTAAATATTTTTTGTACAGTCGTTATCGCTAAAATAATGATATCTGTCACATTATTTTCTATTTAATCTTTTTAAAATCACTAAAATAAATTTATAAAAAGTGCAAATTTTACGAGGCAAATTTAAAATGTCGAAACGCAACGCCATTGGTTAGACATCGGCGTGACGTCATCCTTCGCAATGGACATGTCAAAAACATACTAGAACTAGCTGTTTTCATTTATATTTCAGTTAATTTGATTGCTTTCAGAGTTTATCGTATACTTCTTGCGTGATTTTTGTTTGTTAGTGATGTGTTGAATGACTAACAATGTCTGAAAGTGGATCTCAAAAGGCGCAATCGGATAATCTTCCGATAATTGATTGCTTGCGCCTACAGTTACATTCACTGACGTCAAATTGCTTTGAAAACTTGTGCAGGCGCTCGCAATAATGTCGGTAGTTTGTGTGGTGAAAATTATATTTTACCCGCGACTTACGTACATTCGGACTCGAACATTCTATTAACGGAGCGCACAGTGAATAAGCTTTCTCACGTATTAAATTAAATTAGATGATAATTGTATTTGCAAAGTCCAAAATTAAACCCATTGTTCATCATCACATCATCTTTTATTGAGCACCAAGCTCCAGTGTACAACTGTACATAGATGCTTTTTGATGAGTTCGTACTTCGCCTCAAATAATGATTTTACATCAGCTGAAATCAGGGGAGTCAAAGCTGCAAGGTGAGGAAGTGATAGATATTTAATTTAGGTACATGGTTCTCGTACAGTTTTTCTAAGTAATTCATAAAAGTCTTTAACATAACCTGTAAAGATTTAGACGTTTACCTTCTACATACAAATTATATTATATCCTTCATATCACATTTTAGGAATAAATGGTTGTTAATAAATAAATCCGTGTTTGGGAATACTTTATAATCAAATCTGTTTTTATCCCAGATCTGAACGAGAATCTTACAACAACTTTTTAGGGTTTGTACTTTTGTTAGCCAAATTAAACCAAAACTATTAATATTTGGTAGAAATAATTATTTTCTTCTTACGTTAAAATGATCTTCGCAACAGTATGCAGTGCTTTTTGTAGATATAATATCTCTTTTCACAATTTTACACCAATTTTTCTTATATAAGCATCCCATGGAACATGAAAAAATACTTTGTCCGGCGCGTTCCATCTCGTATTATTGCACATAGGTACAATACAGTACTTAAAATAAGGTCTTCGGTTTCCATCCATACTTCCGTTTATGAAATTAAACTAGAAAACGTAAATTTAATACTATAAAATACTCTTTCTCAACCTCGCTCATAACCACTTGTTAGTGTGAGATCAGTTTGAGGTAGTAGATTAAAACTTCAGTTTGCAGTTGTTCCAAGAATGAGCTTCTACATCCTTCGAGAGTTTATTTATATCCTTATAAACGGAAACATGAAGTTAGACCCGGTACAAGCACTTCCGGGACTCTTTACCAACCCAAATTTATAACAATTTTACAGTTTTATCACATACTCCGGAACTTGGGCCGGAACTTTACACAAAAATATTTAACTTATTACTACCGGACTTCCGCATCAACAATAAATATATTTTCTTTTTGTTTAGTCTTTAAAATTACACAATAATAATCTAATTAACTTTCATAATTATTGAAGTAATAATTATAAAACTAACATTAAATATTTTTGGATTTTAAATTCAACTAATAATCGCTTTTTGACATTTGTCTCTGTTTTGGAATACAGAATTACAGATTATAATTATATCTTCCTGCACATAGACCTTTAAGCACAGAGTAGTGTAAAAACAAATATCAACATTCAAATCTGAACATATTAAAATAAAGTAACTAACATTCGGCCTTTCCTGACAATAAGTT
This sequence comes from Hesperia comma, assembly GCA_905404135.1. NCBI lineage: Eukaryota > Metazoa > Arthropoda > Insecta > Lepidoptera > Hesperiidae > Hesperia > Hesperia comma. The sequence goes on from FR990036.1 coordinate 6,112,270, forward strand.
TGTCCTCAAACTTGAATGAAATTAAATAACCATCTAACATATTTCACATATTAAATATCTTGATTAACTAAGTACTTATAATTAGGAACATAACAGTTAATAAAAATAAGCTTATGCAAATGCTAATATTTCAAAACAAGATATAAGTATCTATACAGATATAAATATCCATTATGTTCCTGCACACAGATCTGTAATCACAGAGTAGTGTAGTAACTAACACTACCTACATTACAATATTAATATACTAAAATAAAGTTACCACTCGGCCTTTCCTGATAATAAGTTTGTCCTCAAACTTGGTTAAAATTTATATAGGTAACTATTTAATACTATTCTACATGTCAATTTATAATTACACACTCATATACCTATAATTAAGATTATCAAATATAACCATTATTAATCTATAGACCATCGGATCTATCAAGGATAAGTCTGGATTAGTAGATCTGTCAATGATAAGTTTTACAACCAACTTAACTAAACCACCGGATCTATCAACGGTAGGTTTTATAATCAACTTAATTAAACCACCGGATCTGTCAACGATAGGTTTTACAATCTACTTAACTAAACCACCGGATCTGTCAACGATAGGTTTTACAATCAACTTAACTAAATCACCGGATCTATCAACGGTAGATTTGTCAACAATAGGTTTTACAATCAACTTAAGTAAACCACCGGATCTGTCAACGATAGGTTTTACAATCAACTAAACCACCGGATCTGTCAACGGTAGGTTTTACAATCATCTTAACCACCGGATCTATCAACGGTAGGTTTTACAATCAACTTAACTAAACCACCGGATCTATCAACGGTAGGTTTGTCAACAATAGGTTTTACAATCAACTTAACTAAACCACCGGATCTGTCAACGATAGGTTTTACAATCAACTAAACCACCGGATCTGTCAACGGTAGGTTTTACAGTCATCTTAACCACCGGATCTATCAACGGTAGGTTTTATAATCAACTTAACTAAACCACCGGATCTATCAACGGTAAGTTTTGCAACCAACTAAACCACCGGATCTGTCAACGATAGGTTTGTTGTTGTGTCCTTCTCTTTTCTGTTAACTCAATATAAATCGCTCATCAGATATGTCAACAATGTTTTCCAAATTACTCAATAATAATAAACTATTCAATCTGTCCATAATATGTTTTCCAAATTACTCAATAATAATAAAGCATTGAATCTGTCCATAATATGTTTTCCAAATTACTCTAATAATTTATGAACAATGTTTTACAAAAAAAATGTACTCAAAGGTTGTGTCCTTCTCTTTTCTTTTAACTCAATATAAATCGCTCATCAGATATGTCAACAATGTTTTCCAAATTACTCAATAATAATAAACTATTCAATCTGTCCATAATATGTTTTCCAAATTACTCAATAATAATAAAGCATTGAATCTGTCCATAATATGTTTTCCAAATTACTCTAATAATTTATGAACAATGTTTTACAAAAAAAAATGTACTCAAAGGTTAATCAACAATAGGCCATTCTGTTATCTATTTCACAAAAATCTGTTCTCGACCCAACAAGAAATCAAAAGTACTGTTACAAATTGTAATCCATGGTTTTATACGATCTGCTGCCCATATATTACAATAATCTCTACTTGTTATTTTTGTTCCAGGTATACTAGAAACCTCATATCTGTCATTATCCAATACTTTTGTAATTTTATAAGAGCCTGAAAATTTTGATAGCAACTTTTTGCTCTTACCATCATTATTAGATATTGGCTTCAATATTTAACCAAGTCACCCAACCGATAGATCCTAGTTTTAATTTTATTTTTGTCATACCGCTTTTCTGCATACACTGGTCCTCTTTTTTTTTATGTGTTCATTTACTTGATTTCTTATGTTCTCTAAAAAGCCTATCTTACGGGTCTCTTTTAAAATGTCCTTAAAGTTGTTGTCTCCCTTGCTTACAATTTGAATACCAAATATTGAAAATATATTTTCTAACGCACTTATCCTAAATTTTGATTTAAGGTTCTTTAATGGTCTGAGTAAGCAAAATTTTGTAAATCCATCTACAACAACTAACAGATAACAATTTCCCTTACTACTTTGACCAAAGGACCTAGATGGTCAATATGAATGGTGTCAAATGGTCTATCAACCTTGTGAATCCTTCCTTTGGACCGATTGGTTCCTTACTAAATGCGCATTCGAGTCAACGTATTTTTTTTTTAAATAAATTTCTTCATTTTGGGAAACCAAAAGTCTTTACTTATTTTATCTATCTTTGTTTTTTTTTTTTGTGTACCAAAGTGTCAACCCATTTAATTTAATCTCCTATTTTACGAAATATTTTTTTTTTTTTTTTTTTTTTTTAATATCTGAGAAATCTTTAGTATCCAATATATTCATTATGCGTCTGCTTTCATTATCATTTTGCTGAAGACTGGTCAGCCAATCTTCTTGCGATATTTTTAGAACATTCGGTAAGGGATCCTCACTGGCATCCGAGGGACACGGTTGTGGATTCCTACTTAAGGCATCTACATGTGACCTTGCATATCCAGATTTATATTGTATCTCGAAATTAAATTCTTGAAGAGCTATCCACCATCGAGCAATTCATGGTAATAAGTCTCGTTTGGTGAAGGTAGCTCTCAAAGCACTACAGTCTGTTACCAAACTAAATTTTACTCCAATAAGAGTCCATCTGGAGTAATGAATGCGGTGAAATGTCGACTGTTTTCGTTTATTGGTATTTGGTAATAAGCACTCGCTATATCAAGACTCGTATAAAATCTATTACTGTTTAACATATCAAGTTCATCGTCAATTCTAGACATTGAAAAATGGTCCTTCTTTGTTTTCCGATTTAAAGCTCTATAATCTATACTAATGCGACATCCACCAGTTTTCTTAGGAACAAGTATGACTGGACTGGCGTAAGATGAGTTAGATTCTTCAGCAATATCATTATTTATAAACTCTCGGACAATATCCCTAACCACTTGTCTTTCTGCAAAACTTAATCTATAAGGTCTATACACCACAGGTATTTTGTCCTCTACTTCTATGAACATTTCCGTAGACTGAATACATCCAAGTTCAGACAAATTTTGTGCAAAGCAGTTTCTATATTTATTTAATAATTTCGACAACAGTTTCAATCTGCCTATCGGATAAATTAGAATTGATTTTTATTTGATCCCTGGTTATGGGTATTAAATCAGCTATATTTGCGATTTTACGACATTGTAAACTATAATCTTGATCCGTATCTATTACTAATTTACCACGTAACAATATAGCACCTTTGTTAAGAAACAAAGCGTCTTTTGTCTTATTCCAAATGGCGATTTTACAGTTTCCCTTTTTAACATTATAAACACCCCCCCATGACCCAGTATTCAATATTGTTAAATTTTCGATACGAATCTTCAATAAAAACATCAAAATCAGAATCATCCTGGTCTATGAATTCGACTAATTCCATATCATTTATTTTAACATCAGTCTTCATCCTTAAAACTATATTTTTTTTTATTAGTGTCTGCTTTTAATTCTGTGTTAATGAAATTATCTCGACTCAGAATTTGCAAAGCATCCCGGGTTTTAATCACTAAAACATTGCCCTGCTCAGTGAAATCTTGACCTACCAGTAAAGGTTCTGGAAGCAGTTTTGGTTCAACAATGTAAGCATTAATTCTTGAGGTCACCTCCCCAATGCATAGCTCTATCTCAGTAATTCCTAATGGTTTGGAAAAACCATTTCCAAAGCCACGTTGTTAGAAATTTCTTTTTGAATGATTGGAAGTGAAAATTTATCTGCTATTTCCTGACTGATTAATGTGCAATCACTACCAAAATTTAAGTATGCAGTGGTATTAATTTTAAATCATTATTAATTCGAGCTTGCTTATGATATTTTTAGTGTGTTGTACATGTTTGGGTCAACATCGTTTACTCAAGAATTCTTATATTAGTTTGATTTGCGGATTTATTACAGTCAACAGATTTGTGACCAAAAAATTTACATTTTTCACACTTTAATAATGGTTTAGGACATTTAGAAGTTATATGACCCTTTTCTTTACAGTTGAAACACATCAAATCGTTTAAACGACATTGACTACTTTTATGTCCAGTCTTATGACATTTAAAACAAATAAATTCACTAGGTGCATTTGAATTGGGTAATCGTTTAAATGTCCTAAAACCTACTTCCCTACTTTGATCCTTTAAGAATTTTAATAAATCCTCTGGATCCAATATCCTGGCAGAGGATGCACTCGCCTTAAGCATCCTATCATCTATCCCATAAATTATACAATCTACTGCCTTTTTTCCTATAATCCCACCGGCATTCAACAAGATCATTTTATTATAATAATATTCATCGATAGATTCTCCTACTTTCATTCTCCTATCTAACATTTCGGTTAATAAAGCTCCATAATTAGTTTCGGATGGAAAAGCTTTTATGAGACGATCTTGCCATTCAGTCCATGTTAAAAGTATTGTTTGTAAACTCTCATACCAGAGTCTAGCATACCCGGATAATTTTGGTAAAGCATAATGTGTAATCTGTTCATCAGTCCAATTATAAATTTTTGCACATTCATTTACTTTACTGATCCAATGTTCTATTCGCTGATTTCTTTGTATTGGATCAAAAACTGGAATCATATTTTTATCAAAAGTCATTGAATTAGGTTGTACTAAACTTTGTAACAACTTTGTCAATTCATTAGCAGTTACCATTAAATTAGAATTTGAATTAACTTCACCGCCACGGAGTTGTTGGTCCATCTCGGGTACCTGCTGTGTGTAAGAATCAACATGTCTCTGCTGCGGATAACCCGATGCTTGGTGTATCGAAGGACTCGGTGGCAACTGACTCAGGACACTTCTTTCTGCCTCCGGAGAGCTTCGACATAAAATTGGTGCAGTTTCAGCTGTTCCTCTGTCTTTATTTGATGATCCATTCCCCTGAAATTGTTTTTACCATAGATGAGGAAGTGTACTAAAACCAATCACTAGCCTGGAATGACTTTTTTTTAACAAACATTTACACTGTTTTTATCATTACTATTTCTCTATTTCTTTATTATTTATTATTTATTTTTATTCACATAAAGAAATTAACATTAGGGATTCTTCTAGAATTATTTAAATATTTCAAATGCTGCACAACCCTTAATACAGATTAGATCAATAAAAGAACAGTAGAAGAGTTAAGAATAGAAAACTTCACAATTAGTATTTCACTATTAATTTAACTAAATAACATAATATATTATTTAAGGTTAACTTACAAACCATATATAGGTATTGTATATATACACAATATATAATAATATTAAATACCCAATCAAAATATTAAACAAGCTTCAAAATATAGATTATATAAACAGAAATACATAGTAAATAACTAATGCTGGGATTTTAAATAAGTAGGTTCAAGAGAGAATTTGAATTTACTAAACAACAATATGTCTTCCATCTTTATCAAAACCAATCTAGTTTTGTTACTTACTTCACCATTTAAGTTTCTTATAATTTTTGAATATAAATTTGTTAATTTATATATTCACTGTGGTAATAACCAGCGTAGTTAGTAATAACAAATTAATAATATTAATTTGTTAAGTATCTAAAATAATATTTGCATATTTTAATTTGATTTTAGATGTTTGATTTACCTATTCAGACAGGAATATGGAGGATCAACAACTTAGTTCTTAGATCTACCTATATTCCACATTAAAAAAAATGATTACTAAAGTAATACCAATACGGGCTGGCTTTACAAGAGAATTTAGAGAATAAAGGAGAGAGAGAAAAAAAATAATTATTATATGCATATATATATACTCGCCTTTTTAGATGAAGTACGAGGCTGCGTAGTTCTGGTACGACGGTACTTATGGGAGCTGCGCTTTCTCTTCCTGGATCGTCTACATTCCAGTGGTCTTGAAGGGCTGTTCCTCCCACTGGTACTGCGATGATGACGTCGTTTGTGGTTTCTCGAAAGCCGTTGTCGCACTTCTTTAACCGTTGATACAGAATCGTCATCACTGCTGCTGCTGTTTGAGCGATGACGCCGGTGACGATGTTTCGAGCGTTTTGTCTTCTGGGCAACGTGGGTATCATTACTGGTTTGTTCAGCGCTGTTAGCCATCTTGTCTATCACCAGTGCCGCTTCTGATGTGAGATCAGTTTGAGGTAGTAGATTAAAACTTCAGTTTGCAGTTGTTCCAAGAATGAGCTTCTACATCCTTCGAGAGTTTATTTATATCCTTATAAACGGAAACATGAAGTTAGACCCGGTACAAGCACTTCCGGGACTCTTTACCAACCCAAATTTATAACAATTTTACAGTTTTATCACATACTCCGGAACTTGGGCCGGAACTTTACACAAAAATATTTAACTTATTACTACCGGACTTCCGCATCAACAATAAATATATTTTCTTTTTGTTTAGTCTTTAAAATTACACAATAATAATCTAATTAACTTTCATAATTATTGAAGTAATAATTATAAAACTAACATTAAATATTTTTGGATTTTAAATTCAACTAATAATCGCTTTTTGACATTTGTCTCTGTTTTGGAATACAGAATTACAGATTATAATTATATCTTCCTGCACATAGACCTTTAAGCACAGAGTAGTGTAAAAACAAATATCAACATTCAAATCTGAACATATTAAAATAAAGTAACTAACATTAGTAAACAACTCCAACCTGAAGAACGATGACGTCACCATAGAACGCGCCAAAAGGGCGGCGTTTGAATCGGCTTTATGTCACTGCAATTTTCATTAATTAATTTAAAATAAATTTGGACTTTCCCATGACTCGTATATTTTTTTACGGTATTATATTAACATAAATGAGCTATAAAAACAATAAAAAAAAATCATGCATATTCCCTATTGTGTTGGACTATCTGGATAGATAGTCGCCCATGGACAATGGCAGCACTAGGAGCGTTACCAATGCGTTGCCGGCCACGAAGGAATACCGAGGGATGAAGTTCGTTCCGCAGTTGTAACTGCGATAAAATGTACGTGACTTTTGATCCATCGCAATTCGCAGTGCACGTGACCAAAATATTGACGCTGTGCTTTTTACAATAATATTTAGGTGCAACGTCAAATCAAATCGCCGGCATTCACGTGTGTGCTTTTAATCCGCTATTGTTATTGAAAAGTTTCTGAAACTGTTTAGATTGGCGAACTTCGATCGTTGAAACGTATACGTTGCGATCTTTTCCATGAAATTTTTTTCAATGTTTACTTTTCCTTTTCCTCGTTGAACCTAGCCCGAACGAGTTGGTATTGATAACGGCCTATGATGTGAGATCCTGAGTTTGATTCCTAACAGACACTAATGCTACAGATAAAAATTTGTTCTCGGGTCATGGGCTGAGTATTAGTGGTATGACAAAGGAAATCTTAGCAAGGGTATGACCGTATGAGTGCTTTTTTGTGGAATTTAGATAGCAAACAAACAACCCTTCCGCTGCCGTCGATAACAACTGTGACCGACTTATAGAACAAGACTCAGATCGGGATTAGGATATTTAGTCAGTTAGTAAACAGTGTTATAACTTTAGTTAGTATAAGTTTAGTCCAGTCCAGCTAGTAGTTGTTAGTAAGAATTTTGTTCTACAATGTCTTGCTACCCTTGAGCACTAAGATATTGGCCTCTATAAAAGTACCTATTAGCGTTTAACGTTTAACGAGTTGTACCCGGCCAACATAACATGCTACGAGGCTACGTCTATTTGACTTTAGTTTCCTGGTACCAATACTGCTGTAAACACGTCAAACACATAGAAACTGTTCCTTAGCTCTAATTGACGCACGTTACGCGGTACTCCATCATGTTACCCCTGATATTTCATTGTTACCGGTTTCAATCCGACGACCCTGATCGCCAATATAAACGATCTTTGATTATCCTAAACACAGTTCCCGAGAATCGACTTTAAGTAAATTTTATTCGTTTAGATTGATGAATTTTATAGTGCACGGTACTAAACATTGAAATAAAACGGAAATTAATGAAATAAAATTACTTTTTTTCGACTTGGATATTTACCTACAAACAGTTATAATTCGATGATTTTTATCATTTTTTTCAAATGCTGGTGCTTGTAAGTAGTGTGGTCCCATTTTTTATGAAACACCTTAGGAGTAGTTTTTATATTACCTCGACGTGTCGATTTAAAAATCGTTTTCTATGTAAAAAAATATATTCACCACTATAAAATACGGGTACCGATGAAAATAACCTACTGCAGACACTTCAGAAACAAAGTTTTAATGTTCAATACGTAAACAAAAGATTTCCTTCACCTGATTTCAGATGGAATTTTATTACTCCAATAACGTCCTTTGAAGTGGTAACGTAAACTTTACGAGTTTCATAGAATTTTAACGCTGGTATTGTGATGGGGTTCTAATTTTATTTCTCCTGAAGTGTGTTAAATGGATATGCACCTTTATATTATTAAGTGTGTATGTTCCCTTATATTGTTCAATACATCTTTGCTGACGTGTTTCCTTTATTTGTAACGCTTTAGAATACATTCAATAAACTAGAGTCGACCAGCACACTCGTTTTATTGTGAACCCCCAACATTACACTCCTTAGCTGACCTTGCTTGCTCGGTCAATGGATTTTTTTGGGTTTAACATAAGAACAAAGGAAGCCGTGTGTGTGTGTGTGTGTGCCCAGAAGTGTAATCTGAGGCCAAATAATTATCATAATTATCTCTAGGTATATTCAGCTATCAATGACCAACTAAAATTCTACAAAAAAAACATATCACATTATCTCAAAAATATAAATAAATGTTTGAGAGACTGAATACGTTTGTCTTTGTGTTTGAAATAGCTTCAAACAAAAACTACTGAAGTAAATTCAGGGAAGTGAAAATGTAAGAATTTATAGGCTATATTTTTAGTAGGCAACATTTATCTTTATAATAATATCATTAAAACCGATGCAATGAAAAGTTACTACAATGTCTAACATTTTTATTATCCGACATCAATCCCCGAACAAAGTTTCGGACACAGCTCATTTCTAAAAAGCAAAAAAGAAATCATGCAACAAACGACGTAACAAAATGTAACACACCTACTTACGCATCACTAATTCGACACAGTAGGTACATTAAAAAAATAAAAATAAAAGATAATTCCATGTTACAGCCGAGTACCCCAAAAATTCCTACAATCTCACTGTCAACCTACATACCGCACTAGCATTCATCATCTGTAGAACAAGTGCGATAAATAGACCGGATCACTTTCGACTGAGAGCATTTATCAAAATTTTATCGACGCGTAAACGAGTCAATTGTGGCGGGCGTAAACAGTTTCACTCCGGTCCAGGTTAGGGTGACCACTTCGGGACTTCTCAGGCGGATATTCGAGCAGCGAACTCATGTTATCTAGCACTGTATCATAACAACAAATGTTAATATAGTGCTAATTGCTATACGCCTGATTTATTCAGTGCCTCCAATCTGCATTTGAAAGGAAGCAGCATTAACATTATACATACGAATTTATCTGAATGCAATAGCGTAGGTGGATTTATGAGGAATTTGAAAGATAAATAAGAACAATTATAATTTATATTAAGGCATTATACACCGATAGACAACAACAGATACTTAACTATTTTTTTCTACAAATCTTAATACTTAATTGTTCTGTAATACCTAACAACACATCAGAGAGTTATTTCGGCGTTCATCAATGTCATTATACAATTATTATCAGTACTTCCTCATTTTTGGCGCACAATAGGTAACTGCTTAAATTAATTACAGAACTAATAGAATCACAAGGCCGCTGCAATTTGTAAAGCTGGGTTTCTCAGATTGTATCTTATGACCAGTTAGCTATTAACTTAACGATCATACTACAAATTACCTGATTTCCATCGGCTTAATTAACCCGATGTAATCCGATATCATGAGGTCCACTGGAAATAATCGACCCAGTTTCATGCCTTTGTTTAATTGGTTAAATGAAGTGAGAGATTCATATTGATTAAGTTACTTTGGTCCGCTTTCGTTAATTACGTATTGTGCTCATTTATTTTAATGTTACAAATAATAACAAAATTATATAATATTGGTGCCTACTGGCATGGATGGCGTTGCACTCAGCAATAAAATAAATTTCATGACAGGTTATCGAAATCAGAAAGGTGATTTTTCATTACGCGCTGGTAGAGCTAGTTTTAATGAACACAAAAGCAATGAATAAAAATATATTTTATAACACAAGTATCAAAATATTACGCACGATAACTTTAATACAAATAATATCATTTTTATCCTGAAACATGGCGGACACGTAGTGACCCTACCCGTGCCTCCGCTGCCAAGAAATAGTTCGCGGGATGTATATCAAAATTACTCTAATCATTTTCTCGAATAACAAAACCAACGAAAAATTTATGATCATACCTGTGATCAAACAATTTCCACCAGTTTCAAAGTAAAGAATTCTACTATTGCATAAAGTTCAATGACACGTAATATCTTAATATTTCAAAAGAGTTTTATATTTGTTGAAATACTAGTCACTACTTGGCTGAGAAATGTGGAATAGTAGTATCAGAACACAAAACAGTTACTTAGTATCTACTTACCTATTTATTTTCAGAAGTTTAAGGCTCATCCCAGCTCATCCACCACTATTTACTACATATAGGATTACATACATTTTACCCTTATGTACCCTTACCCTTAAAATAAGGGAGAGCCCTTATTTTATTGTCTTAGGGAATAACGAGATAACCACACCAAATACCCGTATGCAACTAGACGAATAACTGAGAAACAGAATTGTCCCAACTTTCAGTGTTGAAAAAGATTAAGACGTTCTCGGCTAGTAGATGATGATATGAAATCCGTAAGGATTAATGTGTCTATGTAGCCGGCTAAAATAGAAATAAGAATAAGCTAGGAGAAAATTATTGAGGCAATTCCGGCGAAGAAAAATCTGTCAAGAAATCGGGAGATACAAATTAGTGGGCTTCTAAAGACCACTACAATTAAGTATCCAAGCAAGGGTATCGATGAAAGAGGTCAAAAATTTATTTGAGGTTAAAGAATAAAAGCAAGTAGGCTACTAAACGCGACTACGGTCTAGTATTCAAGTGAAGCGATCAATGTAAAAGTTTAATGGAAAAAAGGCCTCTTAAGAGCATAAGATATTCCTATCTCTATGCTTAAGAGTCTATAATTTAGTAGATATGCGAGTAGGGGGAATCAATGAAGTAAGCTGGCCAAATCATAAAGTTTAAAGGCAATAAATGTTTAGGTACCCCGAAGCCGACAAATGGATACCTTACGAGCCCTAAACGTAAAGATTGTCTTGCAAACGATGACAGTGCGTTGTTAGAAGTTACAGTTCACTGAACCGCATTAGCATAAATCTCGGAGACAGGAAGAGCACAATGCAACCGATTTCCTTAGAAAACGGTTAGTGACAGCAGTAAGTGTATGAGATATCGTCCTCAATCCGAGTTTCGCCGAAACACCGGCGACGTTGGCAGGGGACCAATATGACTACCACCGCTGACCAGACTGTACGTAAGTGGTGACTCGCTTTGATGACACAACGCATCTTATTACCATTTGTTAGTAAACAATGCAAGTGGTGATCTGGGTATCGTACTTGAGACACCTCGCTCAGCAAACAGTGGCTGTAGCAACTCTAGCAACTGGACTGCAACTGGTGCCAGGTCGTCAATTTTAATCAATTGTGGTCAATTTAATGTAATATGATTTTTAGTTAGTTGAACATGTTTCCTGAAGTATTTAACGGATGTCATAAGGATCAAATTGGCTTAACTTTTTTTTTATAATAATATATGCTCATTAAATAAGAAAGATGAAAATTGTTTTTTTACATTTGCAAAAGACCAAAAGTATCTAATTCCATGGATTATTCAATCCCGATTGTTAATCCCTAATAAAACAGATTTGATTTTTAATTAGTGCTCTAAATTATAAAGTGTTTATGCTATGCATAAAAGGCCAATACGGCGCTTCTGGGCATTCAGTTTGATTAAGTACCTAGTGTCGGTACCTCCTATACACGTAAACTGTAAAAATTACTTAATATAAATATGAAGTATAGTATATAATACGCTGACAGCATTTCCTCGCTGTATAGAAATGCTAATACGCTGAGCGAGAAAAATATGGTTCTGTAATTAGTTCCCCACATCATCTTAAAAAGTCTTAATGATCGTTCGTATCGCAACTGCTTTCAAATTCGATGCACACTGCACTGAATTATCAAAGCGAACACGGACATTAAGCTAAATCTAGAACATAAATTTCTTTCTGGAAACTTCGATCACATGCCTCGTAAATCAAATTCAATAATGTTATGATCAATTCGTGCGAGATTTTCAGTCCATTGAAATTTTAGTACACCGTGAACCACGTGAAATCCGATTCGGTAACTGGCATCATAATGGATAGGTTTGGTGCATGGAAACTGATTAGATGCATCATTTATATCGTGTTAATGTGTCCTGAGATACATTCAAGGAACATAGAAAACAAATCTACAGCAATTCAATTATAAACAAGTCAGAAAACCTCTTGTCATTTAACCCAATCTATAGGAAGAAGTGAGAATACGTAACAGAATGTAAAATTATAAAGTTACAATCAAAGCCGTTGCTATGGAATAAAGACGGGCTAATGTACTCTGTCGGATATGACAAAGGAAAAACGAATATACCATCAAGCTTCACTTCCTGAACGTAGACTAAGAAAAAAAGGTAAACAATGAAATTGTAATGTTGATTATATTTTTGGCAGAGTTCCGCTGAAAGATAATTAGACACTAAATGACGCGTAAAATGTTATTTTCTTAGAAGCAGACGGTCCACATCAACTAACTTCACGGGAAATTAGACCATAAATATAATTGTAGACCTTGACTTGTATACTCGGGGATCTGAAATAAGCAAGAAAATTAACTAAAAACTATACAAGTTACTCAATTTTAAAAAAGTAGGTCTATCACATAAGATATAAATCATCCCTAGCTTGAAGTAATAATAATCCCTCGCTTTAGGTGACGAAAAATATCATGAAAAAATCTGAATATTAGAAAGTTTGTAACCATGTTACGAGTTAGGTTCCAACCTACACCTTCTATATCCAAAAGAAAAATTTTCAACATTGCAAAAGTTAGTTGTTGTTATTAGAAACGCAAGATTATTTCACTATAATTCACCTGAATCAGTATTAAATAAAATACTTCACCATTTTACAAAACAATACAATCAACGTCAGAATGCAAGTAATATTAACACAGTAAGCACAGATTGCGTTAAATCTTTGTTCCTGTGGAGATCATCGGTTACTTTTACTCCTGAGGGCAAAGAAGATACCAAAGACGAAAACCTTATCACGTACCCATCAAGATCTAATTCAGCAGTCACGTTGCCATTCACGTGTCACGCTGAACAAGAGGCTGATGACGTCCTTGAAATGATCAACCTATTTCTATCGTACGATATGACAATCTGTTAATTTGCGGCTGCTGTTTGCGATATAAATCTCGTCGAGGTTTATCAACACGCTGCAATTGGGGTCATTTGGACGTATACATCAGAGTTTGTTCAAACAATGGTGCGACGATGGACAAGCTGATTAGACGATCATAGTTTGAGTTAAAGATCTGAGACAAGATTTATATTTGTAATGGGAGTAAATTGCGAGAGCGTGTTGTAAATTAGACCAGTAGGTTTATATTACATAAGCGTTAGGTACTATTGTTTTCAATTAGCGTTTTGACCTGGATGAAATTTAATGACTGGTAGGTAAGATTTAACAAAAAGCTCTAATTATCGAATCAGGTTTGGGGAGTTAACAATTTTCTGTTGTAAATGGCAAATAAAGAAAAATTCAGTAACATTAAGTTGTTAAAGCTGTTCTCCCGGGGCAAACTCATGAGACATAGCGTTTGCGCAATTATTGGTTCATTTATATGAAATACTCTAGTTTTTTTTTTTATATGCGTTATATGGCCACGTAAGATTTCCATTTCATTGCACAGGAATCCCACAAGTCCTACATGCCCTGGAACTTGTCTTCAGCAGTATTAAAAGGGTGTATGTAATTGCTTGTTACTTTTACAAACTTCCTTAATGACACACAATTGACACACTTAACTAGATGGGATAGAAAGAGAATGTTCTCTTTCTCATTTTCTACTCCCAAAGGTTTAAGTGCGATAACTAATGTCACCTCATGTGTCTGATACTTCAGAATCAGTTAGTTTCAACGCTTTAACCTAAAGTTTACAATTAAACTAACACTCTCAAGAACTTTCTCAAGAATCCTTATAAACTTCTAGACACCCGCCATAAAACTGTGTCACGTTCTTCTCAAGCATTAACAACTTTATACGTCCTCAACAACTTTGCTACATGGTTTAAGTCTCAGCTTCATTCTCACAACTTTTTGTATTAAATTGCTCCATCCAATTTTAATTAGTCTAGCATAATGATCATTAATTAAAATCATGATTAAGGTGCACCAAGGTTGGTAGTTATCCGGGTTATAGTAAGAAGTCCAGAGTCCGAATATGCAAAAAAAATTGCCCAGATTTTTGAAGTGGCAATAAATATTTGTCTATAATATACATACTACGGGATCCTCAGTGTTTTTGAACTGTCATTTGTATGTTAAATTGTTCACGCTAACCACGTCACAGGGAACCTCCATTACGTGTGCGAGCGTTTAATAACCAGATTGATTAATTCAACGACCAGAGATTTGAACCCACAACGCAACGTCAAAATTAAAACCACAACTATCGCTACTAAACCTACAAAAAAGCTAATAATAAAAACCCATTTCCAGTCCAATTAACTACGTTGCCAAGTAATTTGTTTCGGGGCTCGACTCGCGTGCTGGTTCACCAAGGATGTATGAGAGTAATGGTGGACTGACTGAATGTGATATGAAAGCACGTAAATCTACCGCCACCCGTTCGTCACCCAGCCACTCCAACTTCTACGGAATGCGAGGGTCAGCTATACTATTATGTTCGAATCAAAAGATTGATATGGATACCAAAATATACTGACAAGACACAAAAATGCAGCTCCCTCGCATTTATTCATAGGTGTGATGTTAAAATAATAAAAATACCAGTTCCTATTTTAAACTTGATACCTGCACAGTGCAGCGATCGTTGAGAGTCAATCTCGTTCTAGGATTTTCTGTGATATACATATGTATAATAGCTTATAAGGCACACTTTTAATAAAGGCCCAGCCGGGAATGAAACCAGAACCCTTTTTGGCCCATAACAATGAATTTAGTAGTTTTGTCTGTCTTTGTTGATTTAATTGTTTTGAATTGAAAAAATCGTGTCTTTACGATGTTTTTATTTACATACACTTTACACATCAACATTATTAAAAATATGTAAAAAAACTGCTTTAAGCGAAATGGCACGAGGAAAATATTACCTGTTTTCTAACCTAACCTAACAAGTATTTTCTATTCATGCGTCTCGACCACTTCCACCGAGAGACCGCACTAACGAGAAGTAGGTATATCATTTACGTATACGACTGACACAATGGGCAATAAATTAAATATATTAAGTGGAAAGTACGTGTGCAATAAAATACAATGAACTGAGCAAAATATTTGGGTTTCCCCAAAGAATATTTTACACTGATGATGTAAACAACAGCTTATGCACCTCTCCCTAGCCCCTCAACTATCTCCATACTCCATACCAAAGATCACATTGATCCGTTGTTCCGTTTCGACATGAAAGACAAGACAGACATATGTACCTACTTAACTACTACTTAATTATGATTTTATGTGTTCAAGTATGCATTATTAACGACTTCAATATTTTCCATTACTTGTCTTAATTAGCTACAACACTTGTTTTCTTTGTAAAGTTCAGTGTGTAATTTCAAAAAACAAAAAATATTTTTTGTCCCTGTAAAAATTTGGTCACCGCACTGCGGGAAAGGTACCCTACCTATGTGGAATATTTGAAAAATGTTAAGAAATATTTTCCACCCGTAATAAACACAAACTATGTATTGAGCGGAGATTATGAAAACATAGAAAATTTATTCTGGCTGACAGTAAAGGTGAAAGAGGTAGTTTGTCACGTCCCATAGATTACAACGACCTTGCATCACATGGACTCCATAACGAAATAACTATTTCATGATTCATTATTAAATAACTGTTTATATTACGTTTTTATTTATGTCTCTTGTAAACATCCCAAATCACATAAATTCACATAGAATAGCTACACTAATTTACATAAGTTATTATGCTGTAAGATACGTGGTTAACATTTATCACCTGGCAGCTAAAAATTACAAAAATGTTTCTTTGATTTAAAAACGTTGATTATTATTATGTGTTTACAGTTAAGGGTACCAGTTTACAAACCCATTACAAATAATTGAATTTAATGTTTTGGTCAAAGTTATAATAAAAAAATATAAAAATTAATCATTAAAAACCATTAATAATCATTAAATACTTATCAGTGTCAAAAAAGTCCTCTAGAATGTACAGTTCTAGACACAGCTAAAATAACACAAGTAAAATAATAGATTAAATGACTAATAATTATTATAAATGCGAAAGTCACTCTGTCTGTGTATCTGCTTCTCTCAACTTGCTGAACTGATTTAGGTGCAATTTTTATGGACATACTTTGAGAACCTGGAAAGGACACAGGATAGATTTAACGCCGAAAATAATGGGATAATTTTCATTACTATGACGTTTTCCGACTCCCAAGCAGCCGAAGCCATGAGCTAAAACTAGTTGTGTCTTAGTGGCTTTACAAATACGAGTGTATACCTACATAAATATGGAATTAATTAAGTGTGAGAAGTGTCAATATTACAAGTCAATTATATTAAAAGCGTACTTAATTATATGCTTTACTAATAAACATGTACTTAGTACATAATTACTGTTAGTAAACAACATTTATTCATATGGTTATTAATAATATTGAGTAACGTCACAACGCGTGTATTTTTCCTTCCTGTTCCTTACTGTATGTAAGTTCACGGTAGTGATTTCACGGCGGTAATACACATTTAACTCATATAATACTAAAATACGTACTGTTATTTTCCATTCAACCCATAACTGTCCTGCAACTGGGCACGGGTCTTCTTTCACAATGTGAGGAGTAGGTACTGACAACCGTGCTTATGAAGTGCGGAGTGGCGGACTTCAAGCACCTTTGGGAATATTATGGAGAACCCTCAAGTGCGCAGGTTTCCTCACGACGTATTCACAGAAGTAAGTGATAAACTGATAATTAAATTCTACTATGTGCAACTTTTAAGATAACAAAATTTTTTTGATAAAAAATAATTTATTGTGATGGGTTTTTTACTAATACATGAATTAAGAGAGATGAGATTCCCTACTTGATTCTATCGCATTCCACTTGAATACTAAACACTAATAATAAACACTAACACACACCCGCAACAGGTATCCCTGTATCGGAGATGACATCGACAACACTAATAATAACACATCACTAACGCCTTTAAGCCGGCCTTTATGCCTAGGCTGGGTATCAAGCTTCAACACCCAAGAAAACAAGTACATCTCTATCTATCTATCACAGCCTTTGGAAGTGCGTTGCTGGACATAGTTCCTGTCTCCCCTAATTGACGCCACTCCGACCGGTCCTGCGTCCTCTTAATATAGCGGCTTAAGAGTATCTTTATAAGTACATCTACTTACAATCTGAAGGGATGGTATTCAAAGTTTATCTTTCGATAAATAGAAGTACCACAAAAAAAAACCTAATATCTGGTGAACGTAGTTTCATTCAAGACGAAAATAAAACCAAGTCAAAAGTAGAATAGGTCAAGCGTATTTAAGGACTGTTTAGGAGAAAAGTATCCTTTCATTGTTTATAGGCGCTATTCTTGAGCCGAAGTAGGCCAATACACTGAGCATTATACCGCAAAGTTTACTCTATTCTAAGCCGGGTCTTCGACGGGCGGTGATTGACTGAATGAGAGATCAACAGTTCGTAGTAAACGGTCTATTTTTAGACGAGTGTCCGTAACTCCACGAGCGAGACGCTGAAAGATAGAAAAAAATACTGCATTGTTACGTTGAGACTGTTTGGAAGATAATGTGTAATCATCTTTCACCCTGTGACAATGTTAATTTCGTGGTAAATTGACTGCTTCCGCATTTGTGTTGCAGGAGTTTCACTTACCTAAATGTTGGCCACAAGAGAAGTGGCAGATCAATTCGGTAACTTACTGTCCGATACTGCCAGAGAAATATTTACAAACACTCTGTTGGATATAATAGGAAGTTAGCAAGTTAGCCCAACAGGCATATTTACATTAAAAACTGACACTTGGACTTTTAGGCTTCTAGCTTATTTCTGCAAAACTGGATAAATGTCAAATACATGATGGGATTTCCACGTCAAATTCAAAATAACATCGAACAGATAACCTCAGTGAGTTTCGCAAAAATTTGCAATGGCGGTGGAATCTAACTGACAGCTGGAATTTCATTGGCGCCTTGGCTGTCAATTCCCGGTCTTGATAGCAGTTTTATCATCTGTTTTCAAACAATTCGAGATTTAAAAACAACCGTCCCGAAGTAAGTGCGTTTATACACCTCAGACCCTAACAATTGCTTTTAAGTCATCAACTTTCAGGAGCTACTTATGCTGACGTTAAAATATTACCTTTATACAAATACGCAGAAAGAGTGGAAATCGACTTAGGATATCCTCAGGCCCCTAGGATATCCTAAGTCGATTACCACTCTTTCAGAAGACAGAACCATGTATCAGTTCTGATGAATGATTACGAGAATTACGACCACTGTTTCTGTTCCGCCATGGAACATTGCCGTATAAGCGTAGAAGAGAACGGAATGTCGCGTTCAAACCTTCAAAAGACGGGTAAGTAGAAGTCGGTGTAAATCAGGAGACCCTTCCCATCGCAATTTTGATCCTTTATCGATATCGTTATTTACTGCACCTGTTTCTCCATCAGCTACTGGACACCCTATAAACGGACCCAGCGATAATGACGCAGATGAGATTCCCCAAACACCAGCCATTACACGCGGCTGTAATTTACGAAACCTCTGGGGGCTAATACATCCGTTGCAAAAGTTTATTTTAACAATGAAACCGGGTCAAGAAAATGAAAACCGCAAAAGTAGTCTACATAACCTTCACCGAGAGGATAGCGCAAAGTGATTATTATATAAAAACAAACTATCTACATCGTTGGATGCGAATAACGGGATAGTTTACGTGTCAAGCGAATACAATATGGTCTAATATCGTATGGGGCGGGTGCGCAGAGGCGAAGACATAATGTTGTGTCAGTAATCTTCGGACAGATGTGGGCTACGGCCCCGTCTCGCTTGTAACGATACGCCTCGTAATTAAGATGTTTCCCGGCATTCGAGATCCGTGTCACTAGAGATAAAAAAAATTAAACGCGACACGTGTTTCGCGTTAAGCGATTTGGATTTTAAGTAATAAATCTTGTTGTATTCCGCGAAAACACCGGCGAGGGGAGTCGGAAGAATTCGGACGGAATCACGATTTCCAAAAATGGGGCGTGGCGAACCAACCTAGTTGTCGTTCCGTTTCGGAATCGGGCCCGTTCTGTGGAAACGTTATCGAGTTACTTCGCAAGTAATTGAATGACTAACTTCCACAAGACCCCGAAGTTAGTGACCGAAGTGCTTTCGTGATACTCAATCTCGATTAAATGCATTTACGAAGCGGCATTAATATCAATATAAATCATTAAACAAAATACTTAGTTCTCATCTTAAGCGCATCGTAATTTAATGTCGTGTTTTCCAACATCTTTGAGGAAACATGTCCCGTAGTTTTGGTCATTAGTAGAAAAAAGTTCAGTAGGTGTATATGATACTAACGTGCGAAAAGTGGGACAGTTAAATTTCACTCATAGGTACATCTTCCTATTTTTCATGTAAAATCTCTTTCTGTTTCATGCGCCCCGTAATAATTATCAATCACATCCATAGTTACCATAATATCATTGGAGAGATCCAAAAGGGCAATCCTCGTTGTATGAACATTGTGTATCTATTGTTTTAATCTCTTTGGTAATAGTCGTATCTCGCAATCTTGGCATATTTACACGGTACACATCGACAATCAACATCTCCGCGAATCTTAAATTCATTTGCGTGTGCGATACACGATACAACGCTTCTCACACGGCTCACAAACCATCAGGGAACAATAAAAGGACATCGTGTTCACGACGTTACATCGACCGCATAACAATTAGTAGGTGGAGAAGCTATTGGCAATATGATAACAATACCAATATAACAACAATGCATAATAGCGATATTGGCAATATTGTAAATGCTCGTTCGGTGAACCTATTTGGCATAGTCAGCGCATTTAGAACGCGTTTACCTTGGCATAACGTAGATTAAGATGATCTAGCCTTTACTTTAATGGCATACAAATTTATCTGCGGGTTCAAATTATGTAATGGTTTGTTCATTGGACCGCCTGTTATAATATGCATTGTGTAGTAGCTGTGGTGTTAGTTTGGCTACTATTGTTTGTTATTACCATCGGTTATTACCGTCTTTGCAACCACGATGGGACCAAGGGTTGCCTTATAGGTACTTAGTTTATTCTTTTTCTAATAAAGAAGCTGAAGTGTTGAAACATCAATCTGAAATTACGTCCCTGGGAATTCTTTTTTAGGCCAATGCTAGCCTTGGATCATAAGTAATCTTTAAGACTGACTGAACTAGAAGTCACCTTATCTTTGTAGTTTTGTTTTTGCACGAAAATCCATATTATCCTGGAAAATAAGCTTAAATTGAGATTTAGACGTCATCAGCTCCGTGAACAAGGAAGGGTCAAACAACAAACAGTTATCTTCTCAGACGCAATGGTTCAACGGTCTCAAGGTTATCCACGGCCGTGGTATGAGCGGAAATGTCAAGTTAAAATGACTCTTAGCAGCAACGTAGCATACATGACGTATCTACGTCGTATTATAGTCGGTAAGGTAAACAAACACTGCGATTACGATAGCGCGCACGTGCGCACATTTTATGTCACCCGTCAGTGATTCATTGACTCCTGTACATATTGATAACGAGCCAATGTTATTCAACCATTGTTTTAAACGCTTAGGCTCTTCTCATACAACGCTATTTATTAGCTACGCGACTTCAACGCAATCCAAAATTCGCTGTATCTGACATTGTTCGCTGTATCTGACATTGTTCACTGACAGGAGACGGGTCTACGATGCGTTTCCTGTCAATGAACAATGTCGCCTGTGTGAACGAGACAAATCTGTGGGCACATTTGAGAAATGAACTCACACTTTGCAGGTTGGGTCATCATTCATTTACATGTCATTTATAATTTCGGTCAATACGATGGTTATTTGGTAACAGACTACAGTCTACACTCCCTGCTGCTTAATCCCTTTAAAGTAAACAAGTCTACCTACCCCCCGAACTATAACGGAATCCAATACCAATGACTCGATATTATCTGTCATTCCACACAGTTTTCAGTTCAACAAAGACGAAGTCTACCACATTATTACACTTTAAAAAGCACCCAACATAATTCGTTTAAAAAACGATCGCTCTCAAACAAAGAGAGAATTTCTCCCACCGTTCAATGTCAATTTCAGAACTGTATCGGATTATCAGAATTCAATTATCTCGTGTACTCTGACATGGCCCACGGGCTCATTTGCGGCATAATATCATTAATGACACTCAAATATTTCGTACATTTGGTTGGGACAGCGTTTTAAATTTCAACAGTAATTTACAAAATAATTATTTACAGGGTAATTCTTGTAACT
This sequence comes from Hesperia comma, assembly GCA_905404135.1. Taxonomy (NCBI): domain Eukaryota; kingdom Metazoa; phylum Arthropoda; class Insecta; order Lepidoptera; family Hesperiidae; genus Hesperia; species Hesperia comma. Next base: position 6,134,237 of record FR990036.1, read on the forward strand.
TACAGCCAGATTGAATATCCAGCCAGAGCAATATGGGTACCTAATGAAGATGTTATATTAGAGTTAACATGTGTAAGGAGTTCAGAATCCGACGGACCAAGGCCTAGATTGCAGGGATCATTGATTTTTATAGCATCTAAGTCTAAGATTTTAAGGTAACACTACCGCACCCATACACAAAAAACTCATGTCACACAATCACACCGGATTAGAACATTAGGCTGCTTAAAGATGCAAAGAATTATACGCTACATTCGGATCGGAGTTGCTTACCTCGTATTCAGTCAATAATGTTCTTCCAAGAAACACAAGAATCGTTCTCATCTGACTTTGTGAAAAGCATAAAAATTACACAACGTTGAGCATCACACGTGGGTTTTATACTTTCGATAATAAGGTTTATCGATTTTCCGAAAATTTACCGGCCGTTAATAAACTTTAATTGGTCTCATAACTGTGTCAGTTAAATTTAATCGAAAGAACAAACTTGTGAAACACTGAGTGCGTGTTTTAGTGCACAGTGGGCAGATAAATATGTCAATAGAACAACCACAAAGAACATTATGGAATATGAATTTAAAAAAATTATCGGCTCATAAATCGTCACACTAATGCATTTTGATGAGAAAAAGAATAGAAAGTGTTCTTAAATTATATTCTCGGAACTACAAGTGATTCATTGCAATTAAGGATCGAGGCCACGCTTCCTCTTCAGGAAATAACAGATGAATACAAAAAAATGAGTTAAAATAAGGAGCACTTAGCTACGTACCGGCAATCTCGCGTTACGGAGGATGAAATGAGAAATTTAAATAAAAATCTGGTCAAGTCCGAACCGGACGCATACATCCAAAAGTTCCTTCGTCACAATTTTATTATAGCTGGGGAGCCGAAGAGGGGAATCTGGGATTTACTCGAGCGCGTCAGATTAAGGTACAGGGAATACCTTGTACCCAGTTAAGTACCTCCACCAAATATGAGCCTCATATACATATATGTATGTTCAAATTTTTTTACACATTATAATAATGGTAGCGAGTTTGCGTCACATCGAAATCGTCAGATTATTGAATGAGAGCTTTTTTTAGCTTCACTTAACACCCGCTTAGAAAATCTGACGTGCTCGATTAGATTTTTTCTCTCTCATTTTCAAGCCTTACGTATGGTCTCCCTCACCCCCATCAAACAAACGATCAGATTAACATAGTACATAATTAAAAATACTTAGAACATTGATGCTATCAATATCTGAAGCGCTCGAGTATGTCCACATGGACATTATTTTTTTACATATTTAAGTGTATAGCCGCTTCCCCCACCGATGAAAAGGTATACATTATGTAACATTTTTTTCTTCTTATCGTCTAAGCTAAGCTTTGCAACCCAATAGGTCTCTATGACGCTCGAGTAAATCCACATTTAGCATCGTCGGCTCCCGTACGATTATTTTAAGTTCAATATAACCATGATAACATGTTAATTGAACTAATAACTTCACATTGAATGTCTCACTTTTTTCCTTGTAAACTTAACCATTAAATTCCGAATTTAAATTATTCTGAATTCCGTATTAATTAAATTATGTTTTAAAAATCAACCCCTAAAAACATCAGATTGACATAGGCGGCAGTGAAAAGTTGTTAATGCATGCTCTATTGCTATAAAATGTAAATGTATTTATAATGTTATAAAAAATCAAGTACCGAAGTAAGTCCATAATTGGGTTTGTAAACTTTATAGTAGGTACCTACGTATGGTAAATAAATTCCCCTGTTCAGCGAATTCGGAACAAACTGGGTAAGTGCCTTGTATGGGTGATTGTGATTTATGAAACACGATTGAACTTTTATAATGAAAATGAAAATGAAAATGAAAAATGATTTTATTGATTCACAAGTTTCATTACACACAAGTTGCAAGGGCCCCTGTACTAGGTGGAGACCTGTGTTACTGGGTACCCCGCTCATCCTCCGATACATGTTATAGTAAATCAACAAAATTAAATTTATTACATGATTAAACAAAAAAAAAAAAAAAGTATGATGTATAGTTTAAGTTGTGTGTGTGTGTGTGTGTGTGTGTGTGTGTGTGTGTGAGTGTGTGAGTGTGTGCGTGTGTATGTGTGTGTGTATGTGTGTGTGCGCGCGTGTGTGCGTGTGTGTGTCAGTTTGTGAGTGTGTGTGTGTGTGTGTGTGTGTGTGTGTTTGTGGGTATATATATTATAATGTAGTAAGTTTAATAGATTAATTTTTCCGTTTCAATGTAATCAAATGTTAATAATGTTTCAGTATAATAAAATCATAAATTCATTTATTTTAGGCAAGTATAAGATAAGGCCACAGAAATGAATACCTACATGAAATTTTATGTAAAAGTCATGTAAGACCTTTTATTTGATCAAATTATAAATTAAATTAAACCATTTTATCGTGCGTTCTTTGTTATTTAAAAAAGTAAAAAAAAATCCACTGAAAAAAGTTATCATTACTATGCATAAACAAATAATATCAGACAACATAATTACACGAATGGACGACTTCGTGTGTAACCGGTTGCATGGATTATTTTAATTTTTCATGAAAATCGTACGGAACCCTAAATGAATGTTGACGGGCACTTGGAAAGTTCAAACGTTCATTTGTTTGCTTAACAAAAACATTTCCAACGCGCCCTTTTGAAAGTTAATATAAAATACCCGCGAATTACGAAGCCGTTATGTCGGTCGGCGCCGATACCGTGGAATGTTTAATAATTTCCAATTTTGGTGGCCGAATATGAAATCAAGCTCCATAAATATCTTTAATTCCATTGTGCGTTATAATGTATATGAGATAATATTTTTTCGCTGTGTACTGAGCATTTTGTGTCAGCTGTGATTTTGATGTAGGTCAAGTCAAGATGCATTTTAATTATTACTTGTGTGAAATTGATGGATTCGTCATAATTACATATGTGTACGACCGGCCTAAAATAAGACAGGGTAACTTTTCTTTCGTTACATTGCGTACCCATTAATATCATGGTGTAAAGTAAAGGAGGTGCCTTAAGAATTAGTGATGAGCATACTCAATGGTGATTAGTTAGAAGATACCTACTTACTTGGTAACACAGCCCACCAGGTTATTTGATTATGATAATGTCTAAGTTATAGGACTTTCTGTTTAGAGAACTGAAATAACAAAAACTCGGTGAGGATTGAATACTTATGTTCAATATTTAATTCAATAGAAACAAATTATTTTTAGAATTTATTGTTTTCTTTACTTTTATGTGCCGGTTTTTCATTGTTTAAAATTTCTGAATTTTGATTTCAATGCGTTACACAAATCAAACACAGCTCGACCTGATTGCTATTTTCTGTTAAAACAATGGCGTTTGAAACAAAATGAATTTTTTCGTACATTTTCTTTGACCAAAGCCAGTTGGTTTAGCTTTGTTAGACGGTAAAAACGTAAAAGAACACGTAAATAAGGCGTAATGTAGTGCTGGGCGTAATAAAAGACGTAATGCGATTGAATGAGGACGCGTCGCGGGCGCAATCCGTTTGTCCGAGATGCTACTTTGAATATGATACCTATTGAATCATCGTAGGGTTGTCAATGTGGGTTTTAGCTTTACCAACTCTCAATTATTTGAATTTTTTAATACGGTATCATTAAAATTCAAATAGAGGAAGATGTTAATTTAACGTGTTGACTAAGTTTAATATAGCTCAGCTGCTTAGTTATAAAATTATGATTTTTAACCCCCGACGCAAAAAGAGGGGTTTAAATTATGATTTTTAACCCCCTACGCAAAAAGAGGGGTGTTATAAGTTTGACTTGTCTGTCTCTCTCTCTGTGGAGCTAAAATCTGTACTTGCTGTTACAATTGCCCTAAACTAAAGTAGGTACCCAACCCGGACCTACTGAAACGATTAGCCCAAACTGGACTACTAAAAACTGGAACCTACTGGAAGGATTACCGCAAACTGGAGCATGAGGTTATGAACATAAACTTAAAAAAATTAAAATCTACTTCTTTGGCAGTTGGCACCCTACGCCTCACTAAGATTTACGCACCATTCGTTATTCGAGATGTCAAACAGCGCATAAAACGAGTAACACGAAACAACTTGATTAACAATAAAAAATAAATATCTGTACATGCCCCAGATATTCTGTTTTGGTGCTGTTTAACTTTAGGCCCCTTTATGATATAGGTACTTGTACAGTTGTACTTGATGTCTCATTGTATTTATGAGTATGATAACAAATAAACAAGAAAATATATTGTTGGACGGGAATTGTATGAAAAATTTAATTAAGTATCTTGTTTGGTCAGTAATAAAATGTGCGGTGTTATGGCAACATAACCCGCCATGATGTAATAAAGCTTTTTGATGTTTCTAAAGTGTATTTTATTGTACTAAATGCTGTATCATTTTATGTGCCACATGATTAAAAGTGTCGTAGTTAGGTTTTCAAAAACCTTCCATATCAATTGTGACTTGTGAGCAACGATTTCTTAAATTTCCTATCATACTAAGACCATCAATTTATGCAGACAGCTGCGTTAAAGCTATTTTGGTTCAACTATTCAACTAATTAGTGACGACATCAAAGGCGGAACCGAGTTAACGGAGCAGAAAATTAAACCATCGAGGACTTTACCGAATACTACAAGTGACTTATAACTAGCTGTACCGTCAGCAAAACAAGTCGATAGATTAACGACATTTATTTTATATACACGTAAATGTGTGTGTGTCGATGATTACTATTTCTGGTCAGTGGTTCGATGACTTTTAAAACGATATAAAAGAACGAATGTTTTTTTTTAAGTTTTGGGCTCTTTTTTTGGTACTATAAACTTTTTCAATCATCATCTGAAGACTACCTATCATCCGAAATTTAAAATTAATAAATAACATGAGACCTTTTAGTAAAATTTTATAAAATAAACTTGCTTTTATACCCTACCTATTATTAACTCTAAAACTTTTATGCTAACGTTACACCGTCAAGCGCACTACATCAAGTACGCTATACTTCCTAAAAATAATCGCCTTTCGTCTGGAATAAAATACGACCAGTTAAAAACGTAGCCGTATGTGAACACGCCTGCACGCCATAATAGTGCATAGTGCGTGTATATAGGACCCGAAATGGCTTGATGTCCATTAAGATTGCCGGTTTAGTATGCGCGCCACCGGCGGCGCGTCTTCCGTTCCCCCATGACACCATACAATGTCATTACTCGGAGCTGTGGTATGTCTTTCAATTGATAAGCTACTTTCTAATTAACGTACTCTACCTAGGTACTACTATATTATGTAACAAATATTATACTTTAATATTGATAGACAAAAACTAAGTACACGGATGCTTTTCCGCCGGAGACCTATTGCTATATTGCTATGGAGGCGTTCAATATCCAACAATTCATTGATCCACATCCTAGTATAGTGGCAACTGGTTCCACTAAGCTATGCTTTATATGTATATGCATGGATGCGTGCTTCAAAGGGCGTAGGTATTAGGTAAGTATCGATCACGCATGTTAACGTTACACCATTTCAAATATCTTAGGGCGATATAAGATGTTTTGAGCACAAACAATATTAACAAAGTTTTATCCGCTAAGCAAATATCTTTCCCAACCAAGAAACGAGCCAGTGGTCACCTCTACCATATAACTAAACAGGAGTGGCCTAAATAGGAAGATCATTACGATCCTATACTCACATGATGGCATCTTATAGATGAACGTGTTACTCTGAAGATAAAAAAGACTGTATCATTTAACTTCAAACAAGGAAATATAATTCATGTAACGAAATATGAAAGGTATAATTTACTAAAACAAACTTCGCCTTATTTCGCCCAAGAGCGGCGACCGCATACAATTTCGCTAAAAGTCGTTAAACTTAATTACCAAGTTGAGAATAAACAGCACGAAAACTAGTATTCCAGGTGACTTCGCGGAATGAACACTGCGAATGAACCAACGCTTTTAAAATGTATCATATTTCCAGCATGGTCGCAGCTTGGAACTTGGTAAGTACACAATATTAACCATTACCCTCTTATCTAAAGACTACCAATTAATAGGTAATTGCATTAGAAGTATTCATTTTCTTCAGCGAAGCATTTTGTAATGAGAATCACTGCAAACTTGGAGAAATCAAGTCCAATGCCAAATGTCAATTCATTAGAAACTATTAACTAATTTCTAGTCTAAATATCCTCCGGAACATCTTTGTATACTTGTTCCTAATGCCTGCTAAATGGGGAAGAGTGCCGGATATTCATATTTGTTTTAGGGTGAGGGTTAAGTTCCTAAAGGCCACTGCGACCAGCGTTCCTACAGGCCAACAAGGTAAAAATATATTTGATGGTGCCTCTACAAGATAAAATATAAAACGACAACTACAATATAATACAAATATATCATACATAATTTACAATGTAAGATGTGTACAGTATAATTTTCACAAAAGGCGGTCTAACCGCTAAAAAGCGACTTCTGAATGGACCTAAACTATTAGCAGCTCTTTAACTAATGGTCCGTAATTGACTGGAGCCGTACCGGATATGGAACAGTAAGCAAACGATTCCTGCAAATTGAGCAAATCGGTACCTACTACCTACTTACCTACACGTGCGTGGAAATCCGCCAAACTATTAATCTCACACAACAAGGATAGGTCGTTTCACGCGAAAACTTCAGAATAAACACAAAATTGATTGATTGTTTTAATGTGTGCCTTTACGTATACTCTAATGACCGATTCAAATTCGCATTTTAAACAACTCGTGAAAATATTAAGTAATACACAAACATGAATTTTGTTAACTGAATTTTTAATGGACTTACCTACTTAACTGCAATTCTAACTTGTAATAAAGAAGCTTTACTATTTAATTCCAAAATTCCAATGCATTTATTGTTGGATGACAGTAACGCCTTTCTATACCTACTGAAACTTCTTGTGCCATCAATCTTATAATAAATACGTCATTTAATTCAATCTTATAGGTTACGTTATAGCCAGCGCACAATTAAGTTTATTAGATTTGTAAAATGTCAGTTGAATATCTTAATATTCTTAATTAAACATCGAATCGTGAATCTGAACGTGCTCAATGTAACAGCATCTTAAACCCAAAGCTCAATCAAAGTCTAATATAATTGATAACTTCGTGCCTACGCCCCTATTATAATTTACAATTTCAACGAGATGTAACATTTTCATTTTCCTGTCTGTTTCGCAGGAAGAAGCGATGCATCAGCCTGGTGCCAACTCGCATGACGACATCCACGCATCGTTCGCGGAAAGGGCCTGACCTGACTGTAGGCGCGCTGGCTGGTAGCGTTATGCAACACCGTGCTATGCCCTCTAATAAATAAACAAAGAAAGTTTAATCGTTCGTTTAATTACATTGTATAATTATGTCACAGGACAATGTTGTAAGAACTACTTATTTCTGGAACAAATCTCTAGCAATAAAATGAAGAAAAATAATTTATCTATCACATTCAGGGCAACATCCAGTTTTTAAAGTGCCTTAAAAAGATAAAAGCTTGTTTTTAATAAATATGTAAATTACCCTTTTTATTTACTCAACCATTAGTCAAGTTTACTAACAAGTTTATCATTATGATCTCTGAATGAACTGAACAGTTAATCTTATGACTACTTAAAAAATAATAAAGGTGAAGAATAGTAACTGTAGTAGATTGTATAACAAGGGAGCAAAGTAATATTTTTACGGCGAGGGCGCTTTTTTGAATCCAGAGCGAAGTGAGGGATTCTAGAGTAGAATCCCGAGCGTAGCGAGGGATTCTTTAGTAGAATCCTGAACGTAGCGAGGGATTCAAAGTATGTCGCCCGAGCCAAAAATATTTGCTCCCGAGTGATACACTCTACTTTTCATCCCCCCCTATGAGAAAATAAAAGGCGCCTCAAATTCAGGAATAATACTGTCACAGTCACTAAACTAACTAAACTGACTAAACTGACTAAACCGACTAACCCGACTAACCCGACTAACCCGACTTACCCGACTAACCCGACTAACCCGACTAACCCGACTAACCCTACTAACCCGACTAACCCGACTAACCCGACTAACCCGACTTACCCGACTAACCCAACTAACCCGACTAAACCAACGAAACTAATTAAAGTAACTAAAGAACTCATTTTTCAAAACAACACCATGAATTTCTAACAATCCGAACTGAATTTACTTTTCCTCCCCGTTATTTAAATATTATATTATATTATTATAAATAAATAAATATTATATTATTATATCCCCGTTATTTAAATAACGGGGAGGAAAAGTAATATGAAAATTCATTCCCGCCCGCTAAATTAATAGAAAACACCAACTTTGGGCCCCCTTAAGTCCGAACCAAGTCGTCTTTTTCGAATAGGTGGGATGAAATAGTAGATTGTATGACAAGGGTGCAAAGTAATATTTAATATAAAATATACTTGCACCCGAGTGATACACTCTACTTTTCATCACCCACTATGAGAAAATTTTATATATATATATATATTATATATATATTATAATAACATATATATTATATATATAATATATTATAATATATATATATTATTATAATATATATATATATATAATATGCCTATATATATATAATAGAAAATAATACGTAAAAATGCACGAAAACTTAATTTTAATTTGAAAACGAAATCTTAATTTGATTTCTTTTTTTATTATTCAGCTGGCGGCGCCCTCGCGTCGTACCAGACATTCTTTATTCAAACAATATTTGCGTTCGATTTCTTTAGCGCAAAATACTAAAATGTTCTAAATTCAAAATAGGACGGAAAAGATCTAGCCGGCAGGAAAAGTTGTATGAAAATTCATTCCCGCCCGCTGAATAGAAAACAGCAACTTTGGAACCCCGTAAGTCCGAACCAAGTCGTCTTTTTCGAATAGGTGTGATGAAAAATATATTTGCAATGTGTCTTCTTGGTAAATGCTACAGGAAAAAGTATTTTAGCCACAAATAAACGTTGCCAGTCAATTTACGTTTCGCGGTTTCGGATAATATATTTAATGTTAAACGGGATAGAGCGGAGGTGGTATTTCACATGAAACGTGAGGAGAAGAAAATTAAATCTTTTCAACTTACTTAAATTCCTGTATATTTTTACGGCATATTCCCGACGTTTAACTTTTAATTTTAATGTATTATTTAGCAGTAGAAATAGTTGCTATAGTAACAAGATAATAAATAGTAGTCACTGCAAATCATTCCTATTGGTATACTAAAATGTGCAGAACGGCGGAATCCACTAGCACAAGCATTTATACGTTATTAAGCACCCTCTCTTCCAACGATTGCACCAAGAGAGTTTTCTTGGTTAAGCATCCCACGTGACCTGAAAGCTTTCTGAAAAATATCAAATTACTTTGAAAGATTTATTTAAATTTAATGATTAAATTAACTTAGATGAAACTCAGAATTTTCTCTTTGTAGCAGAATAAAATACGGGGGGGGGGTAAAGATTTAATTAATTTGACATTATCAAACAAATAAATAATTTATTATTGCAACCAATGATGTCATGCAGTTAAAAGGTAATGTCATAAGGTAATGTCATACGCATACAGGTAACTATGCAGACTATGCTATACTGTATGACTACCCGTAGCCTAGGTAGTAATGAGACTGCATGCCAAACGACATGTTCAAGGTTCGATTCTAGGCTGGGCAACACTTTTATGTGACCGATAAAATGTTCCTCCGCGGGTTGTGGTTGTATGTAAGCCTTTATTCATTTTTACTAATTTATTAGATATAACCTAAATGTTAATAAATCATTCCCAGTAAAGATAAAACAATTAATACTGTTAACGGACAACATATGTAATATAAAATATCAATAAGAGCAGACAATGCAGACGAACCCGCGGTTGGTCGGCCCAAATGTATTTTAGTGATGATATTACCATTAATATCATGACCTGCACCAATGTGACGACACCGCTATTTATACAACCCTTGTCTATATTCTCGGAGCTTCAAGTATTAGATTAGCTTAGCCAGAATAATATCTATAATAAACCCAGCAACGTGACTAAGGTTTATCTTGGTTTTAAATATCGTGAATTAATTTATATTAATATCTACATAAATTATGCTAGTAATAATATTAATACATAATCAATTCGCGTCATGTTACTCTTGAAATCTTGCGTTATATCTAAGTACCTACTTCATTTGTGAGTCTTACAATGGAATTTAAACAAACAAGAATATGACCATAAACATATCATACGTATAACATATAAGACCACAATTCATTCCCATTTTATACCACGTCTAGATACTCGGCGAGAAACGAAAAAGAATGAATACGAGTACATATGTTAACGTCTTATTCGGTCGTATTCGGTTTTCATTACAAGTATGGGGTCGTTCGTAGTCTGTAGTATGGTGCGAAGCAAAAGATTTTCAGTCTGTATTCGTACTCTTCATCCTTGTTTAACAGACATATGAGAGTACACATAAGGAGTCACGATATGTAAACGTAGTCGTCCTCGTGCTAGACCATCGTGATTCACCGAGAAAGTAAACCGAATATTCGGCTGGTTATCCAAACGAAGTGTTTAGGGTATTCGTGGTCGTGGCACGAAAATTCAATAAGAAAGTAAACCAAATTTTCGGCCGATCTATGACGCGTTAAGGCTCTATTCGTGACCTTACTCGCGCACGAATATTCATCGAGATATTTAGCCGAATATTCGGCCGAGTATCTAAACAAGGCGTGGCGGTGCTGCGTTGTGTTTCATGTCTTTATATCACGCGGAGACAAGGTTCCGTCGACAATTACTACCGACCTAGGATATTCTTGACTGGGGCCAAATGTTACGTTGAGATCGATGATCTCTTCGACCTTCGCTTTAACCCCTACGTCTGACCATGGTGTCATATGGACTAGACATAAAATTGTTTAATCTGATATCACTTTTAATCCTGTAAGTCCAAGTCATATTTTTTTCATTTAACGAAGACCATTTTAAAATGAAATTTATGTCATGGACATCACAAACGGGACCTTAAAATGGATCTAACGTATTAATGCCAAGAGACTTTCGGTCGAGATGAAAACATCGGACACTTGGATTAGCCAGTAAGCCCTCCCAATCCGCACTGAAGGAGTATAGTGAAGTCTATACCTTATCTGTTATGAGAAAGTCGAGCTCAGTAGTCAGCCATTATTGAGTCGTAGCTAGTCAGTAGTCACAAACGCCTGGATATGGAACCACAGTTCCTAATTCTAGACAGAGGTCCTTCACAACCAAACAATAGGACTGTCAGTACTTCTATCTACATAATATATATCAGCACTTTGAAGTCCATTACTGGCCAAGTACCTAGCTTTCCTATTTAGTGCAAAGTAATGGGCATCAATTACATAGGTAATGGAATTGAAAAGAAAACAACTTCACTTAACAATCTTAGTAACGATACATTTATTAACTTTAATAATATGACTTAGCTCCGTTAACATTCGCTATGGGTTTCTTATTCGTAAAACAATCGCACCGGTGCTGCAGAAACTGCTATTAAACAAGTTAATTGGCTGCCGAGTGGTGAGAGCGTGACAGCAGGCGTTGATGGTAGCCGACCGTCGTGATTCATACCGCTTCGAGTGACTGCTTTGATTACAGACTGTGAGACTGGTCTATATTTCATATCGGATGATAATCATTTTACAACCCAATGGGTTCAGTAGGCTGAAAAATTTATCGAATTTATTCGTCGATTGATAAAATACGAATGATAAGGGTGAATTCGATTAAAAAAGCTAATCGATATCTTTATATTTAAATAATACTCGAAACATAATTTAATTTAAGGAGATCTAAGAATATTTTTACAGTTATAGGACTAATTAACCATTTGTAGAAGCGATCAATAATATTAATTTAATTATCACATCCGAGCGTAGCGATTTCGAATCGATTCGATCGTTATTCGTTACGAGCACGTGTCGCCTCCTAGCGGCGATTTGCCGAACCGAACCTAAGCTTCACGCGTCACCAACCGTCTTTGAACGCAGATGGGTGCACGGTGACGTATGGACTATAAATAATGTATTGACCCACTTACTCGCCACCGCGACGGCTGCCGCCGGACACCGCTCGCGATGCGGACCCGCCCCATCCTATTGTAATTGGCGTTTGTCAAAATATTTATTCGCGCACTGTCAAATGAGCTGAGTATTACGCAAGCGCGAAAAGTTTATTCTGGGAGCGTTCTACACGTATCGTAATTTTAGCTTGATTGTTTCGTATCTATTCGCTCCTGCGGGCTTGGTATCCTTTGAAATGAAAGGATAATGATGAATAGGACATAAAGAAATCGCAAGCTTCCTCTTCCTCTCAAGGTGAAGGATATAATAGCCTATCACGCAGGGCCAAGAGCGAATTGGTCAATTTCACACACCTTTGAATGTATTATTGAGAACTTTTACTTGTGAAAATCTCGCGATGTTTTCCATCACCTGAGAAAGCAATAACTAAACTGTAATACGTACACATTTTTTATATTTAGAGTTGCATGCAGGATTCTTACCTGGACCATTCTGTTCAGGCCGCCAATCTAGCAATCCAATGTTCAAACCAGTAATTCCAGCTAAAAATGCATATAACATGAATTACAACTACCCGAAGCCCCATTATTTTATACTAAAAATTATTCTTCCATAAGTCTTTTAAACAGCTGCCCTAAAACGACACCATTTACACCCGCATAAAAATGCGATAACCAACACTTAGTGTCCCATTCGGGGGGATGCTATCAAGATGTCACAACGTCCCAACCTGAGCCTTCATTATGCGATAGCTTCATAATATTCTTTAATGGATCATTTCTCTGAAAGTCAACGCGTGGAGGCAGGTCGAGCGAGCGACCTACATCGGCTCACGTAATTCGCTTTACTCGACTCAATTTTTCCGTTTTGCGGACATTCTGAGAATGTGTTCTTCCGCGTCGAATTGTAATTCGTCGAATTCGAATGTTAAACGATTTTTGGCTACAAATCAATAACGGGTCGTTGTAGACGCGTTCTTTATCATAATTGAAGGGGCTCGGCTCATACTCCATCAAACATTAAATAAATCTATTGAATGACCTAATGAATTTAATTTGTTGCAACTTGGCATATATGTAATATTCGTAATTTAGACTTACTCATTCTTACATTGTTCTAGGGATACTAAGACCGGATGCCTATTTAGTACTCACCAGCTCACCACAGAGCTAACATTGCAACAGATATAAACAAGACTAGTCCGTCATCTTGGGTGTTCCCCATGATGGATTCAGAATGACGTCACACAACTTACGAGGCATTGTCATCCAAACTAAACGTGTATACAAATCAGTTCAATCAGTTGAAGACATATGCTCCAAAAATTAGTTGCCGTTGACAAACAAGTGAAGCTTTAAAAACAAAGATGACGTAAACAACTAAAATATAAAGTACGAACCGTACAAAGCCCAGTTACGAAGACGCAAAACCATTTGCACTGAAACCCCGGCCAACAATTACGTACAAACCGACACTTGAACTTACGACGCAAGTTAATTATCTCGCTATTAAATCTTTACACTGAACATCCATCCACGTCGGTAATCCAGCGATATTGAACGCAGCCGAGCCCTTTTATCAGAGATGCGCATTCAGAGACCGTACAGTGAAGTGGCATCAATCAAATCCAAATCGGATTTCTCAACGGGATAATAGGAAGCGTAGTTATTTTTTTTATCTTAAATCCGATTGATTATGTTTCCCGTTTTGTATAGAAACTACGTGCATAGCGATCGTTTGTAAAATTAAAACATTTTAGAATTAGTCACTACGCTAACCAATAAAAAAAAATACTGCTTCAAAATTATGCTTGACTTACATAACTTCTAAAATTTTATTCTTAATATCGAAAATCCTTTATTAAAAGTTTAATCCACATACTGCCTACCTATGTAGTTTCAAAGAAATAAGAAATTAAAAAAAAGTAGTGTCATGCAAAAATCTATTTTTTATACTTATTTCCGCATCCGATGTCATTGTTCAGAAGTATTCGAATAGAACTAGCTGTCGTATAACACAATTACTATAACACAGTCGGTTAGTGTATCAATACAATACGTATGTTGGGAACGCGTTAAATATTCATGATACGCTGAGAGCTCATGTTATGCACGGTGGGAAGTATGCTACCGTTTGATGCGCCTGAATGAATATATGCGCGGATTATGTATAAAATTCATTCAAGATTATTAACGTTTAAAAACCTTAATAATAAGTACATTATTTACACTCAAGATGGTTTGAAAATAATGGACATTGATTACTCAAGATTTAATCAAGAACAATAAATTGATCAGATTCGATAGTCGATAGATATTTCAATTCTGGATGAGTTAGGAAGATTACATGACTACGTACAATTTTTTTCCAAGTTTCTTTCAAACAAATCAAAATCGCTTTCAATCTCATTCCTGTGGATAGATGGGCAAATGAGCCACCTGTGGTCACTGTCACCTGTGGACATGCGTAACACTTAAGGCATCACCAAGCAGGGACTGGCATCTGTTGTCTCTTACGGCACCCCCCTCAGTCAGCAGTATTCTAGGCCGCCCAATACAGATGTAATTGTCTACCATCTGCCATAAGGTAACAGGATCAGGTTTGGTCAGGTTATCTGTAAGCTTTATTTTGTTAAATAAAATCTAAAAATAACAATAATTCTCCCATAGCCCTGACAAAACAAAATTCAGGAGACTGACGTATGGTTTATACAAGGGACCTTATCTACACAGCTACACAGTCACTGGTAATATAAAATTCCTCTTCGTTTTATAATAAACGAGCACTGTAACCGTGCCGCTTTAAAATATGCACATACACAGCTCCACCAGTTAAAACGGTGTTATTAATATACAGCACTTGATTTCAGTAAGTGTCAGCATATACTCGTACAATTTTATTCTCGAAGTAAAATTTAAGTGGTCTGCAACAGTCATTAATTTGCTTTCTTCAACATTTATTGCTTTATAATTAAAATTAAAATATGAATAATTTCTACGCTATATTTTTAATTGACTGACAAGTCATTTCGTATTTGAATTAAACCTAATGATCGATCGTGAGATCAGTTCAATTTAAATTTAAATTGAATATTAATTTTTTTATACTAAATGCTGAATTCTTACCTCGGAACTTAAGATTTAACCACTTTTCCATGATAAGAGGAGATGAATCAGAGATCAGCACAATCAGTAAAAGCCGATTAATTGATTAAGCTCTATTAAGTTATTTTTAATTCGTTGAAATATCATTAAAAATCTGGAAACTAACTTTGTTTTCTTTAATACTTATTAGTTTGTGACAAAGGGAACGAAGAAACAACGAAAAATAGCATAAAGGCTACTTCACCAATTTTTTTTCTCTGGTTGTCTAGTTAAAATGACAGTATAACAGATGGATAAAGGTCTCTGCGTTGTCAGATAAATCCCGACACGTGAAACAAAATATATTGTGTGACGTCATTTAGATACATTTATCAAATTTAACCAAAATAAACAACCTCCAAAATTCAAAAACAATGCCAGGAAAACAACATCATAGGATTACAATTAAAATTAAAACACGGAAAACTAATAACACCATATACCTTGAATTTGTGCCCACAGTGCACCGGCCAAGTGGTGTAGGGTTCGTGATATCGAAGGGCGCTGAATGGCAATCACGGTGACTTCGAATGAAACTCGGACAAGTCCGAGTCGGATTGTTATGGAGAGGTTTCCATACGATGAAGTTGATTTTAAAATTATTGTTCATCTAATACTACCATTATTGTTGGCCACAAACCCCTGGGTTGGCCACTAACCCCGCCATCAATCCGCATTAGAGCAGCGTGGTGAATTGTGCTTTAGGCCTCCTTAGTAATGAGGAGAGACCCGTTCTTGGTAGTGGGCCATTAATGGGTTGTAGCTTGTAGTCAATACCTTTATGTTACTCTAGTAAATCCACCCTCATTTTACTTATTTTTTATTTCATTATGATGCTCTTGAAATAAAACAAACGCTAAGCAAAGCTTAGCACGATATATTAGTGAAACCGCAACCAAATCGCTTAAAACGTTTCTGAAATTAGAACCAAAAACATCACAGACTACTAACAATCTATAGCTTTTGTATTGATATCTGGGTATATTTTTCATTTCCCTTAAAGGTTTTCGAAAGATTCTCACATAAACTGCTTACGAAGTACGTAAGCTCTTTCGGTCTTACGTTTCATAGCCTAACGTTTGTAAAATAAGTTGTTGGAAGTCAATACTTCAATACACGCAAATATAAATCTTTAGGGCACATTTTTTTGTGAAATATATGGAACCCTATTAACCTAAAAAAGCCCTGTAAATCATGCAATTCTAATCCCTATTGGATCCGACCCAACTATCCCTTGAGACAAAGAGGAAAAATTAATTTATGGCCCATTAAAAACAATCATTGCGTGATTTTATTTGTGAACACGCAGTTCAACCATTACGTAAACACTTTTATCAGATTCCTTTAAGAATTAAATCATGAAAAAACATTACAAGTGTTAGATTATTTCTTTTGGTGTAATAACAGTAAAAACATAATCTATAAAAACGGTTGTGATTTATGAAAGTACAGCAATTTTCATATAACTTGGGACTGCTTAATACCTGAAAGGAGCTTCTAAATTGGTTCTATTATCAGCAATAATTCTTTTTTTTCATTCCCTTCCTGCAAACAATGAGGTTGGATGTGAACTTGTTCTGTTTTGTTCAACGCACCCTGTTCTAAAAGACGTTATTGTTATGGTTATATTGCGACTAATTCTATTGTGGGCATTTGTAACGTTCTTATATAAAGTGATAGAATATAGATTCGAATAATCCCTGTATAGAACTCGTAACGCTATACCATAATTTTGATCAATGCTACTCGTATCATCCGTTCCATTCGACTCATCGAATCGTTTCGATTCCTTACTTTTCCTGATGTTACGCAAGGTAACCATTCCTGAGCTTTCCCGACGTTACATTTGTTATTTTCTATATTTATTTTACGTCGTCTACTATCTTTACGTTCTCGGATTTTGTACTTCAGGAAGATTGGAGTTTCTGAATGATTCGATTGTTTCAAATAAACCCCACAAGTCTCAACCATCTTTAAATAAGCCGATATTACTTCATCTCAACTCAACATGTTTAGTATCATCGTGTAATCAGACTGTTCTGTTACATCATTAATATTTTCAATTGCTTTGATTGATACCAGATTTTCTATCGTGGGTTAGTCACGTGCCATTTTTAAATAGTTAGGTACTTATTGTTTCTTATCTGCTATTACATATATCATGTATTTCTTGTTCGGCGTTTATTTTGCCTCATTTCTTTCTTATCTAACCTTCTCTCTTAGGTACCTTCTTTCTTGACTGACAACGCATCAATGATACCTTTGAAATTATTCAAGCTCATAAGCGAAAATGGCCTCTTGTCTTTCAATGGCTCGCATTCCGTTGCCAGTGCGGAAATCATGTTTAACCAAATAACTACCAAGGTAGGCTACCTACTGTAATTTTACGATTTTAGTACCTACCTGTTTATTTAAGTGTTTGTCCTCATAATGTTAAAAGCATTTGTAACGCTAGCAGATACAGAAAGTATGATTCCGATAAAACTTTAATGACAACTATTTGTGATAAAATGAATATTGTTACTCCAACTGTGTTCAATTACTAAGACGGTTTCCAGTTTTTACATCCTTTGTGGAGCACAAACTTGCCGCGGTCTAGATTACGGGGGCGAAAGTGATTCAATTTTAGCTTATTAGGCTTCGCGTCGAGCCCAGCCAGTGAGATTTCAGTTTCTGAAGTCTCCGTCGGCATTGTAATGAGTGACTATTACATTTTAAAAAATCTATGTACACAAAGCTTTACTTCTTTCACTCACTTTTTTAAATATTTAAACTTACGCATTGGTTGTTAAACATTTCATGCTATTTAAATTTTCAACGAGTCATTTCAACAGCACGCACAAAGTAACGTACTAACTGAACTTTTAAAATATACATTACATTAACGTTTTCCATATTTTAATAAAACATCAAAAACTACACTAACAACAGTTGTTTGACAGTTTTATTTCAAAGTTGAGGCAATAATTTATCATTTAAAACGTCCACTGCAAAAATTATTGATAGCTATGATTGAATAATGGCGTTGACGAGAACAACTAACAAAATTCAAATATGTACATTTAAGAATATTGATTGATTCGAAATAACACCAAACCAAAATCGCGTTATATAGTTTTGCCGTGGTCCATTGTATTCTTGAATGTCTTCAACAATGGCTTAGCTTACAACGACTTAACTTACACGACTGACAAATTATTATCCAACATTATTTCTTCTTCGATCGACTTCGGTTACTTATTTTAATCGTAGAAGGTGAGACATTTAATAGGGCAGAACTGGACATGTTTTAACAATCGATGAGATATTTTATACTTTTATATTGTAACTGTTCTATTTAAAAAACGTTGCATAAACCAAAAACTCGTTAAAAACATTGTAAGAAAATTTATAATCGTAACACAACTTGTCTATATCGTTGCGCGCTGTTCTAGTTAGCAATCCTCTCCACAGTTGTAAGTATCACTGAGGTTAAACATATCAAAACGCGGAACTGTAGATGGATTTAAATAAAATAAGCTTGCTACTGTATAACGTAAACATTAATATAATCAAAATAAATATTCGAGTATGAGTTATGGAGGATCGGTGATAAATTTAGTGCTTCGGCGTGGCTCATAGCGTTGGTATAATTAATGAGGTATACAAGGTAAGGTCCGATCGTGTAAATATTTTACCAACATTTCGCCTATACGCATGGAGATGGAGACTTACAAATTTTATTTCTGATTAAGTAAATAACAAAAACTTTATATTTTAGTTTTCAGCGCACATTACGTATGAGTAAGGTCATTCTTGCATTCCAATGTAATCTCCACTTGCAAAAGTGTACTACAGAAAAGTGTCATTAGCTGCAGTCTAGTTACAGATTCTCAAAGCTTTGGCTATCGATTGATCTAAGTCCAATTTAGACTAACCTGAAAGTCCTTATGCTAACAGCCGTAAGATACTTTCCTAATTAGGTTCTATTATAATGCTAAATCCAATTAAAAGTGAAGCAGCCTCATTTCAAAAGGAGACGATAATTATTACGAGCGTCCTAATGCTGGCAGTGGCAAGATACCTTACTTCCTAACTAGCTCTTATTATTTCCCTAAAATCAACCGAAAGTAATAGAGAGTAAGTTAATAAGAGTTACAAGAGAAGTGGCGATATTACGGATTCCAATTTTCAGAATTAATCACAAAAGAGAGTTTCGGAAGCAATTCTAAACTTACAGGAATTTGAGGAAATACTCAATTCTAAAATTTACAGGAATTTGAGGAAATACTGTCAAGCTTAATAAGACAGTAATAGGTTGACGATGATGTATGCCATGTTCCACGACTCCCAGGTGTAAATCTTTGGCACATTGACAATTTCAACAAATAGTCCAGTGACCTAGTAACTATTAACCTTTGACTACTAGACTACTACCAATAGAGTACCTAGTGCCACCAGTAGTGCACCAGTAGTGTAGTAGTTTTTTTTTATTCAATTTCTATCACGATGATTGATCGATTAATTATAAATTAATTTGTATATGATTCACAAATTTTTCATATGGATTAGACTGTTCTATTGCCAAATTGAATGAAATACTCAATGATACGTATTAATTAAACGAAAACTTACTCATATAATGTAAATAGGGTT
This sequence comes from Hesperia comma, assembly GCA_905404135.1. Lineage (NCBI taxonomy): Eukaryota > Metazoa > Arthropoda > Insecta > Lepidoptera > Hesperiidae > Hesperia > Hesperia comma. The sequence continues at coordinate 6,154,142 of FR990036.1, forward strand.
TACGACATTTATAAATTTTCAAATAAATAAACGCTTTCTTTTGACAAGCAGAGATAGCTCAAAAACTACTCGCTAGATGTCGCACTATCGCATTTTCGAATTAGGATTAGGTATAAAAGAATTATCACAATCGTGTCACTCAGAACCAAGATATGAGGTAACGCACATAACCAACAAAATACAGTCGAATTGAGAAGCTTCTCCTTTTCGTGAAGTCAGTTAAAAATAATTGGTAACATTTATATAATTAGATAAATTACATTTAACTAAGTAAAAGTACCGTTCAAAAGAGTACAGACAGAGTGCAGCTGCATATCGTAACATTTATGCACTAATAAAACCTAATTGCGCTATACTATCGCTAATTAGTACTAAGTTTAAATGGGTACCATATAATTGTTACAGATTAACTACGTATTGTTTCTTTCCTTCCTACTAAAATTTCGGAAAATAAGGTATACCTATAGATATATTGAAGGACATGAAAGCCAATGATCAACACAAAGGCAAGACACCTAGACCAATTATAGAAAAAACCCAACTTTCAAATATCCGCTAAAAATCAAACCCAGGAACTTCGGAGTCATATGTATGTAGTGGTATGTACGTCACGGCAACCGTGACGTACATACCACCATACGGGCTATCAAAATATATAAACCTCGTTCGTTATCTCTGACAACTGTAACCGATATAACACGGACACTTTCTCGAAGCGATTGTTTACCGAGCCGACAAAGAACAATTCGCCCGGCACTTGCAAATGAAACCTTTCAACGGATTCATCTTTGTTCCCGGTGACGCAGAGGATCTGCATTGTATCACCTGGAAGAAACGCGTCATCTTCGCGTCATCACTGCGTACGCGTAATTGAGGTAACTGCCTAGAGTTTAGCTTTAAGACCATCAGTAAATTCAGTATAACAGTAAATTCAGTTTAACAAAGAAAAAATGACTTTAACATCGAGAACATCATTAACATACCTACTCGAAGTCAATCAAATACGCATTACTAAGGATAACTCAAAAACTAATCGTCAGATCTCGCTCAACGAAATGTGACCACAGGACAAGCATCAGCTTTCGAATATAAAAAAAATATCAAAATCTGTTCACCCAATAAAAAGTTATAAGGTAACCCACATAAGCCTCTTTCTTTGTTGAAAGCGGTTAACACAATTTACTAGATACGACAGCATGTTATAGACATCAATCAAATCGAAAGGTACTCGGCATGGGCATTACATTTGTACAGCTTAAACGAAAGCAATCGGAATCAATGACGTCAATATGGCCTGAACTCGAGTGCACCCGCCTATAACCGAACTGCATCGGGATGCAGAACCTCAATCTGGTTGTAAAACCGAAATGGCACCGGCAAATATAGACAAGTCAGGAAATCGGTTACTGAATTATGATTTATGCGGCCTATCTAAAATCCAGCTCAATTTCACTTTCTACCGGCGATCGCACGAAAGCTGCTTCTAGTAGCTATTTACCAGCATCTGCGAATCTCTCTTATGTATGGGTACAAATATAAGAGTTGAAGAGTTTTTTGTTTATTTCAACGCACTAATCTCTGGAATTGCATACTTATCGGCTTTGCAAAAAAAAATTAAGGCTACCCAAAACACAGCCTTCCGAAGCTAAAGCGGGAGCATTAACTAGTTTGTAGCATATTAATCATTTAGGTCATTGAATCGAAACTTTATTCGTATTGCACAAGAATTTGAACTAATTTAGAAATCAATATTCAATTACATGTTATTTAGAATCGCAAATGGGTCAAGCCCACACAAAAATGCTTCAAAATTGGAATTGTTAATGACGCTATGTAATTTAGCAGACAGTTAATCCGCGACACATTACGCTGAAACATGTGACTCAACTTGACACCGTTCGCCTGGTCGATACCCCAGATAAGTTTGAAACCGATACGAATCCGAGATGTTCCGAAAACGGGACAAAACGACATTCGTAGCAGGACTGCTTCTCCCCCCATTAGACGCATTTAGACGGGCTTCCCCGAACTATATTACATGTACCTTAAAATACTAAGTCGTGACTACGTGTTAAGTGGAAGACAGTAGCGCTGCGTCTTCCTGAAACCCGCCCTCTCCCGTCCTATAAATATGCTTCGGTTTCAGTGCAAGCTTCAGTCGTTCAGGAAAGCCCGAGCTGTGAACAGCTTGCCAAATCCCGAATACTATCCCGTGACAACGTGATCTAACGCGTGTATACCATAACACATCGTTGTGTTAGCCAACGCGATATCGTAATTGGCGTCATATCAAATCGTGAACTCGCTGTGTTATCTTTTGATTTTAACGTGTGGAACTGTGAATCTGTCAACATGTTGGACAAATCTACTCTGGGTGGGAGCTGGGAAAGCGTTGTAAGTATTTCATGTTAATAATTCCAAGTTCTACTACATCGTTCCTTTTGAGGTCCGAGATTAAACCAATAGTGTAGAAACAGTTCTCTTTCACAATTCAAGTGCTCTTCTGCATTGGTGTGTTCATGCGAAATTCCGGGGTCTCGCCGCTTTTCATCGGACAATCTCTAAGTTACTTCACAGTACATCAAGCTACAAACCATTCCCAAACATCACGGTGCAGTCGATTATATTACGCGAGCTAATAGTAAACATTGATCCCACGTTTGGTTAAAGTACGAGGCGGGTTACGCAAAACATAGCTTAATACGCTTAAAAGGCAACTGACTTCTCCGCTAGCGGTGCCATTGAACCGGGCCATGCGTGCGCGCAGCTTCTATATGGTATTACGTTCTTTTTGTGAAGCTCTTGACATTGCCGCGGCCGGTTTCACGGCTAACTGATCAGAACTATCCGATCCGATCTCTGAATATATTAATCAAAGTCGAAAACTGATTCCTCGTGACTGATTACATCGCCTCATATTTTCGATGCTGATTGAATCTGTGATACTGTATACGGATCGATGGATATTAAATTCGAGTCGTATAACCTTGACAGTTTTACTGTTTTAGTGTTAGTTACCAGATTCACTAGGTAATAGCGATCATCAATTTTAAAAACGGAAAACGTTGTTCTTCGTCCAATCTTAACAACATTACAAAGTAGATAAATACCACAATTGCAGCCGTACAAAGGTTTAGAAGGGTTTAACCCAGTTCATCAGTGGAACAAAATCGTATCTAATTATGAGCTTAAATATATTTTTATCGTTATAACCATGGCTCAATTCAGCTTAATGGCCGCCGCACTGAAACGGAACCGAGACGTTCCGGAAGAAATAATTAAGCCTGTCTTTGTCCGTAGCGCTCTACGAAGACCCCCGACTTTATCATTGGTAACTTTTAAAATTGGAACAATATACAAAAGAAAAATAAACTCAATTCAATGTTATTTAAACATCGAATTATTTATGTTCGAAAAGTAAGTTGTGATGCTTCTTCCATTCATTGGAGATTAGTACCGTGATAAAAAGCTTTAGCTACAATTCTGCCGATATTAGATCCGTTATGGGAAATGCAAGAAAAATAATAGTTGGACATTTATTTAATTATCACATAAGTTTCAAAGTAAATATAATATTAAATTATATAATTATGCACAGTTTTAATGTTTGACGAAAAAATTTTGTTAATTGATCTGTTATTTGCTCAGACTTATCAGACTCGTCAGACACAATATTTGCACTGCTTAAGAACAGAAGAGGACCACTTTGAATATCGACATTCATGTCGGACATCATCGTTAGATGCACTGCATAAAAACTTTAGAAAGTCATATTTGCCATTGTTGATACACAAAATAAATGTTGTACGCTTCAGCTGTCAGATTTGACGTACGATTTCGCAGACCGGTTCGACAGACGGACAGATTTTATAAACTTTCACTAAGTAAACTCGTCGGTACTTGGGTTAAGCGCACATTAGCTTCAATCGGATCGGATGACTTTTAACCGTGTCAAAGAACGTATTATAGTGCATAGCGATCCAGTCCAAACATAGGATATCATAGCATTACCATGAAACTTTGTATTAACATTAGCTCTATAATGTTTAAAATGTTATACATACAGCAGTTGTTCATGTGTCAGCAAAACTTAGATGTTAAATTTTGTCTGAACGAGACTACATAAAACTGCGACTGTATCGTCCATCGTAAATAGACCCTTTACTTGGGCACAAAACTTTAACGGGTACTTTAACGCAGGCCACTGACGTAGCTATATAATTGTATAGTTGACTTTTAAACTCGTGTCGTAATCGTAACGCCCTCTAATCGCTGTCACGTCGTGTCATTCCGGTTTAAATTTCGAAAGTCGGTCCCGGAATCTGATAGTGACGAATGACACTGCACGAGTACATATCGATACCGGTCCTAAAGACCGAAATCGTAATGAGTAATGACGCACTATATCATCTCTCGACCGCCTCCATATTGATTTCGGTATCTGGACTCCGGCCGGTTATTTACATGCCGATAAATGAAACTTCACAAAATATTTATTAAAATCTTTCGTATCGGATCGATTCGTAATTAATGTCATTTCTGAATAAATTTTTCAAATTTGTTACCTACCACGGAATTTTATCTGTACAAAACTATTCATAATTCATGATTTGTGGGCGTTTTGTGCAACGTTAAAAGGATTTATGAATTCGTATCTAACGGTATGTTATTAACATGAATCGAATCCGATTCAACTAATTAAAAAACAATGATCGGATAGAGTCCATCGACCCTAGTTGTAGCCTTTGGATCACTTCGTCACACAATAGAAATTACAATGTCGCAATCCTATCTTATAAAAAAAGAATTAGTCATCAAACAAACTAATGGGTAAGAAAAATGCGCGTGGGCACCCAAAACTTAGTCAGTACGGTAAAGCTGTATAGGTACTCACCAATCGTCATTTCTATTTTAATTTGTCACACTAACTACGTATCGGTTATTAACCTTCACAGTGCGGTAACAACATTCTAATAATAACTACCATATGTACTTGAACCGACGAATGTAGTCGTAAGTGTTATATCGATTGAATATTGGTAATGAAATCCAATAGGATCGTCTAAAACGTTTTAAAAAGATCAAACATTCTTGAGTCGATAGTCGATACATACAAATCATAAGATGTTTTGACCATTTTACGAGGTAATAACCTCTACTTTTCACTTACGAAGCGCTTATAGTCCGGTTGCTTATGTTTTTAAAGATTTCAAAGATTTACTGAATTAAGCAATTTCAGGGGTGGTCATTTCGTCGGCCAGTGAAAAAGACTTCGCAGCAACGCTTATTTCATGATGCAAAATTGAAACCAATATTTACACTCACCATATTTATTTTTACAAGCATTACGTTAATATGATTTTTTTAGGTAAAGATCGTTCAGGTTCTATCGCCAATATTGAGCGCCAATCGAATGGCAGGTAAAGTTAATTCCGCTAGTTGGTATCACTATTGTAGTTGGTATCAAGATTTTCGAATATTTCGTGATTTGAGTTAACCCTTGCACCAATCCCTATTGAAACAGATTATTATATCCAAAATCATAGAATCCCATGACCTGTCGTCAGTTTTAGATGCTATGTAATGGGTGTTAATAGGTAAATGTAACATTTTTGTTCATTTCGCATCCCCAGACGAGTAACAAACATAATATATCACGTTACGCTCGTTTACTGCGCGCAATAAACCCCAATACTTTTATCGCGTATTTTCAACCAACATCTAAAGCTAATCGTAACTTATAATTAAAACTCCATAAACATACATTCTATCCGCGAACCGTTAATGAGAACAAAAAAACCGACGAAAACGACAATCAGAGTTTGGAAGTCCAGCTCAGATTCAGCGGAAAGCAACTAAATTACATGACCCGCAAATGTAGCTGTATATTGACAAAAAACGAGCGGGCAATGTTACTTCTTCGCTCGGGTACTCACGTATGAACTAACGGTATCCGAAAGTAGGTTTTCGCACCCAACCACCGAAAACAACTTCAGTATGTAAACGGAGAAGGACTTTTTTGCGACGCTCGCCGACCTTCGGATTCCGTATTGAATATCAATTTTATAAGTGCTCTCTATCATGAATCATGTATCAAGTAAGCGTAAACATTTATTTTATCTGTTATCGCTCTACACTGTGAATATTTGCGTAAATAAAAATAACGCAATATTTTTACACAACGACTTATTTAATAACTTACATTCCTATGAGGGGGGTTAGCCGAGTGTTTTCTAATTGCGAAAGATTTAAGAAACTGTGCTAGATGCAAAATATTTAACATTAATTAGTATCTCGAAGTAATTGTTTGACTTTTCTACTATTTTAGAAACGTATTGAAAATGTCTAATTTTAATTTGCCCTTACAGTAACGCCCACGTATAATAATATCAAGAATTATTATTATGCACTCACAAATAGCGACGTGCATAATGACGCGGCTGCATATCCCGCAATAGACCGTTTTTTTTTTTTTTTTTTTTTTTTTTTATGGAATTAAGATAGCAAACGAGCATGCAGTACCACCCTTCCCCTGCCGCCCATAACAACTGTGACCGACCTAGAACTAGACTCAAAGGGACTAGGATGGTTAGTCCAGTTAGTAGATGGTGTTAGAATATTAGTTGGTTAGTTTGTTAATAAGTGCGAGGACAGGGTATGTTAGTGATAATTAGTCCTGTTAGTTAATGTTAGTAATAGTCCAATTAGTTATTGTTAGTATGAGTCTTGTTCCAATTCGGTCACAGATGCGTTGCTACCCCTGAGGTCTGAGATGGTCGCCTCTAAAAAAGTATTAGATATTGCATTGAACGTTCTCAAGTATTGTCCAAAATAACCTGCGACAGATTTAACTGCACTGTTTAGCGTTATCACCTTCAACTGTTACGTTACATGCAAATAGAACGACAGACAGAAATATAACATAATGTGTTTTCACGCAACGTTACAACATTTGAAGTATTCGGGATTACAGTCTTTGAAATAGGGCGCGACGTTACTGCGTAGAGCGTAGCGTAGCGTAAATAGTAGTTAGTAGTTACTACTTACATACGAGTTAAACCTGGTTCACCAAATTACCTGAAAGCAAAAAGATTCATTAAAAAAAATATATTCAGTTTCATTGCGCAATGCGAAACACATTTCGGACTTTTAATTAGACCGTGTTAAATAACTAACACCTTTCATTAGAAAGACTATTTCGATGTGACCCATTTTCTGTGGCGACCTGGTTTCGCGACAGTACACAGTTCTTTTGCGCGAAACCATTAAATAAAATGTTACAAAACGCAACCTGTCAAAACATAGTATCAGATATAATGTGGCGACGAGCCTTGACGACGTTGAAATATTCTGTATCTACAAAGCGTATCAATTTCCGAAATCAGGTTGAAGGTTGAACGCGTTTACTTACTCCTACACAGTAAAAGTACACATTTTATTTATTTATACCAATTTTTCTGTAAAATGAAAACAACATATTGTAATGCCAATTTGTATTTATGCACTTCCTTTTAATCCAAAACATTCTCGCGTTTCAAACAACACAATTTTCAAACGAATTTCCAATAATACACCTTCTATTTTTACATGACCCATTCTTAACTTCCACTGGCTGGCCGTAAACAATCGCAGAAAAAATAACGATTAAGACAGCACAATCGCAGATATAAACGAAGTAATTCAAGATGAGACAATTACATTAACCATTCAACTTACGAAATAGTCCAACCGAGACGGGCGGTAAACGCGAAAGCTTTTAGTGCGTCGAAAGCTCAGTAAACCAGTGTTTTTCAAACTTTTTCATGATGCGACCCCCCTGGCATAAGAAAATATTTCGCGACCCCCGGCTCCTGATGCTTCACTTTTTTATCACACATACTAGCTTCTGCCAGCAGTTTCACCTGCGTCCCGGGGGAACTACTTCGCGTACTGCAGATAAAAAACAGCCTATAGTCTTTCTCGATAAATGAGCTATCTAACCCTGAAAGAATTTGAAAAAATTTTGAAAAGAAATTGGACGAGTAGTTCCTGAGATTAGCGCGTTCAAACAAACAAACTCTTCAGTTTTTTTACACTTTAATGTAGCCCACATTATCGCAGTTTTATTAAGGATCCCGATTTTTTTTGGAAAATATTATATAGCCTATGTCACCCGGTAATAGTGTAGCTTTCCAAGAGTGAAAGAATTTTTTAAATCGGTTCAGTAATTTCGGAGCCTTTTCAATGCAAACAAACAAACCTTTCCTCTTTATAATATTAGTATCGAAGTATCGATAGTATCGAAGTGTCGATACAATATTTATCTAATATTAGTATTTTAGGAAAACGATTTAATTCCAAGTGTAGCAAATACAGATCCACGATGGATGAAACTGATTATTCAAAAACGAGCACAACATTCGCATTAACTCATGTTAAAATGTTATAATGTCTTAGGATTTTATTTTTTGTTCATTTGTTTGTATTGAAACATAGAATAGAAATGTTTATGAGTATATCCTTTTGTCAAAATTCTCTTTTAATAAATCAATCTTTTCAATCCTTATTGTTTTTTACTCAATTACTCTCGATTTCTGGCGACCCCCCTACGGAAGCTTCGCGACCCCCCAAGGGGTCGCGACCCACAGTTTGAAAAACACTGCAGTAAACAAACGACAGATTTGCCAAGGACGACTTCATAATTTAACTATGCTTTGGCGAACTGTAAAACGATCTAAACGTTATTTTTGATCGCTCGTTCTATTCTGAATAAAACGTATCGTAAGCAATGAAATAATTTGGTTTATAATGTTATTCGACATTACCTTCGACATTTACCGTGATGTCATTAAATATCGACTTAAGAGTACTGGCAAGATTTCCAGCCCGTCGGTCATGCAGCCGACTCGACAGGTGTTATCGCACATGTGGGCATCGCGAAGGGCTCAAATGACGACATAGACAGAGATAGGTTACGTGCACCAAAATAACAGAAAGGGACAGCACACGACCCTGCAACTGCGCAGCTTCGTGTCCTCAACATCACGTCGTAAATTTATGGTATTGGCACTTACACCAATCTTTAGGATCTTATACCTGACGTTGTTTATGAGACGGCTATAACGATTGATAGGGATTAAGACATTTACGTAATTAGATGATTTGTTTTCGCAGTCATTAACGTCTGTCTCTTTTTGTTCCAGATCTCCCGAGATGACTATGAAATAGACTACAGCCCGAGTCCGAGAGGATCTCCTCTGAAAGACACTACCAACATTCAGGAAGACTCGACTTACTGCATTAGCCGGCACAATCCCAACAAGACGTTCCGTCGCGAATCTGTGATAGCTTCCTGGAAGAGCATAAAGAAGGAAAGGGAGCTAGCTTTGGGAAAACGCATCATATACGTCGATGCTGATAACTACGAAGACTATTATGGAAGAAATAAGGTCAAGAGATGCAAGAGCGATAGGACTGCTAACGTCGCAAGGGTACCAAAGAAGGTAAAACGTACGTATTCCGTCCTGTACAGATACGATCCGGCAGAAGAGAAAGTCATCAAGGAATATAAATACCAATTGCCAAAAGAAAGGGACGATACGTGCCAACCTAGTCTCCAGAAGTGGCATTCTGAGCCATTTTTGAGGCCGGAAAGGACACCGAAGAAGAAGGTGAAGAGGTCCTTCACGACATTACTGAATATCAAGTCCAAGTTATTGAACATCTTTACTTCCAAGAGTTAAAGATTCGTTTTGAACACTTAATGGGATTAGTTGCTCAATTCAATGCATTTCTATATGTAAGAAATCATCAGGCCATGGGTGATTTACAGTTTATGTCAAATTCAATTGAAAACAATCTGTAAATCGCTAATAGTCAAATATTGGCAATATTGGGAATGTGTAATATTTAACATTCTAGCAAAAATGTAAATAAGATCATAGTGTTTTAATCAGAACGGTAACTAGGTATATAATCAAGAAGGAATTAATTTCTTGTTCTCGTTTATACAATTTATACGTTAAATAATTAATGTGTTCAATTTCTCCTACAAACTCATATGTTTAGGTTCGAGGCACTATTGAAACAATATTGTGAACACAATGTTAATTATCATTTAATTTGCTTACATAATATAAATTATGATCTTAATCATATTATGTCAATAATTTAATTTAGACGTAACTATATAATGGAATCATGATTAGTTTTATAATCTAGATATAACTATACCATGAAATTAATGCTTAGAATATAATTTGTGATATTACTGTGTGTTGTGATATTTTGTATTTATAATTGCTTCGAAATTGTAAGCAACTTTGCTTATAATTTTTGATAGCAAAATTAGATTAAGTAGATGTATAACGCTATATGTATTTCTTTTATTTGTGTAATTCTTTATGTTTATTCAAATATAAATGTAATTACTAAATATACATGGTAGCAGTTATCAATACTTTCATTCCTATTGCGTAAGACTAGATTAGGTATACTTCAGAATTATATGGTTTTGTAATAAAAAGTATATAAATAATATTATATTTCCTGGCAGAGAGCCAAGGCTAGGTCGGTATAGACACAAATGTTAGATAGTTAAACTGGAAAGTTATTGGACATGTAAACTAATGTAGTAACTTCATAAATTCTGTAACTTATGTAATGCTTAAGAAATTTCAATGTAAGTATTTATTCAGCAAATTAATTCAAAACTACAAATTACTCTGTAATAGATTATAAATCTAAGAAATAAAGAATTATATACTACTTACTTCGCAGTTTTATTATTCACATTTAGGTATTTCCAAGGAAATGTTGTCTTTTAATAAAAAGACAACATTTCGTTCAAAGTAGAGTAAGCAGAAACATTTTTTTCGAATATTTCAGTTTTAAATACAGTTCAATGAAGTCTGCTAAACGAAAAATCTTAATTGTAAATTCCATCCGCGTAACTAACATATTCCGAGCAAAGCGAAATTTCGTCACTGAAAGCTTTCACACCATGTCGCATACAAATAATCGTGAGAACCTTTCGGGGAACTTAGAGCAAGTATCCGCTAGGGGAAAATGTAGTTAACCTCGGGGGAAATCTAACTGTTCGGCCGGAACGAACCATCCACTGGGGAACTGATGGGAAATAGGGAAGTGGGAAAGAGGAACCAGGAAGGGGAAAAGGCCCCGAATCCATTTAGGTGTATTAGAGGAATGACAAGAACGTGACTTAACTACGCAACCCTTTATAATACTACTTTATGAATACAAGAGTCAAGATGTCCCATTGCTCTATACTTAAGCCACGGAGCTTATGGAATTGCCACTCTCCGCCAAATCCAAACTATTAGGGTGCGGTTCCACTGAGGCGGAGCGGAGCTGTGCGCGATTCACCAATCACATGGCTTGAAAACCACGCGAGGCACAATGAGCTGGGATTTCAAGCCATGCGATTGGTGAATCGCGCACAGCTCCGCTCCGCTCCGCCTCAGTGGAACCACACCCTTAGTTTGAAACTACATAATTCCCTGTGGTGACAGTTTAATTTAGCTTGGCAGAAAAAATATTAAGGACATTTTTAGACAACGCCGTCAACCTTAAATGCACCTTAATTGTATGCCTTGCACTTATAACAAATTTCAGATCGAATTCAAACGGAGTACAGCGACTGTGAATATACGAGAGTCAAGATGTCCCAGTGCTCTAGTAATCGTGTCATAATGTCATAAAATATTCCCGCAAACCCTGAACATACGAGTATCTTGGTGACCGCTAAGAAAAAGTCATGACCTTTTCCATTATTAAGTAGATACGAATAAACAGTCCAACTCTTCTTGACTCCCGAGAGAAACGGACAGGTAGTTTCTATCGTATAGGTATTATAGAATACTAGCTTCTCGCGCGATTTCGCCCGCGTGGAATTCGTTTATATCACGAACGGGGGAAGTGGGGGAGGGGGTACGTCATCAACTATCTTGCTGGGAAAATTCATCTAAATCGGTGTAGATTTTTCATACAAACTTTCATCCCCTATTTCAAGCCTTTAGGGGTTGATTTTTGAAAAAAAGTAGCCTATATGTGACTCTGAGTCTTCAACTATTTTCATTCCGAATTTCATCTAAATCGAACCGGTGGTTCAGCCGTGAAAACGTCACAGACAGACAGACAGATAGACTTTCGGATTTATAATATTACTTAGTATGGATTATGGACACTTGGTACGTTTAAGAAGTATCGCAGGTAACGCTGCCTGCAATATTAAATGGATAAGCTAGTAACTCTGGGTTGGGCTGTGTTACGATTAGCCCGTTAAAGGACTATTAACATTCTGTTTCATGTTAATTCTGACAGGAGTATTTCAAGCAACAAGCAAGCAAGAATATTCGGGCTTGTACGCAAACTATATTGTAATAGCGGTGACAGAGTCTCATTTTTAAGAAACGCCGTTAGTTTAGTGAGTTAGTGGCGATTCTACTGCGTACCTAAACTACGCCGGGGATTTATTTATTTCATGTAAATATCCCACGAACAAGTGGACACTGATGGTAAGTGGTCATCGCCACCTTTAGACGTAATTTAACCAAAATGTATGGGTTGGTCTTTATGAATTAGTAATGCGTTGTCGGCCAATACGAAGGCCGAGGATCCATTCAAATTCAGGGGTATTTATATTTAATTGTTCAATAGAACCCAAAACAATTAACTTAGTCTGTAGTTTCGTCCGCGCTAATATTAGAAACGGCTGACTCGATTTGGGTGCAGTTTTCACTACTAAGTATACATAAATATATGCTTCACTTAAAATATACTGTTAGTTTTATTTCAATCGGTCCATAAAAAAGTTGTCAGTTTAAAGATTCACCCCTTACAATTTCCGAATGTGGCTACCAAGTGTCTGTTTTTCCGAAGCGAAGTAAGGGCGGATTACTAGGTAGTTACTAGTTACTAACAAATGGTTACATGACCCGTCAAGGTTAACACAAACGTTACCATGCGGGCTGAAACGTGGTACAAACGTCGCCCTTGGAATTTATCACCCACCAACGAAATGAGAATGTTTTGCTACGAGATCGTGAGCCAGTACAATATTGTACGTCCTTGCTATTTCAGGGATGTAAAATGTACATTGTACACTGTACACTGTACCAGGCTTTCAACATAACTCACATCTTACTTAGGGCAAGAAACTCCTCCGTGTAACGAAAATTGAGCCATTAAGGTTTTACAGCTGATGTAATGAAGCTTCCATAAATTTTAACAAAAACCAACTTTTAACATAAAAATTACCAACTGAAAAATCGTGAAGTAGGGATAACCCAAAAACTACCTGTCAGATGTTGCTCAAATGGGCAGCAGATGACAGCACCAGCTTTCGAATATTAAAGCATTACCAAAATCGTTTCACCGAGTGAAAATGTATAAGGTAACACACATAAAAAATACAGTAATATTGAGAACATCCTCCTTTTCTGAAGTCTTTTAAAAACAACAATAAAACATTGAAAACCCCCAATCAACATTAGTGTCTGGAGATCAGTTCGTAAATCCCTCATCGCGAGCCGCCTGCTCAACTTAAGCGTCTCAATACCCCGGACACAATGAGGTATTTCAACGTGTTTCCCTGGGAATTTAGTGTTCCGCCCCCATTGGGAATCAGGGTAATGAGATGCGGAATTATCCGAAGAGCTCCTGGTGTACGCAAATTGGGCTGGTGAGGTTTGGGACGGCACGCGAGCTTTAATAATAATGATGTTTTTAATAATAACACAGAGAAAACATCTGATGATGACTCATTATAAACGACCTAAAGTTACTCTCATGTTTTGATTTATGGGGCGGTAGATGATCTTAAAACTATGCTGTTCTTACGAGTACTTTGACAACTAAAATAAGCATCGCTTTTTAGTTAAAATAGCAAGTTTATCTACTTGTAAATACGAAAAATCAGTAATTAGTCATTCATCACGAAGTATCAAATACGACTTGACGAATAGATATGAAAGGCAGGGCGGCAGTTTATAGGTAGTAGACGTCCGCCAAGAACGGATTTTGTCATATTCCGCCCCTAAAGTGGTTAAATAGGGGGTGAAAGCATTGATATACTATGTAGTAAAAAGGGTGAAAAATTGTTTGAAAAGTTAGATACTTCTAGGCGGGCCACGGCGCGGCCAACAGCTAGGTCTACATAAATTTTACAACAACAGCAAAGCATAAAACGATGGCTGCCATACTCGTATATTAACGCGATAACTGTAACTAGGTACCTACTGCGTTTGTCCTTAAACTCTGAGAACCCAGAAATAAACAGCCAACACGTCCGAAAGCCGAAACTAAAATACCCATTACGTAGTATTTATGTTACTGGATTGGAAACTACTCGGCAAATGAGTTTACAAACTGTTACATTTGCCACTCCAACGCCGTTTACTGGAACTCGATCTAAACAAGTAACACTATATCACATCAAAACAAAGTAGACTGAGTTAGAGCATTTAAATAAGCTTATAATAATATGATGAACTAACACACAGTATCAAGTGAATGTAATGAAGAAATAAGTTTCAGATTATCCCTTTTTTAACATCTTAGGGGAGGATTTCCAAAAATCCTCTCTCAGTGCACCCCTATACTATCCAAGGAACATACATAATGCCAAAAGGAACATAATTATATGTACTTAAAGCCGGACGACAAAAACTTCCATCATTTGGTTTTGCCACTATTTTCTCCACTTTTCAGTTTTCGTATCTATGTACTTTACAATAAATAAATAAATAAAAACTCCAGAACTTGATGAAGTGGGACCTAATGTTAATACTAGTACTTACAGGATACTTTTTATAATAATTTTGTTAGCAGCCGACAGATAAGTACGTACGGACAAAATGCCGGAAGTTTTTAATAAATTTTCTATGACCAAAACTACATCACAAACTGCGATCGTATATCAACTAGAATATACAATAGCTGTTATACGCTTATTAAAATATTCTTCATTACATCTGATAAAATTTCCATTAGCCCGATCATAATCTTAATTAACTCCGTTTTATTACTCTGCACCATTACCGAGTCAGACTCAGCTGTAAGCTTGAGAGTTGTCTTAATAAAGCTCATTTTAGAAATGTTAACTACATAGTCCGACCGCGATCTCGTTTTGTTTGTTAGCTACACCTTGAAGGTAATCATAACTCATATAAATTGATTACTAGTTGAATAATTACTTAAAAAAATAACCGACTTCAACATCAACAAGCAGAGATAATTTAAAAACTACTCGCCAGATGGCAATCAATTCAGCCCATCAAGGTGTAAAGTTCTCGTCACTACAAAATAAATCAAGCCCAAACACAGGATAACTGCTGTAAATCGTTGAGGAGTCTCCTCGACTGTCTTTCGGCTTCATGAACTCTCGTGACTCTCTGCAAATCGAAGATTTCCACTCACAGCCAGGGTTCGCGAATGTAGCTAAAGTGTTATCTGTGTTGTGTTGCCAGTTTGCCATCCACCCAGGGAATCCTGGTATTATGGCATGGTCGTGTAATTGTCCATTGATTGGTAGTTAGGATTCAAACTGGTTTGCTCATTACTTCGTTATTGACAATTAGTGTCAACTGCTGACGTCATATCCTCATGACCATCAGTCAATGCAGTTCCTTAGTCTCTTTTAAGAGAGATGTCGTTGTTTCTATCGTATTATGTTATCTTGGTACTTACTGAGCTTATGGTAGAAGATTAAAGATGAATCTTCTATAAAACAGTCTATTAATTTAGTTTTCTACGTGCTCTGTGAAGAAAAAAAAACTCAATAATTAGTCATTTATGGAATAACAATACCTCCTATCACAGTTGAGTCATTAGATATTAGTTCACAATAATACCTACACGTAGGAGTTTATAAATATTTTATACCACAAGTATGTGTAATGTGACAATGGTGGTTCCGGGTTCGATATCAGACTCGACCTCGGTCTGCATGATAACCCTTTGTTGTACGAGTGTGGGTATTGGTTCAAATTGCTAATTTAATCAAGTATAGCATATCATTTGGGCCTTTATCTAATAAATATAGTACCAACTATCTGTTGGCCGCGACTTCGTGCGTGTGATCGGCACTAACGCGTAGGTAGGTAGGTATACTTATTATTTAATCGGCTTTAAAAAATTGGCCAAACATTGGGTCGGACTCGCCCATGAAGGGTTCCGTAGCAGCAATTAACATAATATAAAAAAATATATAATTATATTGGAGTTGATTAAATGACAGGTAAATTGCGGTTTACGCTTATTAAAAAAAACTACTTACTAGGTCTTGTTCAAACCAATTTTCGGTGGAAGTTAATGTACATCATTTATTTATTTTTAGTTTTATAATTCTCTTATTTTTACAAGGGGGGACACATATTTTACAACATTGGAAGTGCCTCTCGCGCAAACCATTCAGTTTAGGAAAAATGATACAGCAATTTTGTGTGTACATCTTAAAGCGGTTCACAGACTACATCTACTTACCAAGTTTCAATAATATAGTTCTTATAGTTTTGGAGAAAAGTGGCTGTGACATACTGGCAGACAGACAGACAGACATGATGACATGACTAATGACATGACGAACAGTTTCTATGGAAGCAGCTCTAACAGCTTATCACGGTTATATTGCATCAGTACTTCGATATGGTTTAGTAATTTGGGGAAATAGAAGGACATTAGATAAAGGGTTAAAATTCCAGAAAAAATGTGTGCGATCTATTTGTGGTTTAGGTCCATTAGAGAGCTGCAAGAAATATTTTAAAGATTTAAAAATAATGACCCTTCCGAGTATGTATATATACGAAATATGTGTTTTGGTAGCACAAAATAGACATCTATTCAAAACATACAATGACATTGGTCTTAATAGATGCAGGCATAAAAACAAGTTATGTTTACCGCAACAAAGATTCACACAGTTCCAGCAAAATGCTTACTGTATGGCTGTTAAAGTTTTTAATCATCTCCCTGAACATATTAGTACTCTTTGTGTTAAAAGATTAAAAATACAACTAAGCAATATATTACTGACTAAACAATATTATGACATACGAGAATATTTTAGCGACAAGTTTTGACGATTGTGATGTATTTAATAATTTAATAATGTAATTTAATTTAATTTAGTATTAATGTGAATAAATAATTAAATAATTTAATTTCATTAATTGTAATACAGAATTATTATTGTTTTTATTTCGACATTATGTGAACAATTGTATTTGAGTTAATTGAGTATACTTAGTTAAGATAGTTTGTAAAAATTTGTACGCTGGTTGTACCGGCAAAGTATGCTGGGATCTTTAAATCTCTTGCCACTAACATAATTGTACCCATACTTGAACAAATAAATTATTCATTCATTCATTCATAATCTATAAGGGTTCCGTTTTTTGTTATTTGGCTACGGAACCCTAAAAAGGAGGTTGTCAATTCTGCTTTATTTTATGTGTGTGTTAACTTTGTACTAGGTGAACCTACTTTGATAATTCTTTTTTTTCGCCAGGTAGTGCTTCACGTCTGGTCCAAAAAAAAGTTTAGCGACATCTGCCTGGTAGTTTTTGAGTATCTCTATCTATCAGTTTGAAGTCAGTTTAGTTTTCAAAAATAATACGGGATCCTGGTATCCGTATCCCTGTGATCGTTTACATTTACATATTTACTGTCTTACTAATAAACGCTGCATAAAGTTATTCAATGTTTAATTTTTTTGTCTTTTTCTTACCTTTGACTTCAGAGAATCATATGACAGGGACAAATAATTTTAAACATGGAATAACTTTATACAGCGTTTATTAGTAAGGCATTTAGTTTATAGACTGACGGAGTGTTACACAAACTTGCTCTCCTCTTTTTAACCTCTTAAAAGGGGCGGCTTTTCAAAATCGTTTCATAGAGTTTACCTATTTAGGTGAGCCCTAATTTTAAGAATAAGAAATAACCCTAAGTGTTTTTAAAGGTAGCATGGTGCAAAATTTCTAATTTCTAATCCTAGTATTTGGGCAGTTGTGCGTTAATATGTTATTCACTAGTCAGTCAATCCTCAAGACCTGTTTTCCTTTTTATACATTTAGATTTTGTTTTTATGCCGCATATTTCCGTCACTTCTTAAACTACCCACCATTAAATTATTTATATAACTTTGCTTACAATAATAAAATAAACAAAAAACTATTTGCTTATCCACTCTTCTGCCAATCATCTAGTCTTACATCAAAGGATACTTTATATTAGACGAAGATTTATATTAAACAAAAATGCCCTAATGTTTTGCTTACATTTACTAGTGGGCGCTCAGCAGTCAAAATTCACCTTGTTAAAAAATTAAAATTACTTCAGATTCATAATGTGAATAAATAGGTGCGGAACGAACTTTAAAATAAAATTTAAATTTAAACAAGATATGAAGAGCAGTTTTTTAGTTATCCCTTTGTTTGTCTTGTTTTTGAACTCAAATACTCCATAGGCTTTGAATAAAAGAAAACTCAAATTGTATTTTGTACGCACTGCACGTTTTTATTCTCGCTCGACATTTTTCTCAACACAAACAGGAACTGCCAACATTGACATAGCATAGACTATTATAGATTAGCATAGACAATTTTTTTTTTTTTTTGCATAGACATTCCGCCCACCAAAAAACATAGTTTTTTCACACCGTATACATAATTACATAACTGCACATACATTATGAGATAATCTCAGTTGGTAGAAACTTGGACTGTATATGTATAATGACATATAACAACTTATAACAATAGAACTTTAAGACTCTTAATAATGGCAAGGACAATTATAATTAGAAACAAAATTAAAGTTTATTTACCGCCCACCAGAGACGCTTCATGCTTACTTAAGTTACACAAAGTATGAGATATGATAACAAAAATGAGCAACATAACAAACCTTTAGTCTAGATTTGTTGACGTTTCAGTTTTATCAATATTATGACACAATATACAGATCTTGCTGAGTGGGCGTTTATGCACTCCATTTTTGGTCTTAACAGACACAACTCGAGTTAAATTATCAGGACCTGGGAATTTTTTAACAATTGTGCCCAACACCCACTTAGCTGGAGGAATATTTTCCTCTTTTAATAATACAACATCTCCTATCCTAGGTTCTGTTTGTTTCGAATCCCATTTAAATCTTTGATTGAGACCTACAAGGTATTCTTTATACCACCTATTCCAAAAGTCTCTTACAATTTTTTGAGTTAATCTCCATCTAGCTAAACCTGTAATATTACATTTAGAATAATCATCATCAGCTAAATTAATGATAGGTTCCCCAACCAGAAAGTGACCTGGTGTCAGTGGCAGAGGATCGTTTGGATTATCACTAAGTACACTTATAGGTCGCGAATTCAAACAGGCTTCTACTTGAGCAAGTACTGTCGCTAATTCTTCGTATGTAAGTGTATGTGTACCAATAACCTTATATAAATGTGCCTTTGTACTCCGTACACCCGCTTCCCACAATCCTCCATGATTTGGCATATATGGGGGTATAAAGTGCCATGTGGTGCCTTCAAGTGTGAGAGATTCAGATATCTCAGCAGGCAGAGATGATTTACAATGATCAAACATCTCTTTCAGAAGCTTACTAGCACCAACGAAGTTGGTACCATTGTCACTGTACAAGTTTTGACAGTGACCTCGTCTCGATGTAAAACGTCTGAATGCTGCTATAAATCCTTTAGCGCTTAAATCTGTGACAGCCTCTAAATAGATTGCGCGGGTTGCCATACAAATGAATAAGCATATGTATCCCTTGTATGATTTTGCTCCTCTCCCTGGTGAAAATCTTATGTTTATGGGACCTGCATAATCCACTCCAGTATTCTTAAAGGGTTTGCTCGGATTTAACCTCACATTAGGAATCTGACCCATTAACTGAGTGCTGGATTTTGTAGTCTTGTACCTTCTGCAGATCACACAATCTCGAAAGACGGCCTTTACTTGGGGTTTCGCTCTAATAATCCAATATTTAGATCTCAGCAAATTTAACATGATCTGTGGACCTCCGTGTAAGGTTCTATGATGAGCGTCCAAAATTAAAAGCTTGCTAAAGTGATGTTTAGCAGGCATAATTATCGGATGCTTTGTGTCGTAAGTTGCATCCGACTGTGTGATGCGACCACCCACTCTTAGGATCCCCTCATTGTCTATGAAAGGACAAAGAGTGCGGAGGTTGCTCCTTGTGAACACGTGCCCTTGTGTCCTTAACTGTTCCACCTCTTCTGAAAATGTACACTCTTGAACTTGTTTTGTACATAATTTTAGTGTATTTTTTAATTCATTTGTTGTAATGTATGTTGGGAAAGACTGACGTTCACCTTTCGGCACCTTTAAATTTAAAAATCGTCTACAATAACAAAGAACTCTAAGCATTTTAGACAAAGAAGAAAACTTAGACCAGATAAATTCTTCTGCTGCTTTAATGGAAACAGTTAATGACACAACTCTCTCTTCTTCATTAGTGTCTTCAACGACAAACTCAGGCACAACTCCCTCTACTAACCATGATGGACCTGACCACCATAATGAATTATCTATCAACTCTTTTGGAGTAAGTCCTCTAGAGGCACAATCAGCTGGGTTCTGTTCCGATGTCACATGGCCCCATTGTGAGAATTCCAAAATGTTAAGTATAGTCGTAACTCTATTACTCACAAATGTGCACCATCGACTAGGCCCACCCTTAAGCCAAGCCAGAACAATAGTTGAGTCAGTCCATCCAGTTAAGTTTTCCTTTGGTACATTAAGTACTTGAGATACCTCATAAATAAGTTTTGTGGCTAACTCAGCCCCGCAGAGCTCGAGTCTCGGAATAGATATTTCCTTTACTGGAGCAACTTTTGTTTTGGCTGTTACCAAATGCACATAAACACGATTATTTTCATCGGTAACACAAATATAAACTGCTGCTGCATAAGCTGTCTTTGAAGCATCAGAAAAGGTATGTAATTCTATTTTACTAAGTCTTGTATAATTAAACCATCTAGGTACTTTTAAATCTTTCAAATCAGTTAAATTACTCCTATAAATCAACCACTCCCTCAAAAGATTCTCCGATAAAATATCATCCCAATTAATGTTAGCCTTCCACAATTTTTGAATGAAAGCTTTAGCTCTTACGACCACTGGTGCTATCCATCCCAGCGGATCATATAATCTAGCTACCTCTGAAACCACCTGCCTTTTAGTATACTCTTTACATTCCTGTAAGGTTGTCTTATACTCAAAACTATCATCATTTCTGTTCCATCCAACACCTAAAACTTTCATCAAGTTGTTGATTCTTATATTATGCATATCTGTCTCATTTTGTTCTTTGATATTTTCAACTCCTTGTAAAAACTTGTTATTGTTACTATTCCATTTTTGTAGATAAAAGCCTCCGGAATTCATTAATTTATTCATCTGCTGATAAATTACATTTGCTTCATCTATTGTTTCACACCCTGTCATTAAATCATCGATGTAAAAATCTACCTTAGCTATCTTGGCTGCTATTGGATAGTTATTTTCTTCGTCTTGAGCTAATCTCTGTATAGTTTTTACAGCTAAATATGGTGCACACGCTGTGCCAAAGGTAAGTCTCAAGAGCTTATAATGTTGGATAGCATCATCTGGATGAAATCTCCATACAATTCTTTGAAAGTCAGTATCATCATCATGAACTCTAACCATCCTATACATTTTAATAATGTCCGCTAAAATAACTATTTTGTGAAGTCGCCACCTCATCAAAATATGCCTTAAATCCTGCTGTAATTTCGGGCCTATAAGTAGTTCATCATTTAAGGAAATGTTATTATCTCCTTTACTAGACGCATCAAAGACAACGCGAACCTTTGATGTTAGTTTATCTTCTCGTATCACGCAATGGTGAGGAAGATATACAGCCTTGGATTGATCTTCACTGGCAACTGGTACCATGTGATTCATAGTTAAATATTCTTGCATTACTTTATTGTACTCAATTCTTAGTTCAGGATTTTTACAAAGTCGCTTTTCTAATAAATGAAGTCTTTTGATCGCTATTTCCCTGGAATTATTATACCTACACTGAGGATTGTCTGTAGAAAATGGTAATCTAACAATATACCTACCATGCATGTCTCTCTCTGTAGTTCTATCATATAAATCTTCACACCTTTTCTCACACTTTGTAAATTCTCTCTCTAAGGAATTTGGCTCATTTTCCATTTCCCAAAATTGTTTTAGTATCTCATCTTCTCTAGTTATATGTATGTGTGTGCTTATAATGTTTGTATTTAACTCTGGTTTACGTGATACCCTACCTGACAGAATCCATCCAAATAATGTATTTTGTGCAATAATATTTCTGGAAGGATGTTTAATTATTCCATCAAGTAAAATCTCACTATAAACCTCTGCTCCCAATAAAATGTCTATTTTACCTGAGGTGCTGTATGTGTTGTCCGCTAAGGGAAGATTAGAGAGCTGTCGCCACTCAGGAGGATCAAGGTCAGTTGCCGGCAGTATTGTTGTTAAAGAATGTAAAACAAATTAATAGAAATAGTAGGATCATAATATGACTGTATAGGAAATGATACCATATATTTAACTTTAGTTCGACCATCGCCTAGACCTGACACCCAGCCACTTACTGGTTGACGGGCAAGACCTAACAGTTGCACAGTTGCTTCAGTGACAAATGAGGCTTGAGAGCCCTGATCAATTAATGCTCTAATTACATGTTTACAATTATTCCTACCATATGCTTTAACTTTAGCAGTCGCTAACAAAACACTTTCAAAATTTCTCCTTGACAAGTTAACTACTACATGAGATTCCTCAACCTGATTAGGTAGTAATTGTGAATGTGACTTACTTGGCTGGGCAGTCTCCACAGGAGTTACCTTGTCAAAGTGAAGCAAAGTATGGTGCCTCCGGCCACACTTTTTACAACTCACTGGCTGTCGACACTTTATAACCGCATGTGTAGGAGCAAGACAATTAAAGCATAATTTATTATGTTGAACAAACTCTTGCCTTTCTTTAACCGAAAGTAACACAAATTGTTTACACTGATAGATAAAGTGATCACCTTGACACATTGCACATTTAACTTTGAACTCGCTGGAAACATGAAACACTTTAGGTTTTGTTGTAGGTTTCACCTGGGCTAATGACCTCATAGAATTGGAATCTATCATCTCCAAAGATCTGAATCTGGATTCTAAAAAATCCCTCAGCTCTGACCAAGTAGGAAGTTTTTCATTATGGCCACTGATTTTATGTTCCCATTGTTTAATAGATTCATTGTCTAATTTTGATAGCACAATATGAATGATAATAATATCCCAACTGCTAGTATCTATTCCCATGTTTGTTAAAGACATTAAACATGAAGATGTGGTATCCAACAACTGCTTCACTGAACTTGCTGTTTCTGATTGTATTTTCTTTTGGGAAAACAAGTTTTTTAAAATTGCATTACAATTGTATCTCTTGTTGTTATATCTACGAACCAGTTGGTTCCACGCTTCTTCATAGTTGCATTCTGCCGTTGCAAAATTGCGTAACAATTGTTGAGGTTCACCCGAGATATTGCCTTTTAAATATTGCAATTTCTGCACAGAGGATAATAATTTATTGTCATGTATTAACGAAACAAACATATCGTAGAATGTTTGCCATTCTTCATATTTCCCCGTGAATATAGGTAGCTGTACACATGGTAACTTAACCTCACACGCATTTGTTGGTTGTGAAGAAACTTCTCCGGAACATTTTGTAGCCTGTTTTCCCGACGTAAAAACACGTAATGCATCCAGTATTATTGATTTATATTGCACGTAACACTCTTCGAATTCCTGATACATGTCGTTTGTGAAGTAACTATTGGATTCCTTATCTTTTTTTGTTGCCGCCATTATTATTTCCTTATGCCCGGCGCGGAAATCATTCCATAGTTGCTCTGTTATTTGTAAGCGCGTTTCAATATATCCGTGAGTTAGCCGTTCTTTTGGCGTTTTTCGGAAGTTTTTTTCCGCTTTTTTTATGTTGTCAAATAACTCGTGTTGTATTGAAATTACACTTGAAATCTTCTCCATTTTGAATCTCAATGCTTCGTAATAATGGTAGGTTATGTAGGTATTTGTTCTCACAACTCGCAACTCTCACGACTCGAACAAAGTTAATCCATCCGGCTCGAAGGACCAAATGTTTGTCTTGTTTTTGAACTCAAATACTCCATAGGCTTTGAATAAAAGAAAACTCAAATTGTATTTTGTACGCACTGCACGTTTTTATTCTCGCTCGACATTTTTCTCAACACAAACAGGAACTGCCAACATTGACATAGCATAGACTATTATAGATTAGCATAGACAATTTTTTTTTTTTTGCATAGACACCCTTACAATGCGTATTTAATAGACTATTACTAAGTTATTGATATTCTCTAATATTTCATAACTTGTCAATGCGAAATGAACAAGTTTTGAGATCAGTTTCCATTAAAAAATATTTTGTGCAAACATAATGCTTCGTTATTGACTATTTGATTAATTCTAATTAGTAACGGTCGAACACTCCTAAGGGTCATTTGGTACTTGGTACCAGGGTTGCCCAGCTTGGAGGAACTACGCTTGACCGACGAGGGAGTGATATCGAAAACACGATATCCTCATACAGGGTACCCTTATTTCGATAAGCTGCGTTACAGTTGATTACACATGCTTCGGATAGGTCCGGGTGTGTTTTGGGTTTTTGTTGTCCATGACACCCACGCAGCAAGGAATTAATATTACAATCCTGGCTCCACTGTAAGGATTGTACCTACAGGCCCTACATCATTATTTATGGGTGGTTTGAATGTTGAATTGAAATCTCGAACGCACGTCTAATTTACAAGAAATATATGTATGCCCAATTTTAAATCATTATCACTTCTACCCCTTACATCATAGCAGCAGTGAGACAATGGGTAGGTACCTAGTAGCATCTATAGGTAAATGAAATGGTAAAAGCAATAAGGGTGAGTTGCATCATTTAACTTTAACCATAACAAAAGCCTAACCAGCCGTCAAATCAACGGTTTCGACAACAGTCAATTGTATTTCAATGAGAAATCGTATTGATGTTCAGTGACACGACTGAAATTAAAGACATCTGATAATGAAATAACCACAAAGAAAAAAAAATTGAATATTAAACTGGAAACTCTATCAAAAGCATAAACCGAAAGCGACTTGGTGCAAACAAAAATTTAAATTTCATGTTTCTTCGTTATCGTCAAAGTTACTGTCATAGTTATTTTTTACGTTAACTACGAGTACAATAACGGTCTCTACGGTGCAATCCACCCTAAGTGAAATACGATCGGCTATTCTAGAAGATTCGTTATGTTCGCCAATTCCTATGCTGACTTGTTAGGATAGCAATATTTCAAGTTGAATTAGTCACAGTGAAACTGGACACAAATTGTATAAAATCCCTAAGAGAGCTGTTAAAACCGTGTGCTAAAATATGCAGGTTCAGGTTTACTCAAATGAAATACAGTAAAACAAAGACAGGAACACCACGCATTTTCATTGGGGAAATCATCCGACAGGGTTGTTGTTTTAACATCTTCCGTGAATTGATTACCTCCTTCAGGGATTTGATCCCTACAAAATCCCTGTTACCTTCATATTTATTTATTATTTATCAAGCTACATTAAAAAAACAGACGCACTAATTCGTACAGAACAGAGTAACTGGAGCAATCCGCTTGCAACCTTAACATTGTATAAGTTTATGGAAAATTTTAATTTTTCATCACTACCTAAACTACAACGTCCAAAATAAAACAGTGGCTCCATCTATTCGAATCTACACGAACTTGTTGGTTTAAAATCGATGAATTTAGTTCCGACGAACACCGTTTCAGCGCCACTGAAACCTGGCGGCGCGCCAGGACAAGGAACACTGCCCAGCTGCCCACTCCCGGTACCCAGATACACGTTGTTAACACCACGTATACATTGTGTAACATTCACCCGTGACGTACCAACCGACAAATATCATGTCTGCACTGCCAACTGTGTCATGTCCACCATAGTGAAGAAAATCTAGAAACCTGAAGAAACTTAACGATTATACCTGGTCCTTGTCTAATTTAAGACACAGTGCCACCATAATAATATATCATGTGAACCTAATTTCACGCACACATACACACAAATTCTAGTTTCATAATAATCGGTGTAAATAGAAAAAAAGTTTACCGTGTTCGTACATATACCTAATGTATCAAAATATATTGATACAACGAAATTAAACCTTTTATAGATTAGCTCACTTAGGCCCCAGGTAGCAATAAAATTATTTCAGGATAATATCAATATCTAAATGCTCTTTCAAACGTAAACAACTACGCAAACAGGATAAGCTCGAAGCATGATACTAACAAAAATAAATGAAAGTAACTACGTATCTATTTTCTACTATACAGTTTGAAAGCTCTTTAAGGAGAGACGAGTTTCAAAGAAGCATTTTGAGACTTACAATCGTCTAGACCTGAATGGAGTTCAGTCACGAAGCGTCTTCACTGAGTTTCTGTGAAAATAGCGTCTCTCCCTATTATGGTATTATATTATTTGACAAAGAACTGTGCACTGAGAATTGGCATAATTCGCGATGCTATGAATATTTGAAGGCATTTGGTTAAAGATTTAAAATTTGCCAGCTGAAATGCAGTGTCTTTGGCCATCTGAATAACCAATAGGTAACTATTGGCAATATAGTTGGTCCTTCCAATGGCATTATGGCAATATTGTTTTGGCTGGACGGACCAGTGTACACCCTCTAAGTGAACTGACTTGTAAATGTAACTGATGACTCGAAATATCTTGATGATAATCATCGTATCTAAGGAACATCGAATGCATAATCAATTCCTACACAATAAAACATTCATACATACGTTATAAATTCTCTTTAGTACTATAAAAGTAACATCAGAGTCTGCAATAACATTAAAGTCCCACGCTAACTACATCAGCGGCGCAACCCAAGACGTAGCATTGCAAAAATACGTCAAGGATTCATGCATTGCAATGAATAGGGGATTCATAAAGGATACATCGCCATCGGTCAGAGCCATTCGATACATAGAATACAATACAAATACAATAAATAATGCATCGAGAGAGCCGAGCACTTCTATGTATTTATGTTTACTCAGGGTTGCTAACATTACTTCGGCGAAATGTAAGTATTTGTAACTGTCGTATATGTAAGTAAAAAGAATAAATAAATAACTTTTAACAAAATATAACCGACATTAATTCCGAAAAGTAAAAATCGGTTCAGTTAAACGCGGTTAATATTCCTAAATCCTTCTCCTAAGTCTGATAAACACGATGCTGAAAACCGTATCAAAGTCGGTTCAGCCGAACAATATGCCTAAAACCTTTTCTTAAGTCTGACAAATACTATGCTGAAAACCGCATCAAAATCGGTTCAACCGAACGCGAGATTATCGCGCACAAATATACATACATACAAGTCAAAGTGAGAACCTCCTTTTTTGAAGTCGGTTAAAAATATTTTGATTCTTTTTCCCTATTCGACTGTATTGTTTTTGTTTCTCATTATTTTTTTTATTGCGTGCACCGATTTTCCTGATTTCTGTGTGTATAATCCTTAACAACGCTTATTTAATTGACTTCGACTACTTAGATAATGTTCTCTTTTTATTATAAAATTGAATATTCTATTATAAAATACTAGTAAATCCGCCCTCGCTTCGCTTCGGGGAACCAGTCCCTTCAAAAATCTCTATAAATTTTAACAAATTATGTTATTCCAGTGTCTTAACTATATTACTGCAAAGTTTCATGAAAATCCGTTCAGTAGTTTTTGCGTGAAAGAGCAACAAACACACACACACACTCACTCACTCACTCACTCACATACATCCCTACAAACTTTCGCAATTATAATATTAGTAGGATTTTATTATAAATAATAATCCTTACTAATATTATAAATGTGAAAGTGTGTTTGTTTGTTTGTTTGTTTGTTTGTTTGTTTGTTTGTTTGTGACGCTTTCACGTCGCAACAAAGCTATTATATGGTAAGGTTTATGTGTGTGGGGATAGTTAGGGGGGTGGAGAGTGACGTAGGCTACTTTTTACCGCGAAAAAACATCCCATTCCCATGGGAAGATCGATGTTTTGTTAGTTGCTAGATATTTATTTTCGGAGTTGTTAATAGATGGCGTTAATTTGCAAGTTCTGAATTACGCTATGAAATACTACATGTAATTTACTTAAGTCATAGGCAAATGTAATAGGCTACTTTAGCTCTGCCTCGAGAACTCCCCGCTCCGGCTGTATTCAGTGTACCGCCCGCCCGCTGGCACTATCCTGTTGGCTGATGTCCGCAAGTTGCTGGACTCGCCGACACCGGTGGTGGGCGCGGGCGACTGGAACTGCAAGCATCCGGGGTGGAATAGCCTAGCTGCCATCAGAAGTGGAAGGCTACTTTTTGATGCCGCTGAACAGCACGGCTACACTGTCGAGGGTGTTTCACACCGTTACCGCGGCTCTGAATAAGAGAGAACGCGTGTGTGCAGTATTCCTCGACATGGAAAAGGCGTTCGACCGTGTTTGACACGACGGCTTTCTCTACAAGATCTCGCAGTCGTCGGCGCCCCGGAGTGCCGTTAAGGTGATCTCCAGTTTCCTCGAAAATAGAAGCTTCAGAGTAGTGGTTGAAGACGCCGAATCCACCGAGCGTCCGATCGCAGCCAGCGTCCCGCAAGGGAGTTGCCTGTCCCCGGTCTGCTACGCCTGCTACACCGACGACATCCCGGCGGCAGGGGGGCGTCGCTTGCCCTGTATGCCGATGATGTGGCGTACATCACCACGTCGCTGAATAGAACCCACGCCATCGTCAAGATGCAGCATGCGCTTGATGCCCTCCCCGAATGGCTTGCCGCGTGGAGACTATCGGTGAATGTCGGGAAGACGCAGGCCGTGAACATAAGAGGATACCTCAACAGGCGGGACCCTACTCTGGAGCTTAACGGACAAGATATCCAATGGGCCCCACAGGCCAAATACCTGGGGGCAAAATCGACGGAAGACTTTCGATGAAGCCACAGGTTACGAAAGCCGTCGCGACTCCTCGAGCCTCCCTCTCGGACTGAAGCTCGGGGTCTACAAGACCTACATCAGATCCCGCCTCACGTACGCGGCACCGGCGTGGTACGCGCTCGCCAGCGAACCGCAGCGCAAAAGGATGCGCGCGGTTCAGGCGATTGCGCTCCGCCGGCTGACTGGTGCGCCGAGGTACGTCAGTAACGCCGTCATCCAGAGGGACCTTCGAGTCGAGAGCCTGGACGACTTCATCGAGAGATTGGCACGTAACATGTTCGGGCGTGTCGACGCGTCGCGGTTCCCGCATCTGCAGGACCTGGCGCCGCTCCACACCCGTCCACCGGACCGCTTACTGACCGCTTGCCGGTTGCGCGGGACGGGCCTAGCACTGACTGATACTGGGGCTTCGTAAGTCGTCGCCCGGCGCTGATCGGCTCCTGCTGGGCTTCCCACCAGTGAGATTCACCCGGTAGGGCCTCGATCGCCTGGGCGGCGTGGAGATGAACCCCATCCCGTTTAAGACTCTGTGGCCTGTAAAAAGGCCGCCACTCACCGGACTTGACCTATTGGTTAACCACAGATGGACAACCAAGGGCCTTAGAGCCCAACCCAAGGACCGGCCCGTTTTAACGGGCCGCGAGAGACCACCCCAAAGGGGAACTAACTGTCCCGAGGGCTCCACACACCTCAGACAGGGTGGAGTGAAGAGAGCGAGTAGTAGGCTACTTTTTAGCCTAAATTCCTACGGGAGCGAGACCTACGCGGCTGTTACCTACGGGTCCCGAAGCGAAGCGCGGGCGGTTCTCTAGTTCTATTATAAAATTGATTTTTTTATTCGATAGAGTAATTTGGGATTCCGTTATCTGGGAAAAATACACACTCATCGCATCAGTGGAAAGGTTGACGCGCGTTTTTAAAGTAATTGTTCGTTAAACAGTGTTATGAATTACAAACTAACCTAGGGGTAAGGTATAGATAGATAATGTGCTTCCTATAGTTTTTTACTTTACTACATATTTATAATGGTATAGTTCGCAACCCTAAAAGCCCTCCGTGAGAGAGTATTGATGTGGTTTTATAGCACAAGTATGTGGATTATGCGCATACGGTACGTAATAATGATTATAATGAGAAATATCGTAATAAACGGCGCCAGTGGACATAAAAGGACTGTATCTATTAAATTAATTAAGCTATGTCTGTTTGTTCACACCTCTAAGATCCGGGTAATTATTTTTTTATCCAGGTTTTTTCTTTGAAGAATAATTTTAAAAAGCTTCTCATATTGGATTATAATGTTATTTTTACTTATGATAAGTTAATGCTTGAAAATAATCTAACTTGATGGTACGTGGCGATGAAGTCTAAAATGTAGTGCGCATTATTTTAACTAATAATAGACTATTCACTCTTCAATCTTGTGTAATATAATGTGTGATCAACTTATCCTTCTATTGGTAAAACCCACATTAAAATCCGTTCAGTATTTGAGGTAATCGTATTCTGATTCTGATAAAATCATAGAGACTTAGTTTCATGTTATCTCAGGATTACTAGCTTATCAGAAGATTAACATCACGTGACATTATTAAAGACAGCAAAAGTCGTCCTACAAACGTTACACTCTATTTTCAAAGATTATTCCGTAAAGCTACCTGCCTCCTCAATATGGCTCGAGAAGCAAATTCACCATTCAAGGTTACCTATTTCCACTGGTTCGATGATGCGTAAAATTTCTCAAGATCCTTTCGCGCGAACATCGGCTATTTGAAAGCAGTTACTCGCTACTTATTAATTGCGAACTTAAATGAAGCAATCGGAATGCCTCGGTCACACATTGGATGAAACAACTCGATAATTGTAGAGTTAAATGAAGCAACCGTAGTGCCTCGGTCACACATTGGATGAAAAACTCGATAATTGTAGAGTTAAGGTGGCCATTGACAACATAGTGCTTCCAAATGGAAGACGTCCATATTCCATATGGAAGTACCTCCAAAGGAAATCTTTGAAATTTTGGAAGCCGTTGACGATACGTCCATTTGGAATGCTTCTAAATGTATGGAGGCACTTCCAAATGGACGCATCGTCAATGTCCACCTTTAAATGAAGCAACCGTAGTACCTCGGTCACACATTGGATGAAACAACTCGATAATTGTAGAATTTGTAGAGTTAAATGAAGCAACTGTAATACCTCGGTGATACGTCGCGTCGGGTCTGATAGACAGTGGGCTTACTGTCCATCTCGGATGCAATTTGCATTTTACTTTAATTCCGCTGTTCTAAAACGTTTGATTGACAATTTGAAATAACGCGTTATTTAATTGACCGGATTTTCATGCAGTTTGCCCCAATAGACATAGAGATTCACGAGGAAGATTTAGGTACATATACTTATAACTTATTCAAGCTTTGTAATAAGTAAAAAGACTAACTGCTGACAACTTCGGAAAATTTTAAGCCGTCTGATAAATAAATAGTAACCAAAACCAAACACATTAAAAATAACCTACCTAAATAAAACAAAACTGGTCCGTTCTGTTTCCCAACGTTGACACTGGCTATTTATTGGACGTCAATATATCTCTGTAACGGGAAAATTTAATTCCACCGGACTTTTATGTTCGAGGCTACATTTGGATAACATTGGTATAAATGGAAATCGCTTAACTTAATAGGTGTTATAAAACTTATAAACGCCGCTGAATAATATATTACTTAGTTTTGTATTGTTTGGATGCCGGCGCTGCAGTTTACGAGTGGGCAATGTGTGAACTCTCATATTAAGGCCTGATTGTTTTATAATAATTCATACCTACGTATAGTACTGGGTTGCTATAGCTACACTTCCATCGCATCAAAAAATTCTTCGCATCAATTTTAATCAGATAGTAAATATATTCAAGTTTCCACACGTCATTGCTTTTAGGATTCACAGTGATGTAATTAATTCGCCCCGTAACTCACACGTACAAATGTATACACATAAATAAACCTGTAATGTACACCAAAACAAATTGTTTGTCCTTAAGCCTTCTCCGAATAAAACCTCTTACAGTTGAACGCTAAAAATTTAAAAATTATAGCCATCCATACATCATGCAACACATCATCGAATTCCAAAACAGCAGTAGACATCCTCCTCGTAAACGAATATTACAAATCATAAATCAAAAACCACCATTTTTAAGCGGCCATTTCTCGTTGCCAATTGATTCATAGCCCACCATTCTGCACGGCACTGACAGGTGGTCATTAAGGAGCGACGCATCGGGATGAAAAGGCGTCATTACGATTGACTGTTGGCGCCAGTTTCAATTCAAAGTCCTATAGAAAGGATTAAGCCACTAGCTCATTATCGACAGTCTCCTGCTTTTAAGGACTAAGTGTTCATTAGGCTGCACTTTTTTAATGTTCCCTATTCACAACGTGACATTAGGAATACCTATTAGGCTGCGGGCACAGCAGGCACCTGTTTGCCGCCGACTGAGTTTGCTGCGTATCGGTTTAGTACGCACTTCGTATATTTTAAAATGGAGTGTTCAAAGGAGTTGTTTCAAAATGTATGGAGCCTCGGCCACCACTTTGTACACCATACTAAAATATGGAGAATCGCAATTCAAACAGTTTTTAACTATCCAATCACTTCAAATTGGTTTAGTTTTTTGGTACAACACAAAAATATACAATTGAAATTGCAACACAAAAACAAAAATCCGTCATGGCGGTAAGCTGTCATCACATGTCACGTTGGTTGATTTGATTGAAGTTTGACATATGTACGTACATTTCTGTCATATTAAAGTGACAGTAGACAGTTCGTGATCTGTGATCAATGACAAATTGGTAAGACGCCA
Source organism: Hesperia comma (assembly GCA_905404135.1). NCBI lineage: Eukaryota > Metazoa > Arthropoda > Insecta > Lepidoptera > Hesperiidae > Hesperia > Hesperia comma. The sequence continues at coordinate 6,187,129 of FR990036.1, forward strand.
TGTTGAAACTTGATAAAATTAAATGATAGATACAATTTTTGTACCAGAAAAGTATGCATTTAGGTAATTTATCTTTATTTTTCCCGAATTACATGGATTTTTCTCGATTTTTCGAGGTACTGTACATATTGTGGGCCAGATTTGAAACATCTCCTTTGGCTACTTTAGCGCTCACTCTTCGTAGTTTGCAGCGTCACGCGCGCCGACTATCTCAGAGAGCGGCCGACGCGCAAGAAAACGCAGCGACAGTTCAGAACAGTACCTATGCTTGAAATGCCTTCAAATTGATCTGAGTTCGCAGCTGACTTGAATTTCGGTTCACGACAAATTAGCGGTTCAGTTAGTCGGCGGCGTACAGTTTGTCTACTGTGAACGCAGCCTTAGTATGCCTCAACTTCCGCAGTGTGCTTGTCTGTCTGTCACAGGACTCTATCTCGTGAATGAAAATAGGAAGACACTAGATATTTTCACAGAATGCCTAGGACATCATTGTCATAACAATAAAAGGTAAAAAAAGGATGTTGTAACACTGTCTTCTAACCGGACTCTATCCATGGCTGGCAGAGGACGGGTGAAGGGAAATTCCATAAAAACACCTAGCCATTATTGCTTGATATTATAGAATACAGAATATAATCTTACCGAACCAGTTCCATTAAGTTTTCAATATCCAAAGACGCCGATAAAATACTCTGGGATTGCTTACCTGCGAACAAAACAAAGCTTTGTTATTAAAATTGCTCTCAAATAAAATTGTTATTACGACATACTTTCATACTAAAAGTAATATTGATTTGAAACAAGAAAAAGCCCTTTGAAATTAATGAACAATGTAACATTATAAACAAAAAATAACTCCAACTTTGTTTCACCGCTCTATTCATTCAAACATAAATCGTTTGTTTACAAGTCCTTTGAGCTTTTAGAATTAAAAAAATTCTCTCGAGTTGACCACTTTATAGTGTTTACATTAAGACTATTTATAAACAACTGAAATTTAAGTACGTTTATAGATATTCGGACGTTAACATTTGCGCTTATAAAAAAGAAATAATAATGGTACGCCCAACACCAATGATATTTTCAGCGTAGATAATTAGATATGTCACTTGAAAGTGAGGCAGTCAAATTCCTTTAATTAATGTAATTTTCATTTAGGTCTATTTAGCATTTGTTTCTGAAAATACCTACTTTCCGTAATTATCTTTCGCATCCAGTTTCAGTGATGTCATCGGAGCTAATCAGAAAGTGCGAACCGCATTGCGTGAACGAAAGGCATATCTGTATTACGGATTCAACCCATTAATGGCCCACTACTGAGCACGGGTCTCTCCTTATAATTGAGAAGGCCTAGAGCATACTCCACCACGTTGCTGCAATGCGGATTGGCGGACAGGTGAGTGGCCATCCCAGTATCGGAAATTTTCATGCCACTCGCTTCCTCATAGCTTAAAGCTATGCATCGATAACAACCGGGACCGACCGCTTCACGTGCCCTCCGAAGCAAAGAGCGCTTAAGATTTTTTTTTTGCCACTAACGGTCATCCATCCATCTTTGTACCTACCGACCGCGCCCACAGAAGTATACTATAGTATATACTCGTAATATACTATATACCTATTGGTATACTTATGCCAAAAACGCCGTTAGACCGCACACCTTGAGCATTAAATTTTAATCATCTCCATAAAGTCATTCATTAAATTCTTTTCTAATGATAAATGCGAACAAAATTGAACAAAATGGGCTATAAATATTGTTCTATGGACTAAATTCTTTTTCTTAGTCAGTCGATAGATTATTATCGATACGACTTCATTTTATCATGCTTTGCTATAAAAGTAACAGATTACAAGTTATTACTAGCTTAGTTATTCCATATTTGGATAGTTCCCAGTGATTAAGGTTAGGTAAGTCTAAAGGATCATAATAAATAATAATTTACAAATAAATTATATTCTTGGGTTTAATAATATTGTTGAATATCAAAACGTTGTTAATATTTGCATAGCTAAGCGCGTTTGGTCTTAACCTAAAACCTATTACTAATATGTACCTAGTTCCAATCTTCAATTGTTAGGATTTAGGTAACTTTTTTGTAATAAATATTATATTTACAGAACGTTCCATTCATAAAATTACTGAATGTTCAGAATTATCTACAATTATTACGATTATTCGAAGTACACACTTTAGAGTCAAATAAAATTCGGCGTTCGAAACCATAGGGGTGCAATAAGAAGATATGATTAGAAGAAGGCGGTGAACACTCATCATAAAAATCATCATCATAAATCGTGAAGAGCTTTGACGGATTCTATAAAATTCTTCAAATCCATAATCTTCTTTCAACGAATATCTCGGAAGTGAACAACACCAGGTATGTAGTTCAGAAGCAAAAACGGCACCCTAGATACTCGTAAGTTTTTACCACGATAAAATAAGGCATTTTGTAATTTAAAATCGCGTGCCTACTTACTCTGGCAATGTCGTGGCCCTGGCCTTGACTGCCTACCGCAATAGAATAGAAGCAGCAGAATAGAAGAATTGTTTATAGCTGCGATAAAATACATTGCATAATGAAGCCTCGTCTGCCCGCTTCGACGCCGCTCCACGGTACTAGAATACAATGAAAATCTCTATTTTTTACTCATTCCACATCATAGGAATACCTTCTACTGCTTACGCAACAATTTCCTCATTTATTTTGAATTTCTCGCTGTATTATATGCTTATAAGGTCACTAAACAACGCTAAATAATCATAGCCCCAAACTATTATTCCTATAAGTCTAGGCTGTCATTCATATTATAATGAAGACAACACACACCCAGCCCGACAGAAGATTATAAAGTTGCCATTCAAATATCCGTCTCGGTGAAATCGAATTCAAAACCCTTAGGATGAAACACATGATGACCGTTGCGCCATACAGGTCTTCAAGACACGTTTTTAATCTGTTTACATTTTCATAAACTACTCAATAACAATAATATATAATAAGTGTCTAAAACTTCACGTTACCAAGAAACAATGTGAATCATTAGCATGTTAATTTATTTAGAAGGCAAATTTCAATGTAAACTACACTGAACTTCACCTTACCACTTGAGAGAAGGGTTTTGTTCGTTAAATCCCACGATGCATCATAAACATCTCTTTGTGAGGGCTATAAAAAGATATGACCTACCCATAAAATCCGTCGCAGTCTCAACAGACATCGTTGTCGATGCACTTCCGTGCATTGCACCCAACAGAACTCATTGCTGGCTAGATGAGTTATGAAGTGAAAGTTTATCCCTTGAAACTGTCCCGTCTAGTCTAGACCACTAAATATTCCGTCTGGCACTCATTCAGCGCCGGGATTGAACCCGCGTCCCGCCAGTCTGGGGCCCTGTGACTAATGTTCTAAAAACTACTCGTTCCCGGGATAAACTGGTGTGATCGAACTCATAAGTCCTGACTGTCACCAGACTTAGTCTAAAAGTATACGATATTTCACATAGAATTGTAAATAGAGGCAGAAGAAATTCCATTGCTATTTGTAAAATAATAAACTATTTATTAGAATTCTGTCGTTGTTTATTCTATAACAATTCCTCAATCAACAAAGACATTATTTAGTCCACCTTCTGTATCAACCACAGCTACATAGGTTCTCTATCAGTAGATATAAAAAATAAGGAATCAAAGTAAACTGTCAATATCAGGATAAACAGTTGGTTGATTTCGGAACAATCTTTTGAAACTTCATTAACGCTTTCGATGCAACTCATTATGACGAAAGGACTCGAGGAAATGTCACTCAAAACAACGCATTTCAGCTATTTTCACAAGATTGACCACATAAAGCGAGTTACGTGCATCTTGGTCACCACCAGAAATGTGATTACGTCAATACAAAGGTAATACGGCAATACATAGAGATTTAACGTCCTTTTGAGGAAAGCGACAAAGCCATTCGGGTCACACCACGTCCATTCTGCGAGGCAAGTGACAATACAAAGTTTATTTTCTGCCCTTTGCGCAATATCGAGGTCGACGCTTCAAAGCTTTCTGCGGGTCAATAATGTGATGTGTTTTGCTTTATAGAACACTAGCGGACCGCCCGCGGTTTCACCCGCGTGGATCCCGTTCTCGTGGGAATATATGCATGTATTATACATAAAAACCTTCCTCTTGAATCACTCTACCTATTACAAAAAACCGCATCAAAATCCGTTGCGTAATTTTAAAGATTTAAGCATACAGACAAACAGACAAACAAACAAACAGACGGACAAAAATAGCGACTTTGTTTTATACTATGTAGTGATAGTGAATCTTCGTGAAGTTTGTGTTGTGTAACAACACATATTTTTCACTTTTATGATTAAGGTTTGTTCTGAGCTATTGCAGGTGAAGTAATCAAATAAGAGATTAACATTAAAATTGATTGTTTTGTATGGTGATACGAAATAATAAGTGTCATGGAAAGTATTCAAGTGCTTACAACGCCACGTTTAGTTCAAAAAACTTATATACACCCATGCATACTACACACACAGAAACACACGCACGTACCAATTAAAATGTACCTCATTGATTTGGTCGGTTGAGCAATAAACTATAGAGGTGCCAGTAGGTACCAAATGGCAAAAATTATGAGATTTTTATTTTTAATTTTTAATCTTCTCATTCAGTTCACAGTAATGCTAGAATTTTAAAGTGCGAGGCATTATTTCGAAAGTTGTCGAATTTATACCTAACCGTAATGTAGCCGTCCACTCCAATTTAAATTCTTCATTCGACCCAGTTCTAAGTTATTGACACGAATATCAGAGTGCCATTAAGCATGCGTGCGTCATGGTACAAACCATCGAGGATTACAGTGTTTACAGTAAATACCTTTGTTGAACTAAGTTGTATTAATTCTGCTACGTTCTCTATGTTCGAACAGTATCTATTAGCTGAAAATTGTGCAGATAAAACACGAAAACATAAATATCTGATATTGTAGCAAATGACTATCCTGAGTTACCATCCGTTACTTCAAACGAATACTTTGTGAATAAAAGTCATCAAGAATAATTACTATTTAAAAAAAAACATCTAAGAAGTTATAAGCCATCACAATATACCAAGATACTTATTTTATTACCTATAATCATGAACCAAAAAGATACAAGTCAAATTAGTATATATAACAAACCTCATTTATTGTCATCATTCATTTACATAACACAAAAGCCTTACACAATATTTTAACTCTTTTAGCCGGGCTTAGCAACAGGTTCCTGATTAAGTCCTAATAGAATAGCCGGTTTCCACGGGCATTACCATCACAAAGACAGGAGTATATTTTCAGCGCGATCGCCCTTTATTGCACTTTCAGGGGATTTATCGTCCAATAGCCATCCGGTGTTGCTCGCAGCGTTCAGATAGTCCAGGGAGCGATGCGGTTTTTATTGCCGTGAAATTGACGCAGCCGGCATAGAAACAGTGTAGTATATTACTGCGAATGGTGGATACATAAAAGTTAAGTATCGCAGGTATGACTCGCTACAACGTTGCGACTGCAACATTGCAAAGGTTTGAACGATCGTTTTTGTTAGCATAATAGCGGAGTGAATAAATTTTAGACGATAGGGGACATGATAAAATCTTATGAACTTTTAAATGTAAACATTGCTAATACTTTATTATGCTAATATTGGACCTCGACGACCCGTGGTGTAGTTAATTCTCAGGGTTTCTCGACAAGACTACGAATTTTATATAACATACATTATGTTTTTCTCGAATCTTATTGTGTAGGTACGCTCAGGCACACAAGGGTAGTTTAAAGGTAGAGCGCACGGAAGCAAATACATTATAGAATTTTCGGGATTTGACACTATGACAATGCATTAACTATTAACTAAGCCACTATTATAGTTGGTCACATTCTCAGTTCATAACGTATTACGGTTACATACATTGCAAACACATATAATGCGGCCTTATACCTAACGTATAACAGCAGTTACATGTTCACATAAAAAACGTTAAACGCAGTGGGATTTAAAGAGTAACATATAATAACAAACAATTAAAAGATGATATACAATTAAGTGAACAAAAAGCAGTAATGAATAAGCCAGTGCACGCGTCCTTGCGTTAACAAAGCCACACACGGCGTCAGACAGACACACAAAGGCAGCTGGAGGCGTGCCAACCTGCCAACGATACTACGAGTGGTTAACAAACGGTGCGTTACGCCGTGATTGCTCGCAATCTGGGCTTATGAAGCCTCTTCAGCGTTTCGTGCATCTTTTTACTTTACTACGTCTACCCTAGACCAAAATGTAATATTTCAGGTGGGATTGCTTAGAAAATAATATAAGTAAAGTAAGTTTGTAAACATTGAGCTAAACATATACTTAAATATACTAGGCTGTGCCTGATAAGTTTGTACGTACGTTAGGTAAACTTATCAGACAACAACGCATGTATGACCGAATTAGGACGAAACTCATCCATACTATGTAACAATAATTACTTACATACTTCAGCTAATAGGACTAACTATCACTAACAGTCCCTGTCCTCATACTTTTTATAAAAGTACTATCTGGACCCATTAGTGGAACCTAGCAGTGGAACCAACGTGGTCCGAAAGGTCCTAACACTATCTGCTAACTGGAATAATGATCCTAGTTCCTAAATTGAGTCTTGTTTTAGGTCAGTCGTTTTCTTGGGCGGCAGCCGAAGGGTGGTGTTGCATGCTCATTCGTTACCTTAAATCCATAAAAATAGTAATCGCTACGTAGTAGCTACACATGCACAATTGTACAACACACATACAAAGTTTACCCATAGAGTTGAACTGTACGAGCAAACTAGTCTACACATTAGGGATAGGGATATTTATACCCTAATGTCTAGCTTTTTCTAAGGTGTTTTATAAGCGACTTTACATAGTCTAATGCTTCTTCATCTATACGACATACAACGCAATCATTTAAATGTAAAAAAATAAAAAGACGTGTGGCACTCGGAGACTGCCGCGGTAAAGCTATTGCATAGCATTATATATAAATTAACAAAACAAAAAATAATACTGCATTTGTGATAATAATAATAAAATGAATGTATATAGAGTACTAACTCATTTTATTTCACTATTTTTTCGTGACTTTCTTCATTAATAAATGCACTTTGTTTATTCATATTTAAAATACTTTGTAGGTACACAAATTATACGAGTACAGATATTCACTGTTTTGCAGTGTTTCATAGGCAATATCACTGAAAGAGACGCATAATAACGACGTAAGCCTAATTGTTATACCGCCAACAGACTCACGCGAGAAGTCTCGAAGAGAAATCTTGCCGCGAATTTGCGCGAGAACCGAGAAAGCATCTACACTCATGCGACCTTCTCATTCGCATCCTCGATCATCATCCGGAATGGACGTCAGTGCAGCGGCTTTGGTTTTGTGTGCATTAATATACTATAATCTTGTGAATACTAAAATAAGAAATAAATTAATATAAGTACTAAAATAATAATAATAATTGGTAACCACAGACAGTAGATAATTTTAACTAGAAATGTAAATTTTAAATACAAAAACACACAACGGTCCCACTGAGACCGAACGAGAATGTGAATACGGTTCTCTTTTCTCGCCCGAGAAACCCTTTGAAGCGGGCAAAAATACCGACACCGATCCGAGCACAGGCGAGCCCGAGAACGAGACTGCGAGAAACCGATCACATTCACGCTTCTCGGGTGTTCTCAGGGGTTCTCGGCGTGAGTTTGTAGCCGCCATTAAGAATACGTACATCATAACGTCACATTATAGGTGCAAAACATTTTAATCTTTATTAGAAACGGATAATGCATTAATTTGTGCAAAGAAGATTTAAATATTCTGAACAAAAGCATAAGAACTATTTCAGTTGACAAAATAATTCTTTTTAAAAAGAAAATTGACATTTGACATTTAAGTCCTACAACGATCTTTTGGCGCGTGAATGACGTGTGGGTGACAGAGACAGTGCCTTACAGTTTGCCTTGCCTGTATGGCGCTGTCTCTATCACCCTCAAGTCATTAATATAGTGTCATTATTTTATGTCATGTTATTATTTTGTATGTTTTAAATCTAAATACGCGATAATTCGACTATTATGAATACATGTTGTCGATTCCAACGCCTTATTTAATCCAGATCTACATGTAATTATTCTTAAAACACCGAACCGACGGGGCGAAAATCAAACGTTTGACAGGTAAGATTTGTATGGGAAATTAAAATTTTCATTTTTAGTATTTTGCTCGAAATTTTTCATATTTTCTCATCGCTGCAACCTTCCCTGAACTTCCACAAATATTTCAAGACTAAAATTAGCCAAATCGGTTTAGCCCTTATAAAGTAAAAGTTAGTTAACTCAGTTAAAAGTTCTGGTATTTATTGATGTGTGGGTGCATAGACATAGTAACTATGTCTGTGTGTAGGGTGTAATAAATTTTCGTTACGAAATTTTTGCATTCGGTCCCCGCGCCCAAGGCCCGCGATAAAAGCTATACAATAGCTTAATAAAAAAAATTGAACCATAAATCTTGTACGGTAAGATGGCTTCCGACGAGCAGGCGATATTACTATAATGTTTTAAAAGACCATTAGTTTTAATTGTCTTAACTAATAAACCACTATTTAGATAGGTTTATGCAAAACATTAACAAGAAGACATTGTATTATTTATGAGTGTCATTGCAAACGCACGCATCCTTCAGTCCTACAAGGATCTCAGTCATTATGTATGGCTCGCCGTAATTAAGATCGAATAAAGAGATCTGTTCGTATCCCACGGTGGTAGCATGACGTGATGCATCACCATTTTAAATCAGACAAATCTTGGTCGGAAAATTTATAGACATCGATAAATTACACGAACAATGATAAGCGCCGTTTGATCTTTCAACTAATTCGTTGAGGATAGATTTGTTTGGTTTTTTGGTCAATCATAAATTACATAATTTAAATTAATACAAATCGAAAATGAAGCTGTTTCTGAGTGAAGACATCATTTTCATTTATCATTTTTAGTGATCACACGTGTTAAAAAAATGGTCCTTCGAGCCGAATTCGTATAAATTATTAAAACAAATAATTTTCATGATAGAAAGTCATCTCTTTGCAGTTTAAGGCATTGCATATAATTATGTTGCCTAAATAATAGACAAAAAAGTCTATTAACCATGGCTACCATAACACAAAACTGTTCATTAATACATACGACAAACCCAATACCGCTTTGCAGATAAACCCTGTCGGACATTGTTCTATGGACGTTTGTTTCGCCCAGGGTGTTTGAATTGATCATACCTCCACCGCGACAATGGACAATGCGTCACCCTTCATCCCCAGTCTTTAAGTATTATATTTAGCACGCCGCTGCTCTTTGTTCGAAAACGTAATTCGTTTCTACTCGTGAATCCATTTCCTAGTGGACATTTCATTGTTTGACTGGAATATACGCAACGTTTTAATCATATCTCTTCTACCTACATACATACCTAATACTTTAATAAAAATATTTGATAAAAACTATTCTTGTATAAAAAAGAATTTTAGGCTTAACCGTATTGTATGCGGTTTTCATTGATCAAATTTTTTGTTTTATTGTAATTATTTAAAAAAATAATGCGACAATTTAGAGAATCCCGTCCAAAAAAATCTCGACTGTAAATACTTGGCATTAGGCCGAGGCCGCATTACGGCTAAACCGCCGCGGTTTCTAACCGCGTAATTCTGTGATTCAAGGAAAGCCATACAAGCGGCCGCACTTGCGGTGCTCTCCCGCGACTGATAGTGTATGCGGTTCGGGCGGTTTTGCGGTTTGACAGTTAACCGCTAATTTTGTAACTCAAGGGAACATAAGCAAGCGGCCGCATATGCGGTTTCCTCCCGCGACTGATTTTAAAACCGTGATATTTTACAGATTTGTTCGCGGTTTGCCTAGGTACTTGTACCAGTAGTCGGCCTTTTCTGCCTTTTATGTCGAATAATAATGTCATGGACAAAGGACCTACAGTGGTCTCGTAGGAAGGGTATGATGACCTAAAAAACTGTCAGAATGGCGCAACAACCTATGTCCAGCAATAGACGCAGAAAGGCGAATGGATGTTGATGATGATTTTTAATTAATCGTATTATATTGTCTTGGTTGGTTTACACTTTGAGACTGATTGTCGTGTAAGAAGCTGAGCAGTGGGTATAAGGCGGCCGAGTTCTGGATGTTGCAGGTTGATGACTGGAGAAAAATTACTTTTTTTTTGTTTAAATATTTTTCTTATTTTCACTTAAAACGTTGAGAATTATTGATAACTGTTAACTGATTTATTAATACATTGGTTACCAAAATAGTACACGCGATCCAAATTAAGAAATCCTCTAAAGACTGACTACTGGGTCTTCTACCCTATATTGGAGCACACAAATTGACGCGGAAACCGCGAGCGGTTTCTGTCAAGGATTTAAAAATACTAAATAGGCCCTGCACTCCCGAAAAAAATATTTGCGCGTTATTCTTACATATGTGCATGAACTTGGCGCGCAGTTGAATTTGGTTGTTATATTAGAAAACTGTTAAAATATATTATTAATATTAGCTGGTCACATCAAATAAACATACTAATGTTATCTATGAACGTATAACGGAACAAAAAGTAAGAATTTGATTATCTGTCAATTTTTGTATTGTCTGTGCACGCACTTGATTTATAAAAAAATAAATCTTTCTCTTCCTCTTTCGTGATACACCGTGAACCGTGAACGTTGTTTTATTTGAATTACTTACCTATTTTATCAGGTTATGGGCCCAGTTACGCCCTATAGGGATAGAAAAGTTAATATTTAGGTAGGATTAGCCAGTGTAAGTGAAGGTATCGTTTTTTTTTTAAGCCGAACAATTTTTCTTGCAAAATAACGATTGTAACGAAAATGGCTACCAACTCATCATTCTTGGCTAACGTTCCTAAGCTAAAGGGACGTGAGAATTATCACGAGTGGGCATTTGCAGCGGAGAATCTGCTTATCTTAGAAGGTACTGTAAATTATATCAAGCAAGAGAGTACACAAGAAGCAGCCGCAGAAGATGCAAAGGCGAGGGCCAAGTTAATTCTCACAATCGATCCGTCATTGTATGTTCATATCAAAGATTCTACGAGTACGAAGAATTTGTGGAAAAAACTGCAGAGTTTGTTCGACGACTCTGGCTTCACAAGAAGAATAACATTACTGCGAAACCTAATATCAATACGTCTGGATAATTGCGATTCGATGACGACGTATGTGACACAAATTATCGAAACGGCTCAGAAGTTATCTGGAACAGGCTTTGATGTAAATGACGAGTGGATCGGCTGCTTAATGCTGGCAGGTTTACCAGAAAAGTTCTTCCCTATGATTATGGCCATAGAACATTCGGGAATCGCCATTACTGGTGACGTAGTGAAAACGAAGTTGATTGATCTTGCAAGTAATGATGAATCAGAGACAAGAAGTGCTTTCTGGGCTAGAGGGCAGCACAATCGGCAGTATTCTAAAGTTGGCAACCATGTCAAAAATGACAGTCATAAAAATCATGGCGGATTGTCTCGGCCGGAGGCAACAAAGAAAGCAGAAAAATCGAACATCAAATGTTACCGATGTAAACAAATGGGACATTATAAATCACAATGCAAGCAGAATGATCAGCAGCAGATTAAAAAAACAAATGCTTTTTCGGCTGTTTTTTTGAATGGAAATTATAGTAAACAAGACTTTTATCTAGATAGCGGTGCGAGTGCTCATATGACGTCAGATGTAAACATGATGAACAATGCGTGCAAATCAAAGTGCTATGCCAGTTTTATGTTCGGGAGACGTGGACATTATGACAGTTACTCCAAATTGTAAATACGAAGTGTAAGGAACTCCTTTTGGACAATCACTAATTATGTCAACAAGAAGGAGTAACAGGCCGTTTACTTATAAAAGGATATTAAAAATACAACTGTCAGACGAAGACATAAGGAGAACACGAATATTTTACTATGGGAAAAGATGTATGTTTGAATGATTAAATAAACAAGTTAAACAGTAAATAATTGTTTTCTGGGCTCCCTTTTAGAAGTTACCTTGAAGGATGTGTTGTGTGTACCTAACCTTACAACAAACTTGATATCCGTCAGTCAACTCATAAAGAATGGTAACAGTGTATCGTTCAAAGAAAATTGTTGCTATGTTTACAATAGAAAGAAATGTTTAGTGGCTGTGGCAAATGAGAAGGATGGTGTTTACAAGTTGGTCATAGAACGTAAACAATGTCTTTTTACATCTCCTTCAGTGTCAGTTAACAGTGAAGTATGGCATAGAAGGTTGGGCCATTTGAATATGAATGACCAGAACAAGATGAAGAATGGTGCAGTCACAGGAATATCATATACAGATAATACGGTAATCAACAAAAATACATGCACAGTATGTTGTGAAGGAAAACAATCACGCTTGCCATTTAGTAACAAGGGCACAAGAAGTAGTGAGCTTCTGGATACTATCCATGCAGATGTCTGTGGACCAATGGAGTGCAGTTCAATAGGAGGATCAAGGTACTTCCTTATTTTTGTTGACGATTTTACTCGTATGGTGTTTGTTTATTTTCTGAAAGCTAAAAGTGAAACTTTTAAATATTTTAAGGAGTTTAAAAGTATGGTAGAAAATCAGCAAGACAGAAAGATAAAAAATTTTCGGACTGATAATGGCTTAGAGTTTTGTAGTAATGAATTTGAGGAATATTTGAAAGATGCTGGAATAGTTCACCAGAAGACTAATATTTATACGCCAGAACAGAATGGCATGAGTGAACGCATCAATCGAACCATTGTAGAAAGAGCTCGTTGTTTATTATTTGATGCAGGCTTAGATAAGAAGTTTTGGGCAGAGGCTATAAACACTGCTGTCTATCTTAGAAACAGGTCTGTTGCATCAGGGCTAGATAATAAAACTCCGTATGAGCTTTGGACAAACAACAAACCAGATTTAAGTCATGTCCGAATATTTGGCAGTCAAGTTATGGTTCATGTGCCAAAGGAAAAAAGACTTAAGTGGGATACTAAGTCAAAGATGCATATTTTAGTTGGTTTCTCTGAGAATGTCAAAGGCTACAGAGTATATGATCCTCATAAAGGGTGTGTAGTAACGAGTAGAGATGTGATTATCCATGAGAACACAAAATCAAACTGTACAAGTGATGTTGTTGTACCAGTTTCAGTTGGGGATGTATCATTAGAGCATATTGACAGTAATGAGGTGAAAGAGATGAAGAATGAATCCATGTCCAATTCCATGGACATTTCTTCAGAGTCAGACTCAGAATTCCTTAACGCTTTGACTGATTTAGACTCTACGTTACAGCCACCTGAAGAGTTTGAAGAAGAATCTCCAAAACCAGATTCAACTCCAGAAGAACCAAAGCGCATAAGGAAGCCTCCAGAACGCTTCGGTTTTTCAAACTTGTGTACAACATCGAGTCCAGATTATGCCAGTGATCCTGTTAGTGTCCAAGAAGCCCTGAGTAGTCCAGACAGAGACCATTGGATTGAGGCTATGAAAGATGAGCTGCAGGCATTTGAAGAAAATGATGCGTGGGTTGCTGTAAGTACATTGCCTTCTGACAAAACCTTAGTGCAGAATAAGTGGGTTTTTAAAAGGAAAGTGAACAGTGACAATAGTGTGCGATATAGGGCGCGACTAGTGGCAAAAGGTTTCACACAGAGACCTGGTATAGATTATGAAGAGACCTTTTCACCAGTTGTTAGACACTCTACAATTAAATTATTGTTTGCATTATCAGTTCAATTAAATTTAAATATTACGCATTTAGATGTGAAAACAGCTTTTCTAAATGGTCTTCTCAAAGAAGACATTTATATGTATCAACCAGATATTTCTTGTACTCAAAATAAAGAAAAGGTTATTGTAAAATTAAATAAAGCTATCTATGGCTTGAAGCAATCTTCTCGATCATGGTATGAGAGGGTAGAGCATTGTTTATGTGAATTGGGATTCAAAAAGAGTCGTTTAGAGCCATGTGTTTTCACAAAAATAAATAATGATGTAAAAATTGTAATTGCGCTATATGTTGATGACTTCTTTGTGTATTCTAATAATCAACAAGAAACTGATAAATTAATTTCAGTATTAAGTTCTAAGTTTAAGATTAAAAATTTAGGGCAGGTTCAACAATGTTTAGGCATGAGAGTTAAAATTAATAATAAATCCAATGTTATTACTTTAGACCAAGAACAATATGTGAATCAGTTATTGGAGAAATTTAATATGTTAGAATGTAAAGTTGCTAGTACTCCAATGGAATGTAAATTAGATATTGGTATATCTGAGTATTGTGATCAAGATATTCCATACCAGCAGTTAATAGGAAGCTTAATGTATTTATCAGTTCTCACTAGACCCGACATTTCTTTTTGTGTAAGTTATCTAAGTCAATTTAACAAGTGTTACACTAATAAACATTGGAACTATGCTAAAAGAATACTAAGGTACCTTAAGAAAACTAAGAATTATTGTTTAAAATTTGTAAAGGGAACAGCTGAACTTGTAGGCTATGTTGATGCCGACTGGGCTAGTAATGTTCTAGATCGTAGATCCTATACAGGATTTTGTTTTATAATGTCAGGATCAGCTATTTGCTGGGAGAGTAAAAAACAAAGAACTGTTGCATTATCAAGCATGGAATCTGAATATATGGCTATAGCTGAAGCATGCAAAGAAGCTATATATTTAAGATCCTTATTGTTTGAAATTACTGGTAATCTTTGTACTGTGCAATTATATAATGACAGTCAGAGTGCACAGAAGTTGGTGGCAAATTATGTTTGTAATAGAAAAAGTAAACACATTGATATTAGATATCATTTTATAAAAGATGCAGTAAGCAAAAAAATAATTAATTTAGAATATTTGCCAACAACTCATATGCCTGCTGATGTTCTTACCAAAGCCTTAAATTATGTAAAGCATAATAAGTGTATTGAAGGTTTAGGTATTAGTTTGATAGAGTCATAGAATGTTAGTTAAAAATGAAAGGCTGTTATTTTTAGAGAAGTTCTGTTTATTTGCTGTAGTTGGGGTGTTAAAATATATTATTAATATTAGCTGGTCACATCAAATAAACATACTAATGTTATCTATGAACGTATAACGGAACAAAAAGTAAGAATTTGATTATCTGTCAATTTTTGTATTGTCTGTGCACGCACTTGATTTATAAAAAAATAAATCTTTCTCTTCCTCTTTCGTGATACACCGTGAACCGTGAACGTTGTTTTATTTGAATTACTTACCTATTTTATCAAAAACGAAAAAAATACCTATTGATATCTCGCTTCTGCGTACCGTAAAAATTCTGTCACATTAACCATTTTAACAGAAGTACTATTTTAGAAATAGTGAAAATAATTGATGACTCACTTATTTACTTAGGAAATGTGATTCCTTTGGACTTATTTGCGTTTATTCATTTATTAAAACACTTTTTGAAGGCACAGAAATCCATATTCTATATTTTTGAGGACGTAATTACTAAAAACAATTGAAAATGTAAGTAACGCGCACCATTCGCTGCTGCCTACAAAATACTACGACTTCATGTATGTGGTTTATGTATTCCAACTATGACCCTTTCTCGTGCGCCTAAAATATGGTAGTCATATTTATTATTTTTATATCTTTGGCTTACAGAAAACATACATGACAATGACAATATTAACCCCAGAATAGTCGCGCCTTTCCATGAAACGTGAATGATGGCGTGGGGAGCATTTTGTCGCCCATGTTCAAACATAATTTTTTTGCTAATTATTATTAAATAACTTTACAAAAAGAAGAAACTATTACGTAAACTATCAGAAAGTAATTAGTTACTTTCTGATATAGTTTTGTACTTAGTGGGATAATAATAATAAACGCTAACACACTCATACCCCCGCAGTAGGTTACTAGGTACCTGTATCGCGGGTGGCATGGACTACACATATAACACATTACAATTACACCCATGACCCGAGTACAAATATTTATCTGTCACATAAATATCTGCCCCGGCCGGGAATCGAACCCGGGACCCCTCGCGTCGCAGGCAGGGTCGCTACCAACTAGGCTACAGGGTCAAATAATATACATAGGTAAGTTATTTTCTTTCACTTTTTTTACTTTCAGCATAATGTTAAGGATATAATATAGGTAAGTTATTTTCTTTCACTTTTTTTACTTTCAGCATAATGTTTACCTTAAACTACGTTAAAAATTAAATTATATAACTTAATAACAAAATGAAACATTTTCAATATCTACGATATAATATTATGTACTTGAGCATTATAGTCCTGCCTGCCACATAAACATACAATGTTCGTTGCATAGTAACTTTGTGTCTATTGCAACCTTTTTTGGTCCTTCTGTTTTTTGGATGGACATCCTTTCCTATACATGTTTAATATATACACACAGCCGTGGACGGCAAAATGTTCACAGCGCGAGCACTTTAGGGTCAATCTTCTGACGTCGCGTCAGCGAGAAGACAGAAACCATAGAGTACCTACGTACATAAACTGTCTTCTATGATGTTGAGTCATTGTTTGTAGTTCTCACTGTTTTGTATTTATTAAACAACTCTTACTATTATAGTCGCTAAAGCATCCAAATACTTATAGCTGATTAAATTACAAAAATAAGTTAATGCATAAAATTTATAGTTTTCTAAATAAAAGATTATGCAAAGAAAGTGTGCCTATGATAATTATGGATATGAAAATTTTCATCTGATTCCCCATGACTGTCATTCATTGTTAATTTCAATAACTGTCAAGAACTGTAACTTAACAAGCAATTTTTTGGTAAGGTCAAATGGCTACATGTTGTGGCAAAGTTCGTATGAAGTTTAGGAATGGAGCATGTCTATATACTTTTTATCTCTATGGTCGCGGTTTTTATTCGTAGTGTGTGCGCTTTGCGCGGTTACGCGGTTCCGCGGTTTACAACCGCGTGAAAAAACCCGTAATGCGGCCTCGCACTTACACATAGGTTCAAGGAAGCGAATTCGGTTCCCACAAACAGTAGGTATTTATCTTACTTATAATATAAGTCATTGACTTGCGCCATGCATCAAAGTTAACATCAAAACAGTACAATAGTCAGTACAATGAAGTTATACCATCTCGTAGCCCCAACTACTGCGATAATTTACGAGCGAACCCGCGCCCCCTCGTAAATGTAATTGGGGGAGTGCTAAGCTAACCGCTGGCGTCATTAAAATGTTAAAACGTCTCCGTAACGCTTTCCCACGGGACGGTAAGTACATGTGGTGATGGTGAACCCGTCGTCTATTTCTATATCATCGTTTTTATACCGGAAGAACTACGAACTGTTATCTGCTATTAAAATAAATCTTGCTGTTCATAGTCATCTTTTTTATTGACTTCTTTTATTTATTACTCTTTGTTGTTAATCAAATCCAATACAGATAGGTCGTTGTATGTATAATGGTGTAGATAACCATGTGTGTACCTTCAAGCATAATTTCATCTGGCGAATAATTTTTGAGTTTACCATAATATATAATGCTTATTAAAATAACTTGTTGATGAAAATAAACAATTATGAAGTGGGTTGTTAACTTGTTTATAAAAAAATTGTACCATTGCATAATCTAAAAGGGCAATCGCTAATATAGTTTTCTTCACGATATTAACCTTAGTGCCACAAATTATTCTGCAATCGTATCTCAATTAGAACCAAGCTGAATTTAAAAGACTTGAAAAACGTCAATGTATGAGGAACTTGTTCTATTTCGCATTAATACCTGCTAAAGTTCCGCAAGCCACTCAGAAACAAAAGCATCCAATGTGCTAATTAACATCGTATGTGAAACTGCTTTATTTGCTTTTAATTATCGAGTTGATTATAAATTTATACTGGTCCCGTATAAATTCCCTATATCAATTCCCATTGAAAAAACAACGTTTACTTGCAATAATAATAATTGTACCCTTTAATTAATTATGTTTATACCATGGTTTATACTTATTTCCTCATCTACTTTTAATATCGCCGTTCAAAGGGACCTGGGTTCGATTCCCAGCGGGGAGGAAATTTGAATGATGAATTGTTTCTGGTCTCGGCCTGGGTGTATTTCCTTATCTCTGAATGTTGTCCATAGTACCCACGAAAACTAGGAATCCTAGAGTGGGGCTATGAGTGTGTAGCGTTGAAAATAATATAAAAACATTTAAAATTGCTTGTATCACTTGCTTATTCGTTGAATTTGATCATTGATCAGCGATGAAGATGATAATTGGCTTCAATCCTTGAATGGCTCACTAAAGACACACGTTCTACTCATAGCAGTGGAGTTTTGGAGAATACTCAACGACGCTGCTCCATTAACGATTACTCTTTTCTTAATAATTACAATATTCCACAAAAACTACGCGCTAGAAGAACAATACAAATCTGTCTTGTTACGTCATAGATTCTATAGATTTCATTCGCAAAGTACCTAATCCAATCTATTCAAGATGAAACAAACCATAACGCTCCGAGGAAATAGTCGCAATTTTATGATTCCCTTCGCTTCAAGAATACCCGATTCATTCGATACGACTTTGATTTACACAAAGAGCGCTGTTTAAATTATTTCTATGACGTTTTATCCGCGATCCGACCTCGACTCTGATATTATGACCAACAACGCCAGAGTTTAAGTTTAATGACCATATGGACCATATTCGCATCACCACATCCTCTATATGGACTGCGTCTAGCAACTCACACAAATGCCAGCTTACCGACCTGTGAATTAAGGTTCATAGGAGGTTGACGGCAAGACTTTAAAATGCCAGTAAATTTTGCATTCAAGCGAAATTGAACTGTAAGCACACGTAATAAGTTTGTTTTTAGTGGCAATTCCATATTCAAGCTATGAAGTATAAAAACTGCTCTTCCTTTATTGAACGTATTTTATTAGTCATCGATAGGATAGCCCTCTAAGCGTGGAAATTATTATTTATGTGATAATAAAACAGTGAAGAAAACAAAAGAAGTTCATTAATTAACGTGTGTGGCTATACATATAAAATAACCTGTTATTATGTTTGATTATATTCAGGTTGTTAATAGCAAGATTGCATGTTAGACTGAGGATAGAACGGATCTGAGTTTTAAATTTTATTTTATAACAAATTTATTGGCCTCATGTGGCGTGTATCTGAGACTATATTGATAGAATTGCCTTCAATTCATTAACAGCCTATTGGGGAGCTTCTATTGCGGACCTGTATCAATTATAATATAGTAAATCATTATTTTAATAACTAACTATTTTAGAGATGTTGCGAATTCCTATACGTTACTAGATAGGAAATGATGATTAAGATTTGGGTTTAAAGTTGCGGAAATATCACCACCTGAATAAACCTATCTGATATGCTGTGTCATGGGGTCCTTCAAAAAGCGGGTAGGTACCTACATCGATTATATCTGTTCACGGGCGGAACAACATATGCGAGCAGACAGCAGTAAAGAAAACTTCGATACCGTGATTCAGGTTAGTCATTACGTCACCGTATGGTACGAGTACGATTAGCGATATCACCAGAGTTCTTTCTATCAATTAACGAGTAAACTTAAATATTATTGTTAACGTTCTGATACCAGCTGGTATAAACGTGACCACGTGTCCACGTGACCACAAACGTGCGCTGGTAACAAAGACATGTTTGTTATAGCTGGCACTGCTAGCAGCGGTCGCCAATGTTATTGCGTGCGATGCACATGCAATGTAACTTGCGCAACCTCATGTTTACATGTTAAACTAGCACTCTCCTAAGCAGTTATGACTAATTGGTACGCGCCAATTGCAAATTTTACACTCATTGTTCACGTATTATGCTTATTTTATAGACAAAGCGTTAATATATGCGTTTAATAATTGTTACTTAGCGTTCTATTAATCGACTTCAAAAAAAGAAGGTTCTTACTTCGACTGTAATTTTTATGTATGTATAACGCACACAAAAACTAACACAGTTACATTACAATATCATACTAAATGGAAATAAAAGGGTTCAAAACTACATAATACATAGCTCTATTTAAGTAGAGCGGTGAGTTGCGAACCAGACGTTAAAATCCTAAACGACTTAATATGATAGCTACGCATGTCCGGCATGTCTCATAACATTTTTAGGAGAAAATTTTGTACCTCGATCTGGCAAAATCTCTATACTGTTTTCGAATTTGTTACGGATTTCGTTTTAATAACATCCCACACAAATGCCAGCTCTCCGCCCCTGTGATTAGTTCATAACAGTTTGACGACGAAAATCTTATATGCTCTAAGTAAATTTTGCTTACAAGCTAAGATGAACTGTGGGTACAGGTAATAAATTTATTTTTACCGGGAAGTGGCAATTCCACATTCTCGGCGACTTAGTTACCTATACATATTTTGTTTTTGGCTGAAACCTCGCCGTCTGTGACGTCAGTCAGTCGCGGCGCTTCAATTTCAGGGTATAGGGAGCTACATACACACGTGTGGGAAACAAAATTTTCACTTCAAGACGAGTAAGAAACTTCAAGACTCAAGACTGCTTATGTGCTGCTTTACTTTTTGTTATCAGAATAAAAAGGTAAAGGTTTAAATGACTTTCTAAAAGTGTTTGTAAAAACCAATTTCAATAAGATCATAGTTTCTTTTCAGAAAATTATGTAGTATTGCAGACATGATGAAATCCCACGGATAGTGGCTATTTTTCTTCGAGAAATTAATCCCATTAATTCTCGTCTCAAATAAATGGTCGTGCATAATTAAAAAAAGAAATAATCTAGTTTTTCCAGTTGGGCGTGATTGCTTGCCGACCGACGGATCCATATACGGTTCATGGCTAGGAAATATTTATGTGACAAACATGATCAATGTCCTAAATCATAGATAAAAGTGACTCCGTATCATTCGCTTCTCCCCTCCCAAAAAAGTCTTGTTTAAACGTGGCACAACGTCGTGCTTAAACGTGGCAGATCTTATGAACTATATAATAGTTCATTAAAAAAAACGGGTTAGACAAAGCTTCTTGTTTATTAGGGCCACCTCCCTAACTAACACCAGCGTTGAGGGACGCATAAACAAACAAAACGATAGGGTTTCCGTATAGTATTGATTTGATCACGTAATTCACTTACGAACTATTGGGAACACGCCCTCTTTACATTATTATGATTTATAGTTCGCACGAGGGTGGCCGATAGGGAGGATTTGTAACCGTTACTGCTACGGGAGTATATCTTCATGTTAGTAAAATGTAAAATATTATGAATAATATTATCTTGCATTGATAATAACATTTTACGATATGTAGGTATACTAATACATTCACTTTTATTAACATTATCCATTGGTTTAACAAATATACACCAAAAACATTTTTTACTTAGGTACAGAAGAAATAAACTAAAATGAGACCTACGAAAACTATCACACTGCTAAAGATTATAACTATAGTTCAATTTGAGATATTTCCAACCAACAATCGTCCTATCTATGGTTATCGTACTGCCAGTATGACCAACGAAAAACGCCTGATATTTCGCCAGTCGCTATCCACGTTCCATGAGCGGTTCAGGTCAATAGCCAACACTATTAGGTATGTATATAAAAGCTGGCAGACGTCTTGATAGACTTTTAATACGCCTTTGTAGTCTCTGTTGTCTGGAATAATAAAATTTCCTTTTCTAAATTATTAAGTCTTTCTTGTTCTTTCGCAAGTCTTTTTATATTCTCTAATCAATTTAAATTATTTTATAGAGTATATTTCTTAAGAGGGCCCTGATATTTTAATTTGATTTTGAAACTAAAAAAAACTATCTGTCAGTAAAGAAACACATTATGTATTATTTACCCGGAAGGTTTACACAGTGCAAAAATACCACCACAATCATAAACGAGTACGATACAGTCAAATACGAGAATGTAAAAAATAAGAAAATAATGTCATACCTATTAATTGCTTTTTACAAAAAAAAATAACAGACTTCAACATCGACAAGCAGAGATACCTCAAAAACCACTCGCCAGATGGCGCTCAGTTCAACCCATCTAGATGTAAATTTTACGTCACTACAAATTGATCAAGCCCAAACACAAGGTAACTGCTGTAAATCGTTGAGGAGTTCCCTCGACTCTCCTTCGGCATCATCAGATCGAATCAAGACCTTCATTAAATTTTAGTGCTTAATGAAAACATTAACCAACAATCGCCTCTACAATTTTCGAAAGTTCCCCTCGATT
The DNA here is from genome assembly GCA_905404135.1 of Hesperia comma. NCBI lineage: Eukaryota > Metazoa > Arthropoda > Insecta > Lepidoptera > Hesperiidae > Hesperia > Hesperia comma. Next base: position 6,209,502 of record FR990036.1, read on the forward strand.
TCTCTAGGATGCCATCATCAGATCCTGTTGTCCTTATCATGGAACCATCCTTGAAATAAGTATCTAGTTTCCAAAAAAATAATAATTATCAAAATAGGCTCATTAACGATGACAAAATCCCTGGATACACATAAAAAATACGGAAAATACGGCATATAGGTATACGGTCGAATTGAGAACCTCCTTCCTTCTTGAAGTCCCGTCAACCAGCAAGATTAAGTTAAACTTGTGAAGTCTCGAGTTAACTAGAGTTAACCCAAACGTAATTGATCGTCCAGACTTAACGGATATTCCTTTGTTGTCTCGCTTGCAAATAATCAACAAATTCTTACTTACAGTTTTTTCTTTGAAGAAATTCTTGAGTGTTTTTAAAATGATTAATTGCATTTAGCAGCATCTGTTAGTTACTGTACGGCTACACCTTCGTCTTAATACATCAATTAACAAGCTAATGTGGTCAATTGAGAAGAAATAAGGCATTTTATACCTACCTATCACATATAGGTAAGATAGTATTATTTATATTATACCTTAGTTACCTGGTATACCTATCTATATCTTTTATACACGTAATAAAACTGTACCCGTGTAAAACCCGGGATTCACGCGAGAAAAACTCCTTTGCACGAACGAAGTCGCGGGCACAACTAGTCCTTACTAATATTATAAATGTGAAAGTGTGTTTGTTTGTTTGTTTGTTTGTTTGTGACGCTTTCACGTCGCAACAAAGCTATTATATGGTAAGGTTTATGTGTGTGGGGATAGTTAGGAGGGTGGAGAGTGACGTAGGCTACTTTTTACCGCGGAAAAACATCCCATTCCCATGGGAAGATCGATGTTTTGTTAGTTGCTAGACATTTATTTTCGGAGTTGTTAACAGATGGCGTTAATAAAATTCATTTGCAAGTTCTGAATTACGCTATCAAATACTACATGTAATTTACTTAAGTCAAATGTAATAGGCTACTTTAGCTCTGCCTCGAGAACTCCCCGCTCCGGCAGTATTCAGTGTACCGCCCGCCCGCTGGCACTATCCTGTTGGCTGATGTCCGCAAGTTGCTGGACTCGCCGACACCGGTGGTGGGCGCGGGCGACTGGAACTGCAAGCATCCGGGGTGGAATAGCCTAGCTGCCAACAGAATTGGAAGGCTACTTTTTGATGCCGCTGAACAGCACGGCTACACTGTCGAGGGTGTTGCACACCGTTACCGCGGCTCTGAATAAGAGAGAACGCGTGTGTGCAGTATTCCTCGACATGGAAAAGGCGTTCGACCGTGTTTGGCACGACGGCTTTCTCTACAAGATCTCGCAGTCATCGGCGCCCCGGAGTGCCGTTAAGGTGATCTCCAGTTTCCTCGAAAATAGAAGCTTCAGAGTAGTTGAAGACGCCGAATCCACCGAGCGTCCGATCGCAGCCGGCGTCCCGCAAGGGAGTTGCCTGTCCCCGGTCTGCTACGCCTGATACACCGACGACATCCCGGCGGCAGGGGGGCGTCGCTTGCCCTATATGCCGATGACGTGGCGTACATCACCACGTCGCTGAATAGAACCCACGCCATCGTCAAGATGCAGCGTGCGCTTGATGCCCTCCCCGAATGGCTCGCCGCGTGGAGACTGTCGGTGAATGTCGGGAAGACGCAGGCCGTGAACATAGCAGGATACCTCAACAGGCGGGACCCTACTCTGGAGCTTCACGGACAAGATATCCAATGGGCCCCACAGGCCAAATACCTGGGGGCAAAATCGACGGAAGACTTTCGATGAAGCCACAGGTTACGAAAGCCGTCGCGAATTCCAGAAGCGCGATGGCAGAAACCAGTGCTCTCCTCGAGCCTCCCTCTTGGACTGAAGCTCGGGGTCTACAAGACCTACATTAGATCCCGCCTCACGTACGCGGCACCGGCGTGGTACGCGCTCGCCAGCGAACCGCAGCGCAAGAGGATGCGCGCGGTTCAGGCGATTGCGCTCCGCCGGCTGACTGGTGCGCCGAGGTACGTCAGGAACGCCCGCATCCAGAGGGACCTTCGAGTCGAGAGCCTGGACGACTTCATCGAGAGATTGGCACGCAACATGTTCGGGCGTGTCGACGCGTCGCGGTTCCCGCATCTGCAGGACCTGGTGCCGCTCCACACCCGTCCACCGGACCGCTGGGCCTTCCCGCGCGACTTGCTGGTTGCGCGGGACGGGGCTAGCACTGACTGATACTGGGGCTTCGTAAGTCGTCGCCCGGCGCTGATCGGCTCCTGCTGGGCTTCCCACCAGCGGGATTCACCCGGTAGGGCCTCGATCGCCTGGGCGGCGCGAAGATGAACCCCATCCCGTTTAAGACTCTGTGGCCTGTAAAAAGGCCACCACTCACCGGACTTGACCTATTGGTTAACCACAGATGGACAACCAAGGGCCTTAGGGCCCAACCCAAGGACCGGCCCGTTTTATCGGGCCGCGAGAGACACCCCCAAAGACACTCCACACACCTCAGACAGGGTGGAGTGAAGAGAGCGAGTAGTAGGCTACTTTTTAGCCTAAATTCCTACGGTAGCGAGACCTACGCGGCTGTTACCTACGGGTCCCGAAGCGAAGCGCGGGCGGTTCTCTAGTCTTTAGTAAATGTTCACTGTAACGAATAAACTTCCTGATGTAAGTCAGTTATAAGATAGTATTCTTTACAACCGGCATACCTATTCTTACACACTCCAGCACACCGCATTAACTCCGTATATGTACAAGATTACACGCACGAGCTGTCTTTGAGTAAGCATTATAATATTATTATACAATACGAATCGTTTTTCCCGCTCTTGTGTATCGTTATATACGAACGACTGACTCTACATACTAATAGTACTACTAACTACTAACTGTATTTTTGAATTAAAAACCTTGTAAAGTGGGTGACGATTTAAAAAAACCGCAATCAAGACGATTGCCGATGATAGTTGGAACTTAGGAAGGTTGACTGCCAGCAGCCAAATTTCTTTAAGCACTTGACGGCAAGAGAAAGGTCCTTCAACTGTAATTGATTTTCCTGCAGTAGAACATAGGCCACCTCGATAATGAGGAAGTACCCTACACTATCTTTAGATCTATAACCCAAGCAAATGTTAAAAACTAATTTAGCTAACAAATTAACTAACCCCAAAAAATAAGTATAAAAAGAGCACCAATCTTCTCAACTATTACTTAACGTCATAAATAACAGACATTTAGTCCATAGAAAAAAACGAATTCCTGATGAGTCCACATACAATACAACAATACGCCAACTAGCACTCAAAAGAACCAGCGTAATATATTATGTCAATGTGATATTTTGGCTCGCAATACGGTCCATCATACTTTCTGTTTTATGTCGATACTACACGTAACGAGCGGCCGACGATGTAGGACAACGAAAAATAACGTATTTATTTATGTCGCCACTTCCAATATTGTCGCTGTAAACATCTAACGACATACAACAAAGTATCATGAAGTATACGACCTTCTCGATATTGTCTGTACATAAACCTTGCCTAGCAGCTTTCAACATTACAGTTTTAACTGTTTTCAATATTTAGCTTGTCTACTAAAACCTTTGCTTAGTATTGGAAAAGTTACATGTCACGCCAGTAATAGGATCAGCATCATAGGAAAACCAACCAAATCACAAGGAATCATACGCTCTAAGCGAATATAGAACACAGGACAAAATTTTAAACAAAGAATAAATTGACACTTCAAACTCCAAACACTTGATGCCTTGGACGTCGAAAACTCCCAACCACCTGGAACTAACATGACGCGAGCCGCAAACGCATCTATCGCACGGCCGCAACAACCATAATACCAGTACCAGTACGGTTGCCCAACGCAACCACAGACCACAAGGCGGGCCACTGACCCGACAATCGTTAATTGGGAGCTGTTGCAACACAACAATACCTTCATGTTAAATCTAGATACCTAGTACTGTCTTGTTAGACATTGCGTAGGTTAGCCCAATAATATTATCAGGGATGCCCAACTTGGTGTACCTAACTACTTACATCATACACAATGCAGTGCCAAGTAACAAATCCAAGGTTTAAATCAAAATCTGTTATAATTTATAATACCTTGCATGTACAGTAAATTGTGCATTATGCTGGCAGCTTATTATAAATCGTTAAACAACTACATATTGTGAACAAGCAGCGAATGGTGAATGGAAACTGGTTATATACCTGGTTCTTGTAGGATGCGATTGACGACTTGCCTTGTCATGTCTCCAGCACCAATGTTAGGTCTAAGCTGAACCGGTTTAAAGAGTTATATTCAATACGCTGTACATATCAAACATTGGAAACAAGTCTCAAATAATATATAACGTACCATCAACGGTTCGACAGTTGGTACATGTTTAATTATTAAGAATTTAATGATCTCTTGCGCGTAAGAGTTCTCCAGGATGTTTTTAAAGGTGTGTAAAATCTGACTATACGGCTGACATGTCGGTTTATCACCTGTACCAGAGGATATCATAGTTCAGTTGTGATGATACATATATAGCAACAACAGTGATCATGAAATCTGTCAATAGGAGACTAGTGAATAATTTTAAAGCACTTTCCTGTCAACAGTTAAGTCATATTTTCCTAAATTTTCCTTAAAATTTAACCATGGGCAAAATATTTTATAATAGGCTCCTATCTTCATTCTTTTTTCCTGCGGTAAATTATCGTTACCGGTTGCTCAATAATGCTCTTCGCAAAGACAAAGATCTACCATCAAGACGTTCAGTTCCTAGTCTGTAGCGCAGTCCTTAGACGAGATAAATGGTCACGACTCGGCATTAATCACGGCCAGCCACGTTTTTTAGCGTTTTATCCTATCTGTAGTATCTGTATCTCCTTATCTATAGCTCCATCTCATTTCTTCCCATTATCCATTGCTCCCAGAGACCAAGACGGCCGGAGCAAACCAAATTGCTTCTTTTGTTAGACGGTTGCCAGTTAAAGTTTTTGTTGTGAGCCAAACTGGTTAAAGTATGAACCTTAGAGGCATACGCTTTGAGACAAAAACTGTAGACGATTCACTATACAATAGATTTAGTGTTTCGACAATAGTAGTGTAACAAATTGATGATGAAGACTCTATATCGGTGTTAGTAGACGACGCTTCATAATTTGGTTAAATTTATTCGCCGATAAAGATATCATCCACATTGATAAAATATTTTATGCAACAGATCTTTTAAATCTCCGTTGTCACTCTAGCTGTGTGTCCTTGTATTTGTGTCATGTCCAAGGCACCCCCGATCCAGGGATTCCTGGTGTGTAATCGTGGGCGAACCGAGGGCGAGTCACTAGTTATGAATAAATTCCTGCTCTATCATCTAAGTAGCCCATTTTATACATGGAAAAACCGAACACAACCGTATCAATTTCAATGTCAGCCGCTACATAATATACTGCTTAGATTGATAATGCAATAATCATTATGACATATCTGCACGTGCAAGAATATCAAACGTGTCTCTGTGTCTTTTACAGAGTGGTTACCAACGATATAATAGTGTTATTAATACGATAATGGTATGATACTTATAATACGTTAGGGCTCGATTTCGAAATGGTAACGATTATACTGTACCTACTACCAGTAAAATAAACGGACATATCCATATCCATGCTAATGTTATAAATGCGTAAGTCTGTCTATCTGTGACTGTGTGTGAGGAGTTGAAAATTTGTATGAATAATATAAACTGCTTGACTGATTTCGATGATTTTTTCCAGGAAGTTAATTGATGACGCAAGTCCCATAAGGGCCTGAAATAAATAATTATATATTTATTAAATAAATATATCTCGGAGCCAGGGTCAGAGCGGTTGTTATACTTTGGGTTATACGTGACTGGGGATAAGAAATAATAGTCTGTACACTGAGTTTAAACGTCTATTCCAACACTTCAATACAGTTATCACCAAAATTAATTTAGATTACATTAAATTAAACTTAGAAATAAAGCTGACGACAAAATAATAGCAAAGTGGCAAAGGATCAGCACGATTAATTCAAATTTAACTTGGAAACGCGGCAAGTTTGGTATGGCAGTGGGTTCGACACGTCCGCTCGGTCTAAGCGCTCAATTCAGAATGATCATGACAGCTATGGTTCTCTACGACGCCATCTCTACCCCCACTCCATACCAACCATGCCCAAACAATAACTGTTTCGTTTCCAGAAGTAGCTCCGGCCATCATTCATAGATGGCGGTAGGTTCCTAAAACTAGTTCCATCGATTACTCATAGGTGGCGTTACTAGATCAGCGTAGGACTTTGGTCTCGCTCCTACACGGCCAATCTGACGTGCACACGTCCTCGTGTGATTCCTTTTTAATTAAGTTACAACAAAGCTCTAAAGTTTCTTTTATTCAGCAAAAGTTTTTCGTTACTAATGAGACTACCTTTTAATTAAGGTCACACAATAGTTATGGTCAAACGGAATAGTAATGGTCACACAGAATAGTAATGGTCACACAGAATAGTTATTGCCACACAGGCGAATCATTGCCATACGGGCGAAACATTGCGTCACAGGATAGTCATTGCGTCACAGGATAGTCATTGCGTCACAGGATAGTCATTGCGTCACAGGAGAGTCATTGCCACACAGGCTAGTCTTTGTGTCACAGGAGAGTCATTGCCACACAGGCTAGTCTTTGCGTCGCAGGATAGTCATTGCCACACAGGCTAGTCAGCTAGTCATTGCCACACAGGCTAGGCTTTGCCACACAGGCTAGTTAGCTGGTGTCAGTTAGGGCCACACAGGCAAGTCAGGGCCACACAGGTCAGTCAGGGCCACACAGGTCAGTCAGGGCCACACAGGTCAGTCAGGGCCACACAGGTCAGTCAGGGCCACACAGGTCAATCAGGGCCACACAGGTCAATCAGGGCCACACAGGTCAGTCAGTGTCAAATTCGTCAATGTTGATAAAATGTGTCAGTCTCAAGTTGGTTAGTGACCCCTACTACAATTTACTTTAAATTTCTTTTACTCAACAAGTTTCTAATTTTTCAAGTTTCTAACATTACAACACTAGTTTAGAGGAGCAAAATTACAAATTAATAATTTGTGTTTGTTTTAACTTTTACACTATGACTACGCTATCGCTATCGCAGATTAATCCGTACAGCATCTTCACGTAATCTGGGGATGGATTCCATCTGCAAGCACGCTCTACCGGCACCAATCCGCATTCGTCATTGAAGATTACCTGTAACAATCAAACACACACGCGAGTATCTTTCTACGCTCAGCCCTTCCTGATAAACAGAAGCACTTCTTACAAAATTAATCTGCATCAGTACAGGGGCTTATTCCAATTTGAATTTGAATTTGAATTGATTGATTTAAAGTGTATTAATATTGACACACGGATATCTGAAGAAACATGCCATGAGGGCCTTATTACTTTGTCTGCTATGAGGATAGGGGATACAACATAAGACTTCAGAATTTATTTGCCACATAGGTTGTATGCTACTCAGGCTGTTGATCAGGTGTGCCACGCAGGCGTTTGAACAGGTTTGCCACATAGGTGTTTGATACTAGTACCAATACACACAAATAAAAAGAATTATAACTTTCCATTTTAATAACTTTAAAACAAGTCTAGACCAGGTGGACTGATGACCTGAAGAAGGCGGTGGGCATCCGCTGGATTCAGAGAGCTCAGGACCGGTTAGAGTGGCGCCAGTTAGGGGAGGCCTACGTCCAACAGTGGACCTCGAAAGGCTGATGGATGGATGGATGGATGAAAACTAGTCTATAAACTACTGAACAAACTTTCTAATGATTCTCACCAATCGAAGAAGGATTCCGCATGGTTATGGCGTATAATTTATTAAGGTTTTGTTTTAATTAATTGAAAGGTGACGATAGCGATTCGATAGTACTATGCAAAGCCGGGGTGGGTCGCTAGTTATTAATAATTTTGTTTCATTCTGATATCCCACCCACCATCAACTCAAAAACTAATTAAACCATTATAACCGGTAATAGTGAACAGATTACCCAATTATTAAATTGAACGGTTTTGAATTGGGTGATTCAATAACAAAGTAATTCTATAAAAAACTAATCCACTTAAATCTTTTTCCGAAGACATTATATTGAGAAGATTCTTTCTCTTAATTATTCTCTCTTAACCGTTCCTCCTAATTATTCAGATCAATAAGCAACATCATTAATGTTTCTCAAATACCCAATTAATTTAACCAAGAAAAATACAGGGATCGCCTAATATCCAGTAATGTCTCAAAAATGGAAGAGTTTAATTCACTTTTACTATAAGCCATAAGAAAACCAGTTAAACAAAACAGATCACCTGTAACGTTGTGCCCGTTCCGCGGCAATAACCGATGATGCTTCATCATCACACCACGAAGCCAGCGCCAGCGCACGCACACAGCCATCAATGCAGTTCCAATTAACACGAGTACAACCTTCGTGTGCTGCTCTTGCTCCCGATCGCCACAGAAACAACCCGTGCCATCTTCGAAAACCAAGCTGGAACACAGAACACGAATAACGTTAAAAACTCATTGGTTTCACGAGGTAAATTAAATCCAATCAAAGTTTGCTGCACTTGTTAAAAAAATAATAATTAGGGAACCGACTGTATCCAACTATTATTTTATCGATCACTAATTACAAGACAACAGAAGGTTGTATTTTCACAACGCACGAAATAAAATTGAAGTTATGAAACTCCAACACACCGGATGTCATAAAATAAAAGTTTGTCATACCAAAAACGCCGTTTCACTTTTACCTCGTTTCATGTTACCACAACTAGGTGATGTCACCCTTGGTTCCAGACAGGTACCAGACAAGGTCTTGGTCTCCAGCTTCTTAAAACCTAGAATCGCTTCCTAAATGCAGCAAAAATCTACTTTATTTATTTCAAAAATATAGTGGGTAGAATCTGAATCGGGTAAGAATTCAATAAATTCGTCTAAAATACCTCTGAAGACAATATTTAAATCATTAGGTAACCCCTTTCTCAATATTTAAACGTAACAGTAACTTACCCGCGTATTTAGAATACGAAACAAAACAATTAATTAATCACTTTTAAAACGACAACCAAATAAGCTGTAACGGGTTTTTTTTTTAATTAATTCTTTTCAACTAAAAGCGGCGCACCAAATCACTAAACACCAAGATAATTAAAAGAATACTTTCGTTATTCACCCGCTACCTGACCAGTACTTTCAGTATCACTGCTGTCAGTCACTGCATACCAATAAAAAGTAATCAAGAAATAATTTTAAGAATTCAACGCATGTGACAAAAGAAAACAACACTTGTGGTAAAGGACACTGCACTGTAACACCTTATCACGTTATCAATTGAAAATGTACCTACACGGAATACGTAACAAAATTCCAGAGATCAAACGCGTATTTTTCTTTTTCGACCAGGCTACAAAATCTAATCTATCCCCATGATCTTTAACAATAGGAACAAAGAACGAATCCTAGTTCAACATCAAATATCGAAACGCTTAAATAATGCTTAAGCAACCGCGCACCAATATTATGAAAACATCTCACTCATTAGTGAACAGTATCGTAGTAGTAGCAAGTAATATTACAGACGTTAATCAGCGAAAAGTGTCGTTGCTATCATCTATATCGATCGACAGCAACTAGAGTCACCTCCATCAAGCAACGATACTTATAGACTTCATTGAATAATGCAAGGGACACATCACCTCAACTAAGCGATATGTTTAGCAGCTGAGTAATGACACCAATTACTGTTCGCTAATCAGAAATAATGTAACAACTTAATCAGATTACACCTTGCACCATACTAGAACGAGAAATATTATTGCCACTACTCAACTCAAATTCACTTCTTATAACAACACTTGAAGTGGTACTTGGCCCTCGGGTGTCCTAGTAATTTAACCCCAAATCTACCTTCATTAAATTTTGAACAAATTGAACGCAAGTTACTAGCGTCTTCCGAAGTATGTATGACACTTCGGTTAAATTACAGTAAAATCAAAGACTTGCAACTTTGGCTTTGACCAAGGTAACCACTGAATGATATTTTTTTTCAGGGAAAGAAAACAAAGAAAATAATATTACTACCGGTGCTGACATAAACGATAATGACGGAAAATCTACGACTGTATTAATCACTCATGATTGTTTAACAAACTATTTGACACACACACTATCTAGTTTACGCAAGAATTAAAATTTAAGCTGCGAAATTTTGTCACCACAGATGTAATGAAATAAAAAAATTATACCATACCAATACTCGCCGTCTTACTTGAAAATCCTTCATATCGATACTTGCCGTTTTATTGAAAATCTAGTCACATCATTTCACTGCACTTTGCACTTTCACTTGCATCCACGCCTCATGATATCACCTGAAAACGTGGACAGAGTTCTTTATCCCACTTCTGATCTCGGAGCCAGGGTCAGAGCGGTTGTTATACTTTGGGTTATACGTGACTGGGGATAAGAAATAATAGTCTGTACACTGAGTTTAAACGTCTATTCCAACACTTCAATACAGTTATCACCAAAATTAATTTAGATTACATTAAATTAAACTTAGAAATAAAGCTGACGACAAAATAATAGCAAAGTGGCAAAGGATCAGCACGATTAATTCAAATTTAACTTGGAAACGCGGCAAGTTTGGTATGGCAGTGGGTTCGACACGTCCGCTCGGTCTAAGCGCTCAATTCAGAATGATCATGACAGCTATGGTTCTCTACGACGCCATCTCTACCCCCACTCCATACCAACCATGCCCAAACAATAACTGTTTCGTTTCCAGAAGTAGCTCCGGCCATCATTCATAGATGGCGGTAGGTTCCTAAAACTAGTTCCATCGATTACTCATAGGTGGCGTTACTAGATCAGCGTAGGACTTTGGTCTCGCTCCTACATATATATTATTATATAAATAAATATATATTTATTAAATAAATATATATTTATGAAATAAATAATATATTTAAGCTTTTGAATAGAAGCGAGGACGTCCACTCCTTACTAATAAATCCGCCAATTATACCATGTTTTAACTTTGGTGTACTACCTACTGCATATATACCTAACAAAGTTTATTTGTATTTGTAAATATGTATCTCAAAACTCATAACGCATACCTACCGATTAAACCACTCAGATACCAGTTACCACGTTCGAATACTTAACCTCGCCACTTTTTAACTAAGCTCGCGATCTAATTTGAAAACACGAACTACCCCCACCCGCGACAGGCCGAGGGGGTGTGAAACTGAACAGCCCTCGTGTAGGTGTACTTACACGTCAGTAATTTCGTACTTGAGGGATTCCTTTTGGGGAGGCCGCGTTTCATGTTTTACTTGTGGTGTGGAGTGTAATGTATGTCGGTACGTGTTAGGTACGTCTTGCGTTTTATATTTGCTTAGACGAGGTTTAGAGCTTATTGGTTTCATAGAATTCAAACGAGTTTTTATTAACAAGAAATATTAAGTGGCTAAAAATACATGGGGACGCATTTTTTTTAATTTCAATTTGTTGTATGAGTTGATTTTTTTAAAGTCCTAAGTCGTACCAGTAATATAATTGACTTTTTTTATGGAATTAAGATAGATATTTGAAAATATTTTTGCGTATGTTCATCAACAATTTATTTCCATCCAACTTGCAATGTTTGTATGTATTTTCTGATCAATTTCTGCAAATAAAATTAGAATTACCTCTTCTTATTCCACTCATTCTTATTCTAAAGCAATATTTAGATCCGACAACAATGCAATTTTACGACTATCATGACCATAATTACGATCATCCTTGCCTCCAGACAAGGGCACTCATAACTGCTAAAGACCCTATATCGTACATTTTTAAATAATTGAATACTTTGCATTTATAATTCACTTAACATTTTAAAAAGCGATTCAGTTTTTCCGACTATTAATTGAAGTTAATCGTTTGTTTTACATCTTTATAAACGCCGAGAGCTATTCAAACTTGAGTGACAGCTGCGACAAGCAGGTGGGGTATAATTAGCTAAGTTAAGACAACTCCGAGCAGCTGCCAACTCTGATAACCGTTATGGCTTCAGCTTGCTCAAACTTCAACACTGAGCTATATGAGTTACACCTGATGCCGACATAACAGTTTCGGTTTAGTTAAAGCTAAGATATAACAGCAATATAGGTACATGGATTAAGTTGGAAGCTGTTAAAACCAGTAACTTGAAGAACTTTTCATGGTTAAGGTACACAACAAATGCAGAAGTTAAGTTTTGACTTAAGCCACTTAAGGATGTAAGGAACCCACAATCTACAATACATTACCCATATCATATCACATGTACAGTGAGGCCTTGATATTATCCGAACTAACTGGAAAGTTTTCGGAAAGCCAGTTTTTTTGGATAATCTAACGGATCTAATGGAAGGCAGGTTACTATAGAGAACCTTACAAATTTCCGAGTGCCTTATTAAGCTCAATAATACTTACAAATGGAGTTATTGGTCACCCAGTTACTTTACTTACCCTAGTTACTACATTATTAACATACATTTATCTTAAAACACAATTAACATATCGGTAGTAGGTAAGCGTTAGTCCAATTAATCAACGATTTGCTATCAACAAGTGCAATGGGGCCGGTCAGTGGGCCAGTGGGTGACAAATGCGGGCTAATGCTGCCTGATAACAAGTTCTTGCAAAGCAACGGCGATAGGCCGCTAATTGAATACCGATTTGTAATAAATTAGCTCCAATAGTTTGTCATCGTACATACTCAAATTAAACACATCTCGGAAAGTAACACATTTTGGCTACATTACAAAAATTAGTTACAACTTTGAAAACAGATAATCATCATTTGTTTCAAGTGATTTGATCAGCCCTTTAACGTTACTTCTTTACCAACAGATTAGACCGGGACCCACCATAGCTGATTCTATTGTAAGTAGGTACTTTGTTGTTTCCAAGATAAATTCTTCGGTCATGATGGTTTAAAATTAGAAAATGTATGTATATATACTCAGTATACAACTTCCTGTGTCAAAAGTAAACGTATTATGTAATTCTTATAACAAAAAAAGCACTTACTGTTTTCTTTATTAGAATTTAAAACAACAATCACAATTCTTCGTCAACACTCACAATTCTACTTCAAACGAACAAAACACAATTATTACATACAAAAGTAAACAAGCTTCTAAGCGAAACAGGAAATCAGCTTTCATCGCGATATTCGACAATAACAACAATTAACAGCGACAAAGTGAATAAATTTTTGATCAACGACCGTTATTCGATATAAACAATAATTTCGACGACTTTGTACTCTATCTATAGCACAGTCAACAACAGTTATAATTGAAATATATTAATTAGGTCGTAAAATTTTATTTGGTTTGATATAGATTTTAATTAAAACTAAACATCCTACGGTTTTCCCGTCACCATTAGACACAGCCTCCTTATAGACCATCAATTAAGTGTTCATTAATAGAACAAAATGTCATTGGCATTGGCCGGGCGTTGACCTATCAGCTGTTTCCCAGATTTATGTGAAACTGACGAAGTAGAATTTACGACTGACTTTTCGAGAGTGTAATAAAATATCACAAAAAAGTTTTCTCTTGTCCTTAATCTCGTGTAGTATGAGACAATGATTTCTGAATAAAAATGTATAATCTACATGTTCCTGCATATAAAATTTCAATTTGTTTCTGAATTTACACACGCTTAACAAATTTTTAAAAACTCATTTTTTACTTTTTTATCAACTTTATTATTATTTATAGACAACATACAAGACAAGAACACACACACCTAGACCTAGAAATTTAAATTCATTGAATTTCAGCCTCACTGGGAATCGAATCCTTGGGATGGCGATCCGATATCTTAACCATTGCGCCATTCGGTTCGTCAGTATTACAAACATTACAGTACTACCTACATTTCAGTTCAACAATAACTCGCAATGTAATCGATGACGTACTACGGCCCACTAATTATGTCATCAATGATCCACATAAGGCTCTTCTCACACAACGCTATTTATGAGCTACGTGACTGCAACGCAATCCAAAATTCGCTGTATCCTGACACTTTTCACTGACAGACTTTTCGTAGACGCGTCTCCTGTCCTAAAAAATTCGTCCTAAAATAACTCTCATACCCATATGATAAGGTTTGTAATTCGACTAAACATACATAGATGATGTTTACAAGATGAGCAAGTAACTGTAAATTAGTTTATTTGTAGGAATGCAACAACTAACTTGCACGGGATCCACCTGGCGTTAAGTGGTCTGGTAGCCGTGAAACTGGTTTCGTTTTAGGTTTGCTACCGACAATTTGTCACCTCAAGACGAGAAGTTCATGTTGTTAATCATTTTGCATACATTTTGGGTTCACAAGGTGTTTTATGTGGCCACCGTGATTTCTCGTAATGTTAATAGTCCAACATTCTAGTTCACGAACACTGTTTGACAATTTTAATGAATGAGCAAAATATTATGAGAATAAATAACTACAGATGTCTGTAGCATACTCCACGTTGCTCCATTGCGCATTGGTGGAGAGATTAGTATCCAACACAAGTCTTAGGGAGTTTTTAAACAATTATTATGGCGGTAGAAATGGTACTAAGTACCGTTGCGGGCGGTAGTACTTCCACGGGTGAACTCTAGGCTCTTACCGCCTATTCAAAACGTGCCCCTGAACGTCAAGTTTTCCCCATTTTCTTTATGCTGAAGCCGCTGAAGGTCATCAAAACATTGATAAATTAATCATTTATAATTTGACAGGAACCTTGAACCAGTGAACATTTGTAAGAATCAACACACCGATATAATCATATTATGTAAACATTTGTTGACACAAAGTAATTCTCATAACAACCACTTCACGTATCCATACATTACAAAACGTGCGCTTTAAAACGTAAAATTTCTAATTGAAAGCGTCACTTTCACTAATTAAAAAAAACTGCAACTTCAATTTCGCAACATCGCATCGCCACGAAAGTTGGCAATATTGCAATAAGTGCTATCGACTATCAAAACTCGCAAAAGAACCGTCTGATATGAGACTCGTTCGATTATATTGACATTGATTGAAGCGAAAATTGGTCGTGAAAGCGAGTCCTCGAGCGATCCCCTTGTGATGACTCGTCTACTTCTTCGCATGAGAGATAAACTTTACAACAGCATACAACACGACCGTGTGCAGCGTTTTAAAGCTTTCAAATAGCCATCGTAAAAACTAAACATTTACCAAGCGTATAAAGATATAAACAAAAGAATATAAAACCTAAGATCGATTAGCCACAAAATCTCGAACGGCCGAACAACGCACTAGTAGTGCATCGAATATAAACATCTATGGTGATCAATACACACATCTCGGACAGCAAAAAAATGCAAATTAAATCCGGGAACAGTGCGACAGGTTTGAAAAGCGAGACAGCGATATATCTTCGCTGATGGAATCTCGGCGAGTTAAGGCGAGACAAATCGATTCGAACGCAGCTCGTGAAGTCATGAAATTGGATTGGAAAAAGAGATGGAGATACCGCGGCTTCTTGGTAGGAAGAAGACGGGTGTGCGTGCGCCATTGATGCACTCGGCACCAGCAAAGGTCATTGGCATGTGCATAGAAAAAAAATAGAGATCATTCGTAACAGATAATACTCCGTGAAGCGTGTTTTTGGTAGAAAGTTCTGAATAAGATTGTTTTTAATACCTTTTTAATTGCGGCCAGCAATTTGCCTTGGTGGACGGGGCCGAAAAGAATGTTAAAAATGTTTCATTATTGTGACGTTCGGGATGTTTATTAGGCATCCCGAAGAGGGGGCAATTAGGCTAGAACTGGGAAGCTGAACTTCGCGAGGTTATTGTCTTGACTTTAGGGAAATTTACGGCGGAGCGAAGACCGCTCGGCAACTAAGAAACCATTGAAACTCTTGTTTAAGCAGGAATTAGATTAATTTCGAAGCTTTGTACTTTGGAGCCCGAGTGTTTTGCGGAATTTCAGATTCATAATTGGTTTACAGGAATGAATTGCTGTGTAGTTTAGTGTACCTACACTAAATATAGATTTAGTCTCAAATGTTGAAATCATTATCAGGGTGTGAACGTAGAATGATCAGCGGATTATAATAGGACAACAATACATAACTTAGCACCTCAGAATTGGCTTCAAATAAAGGGACTTATCAACGGTCAACAGCATAAAAAGATATTATTGCTTTGCATTTTAATTTACTTTATAACAGAGTGTTTTTAGTTTTCAAACGAATAAAATTATAAGTTGTATGCCTTAAAATCATAAATGTATGTGGGCTACTAAGGGAGTAAATTGGAGCCTTTTAGGTTTAATTGTTTATTACCTACTTATTTTACACAATTAGAAATTATGGTACTGTGGCGACACCGCACACACGTCACACGGTGACGTCACCGAAGCCTGAATCGCGCTATCGAAGAATTGTCGATCGCCGGCATATATACCACGCCTCGAGTACATTCACTTGGAGCCCGGCCGCCCCCCAGGCATGTCGTCTCGCCTGGCGGGAGATCTCCCTATTGCCACAGTGGTGACTTCCGGACAAGAACACGTCCCCTCTGGTACCGGTAGCGCTTCAGGCCTCACCTCCCACCTCACCTCACCGCTCACACCCGACGGACTCACGCAGCGCGTCTCCCCGACACTCGCCAAGCTCGCCGGGGTCATCGCCGCGTATGGAGAAGACGCTTCCTGATCCCGGTCCAGCTGCCCTGACGACGACTCCACGGACGGCTGGAGTGCACCACTCGCCCTCCGCATTGGTCGTTTCACCCTCCCATCCCGACTCACCGTGGATAGAGGGTATCTTCGGGGCAAAACAATCAACGGGTCACCAACGTCGAAGAGCATGGGCTGCAACATCGGATCGACCTCCGGTCTGAGCAGGGGGGTGATGTGGCGACACCGCACACACGTCACACGGTGACGTCACCGAAGCCTGAATCGCGCTATCGAAGAATTGTCGATCGCCGGCATATATACCACGCCTCGAGTACATTCACTTGGGGCCCGGCCGCCCCCCAGGCATGTCGTCTCGCCTGGCGGGAGATCTCCCTATTGCCAAAGTACCTATTTGCAAAAGCACGGGCGGAACTCAATGTCTTCATTGTATTATTTTGAAGTGAAGAAGAAATATATTTGAAAGGTAAGAACAAAAAGAAAAGAAAAACAAAACGCATCACTAAAATCATTTAACGTATATTTAATTTAAATATCCTACTAATCCTATCCTATCCTACTATCCTACTAATATTATAAATGCGAAAGTTTGTAAAACTTTATATTATTGTTTTTTAAACAGTTGATTATTAACAAACTCAATAAAGCAACAGCTGATTTGATTAACATTATTCAAATACAACTATAATGGTCTTCTCAAAACTTATTGCGATGAATAATAATAATTTGGTTTTTATAACTTAAAACACTTTTTGTATTCTTTACATAAACTTTATTTTAACTTTAACATAAAATCTGTTCATGTATCAACACAATAACCCATTGTATTGTATACAAAGGCATTCACGCAAAAGTTACATTTACTAAAGAATATTAAATTAAAACCAGAAATAATTTTCCAAATTTATCCGGTCATTTACAAATGTATGTGGTCTCCGTCCGGGAACCGCAGCCGTGGTGGGTTAAGCAGGATTAAAATAGTTAAAATTAACTGTTTAATACCGATTACCATAAATTTAATCAAAGGTGCATTTTCACTCGATCGTATTCACTCTGCATTAAGATAAAAACACCTTTTAATATTTTATAACTTATTACGCGGAAGTAATAAAAATTTATACACATTTTTAATATCCTAAGGAAATTGAAAATTTTCATAGTCATCATTTTCATTGAATCTAATCTTTCATCAATCTGCATAGGAAGACTATTATAATAAGAAAGGCTACTCTAACTATTGCCAGGATTGTGTTTGTGGGTCTGTATGCATTGAGGCCTTGAGGCGTTTCGGCTACCATAAATTATTTTAGAGTTAACGTGTAACCATATCATTGAAATTTCGTTTTGCTCGAAGACTCATGACAAAAAAAAACTGCTTACAATGAAGTGTTCCGAAAACTTACGTACTTTCAATCCAAAAGAAAAATCTAAAATACTTCTGACGGTCAATCATAAACTACCGACCGCGATACATCTTTGATTTATCACTATTATAACTTTTTACAAAATAAAACCGACTTTAACACCGAAAAGTAAAAATCCGTTCAGCTAAACGCGGTTAATATACCTAAAAAGCGGTTCAACCAAACGCGAGATAATCACGCACAAATAATTATACATACATACATACAGGTCAAACTGAGAACCTCCTTTTTTAAGTCGGTTAAAAAAAACTAATGGATGAGTTGTAAAGCCTGTAGATGGGCTATATTTGAGTAAATAGAAAATAAATCCACGTACTCGCGACATACGTGGGTGAGTCCAAGCCTTGTCTGAAGCCGGACTTCATAAGAAATACGCACGTCTTCGCAGAAGTCTAGTGTAAGACTAGTCGGTGAACGTCGAACATATGATTTTTACGCGCTCTATTTATACACTGTAACTGCGCGAACGCGGTGGATTTTAAAGCGAGCGAAAATAACCTCACGTGGTCTATAGTGATGTCCGTTTTTACACATATCGATAAATATAATTTTTTCCAAGTGTTTTTTTCTGCTTTTTTAAATATAAAAGCTCACACGTCATCATAGTCGCATTAGTATTCACATGTCATTGGTTTCATAAACACACAGTATACTAACAACACTTAATTTGTCAAGTAAATGTCTTATAAAGTGGACTTCGACTCTAGTTCATTTCGTATTTCCTATGGTTGAGTTTTTAATATTTACTGAAAAGTCGCGTAGCATAGGTATACTACGGATAACTTCAATCAGAGTTAAAAGTAAAATAACACTTATATTTCGGACGTGTGCGGTAACATGGTCGCGTTATTAGGATCAAAGTAAAATAGCGGTTTTAAAATCTATTGAAACATTGCGACACATTGATTTGATTGTTTTTTTATTTTATTTAATTTGTGAAGTTAAGTAATCAATTAACTACCTTTGTTTGCGTTCACGCAAAAGTACTTCAGTACTTGACTTCATTTATGATGAGAATTCATTAAATAAATTTTCTTTCAGCCTGGGACTTCATTCGCTTGAACTTTTTTAACAGTTTTTTTTATTATTATTACAATAAATATGAAGAATAGAATCAGACTACTGACTTCTGATAAAAAAAATCTTTGATTTTTTTAATTGATTTAGTTTCAAAACTGACGGAATTATATACAAACGTACTTACCCTTAAAGGGCGGATTTCCAAAAATCCATTTGCAGTTCTCACCAACATTATAAAAGGAACATGATGCAAAATTTCTAGTTTCTAATCCTAGTAGCTTCATGGTGCGTGGAAACGTCAGTCAGGCATTAAATCAGTTTTCCTTCTCACATATATACTTACTTTAGAAAAATAAGTCGTACCACAAAAGCAATGTATCGATCAACTGTTAAGCACGTCACTACGTCTAATTTTATCCGCAGTGAGCGTAGAGAGCGCTGCATGAACGGACGCAAGATCACTAATTCAAACACGTTGATGTTATTCTAACAGAAATCTAATGTATTAATGAACGAGAGACCATTTGGCACTGTATCCTGGCCCAAGCAATAAACTGAACAGGTATTTTAATATCGTCTGCGAAATAAATTTCGAGCATAAACATATTTTTATTTCCGCAAAAATTCCTTTGGTAAATGTAAAAAACCGAACCTTTGCAACGGTTTATCTTAAATCTTTTTGTTATTAAAAAGTAAAATAATCTCTTACATCTGGTTTTTGATAGGAACTGCGAATTAACAGTAACTAAATGTTAGAAACAAATCATTTAAAACTATTTAAATTTCAAAAACGTCCAGAAAACCTTTTTTTATTAGTTTATCTGTGTTTGTCAATTATCTGAACGTTAAAAGTATCCCAAGTATATTTAGAAAGCAAAAATCTCCGTATATTTTTCGTCGACGTGATTGTCATTATTGTGGCATACTTAGCTTGAGGTAACAGTTTTATCATACAAATGAATAGATACATACGTGTTAACAAACGGTACCATATATGAGACAAGGTCTGATCCTATCCAAAGTTCATTCTATCAGTCGCCAGTCGCCACGGCGCCCTATACCGGATGACGTCATCCATTACCCGGGGCTGACAGGTTTTGTAATCAAGTCAGTGAATAGTGTGAATGAATACCAATCTTTATCGACGGTATACTTCGACGAGGGTCCGAATTGGGATTTTCAATATAGCTTAACGTTTTTCTGTTTGGTCAGATATAAAAATCTTCGGCCACATATAAATACATCTCTCCCGTTATATGGGTCAGATATAAATTGTTAAACATAGTTTAACGGTATGTATGAAGATCGAAAGATAAGCACTCTTTATACATCATTTGTGTGTGAGTTATTACGAATTTAAATTATCTGTGCGCCGTGTTTAAATTAACAACATTCTTATCTTTCCATCTGTCTCTTACTAAAGCTGTTGTAACTTTATTACAACATTATTCAGTTGTAACCAATCTATCAACATTTTCAAATATATACGACTTTTTTAACAAGACCAAGTAATTCTTCATATCACTCACTCTCTGCTAACTTGAGAAACCATCCTAATCCAGAATTGAGTTATATTTTGGGTCGATCACAATTTTCATCAACGGCAGCGTAAAGGACTGCACATTACATCGACGCAATTAATATACGCAGTGTTTAAGTGTGACATGCATGCTTTAAATCCATGAAAAAAACATTTAACCCCGGATGGCGCAATGGTTAACACGCCTGATCGCTGTTCAGAGGGTCCTGGGTTCGATTCCCAGGCGGAAATTTGAATGATGAGTTTGAATTTCCGGTCTCGGTCAGAGCGTGTGTCCTTGTCTTGTGTGTTGACCATGGCACCCACGACACAGGGAATCCTCGTGTGGGGCTAGGAGTGTGAAGCGGTATTTATTTATTTATTTCCTAACTAAGAGCCAATTACGTAAACCTCTTAAACTGTTGTGATCATATCTCGTTGACATTAAACTCCAGTACAGCTGAAGATAGATGGAGCAATACGGAGTCCAGGTCGGGGCATTACTGCTATATATGGTGACTATTAACTTGTCTGGTCTAGACCGCGATCCTTATCAGATATTCGAGAGAATTTACACAGCCCATACAATGTAATGAGGATAAACTGTATATACCGGTCCGAGAGATCAACGTAATAAAAATTAATAAACAACCGTAGTTTATGAAAGCGTCTGCAGTTAGCAATGTTAAGTATAAAATGGTTCGAATCGCAGTATTTTTATGAGAGGCATTATGTGACAGATGTTATTAAATATATGACCCAAGTGCAGTGAGGCTTTCTGATTTATTTATGTATGCCCAAGCCAATCAAAAGAGGTATTATCTGCTAACTTCTGCCTTCCACTGAGAGTTTGCCCCAAGGAGATCGCTAAACGATTACACCGTATTTTGTTAACTACTGTCACACATGTGTATAACAAATCCTGTTATTATGTGGTGGGTGTATTATAAGGTTCATTATAATATAATGTTTTCATGTATTAATACATTATTCCGAGTGGGATCCAATTATTTAGGATAGAATCTACAATTTTGTTCCATGCACGTCATGCCCGCTGTGATAACACACACAAAAAATTGGGCAAATGGGCAAATGTCATACGAACATCTACCTCAAATTAACCGAAAGCAAGAAGAAAGACCGGAATGGCGACAGCTACAATGAACACGAGAAGTCGTCGATTTACGCAAATTAAGAGAAGGAAATAATTCATTTAAGTACAAAACACGATCAGACGTGCAATAAAAATGCGGAAACGGGCCTCCGACCGAGGAGAAATTAATTAAGTCCGTCAAGATATGCGAGTTCTCGCGCGTTCGTCAGAAAACTCTGAAGTATGTTATGTCTTCCACACTCGACAGGTTAATTAACTATCGTGCCAGAATCGCTCCGTTTCCGCTCAAAAGGCAAAAAATCGCAAACTTTTACGTTAATTCGATAGAAAACTATGCAAAGTGACCGGTTTAATGGCTTAAATTTCTTTCGTAAATGGACTGAACATTAAACACATTATCTATTGCCGAATTTTTGATTTAATGTATGAGTTGTTAAAACAAATTTAAATAATAATACTCATTGTGAGAATCTGATACGGATAGTCACAGAAGGCATTCAAAAAAGTAACTTTATTTTATACTTTACAATATTTTGACTGCTGACACTTGCATAATATCAAGGATGCTGCCGAAGAGCTAACCTTTGCGATATGTACGAGTGATTTCGCAATGATATCAATTTTAAAATGATATCGGTTTATATAATTTTAAATGTTAGTAAAATTATTATGTGACATAAAATCGTACTTTCTTCGACACTACCTATTAGATCCTACCATAGGTACAACCTTTTGTCTCAAATATGTATAATGATATAATGTATAACGTATGTTTGTTAGATTACGATTTATTTGAGTAGATACAAACAATCACAAACATCATATTAAACACTTATGAAAATTTCCCGTCTAGGGAATTGTTAAAGTATAACCTAGTTACCCTCTTTTACTTCTCGACTAAACATAAAAAGTAAAAAAACAGCTACCTGAAAGAGGAGAAGTTTTCAAAAATTTTTTACGAAATACAAGACGTAAAAATAAAAACGTTCCGCAACGAATTTCTTCATAAATTTGGCGAGCGATCAAAGAAACGAAGTCGTATCAGATTCTTTGCAAAACTTTTTTTATTCTAGTTAAATGTAATAAAAAGGGAGCCAAGAACAATAAATGAGTAAAAACAAGCAAGTCGAAGCCTAAAACGGCTTCAATTTCCCCTATCTTTTACACTTTCAGTGACTTTCACGTTCCGTTTCACTCAATAAAATTCTGTACAGTACAATGTTTTGCACAATTCCTTTGTTTGTTCGAATGCAATAATTATTTTGTTCATTTATATCGTTTCACGAAATTTTTGGAGTGTTTTATCCACAACAATGGCACGTACGAACACCGTGAACGACTTTCTAATATATTACATAATCTTGTCACACCACATGATTTTTAGGGTTCTGTACTTCAAAAAAAGATAGAACCCTTAAAGGATCACTTTGTTGCCCGCCTGTTTATCTATGTGTTAATACTCTCCTTTCAGGAATGCACGTGGATATCAAAACTTAAATTTATACTTAATGCTCAGGTTTGTATTTCCTTTCAGCAGGTAAAAAATCTAACTTCAAAGTCTAAGCAATGAGAAGATTTTTTACGCTCGTAAGGTAATAAAACCTCTATGAAATTGGACAAGTGTAAACTCACAGTACGAATGAAGAAAACCTAAAATTGGTAACTTACATATATATGTGATATCACAGAAAATAACCATTACAAACTGAACGAACTAATTACTTATCTACAAGTCAGTACGGAACTCTCAGTCCACAAGTCAGCCTCGCACTTGACCGGTTTTTATATTTTGTTTCGTGTAAAAACAGTGTGACGAAACAATCAAACGAAATCACTGACATCTTCTTCAAGTCAATTACGTTTGATATGAAAGACTGCCGAATAAAAATTTCGTTATGTGAGATAGACGTCGTATAGTCGGATTCTAATTGCATCAAAAGCCATGCTTCTCATATAAACGGACGTCTATAATACCTACATTGACCGATTATAAGAGTTAGTGAAACTATATTTTCTCTCTAATACGTTTAAATTCTACTAACTAAGCATATTATTATACATGAAACCATTTTACTCCATTACCGTAGAGCAACAGCCAGTACCTAACACAAAATTGACGAGTGTCTAAATTTATAACACCGATAAATCTGAATTAGGTCATTAAACTGCGCGTACGTTTGAACCCAGTTCCGTTTACGAACATTAGACAATTAGGACACAGGTTCACGCTTCACGCTCATCGATTATATCTACTCGTATGTATTTCTGGACATTGCATCAAATACCATGGTCAGTCACTCCCCAAACCAGACAGGTCTTCAAATATGTCAGAAATATCAGAAATGGAATAGGTAAATAGGTACCGCAATCAACTTCTATTCTACGTTTACTAAAGTTTCTTTATAAATTCAATTTTTAAAAGCATAAAACAATCCTAATGTAATTTTGCCAATTTTTATAATGCTGGAAAATCTGTCCTATGATTGACTGACAAAATACTCGGATTGTTTTAAGTATTAACTTCGCCTTTCGTAGCGCGTAAGTACCTACGTTTGTAAGGTGCAATGAAATTTAATAAATAAATATTATTACATCTATCATGCTTCGTGAAGGCTTTCGCTCATTACAGCCTGACACAATCGACCGAACAACGTAACTACAAGATGATTCCATATAAAAATCATGATATTCACATTAAAAAAAAATATTCAAACGAGAAAGCATTTATACCATTTCCTGTGCCAAAGAAGCCGGTACTGAAAGTACAACAAAGATTCAGGTGTATTTTTGCAACGAAATGCTTCCCACTTGTGCGCGTGGCTTTAGAAGCCTGCTTATCGGTAGGTGGGCAATACAAAAACGTCGAGGCGCAACCAACAAGGCAGCGGGCATTGTATTCAGAGAGCAATATAAGGAGAGCCTTTGATTTCCGAGAACCAACTCGGGCGAAGTGGAAAAAGATGTTGATTTCCTTAATGCCCCGTGCGCCGCTTGTTCTCGATAGATTCCAGCTCGGGTTTAATGTATTTGGAAGGCACTTATTGGATGCTCTCATGGACTATACATAAAAAATCTATCTAGGAACTTCTAATAATTTTTGCACTAAGTGCTTAATAATGAGTTCGATTCAATAAGTCTTCTTAATAAAATTTAAGTACTAACTGAAATTTAAGTACTAACTGACCGGGTAGTTCCAGCCTCAATAGATGTGCCTAATACATTCAGTGTCGCGTGACGTAAAGAATAAGAGTACTAATACGTCATAATTTTTAATAATTCCACGTTTAGGCAGTCAAATAATGATTCGAATAGTGTATATATAGTGTACTAAGCTATAAGGCAAACATAAAAGTAAGTAAGACTGCTTATAGGTTCCAATCTTCCAATAGAAATCATCTCCAGCGTGTGACCAGAATCAGAATATTCCCGAATGTCGACACGTCCAAGGTGTCCGTCAAAGCTTCACGATCACCATTTACCAATAGCAAGTCAATCCGTCATTCAATTCATTCCCATATTTGTTCAGGAATTACATAATTGCACCATGATAAATAAATCTTAACTCAATATTATACCACGTCTTCTCGTAGATATTGACACTCATAATCGTTAAACAAGTCAATACTACAGTATGAAACGAGCCTTTTGCTAAAAATAAAATATATTATAGAAATTGGTTTACATTGAATTAATCATGTGAACATTGTTCGGACAAATTGTATAAAAAGTTTTTGTTTAAATACAATATAGATAAGTATCGCTTTCAACATTTTATATCATGGCAATGTATTTTTAATCGACATTTAATTAAAGTTACATTACCTACGTCTAGTAGTACGCACGCTTCACTATAACCCGATTCCCCACACCCCGCCAAAACAAATTTATTACCTGTGCTTACAGTGCAATGTAGCTTGTAAGCAAAATTTACTTACGGCATTTTAAATGTTCATGGCCAATCTGAAATGTACCTTAATCACAGGCTCGGAAAGCTGGCTTTTGTGTGGGATCCGAATAGAACAAATTCCATATCAAACGCGAACGCAGTGTAGGTATATAAACGGACCGTTGTAGTCATTGCCAAAAAGGTTCAATTACCTGCAACAAAAAAATAAATAAATCAAAAGCATGTTCACTCACAATAGAGATCAACAAACACGATAAAAATAAAATAGTACAATCAATAATGAACTTTATACCGCACATAACAAAGTTTATAATATTTGATTTGTACATAAGAGTATCTTAGTCGCTGTAATGAAAATTGAAGTTATAGCAAAAAGCAAATAATAGCGTGAGCCCGAAATTCTTCGAAATATAAACGTACGAGTAGAACGTGCCCACGCCCCCATCAGTACTAAATTATATACCAAGTACATACACCCTGTATTTATATACCTAGTGAATTCTTTTCTAAATTAACAAATATTTCAGTCTCAAATCCTGTAGAGCGAAAAACAACGGGATAGAATAGCAAAAATAATATAAATCATTAAGATATTTATTCCCCATGCCCGGACACCTAAGTAATCATTAAGAAACCAAGGCATGCGATAGTTCCCTTTTGGTTCCGTAAATGGAAATAGGAGTCGGACAAACCTTTAGGAGCTATAAATAACTGGATCTTTCAAGTGGAGTCGACCTTGTCAGCCAATCAAAACCAATATGGTGTTCATAATTATTTTCCCCTAACCACAGCATAAATTTCTCTTAACAATTTAATGCAATCGACAACCTAACCTAACCTTGTTCGAGAGTACAGGTTAAAGATAACCATATATGCTAAAATATATGTAGGTACATTGTTTTTATAGTCTAAGCAGGCAAACGAGCAGACGGGTTATCTGATGGAAAATGATCACCGTCGCCCATGGACATTGGGAACACTAGGAGCGTCACCAACGCCTTGCCAGCCACGAAGGAAGCCATGGACCCGCTTCTTGAAGGACCCCATGCCAAGACACAGTGGGTCATTTGTGTGGGTTCCACAGTTTACACGTAAAAAACACGCGGAAAATTACTTGAAAACCAAACTGTGGACGAATGTAAGGTATCCGGTAGTGTTGGTGGAACCTGGCTTTACCGCGTTAAGTGCGCAGGCGGAAGTTAACCCTAGGTATTAAACTAAACAGTTGTACCTGAAAGTTGAACTATAAAAGTAACCTTGGTCGTGTATGTTGCACAAGTGTGTGTGTGTGTCCATTTTGTAACATTTACCCGGTAAGTTTACCTATCAGTTACACCTTAGCGTATATAGCCAGCTTAAGGTAATAAATATACAACAGATTAAACAATAAACAAACCATACAACCAAAGATAACAAAAGTACGGCTGTGTCGAAACAAATAATTGCACAGATTATGCAAGTCTTGCGTTGTCGGTGTACCTACAGATAAGCAAGCAACTAAAATGTAAATCGTATCGCCCTATGTTTGAAATGAAAACATTATAATACAAGTCTTAGACTTGTTAAAGCCTAGGCATTTGACTGCGATTGGAACGAATGGTGATTTAGAATAGTAGAACCGACATATTAATAGAATGATGAATACGGTCAAATATTATCTGTACTGCAAACTGACAACAAATCTTATAGTTCAGTTAGTTAGACGATATTTTATTTGATACTCGTACTATATTGAATCTTTTGAAAATCATAACTTCTAATCGATTCTGAGTACATACACAATATTTCTGATTAGATAGGTAATCCGTATAAAAACAAACGCAATTAATTCTAAACCACCCAGAAAAGCAACGCCAAATCACCATACCCCAAAACACGTAACTAAGAAAAACATTTCCAATACTCATACAATCACACGACCCGCAAGTGTCCGCAGTTAGTAAGAAATTAAAGCTGACGAAGGTCCGTCGTTTCATTCTGTATTCTGTAACGCCATTGATACAATCAAGCGGCGATGTATCCAATCTCTGCAATCAGCTGCAGTCTAGACCGGGCCATTGTCGCCAGCGGAGCGTGGCCAACGACCCCGGCTCCCACGACCCCAGCCAGCTTTACATTACCCAGACAAATATCGATAAATTAAAAATTATACCAGCAGACTACAAAGGGTCATTTCTTGTAACGTTTGAAACTTTAAATTTAAACAAACGATATCAAGATTGGAACGCTGGATTTTTTTAGGGATGCATCGATACGGCTATTACGATACCAATACAAATGACGAATACATCGTAATGGCCAAATACGATAACGAATTACGATATGAATGCATTACGATATCTGTTTAATACCATTTTGATGAATTTATTGCAAGCTTTGTTGTATGTTATTATTGTAAGACTAAGTAAAGTATAAGTTTAAAAAAAAGTTATGCTTTTTTTATCAATATATTTATCAATTTTCATCATTAAATTATATTTTAAATTGTTACTATTTGTTACATTTACTGACTATTAATTAATTTTAATTGTAGTCGTAATTTATTACTGGCAAATTCTTATTCAAAAAACACAACATTTGTAAGTTTTTCCCTTAAGTCGGTTTCTCTCATCAATGCGTATCAGTCCTGCTGTGGGGAATAGTCTTCCAGATGGCACCGTTGCAGGTTTAAGGGGTAAATATTTCAATGCTATCCTTTTCAAATTTGGATACTCTGAAGCTTTATTGTGCGAATAGTCAGCAAAACTAGTGTTCATCTCTAAATAAAATTATCGGAGTTTTTATCGGACTCTAAGTTACCAAACCGTGCATCCATTTCAATACTTAAATCCTGTGCTAACCCTCTGATACTTAAAGTCATGTCTCTGTTTGAACATGATTGATTCAATACTTTGTTTCGTTTCACCCGAAACAGTAAAAATTCTAAAATTTTGAAATAAATGTATCGTAAAAATATCGTATCGTAATATTTACGATAACGAATGATCGTAAAGGTTTACGATAATCGCCGATATACGATTATCGTATCGGTATCGTTGCATCCTTAATTTTTTTTCTTGTTTATCAACGAGCTGTGTACGACTTCGTTTGCGCGTGAGAGGTTTGCTTATACATAATATATGTTGCTCCACAACCTCCTCCATCTTCCTGTGAAAGCCCCATAGAAATCGGTTCAGCCGTTCCGGGAATTAGCCCCGGCAAGCAGGGAACAAAAATTTTAAAACCGTTTGTTTGTGATTTAGTATACTGTAGAAAACTGTAGTATACTGTAGAAAAAGCACAGGAGAAAATATTTTTATTTTGAAATCACACGGATACTTTAATTTTATTTCTATGTATAGATATAAATATACATAACTACAAATTTATTACCTATGCTACCTTTATTATATCTAGATCATAATAGTTTACATACAATCGTCAACAATCAGACTAACAAAATATAAATGAGGCGTAAGCGCCAAAGGATATTGGACCGATACTCGCGAGGACAATGAACTTCGATCATCACTTAAGAGCTCTGAATCAGAATGATCGATACAAAAAAAACAATTCATTGAACTCCCATGACACACTTTGTTCAATTATATACGAAACAAGTACCTACCAAAATTATTTATATGGCGAAACACGACATATTAAAACGTATGCGAGTATGCAATGAACTTGATGCTAATGACCACTGCTAAAGTCAATGAGTAGTTATAATTGGTATACAATTTATAAAAATAACTGACGTCAAGATCGACAAGTAAAGATAACTCAAAGAGTACTCGTCAGATGTCGCTTAGCCACATGACAAGCACCAGCTTTCGAATAAAAAAGAATAATGCAAACCAAAATACGCATTACAAAGTTATGAGCCGATCGTTTATCGACTTGTTAGATATACGAACCGGGCATAAATACGTGGTCAAAATTAAATACTCTCTACACCTAATACATTACGAGAAACCGTAGTTAGTGATACCTAATGTTGGTAGCAATGTTAGCTAGTTTCACTACATCAGCCTTGAAGAAGCTTGGGACTAATTCCCATCCAAAGAACAACCAAAGCAAAATATTTTGATTTTAAACAATATTTTAACAATAGAAGACAATAACAAGCGTAATGACCGAGCTAAAATAACATACACAAAGATTTCCATTTTAAGTGAGTCACCGCTAAAAGGAAGTTAATGGGTTAACACACGTTGGTATTATGTAAATTATTCCTATGTGAGAAAAACCAGACAACTTTAACGAGATATTAAAAATAGAACATCGACTGCATGTGTGGTTACGTTAATTGTTACACTATAACTTTTAACAAGATAGAACCGATTTTAACGCCGAAAAGTAAAAATCGGTTCAGTTAAACGCGGTTAGTATTCTTAAATCCTTCTCCTAAGTCTGATAAACACGATGCTGAAAACCGCATCAACGCGAGACAATCGCGCACAAATATACATACATACATACATACAGGTCAAACTGAGAACCTCCTTTTTTGAAGTCGGTTAAAAATTGTTCGTTGCTGAACTTGCTGATATTAATTACCGTCTGTTAGTTACACTATACCTTATTCGCCCTCGCAGAGTAGGTACATGGAAATGCCACGAGACGCTGAAAAGAAGTCATACGTGTGCTCAACTTCTTGTAAGCCAACTGCCAACTTAGCTTGTAAGCAAAATTTACTTAAGGCGTTTTAATTTCCGCCGTTAATCTACATAGCGCACCATGGTTATAATTCTAATAATTAAAATGATTAAAATGATGACTTTAAACTGTTGTTAGTCTGGGTGTGTTGTCCTCCAATCAGATTGGTGTACCTACTTAGTATACAAGTACTCCTTATGTGTGTAGCGTTTTTTATTTATTTAAATGTGTCTACACACATAATAAAGTGTTATGTTCGGATATCTTTACTTCGGATATCTATGACAGTGATATTTTTATGACATGATTAGTGTAGACATAATAGACCCTACCAAAACAACCGATCATTCCCAATTTGTTAAACGCCCACCGTAACTGCCTGATTCGTAATTTTACTACTCAATAATTTATTTTATTCACCATAGAAATATGTGTCATGAGTTCATGACTCATTTTAAAGTGCTCAGTTTTTCAGCCAAAATGGTTATTAAACACCCATTTTCTAATTCTTTGTTTACTAGAACTGTTAATACAATATTACTCCTATCAATCCGTGTCTTTTATAGATAGGTTAATACATTGGAAACTGTTGACGCCATGACACGGTAAATATCAAAGGAAATTAATAAACGCATCAATTGGTTAAACAATTAAATAACGATTAAATAGGTATTAAGTATTAAGGTCTGATGCTGGCCCTAATAAAGTTGACATATTATGTAGTTATGTAGGAACACAAATATAAAAATCATAGGGTTGGATATATAGGGGGTTTAATCGACGAACAACTCGACTCTTTTCGTCGGAAAAATAAACATCTATACTTATAGGTTCAATCGTGATTGTAAATAAAGTAAAAGCTTTAAAATCCTAAACAATCAATCTTCAAATAACATCAACATACACATATTGTTTGTTACCTTAATACCCTGTACAATATTATATTAACAAGGCTAATAAACGGCGATTCACCCTTAATGATCTATTCAGAATGCTGTCACAATTTCAGGCACACGCTGACCGACTATGAAAGTTCGTTAAACTGTATATTGTACCTATAACAAATGTAAGGTCAAAATATGATGAACAATAAGCCGCATGCAGGTCAACGCCCGATCTCGCCATAATGGCTGTACCTAATGATGACGTTTATTAGTCGACTAATTTAAGGTGGACGCATGAGGTTGTAATGATTTATGAGGTCCTAGTACCATCACGGCTGACATTTATGACAAAAATAGTCGTTGCCTGCAGCTTGGTCCGCATGGAGGACTGCTTGCTGATTGTAAAATACATTTTTACCCTTTAGTTTACGCCCTTAGGGATTGCTTTTCAAAAAATGTGAAAACAGATGCCCAAAGACCAATTTTCTTAAAACCTACTTTACAATTAACAGTATGTCAAGTCCACTTATTAACAAACTAACATTAACACTATGTACTACCTGAACTAAGTAACCATTGTACTCCCAAAATCGAGCCTTGTTCCAAGTCGGACACGTTAACACGAACGACAGCGAATATGTGGTGCCTATTCGTTTGCTACCCTAATTCCATAAAAAACCTCTATTTCTAACAGAATGATATAGTTACGTATCACTTCGTCACCTTTAGGTAAGAGTTCTGAAGCCATGTACCAGGAAAACAACAAACGTACAATACTAACATATCCATAGTTACCCGCCTTACAAATCAATGGCGTGTGATGACACCAGTGAGCGTGTGAGTGACGTGCGTGGGCGTAATGTAAACTAGCAGGTCAGTGGTGTTGGTGGAGAGACGGACGGTCGGCGACCCCAACCCACGTGTTAATGACCACCAGCTACCACCTTTATTGATTCTGATGTACATAGTTATGAGAATTTTTTATTAAGTAAGCGGTCGCGTTTTCTAAAGGATTGCCGTTTATCGATGGTGTGGTAACTTAAGTTGATTTTTCTATCGAATTCCTATGTGGGCCAGAATTTGAGGCTGTGACAATGAGACAATTTGTTGGGAACAATTGGAAAATTAATTTTTGTTAAATGTAAATAACGCTATTGTTCATAGCTCCACCGTAGAATTAATTTTCTGTATCAAAATGCCATGGACAGACATTACAAAAAACTTTCAAATAGTCTCCGTCAACATTTAACAATTATTATGTATGTTATATTGATAAAAGATCGACAATTAAATAAATCAGTGTTGGTACATACCTTAAAAAATTAAATAAAAAGAATCATTAAAACAAATCGCGTTGAAACAGCTTCATAATTCATTTCAACTCAAACCCACTCAGAAGTAATCAGCAACTGGGTTAGGTCTTATCTACAATCTCCAAAAGAATTAACGATTATGGTAACTTAGTGCCTACCTTCATGCTTTTCAGTGCCACAAAGAAGTACGTCAAATAAAACATGTGCAGTAACAAACCCTTTAACTGCTAAACAAAGGTAAGTTTAGGAAAATGTAAGGTAAATTAAAGGGTCGTCGACCTAACCCTCAAGTTCACGTGACTAACGGTAATGACCAATGGTCTAGGGTTACTAATCACGAACTCTTAAACGATCCAAGCGGAATGGCGTAGTGGAGTCTAAATACAAGATTGGAATGGCTAATTACGCTGTGGAATGCTGAAGATGTGTAGTGACCATACGTAATCGGCTACTAAACGTTATCTCTTAAGTGCAGGTAAATGACTTCTACTCGTATGTATCGGGATGATATTTTTCTATCGAATCTTACATTTTAATTGGATAGCGACCTCGATTAAGAGTTATTGATTCATACTCCTAAAATTTAACTTTGTTAAAAATATACATGGGGTAAGAGAAACATACTTTACTGGTATTTTCATATTTTGGCCTTCAGCTATCAAAATTATACATTTACTTTGATAATAATAGAAACAAATCTTCTGTTTTGAAATATACTTACATTTTTTTTGACACAGAACTAAATTCTTCGTGTAATTACGGCACAATTTAGCAACAAAGCTAGGTCTTATAAATGTTCCTCTTTCCCGAGATTTGGAGTAAGAGGAACACTCGATATTTTTAAGTAATAACTTATGTTTTTAAGTGTATAACATAGCTTGTTTTAAACATTTTTTTGAGTAAAAGGAATTAAACCTCGCCTCGTTTTAAATAAGGTCTTCTTTAGGATGACAGCAAACAAAAACGAAATTTGGGGTAA
The DNA here is from genome assembly GCA_905404135.1 of Hesperia comma. NCBI lineage: Eukaryota > Metazoa > Arthropoda > Insecta > Lepidoptera > Hesperiidae > Hesperia > Hesperia comma. Next base: position 6,243,064 of record FR990036.1, read on the forward strand.
GAGGAACATATATGTAGGTAAGGTCAGAGGTACTAAACTCTTTGTGCTATTAAATGATTGTATTAATAAAAAGAAGAACCGCCATTTTTTTAAGTCGGTAAAGCTACCAAAAACCTTTTCCTAATTCAAAAAATTACTGTACTGAAATCCACTTTAAGATCGGTTCAGCCAAATGCGAACTTATGGCGGACAATACGTAAAACACGTTTTAAAGTGCAAAACTCCATTTTTTAAGTCGTCTAATATACCTAAAACCTTCTCCTAAGTCTGAAAAATACTATGCTGAAAACTGCATCAAAATCATACACATACATACTACATACAGATCAAACTCAGAACCTCCTTTTTTTTGAAGTCGGTTAAAAATAGAAATGAATGGCGCCACTTTTAACGGCCCTAACTGCTTCTAATAGTTTTTCTTTCGGGTAAGAACTTCTATCGGTCTTTCTTACGTAAGCTCGAGGCATTTTGCTTTTTTTCTGTAACAAATAAATAGTAAAGCAAATCATGGCTATTTTCGGAACGTGTTATATTTTAGCGGATTTTAAATATGTTTGTTACCCCTGAAATAGGAAAAGAGGAACATATGTTTCTCTTAACCTGGTATAGCCGTTCCTCTTTCCCAGCTTGCCATTTTGAAGGTTATGTTATTATTGACATCGAAAAAGCACTAAAAACACACATTACAAACAATGTAATACGTAGAAAATAAAGATTAAACGTAATATATACACTTACCATAGCAATAAACCGCAACACTGATGTTTTTAATACTAAAATTAACTTAAACAAGGAACGCCGCTAGGTCTTGGTTTCTTTAGCTTGACAACTGATATTTTTTTTCTCTTTTGCTCGCTTAGTTGCTGTGTTCCAGCGCAATCTATCCAAGAATATTTGAACTACGCCTAATATTGTTTTATCGACGTAGTGACCATAGAGCTGGGCATTATAGTTTTCTTTTTACGAGTGACTGTTACTCTTCCCCCAGCGTCCCTCTTACCCCACCTGACCTCAATACATTTAACTTTTTTAAAACATTTTATTTATCTCAATATTATTTGAAATCTTTTACGCCAAAGTCTTAACTGCGATTGCATCATATTAAAGGCCTAGTATGCAGCTAGTTTGAGGCAATAAATCACGAGCTAACATTTACATTGTATCATTAAGTTCTCTGAAGAAATAAAAAAAATACTAAAATTCTCAAATATCGGCAGAACCATTGAAAATTGCTGAACACACTGGGGTGAAATGGATAGGTAGTAGTGAGGTCCCTCACCCCTGGGCAACATTTGATCCACCGGTTGTGTTACACCCTTATAACAAATTTGGCGAAACTTCTTACCAAGCCACAATTTGTACCCGAAAGTTATGTAATTTTATATCCTAAAACTCAGTATCCACCTACCTACTAACTCCAAATTTTTTATAATTTCTGGTCTAAATAAATCCTTTTCATTTTATACGTACATTTTTGACAAAGAAACGATAACAAAACTAGCAGTTAATCGTGAGTCATGTGTTAATTGTAGCTTAATAATAAACGTAACTCTCAAACTGTTCAGTCAATGACCTTCGACATCAAGAATACTTACTTTTTGAATAAAGTATGTAGGTAATTTAAAATGGCTTACACTTTTAATGAATACTAGCTGACCTGGCAGATGTAGTAACTTACGTAAATATTTATATCAAGTTCTAAGCTGCACATTAACTTAATGTCATTAAGATGAAACAAGCGCCAGTTTTAAATTTAAACCTGCAATAAATAGTACATTTACATTTATTATAAGTATGGATATAGAATATAGATAACCAGACGGACCAGACAATACTGATGAACAGTGCGTTAGGAATTTCCGATCCGCCACAACTTTTCGATCTTCACAAGGTCACGGACACCCACGTGTTCCAAGTCGTTGAAAGAAAAAGTTCCTTTGGTTTAAAGCATTCCGAACGCAAATATTTGGACGATTTAGGTTGATTCTGGTAACAAATGAATCATTGTTTACGATTTACGATCAAGATCGGGTCTCGTCGACGTCTTGTAACGTAACGACTGACCTCAGATCAAGCAAGAAATAAAGAGGAAATATAACAAATAACATTAAGGCAACTGATATATAAATAGCTTCCAACTATACAAGCATAATTACCTGGCTACTTGGCAACTCAGCTACAAAAACTGCTTCGTCGAATTGTAAACTATCTTTTATTAACCACACAATTAATCAATCACACAGTCTTGGCTACAGAACTACGATAACAGTATATTATTATGTGTCCGTCTGTATGGCTAGTTATCCTACTATCCTACTAATATTATAAATGCGAAAGTTTGTAAGGATGTATGTGTGTGTTTGTTGCTCTTTCACGCAAAAACTAGCGAACGGATTTTCATGAAACTTTGCAGTAATATAGCTTAGACATCGGAATAACATAATTTGTTAAAATTTATAGAGATTTTTGAAGGGACTGGTTTCCCGAAGCGAAGCGAGGGCGGATTTACTAGTTTTCTATTAAAGTACCGATTTAATATCAAAATAAATATTTCTATAAGACAAAACTTGGACAATTTTAACACTAAATAAATTGGGTTGAGTGTTCAGATATTGCCAACTAGCATTAAGTCATTGTACGTACTCCTTAGTGTTAAAGTATTTACAATAATGGACGAATAAATAAATAAATCAACAAACGATTCAAAAGAAAACATATATTATAGCAAAAGCATTTACTATTTGATACGTGACCACAACATCGAATGTAGTATTATCTGTGTAGGGCGTGTAGCAGGCCAACACGGCTAACACCACAAACAAAGGAACATCACAGGACAGGTCGGGACAGGACAATGCCCGGCTACTGGCGGGATGACTCACCTGTTTAAGGACACCATTCTACTATACATTATAACAAATAAATGGTTTCAACTAAAGCTTCTTCAATACGAATACGTGACGCAAATCATATGGAAATGTTAAATTATGTTAACGGGTTCATTTTAATGTTAATAGGTTGTGTAGACTGTAGTGAGCGTGTAGTGAAGGCAAAGTATCCTATACTATAGGAGGTTGTCAATTCCAATGTTAGTTCAGTAGCACTTCTTATCAGTAAAGCACAATCTGTAATGACTATTCAGTGCACATGTACTGTACAGCACACAAAAAGAACAGACCACGTATCTACATAATTTTGGTTCATTTAATTGCTATGCTATTCTAGAACAGAATGAAGACAAATTAAGAACCCTATTCCTATACATACAATAGTGTCATAGAGCTTTAAATCGGGAAGTATAGAGAACAATAATCGAAACACGTTTACCTCAATAAATTGCTTTGTTAAGAAAAGAAGTTATTAATAATCAATTATGGGTAGTCCTTTACACCCTAAAATATAATAAAGGCATCGATCAACAAACAAAGCCCATATATCATTGTATAAGGAAAACCATAAAATATTTTAGCCAAGATCTCCTTTGCCGGTTACTACAGAAAATCTCCTTTGTCTAAAAGTGCAGTTGCTCGAACCTTCGTAGAAACATAAAATGTGTCCAAACGTCGCGGTTATTCATTAATTCATTGCCCTTGCCTCCTTGACTGTACTACCACAAATTGGGACATTACAGATACGATAAATTAGGACAAATACGCCGCAACTCAACTACGAGGAATTCGAAAAAATCACGAATTGCTTGTCATGCACAATGACGTTCTCATTTCGATATTATTCATCGGTGAATAATAATTAGCTTAATGCTAATTTAATAGCGGCAGCGAGACCGGGCCACCAAACGATCAGTTGTACTGATTATGGTGAATTTAACCATAACAAATGGTTAGATTAACTATAACCGGTCGGTGCTCACTTATCAGACTGATTTGATTACACAATTGTGAAGTTGGCAAATCTGATTGTTTGTTAAGAAAAACTCTTTCAATCATTTATACCTTTATACTCTATACACTATCACTTGAACTCTTTGTTAATAATTCCATATAAAGAGTCCTGCTTCGTTTAGGAAAATATATGACATCGTACCCAAACTGGAAAGAAAATGCACTAAAAAGCTATCGAAGCTAACAAATGCAATCAAATATCAAATACAAATAAATCAACCAAAACCAGTCATTTCCTTAAGTGAGAATACCGCACAGATTAATCGAAAATCCGACAAGAAATGGAAAATCCCTGTTAAAGAGATTCTGAGCGTTAAGAAATAGCCATTAAAGTTTTCCTTAAATCAGTTTTACTTAGTAATTTTATTTTAAGCTTCATAATTATCCAATTAAACAAAATGACCGAAGGAGAATGAATACTATGACAACGCTAATTCCGCAATGGAAAGTATCCGTATACAATTATTTCATAGCGAATTACTCGGATCCAGTCAATTGTAGGTCTCGACGGCCATGATTACAGGGTGTTCACTTCCCACAGCCGTTTCTTTGTGTACCACATGAAAACTAGCGTACAGTACAGTTCTGGGATTGTTAGTTCAGATTACTTTCTACATACGAGGAGGTACTTGACTAGTAGAACGTTAATGATTTATAACAAGAAGCAGCCTGAGACTTCCTCCGCGAAATTTTTTTACCTTTCAATAGGGAGAATGCTTAAATAATTATAGAAGTCGAAGAAACGTCAAGTAAAACGAAAGTTTAGTCCCACACGGAGGGACCAAAGGATGCAGTTTGTTATATTACAACCTTGGGTGGGTTGCATCATTTAACTACATATAACCATAACAAAAGCCTAACCAGCCGTCAAATCAACGGTTAAGCCATAGGTTGTATTATTTTAAACTCGGTTAAGAGGATACATCCGAAACACTAACATTAACCGCATGATTTCGATCGGTTAAAGTTCTTGTTACTCTGAATTGTATTTCAATAAAAAACATAAATTGACGTTAAGTGGCACAGCTGAAACCAAGTTTCGGTAGACTGTCTAATATTTTTCCGTCCTAGTTGGGATATACGCACACGTTTTGCTTACCGTGCCGTTGCAAAATAGCAGTTGGATATTTTGTGCGGTCGGCAAACTGCAAATAAACCATGGACGCAGTTAGTAGTTTCGATGCATTCTGAAATCCTCCTTTGAGCCTACGGTTGCGGACAGGCACTCTCTCTCTCTGTGTCCCGAAAAAAATTTTTTATGTCAACGACGTGGACATTAATTTAAAATCATAACTGATTTTTGTATTGCAAGTAATTTCTATGCACTATTATATTTTCCTTGGCGCACATTTTTGGAATATTTCCTTGGCGTAAGCATTACGCTTATAAGGCTTTCACGGTTATTAGGGCTCACTCTGACCTATATTTCACATATAGGCATTTTCCAGTTGAAAGCCTCGATGCTTTTCACTTCTTTATATATCGATATTTTAACTATGACATTACAGAATTACAGATACAGTTAATAAACATACATGTAAATTTAAAAATGTTAATAACCTCTTAATTATGGCACTGTCTAAAAACCAAGCGTCCAGGGTTCAATTTTGGCCGTGGCAGATAAGTATGGTAAGCCGTACGCGTCCTTTCGCATCGACGCCGACGAGCCGAACGCGCTCCGGCGGCGAACTGAACTGAACGAACTGAACGAAACGCGACCGGTCGTCGACGGCGATCGACGGCGATCGACGGCCGACGACGACGATCGGCGGCCGAAGACGGCGATCGATTCTTTCGTTTTTCTTTAATTTCTTGTAAAACGCAAGTAAAAATGATAGCTTTAACAATTGAACCGTCCATCGTGGTCAAGAGGCAACAACAGTATGAAATGTGTCCAGTCGTTTGTTGCGATTCGCTAGCATACAGAGCTGTACGGCACCTTACAGCTGCGTACGGAAGCGTACGCCTCTGTACGGAGCTGTACGGAGGCGTTCGCTTCCGTGCGGCATAATGCGTAATAGTGTGTTCCTTTTCAATCGGCAAAATGCGAAAGGCCGTCGATCAATGTGGCCCGACCCTAAAGAGATATTTTGTCTCAGGTTTCCTTTTGTTTGACTACATAAGAACCTGCTTCACAAACATTCAGTCTAAACTAAACAGTACAATACAAGACACGGAAATACCGTTACGTACACCGTAACGTCCGTAACGCTACAATAATGTTATCGCGCGTGACGGCGCGACTGATAAAAATGTTTACATGTGACGAGAGGAATTCCGAACGACACAGCCGTAATCTTCCGCTGATGGACAAATCGTCGGCTAAACATTTAAAACACATTTACCAGATTTATATTTATCAGCTCATTAATATGTGTTTTAGATGGCATTGACTTTTTGGTGTTTTGTTGAAAGAGTATGCTAAGAGCTTAAGTAGGTACTTCTAAGCCATTTTATAAATTTTGTTACATCTGTTTATTGAAACAAAAAAAAACTTAAAATGTCGAAATACACCAAATCCCGACCGTAAGATGTCTAGGGAGAAGATCCTTCGCTTTCTTCTTTTGCGACGGCAACCACTGATCTATGACTCGTTCCTCAGCTATTTACTTTAAAAACTAGCCAAGGGTTCAGAGCATTTATTGTTTTAGGGATTTAAGGTATCAGACGAGCATGCAGAACCAGCCTTCCGTTGCCGCCCATAACAACTGTAACCGATATAGAACAAGACTCAATTTAGGAACTACAGTGATTAGTCCAGTTTACAGATGGATGTCAGAATATTAGTACGTACTAACGTACGTACTAGCGTACTACGTTAACTAGGTACTTAACGAAGCATGCCCTGAGTGCCCCATATCGAGATCACTAATGCAATATGGCCGCTATTCACCATCTGATCGAGATTCTAGTCGCCAACGCTCGAATTCCTAATGCGATTTGCCATTCGGTCTGGATTGGAGACCATTTGTGCATTTCCTGGTTACACGAAACAAGAGCAAATACGCCTTCAAATCGAGTTACGGCTACCCGTTTTGTGGTGGAACCGAGCCTTCCTTGTTCAATGAATTTCATCTACTTGTTTTGATTAAATAATACATTTTAGGAAATACAAAGTAAACACTTTTTTGGAACAACCGTTGTAAAAATTACAATTTTATTAGCACCTAGCAACCGAGCCTGTATTTACAAGTATTTTGGTGACAAAATGGTACCCGAAGACAATGCAGCATTCTGAATATTTTTTATTACTCCAGTAATTTTTGAATGTATTCTTTGCAATTATTCAAAAATACTTTCTTCCTCTTCATAATACATAAATTTTAGTGTAAAATATAGATGAAAAAAACACTGAGAAGTAATTTAACCAAAAACAAAGATTATCCTCCACAAATATTAATACATCAATTATCTTGTAAGTGAACGATCTATGGAAGGACAATGACTGTATAATAATATTTGTGCACGTAAAAAACTTCGCGTGACAAAAATGATTCCTATTTAAAAACTCCGTTAGAACGACCTCGGTGAAACAAAAAAATACTTACTCAGATAGTAACATTTTAAAATGCAACAATTATGTTACCACAAAGATAAGGCTGTATCTACCTACAGACTGCTCTTTTGCGAGAATTTAATGAATAGGAAATGAAATAATTCTGACATAGCGAACGCTTAACACAAAAACTAGGTCAAGTTGGAGCGAGTACGCTTGGGCTGGGTTCCCTACTATAAAATTATAAATCACAATTGTGATTTGTGTAATTATAATGTACCTACGTTACGCAATTCACAACAGTTTTTTAAAACCGCTCTCAATCCGCCTCGGGAAACCTACACTCGAAAACGTATTTAGTCGGAATTATTTGAATTGACATTTATATTTTTGATAAAACATATGCTTAATGCAAAACATATTATAATTACTACAAAAAATATCCCTATAGGTATCCTTACTTAGTATCGCAAATAACTTACAATATATTTTCTCATATTTCGACAGACATCGATCACTTTGTTCTATCATATTATACATATTATATAGAATTTCAACTCATCATCTCATCTCAACCCATCATGAGTCATGACCCACCATTGAGTACGGGTCTCTTCTCAGAATGAGAAGGTTAAGGCCATAGTCCACCACGCTGGCCAAGTGCGGATTGGCGGACTTCACACACCTTCGAGTTGTGCGAGCTCTCTGGCATGCAAGTTTCCTCATGATATTTTCCTTCACCGTTTATAGCAAGTGACATTTAAATTCTTAAAAAGCACATAACTCGGAAAAGTCAGAGGTGCGTGCCCTGAGATTTGAACCTCCGAATAGGAGGCCGAATTCTTATCCACTAGGCTATCATCGCTACGGACCCCTAAAACCTACCAACATGAAAACACTACGTGGCACCGGGACAATAGCAGCGTTGCATCAAGTATCGCGAATTACAACAAGCTGTCGGTCTCGCGGGTCACATTCAAAGTTTTTTGTTAGGCATTCAAATACATAGTAAAAGGCATTACTTACGCCTTTACCGAGAATTTATGTACTAACTCAGGGCGCGAACTGTCACTCGATCGAACAGCGTGCATAGTACGATATTTATGCTCGCGGAAATTCGATATAGTTACATTGAGCTAAAAATCAATATTGACACCACACTGCGCTGTCGTTTAGCGTCCTGAGTTCTATTCCGTGTAAGGCAGTTATTTGAAAAATAAGTTAAAATATTTTTGTTTTTGGCCTGAGTGTAGCTTCATGGCTTCGTATTGTCTTAGGCATTGGGAATCCTAATGAGGGACTATGGTACGCATTGATTGAACTTGCATTATTAAAATAAATTGTAGTCACAAGACACTATCTTCCAAAAGCAAATTCGTATCAGACGTGTCGCCGACCAATAAGTCATCAGTGAAGCACTTCTCACACAACGCTGTTCATGAGCTACGCGACTGCAACGCAACCTAAAATTCGCTGTACCTGTACCTATCTGACAATGTTCACTGACAGGAGACGTGTGCGTGTCGTGTGTGTCGATGCGTTTCCTGTCAGTGAAAAGTGTCAGATACAGCGAATTTTGGGTTGCGTTGCAGTCGCGTAGGTCATAAATAGCGTTGTGTGAGAAGAGCCTATATTACCAAATTCGACCGACACGCGACGCGAGCGACGCCGCGACGTAAGCGTCGTTAAAAGGGCTGCGCACTAATTGCTCTGTGAACTGACAAGAGTTCAAACCATTACGAATAGCACTAATGAATCAATACATAAACGTGTGACGTGTCCGCATTACCATTAGCAAGTTAAAATTTGCATATCTAAACATTTGGGTCAGCACAACAATTAAACCATTCGTCATAAAGGACATAAAGCGAGTTCCACTGTTTTCAACTGAACTCCCCATTGTACCTATTTAACATACTTTTTTCTGTTTTATGCTATGTGACGAACGGTTTTACAAACTTTTATGATTTCAGCTGACTTGCCCATGGGTAAAATTAAAAAAGCCAAACTTAGAATTCTATTATTTACTTAGATACTGTATGTATACCACAGAAGAGATAAAGGAGGTAAGAACGGCCTTAACTCATATTTTGTATGAAAACGGCTGTCGCCGCGTGCCTCCCACCACTCAAACAACCGAAATGAATCTCAGGGCTGTGATTGGTTCGATCGCCAGTGTAGTTAAAACTCGCACAAAGGATGGTGATGGGATAGTGATAGTCGATCGATATTGATATCGATACTGATTTTCTTCATATTGTTTTAAAAATTACTATAAATATAACCCAAAAACATTAGGTACCTAATTTTTATATCTCAGGGGATATTTGGACAACAAATAAAACAGTGTTTATATAATAAATGAATGCAATCATAGTATCATACTAAATATAAATCTATGTTACGGCTTGCAAAGGTCGATAATCTACACCTATCGATAAATATCGGTAAAATTACTGTAACTTTGTTTCTTAAAGTTTTGCAATACTTTCATTAATTCGAGAGGGCACGAATATTGTGGACTTTCCAAATACATCTATTATCTATCTATACTTAATAATATAAAGCGGAAGAATTTGTTTGTTTGTTTGGTTGTTAAATAATAAACAATAATTAGTGGTAATAAATAAAGTTGTTTTAATTATAAATTTGTTAAAAATAATTTGCCGACATATTTATCGACATGGTACATCAGTCATCACTAACGCCACGTAAACTCGTCCCACCGATATACCAAAATTCAAGCTTCCTTTGGATGCGCGCGATTTTCGCAATGAAAGCAATACTTTGCAATACATTGCGTAATCACTTTCGTAGTACTCATGTGTTGGCGAGCAATGTATAATTTTGAATCTCTTTGCGATTGTGTCGTTTTTGTCTTAAACTACATAATACTATTGTAATAATTACAAATATCTATTGTAATTTAAGGTTTTTAGACTTACTTGTGAAAAGAAATTCCTCCTCGGACTACATTACACACCTGGCTTCTTTTCCTACACGTTACAATTGCGCAAGACGGCATTATTCTTTTTTTTAGCGGAGCTCCGTTCGCTATCAAGGTATGAGCGCGCCTAATGACCGGTAAAACTAATTTCGGGGTTCAATTGAGCGTTTGCTCAATTGTGCGGCGCGCCTGCCCCGCCCACAAGGCCGTTCTAACCTCCTTTATCTCTTCTGTGCTGTATACACCACACTTAAATCAAAATCAGCATAAATATTTTATTATATAATCACTAAAACGATTTATTTTACATATGTATTTATTTAGGTCTGATAACAATCCATGTAAGTCTGACAAAATGAGAATTGTCGCCGAAGGAAGGGAACTCTTCAAGTGTTCCATTAAATTTATAAAATTTTAATACAAATAATAGATTGTTAAATCTTAAATTATTCAGTATTTTGTAAGGTAAAACCTGATGTCATGAAATTGTACTACTTACTAACTGATTTTGACTGCAAAAAGTGAGCAATGCGAGGTCGAATACCACGGAAACAACCGAGTTACAAGAACGAAGAAGCAAATATTTTCTTATCAAGAGCAGTTTTAATATGATACGACTACGACACGTAATATTATTTAACTTCCTGTAGCGATAGCAATGACATTGTAAGTTATCTTAATTAAGAAGACGAAGACACTTCAATTATGATAACCTATTCACTTGTCATCATTATTAAAAATTAAGCAGCGATAGCTAAGTGGTTTGAACTTCAACGTTGGACTTCCGATCAGGACTCGGGTTCGAATCCTGAGCGCACCTGTTATTGCAATTAATTATTAATTAAAAAAGCATATTAATTATTAATTAATAATTTAAAAGCATAGCAAAAAGATATTTAAGTTTAATTAACTCATAAAAAATATAGTATTTTGTATTGCCTTATATTTCAATAATATCAATAGACTGAAAAACGATACATTATATTATAATACACCAACACAACCAATAAAGATGGCAACCCTAAGCGAAGATCACCCGAGTGGACAACCATTAATTATGATAACACTGTGTACACCGAAACACAATAAAATTAAACAAAGAAACTGTTTTTATTCATACCCTTGAATTTTATTCTAACCACACAAGAACCACGCCAAATAATTCGTACCACGTTTAACCAACAAATACTTCCTATATTACACACGAGTCACACGACCTTATCCAAGTACTTACTCATTGCGTGTTTATAATGAACAAATAAAAGATTTTTTGTCGATACAAAAGTTACTGGAACTTACTTACTGGAACATTACTTACATCAAATAACAGTACTATCACTGACAGTCCCTGTCCTCACACTTATTAACAAACAAACCAACTAATATTCTAACAGCATCTACTAACTGGACTAACCATTGTCCCTAAATTGAGTCTCGTTCTAGGTCCGTCACAGTTATCATTGATGGGCGGCAGCGGTAGGATGCAAGCTTAACTCCATAAAAAACAGAGTTTAATACGAATCAACAGTCAATCGGCAAAATCCTTTTATTTTTAAATCTAACTAAAAAGTACACAAAGCCTTTGATGTAACAACTCAGCTGAGATGAATATGGAATAGGACGTCCAACGGTTATTGGTTTTGTGAACCATTCTGCACTGCAAAGTTCGCATTTCTGTTCGCTATTATTTTATCAAAAAAGAAGAGTAAAATACAATCCTTTGCTTTTTTTCAAAAACTGATACGAAGATCATAGCTCAAGATTTATCTTGTCATATAACGGAATCACCAATGACTCATAAAATTGATGAAGAAGGAAGCATCTCATCACAAATACTCCGACACGAAATACAAAAGAAACATGATAACACGGAAAGATGATTAATTTAAACAGCTGACAGTCATGATTCTTAATCATTTGTACTTAAATTCACTTCAGCTTAATTGACTAACTGAGCTTATCTGGTATTTGCTTAACTAACTACCTAAATAAAGATATAAAAATTCAGCGATGAAAAGATAAAAATCGGATAAATGTATTTTTGAATGTTTCATTTTTCCTTAGTTACTTACATATAAAATTCTAAAATAAAACGACTGTTTAAATTCTGTGTGTTCTTTGAAGTAATGTCTAATGGTGTATAAAGCCCAACCTAAAAGGCAAAACATACAACCTTTCATAAATTTCCCCATAACGTCTGTAAGGCGTGAGAAATCAGACAACATATCGATCGACAAGCAACATTGTAGAATTAACCCTGATTCGAAACATAACGGGGCGACAGTAATTGTTTAATGACGACTTCATCTCCCATTATACCCCGTTCGAGTGAGACAAGTCCGTAAAGACCACCTCTGTAGGAAAATAATGAGCAATAAGAGGTACATACGGTATACTTTATGTTTAATACGACCCTGGGAAAGAGTCGTGAATAAGTGTGAATTTTTTTAATAACACGCTTATGCCAATCCGTTGTCTATTATTATACACGCAAGGTACTCGTTTGCATGTCTAACCATGACCTTGTATTCCAGTTAGTAGTAACTACGCCTGGAGAACGGGGAATCCCATTTTCGAAGCCTGTCTGAGGTTGTCTTTGAAGACTGTGCTTCAGACACGGGTCTCTTCTCACAATGAGAAGGTTAAGAAGAAGTTTAAGGCCATAGTCCACCACGCTGGCCGAGTGCAGAGTGGCAGACTACACAAACGTTTTCTCACGATGTTTTCCTTCACCGTTAAAGCGAGTGGCATTTAAATGCTTAAAACGCACATAACTCCGAAAAGTCAGAAATGCGTGTACCTACTGGGATTCGTACCCGTACCGAGTAGGACGCCGATTTAGCCACTAAGCTAACCCTATTACACCATAGCACTGAATATAATGTCTTAATTATGTTGCGTCCAGCTATTCAGTTAATCCCAGACCAGCAATATGGTATTCTTTTACTTGCGTGTTGTCAACACTTCCGATAATCCTCATTATTTGCTCATTGTAGATTGTCCACAAGATTGAACACTTCAAATTACAGCAATCCTTGCCCTACGGGCGTATCATGACTGATTTACAAACCCAATCGAGCTCTTACACAAAATAACAATGTTCAAGATCTTCTTGGCACAACGGCCGGCGGTAACCATGGTAACGGTTCCTAATAAGTACCTGGTGAACAATCATCCCCTATTTAGATTCTATCTAAAATAAGGAAGATGTCATGTCATCGAGGCTTAAGTGTCCACTAAGCCTGAATTCAAGATATCCTTCTTTTTAAACGGGTTTCCTAACTGTACCTTACACAGAGTAGGGACAATATTTCCAGTGAAGTTGATTTACTACAGAGTCTAAGTTACATTGAAATGTGTTCCCTGTATTTCCGAAAAGACTTCCCTAAGTTGTATGGCACCCGATAACTCACAAGAGTTATGACAATAGCCAGCAAAAATATCAAGAACAACTTATTTTAAGACTCACGTGACCGAGTCCAGTATTTTCTTCTTCCTCCTGTCTTTTAGTCCAATGCATTGACATCCCCTGTGTTGTCCATCAGTAGCGGTTACTGCATACAATGAGGTTGCTCATCTGGTGATAGGTTTGTTATTTATATGAAGAAAAAAAACACTTTTAAAGCACTGTGCGATGTTCTTCTTGGATGATGGTAGATTATTTAAAGACAGAACCCTCAGTCACTAATTCAATTCAACTCCCTATCGTATCCTAAGATATTTTAGTTTATACTTCATTAACAATAAATTGATGAATGTCTCTGATTGCAGTTATGTTATAGACACGAGTGTCCATTTAATTCACATCGACTTGTAGAACAAATTACACGTATTATACAATATTTTTGTACAGTTATTTATATGTTGTAAGTGATGTGTCCGTCGGATGCAACACGCTGAAAATTGGGTTTCGATGACGGACAAACGAACTTTCTATATATAGGTAATTGACTGCAGAATTGTGCAAGCGATATATTGAATAAAAACAAAATAAAATAAAATGGATTTATGGAGGCTAAGACAATTCGACAAGAAGTATTTTTCTTGAAAAGAGGTACTTTTTCGAGTCTTGCGGCCAGAAACGCACAGTATTCTCACAATTTTACAACCAAATCAGCGATTACCAACCATCAATGTATATTGGCAATATTCCCGATGTCTCGAATATTAAATTAATAAATCACCTAATGATTTTAACCCTGTTGTGCGGCCCTGCGGCTCAATTGGCAGTGACCCTGTGGCTTAGTTGGCACTGACCCCGCCGAGCGGGGATTCCGGGATTGACGCCCGATAAACAATGCTACAGACGTTTTATGATTTCCTAGTCATTTGTCTGCATCATATAATCGAGAACATCGATTATTTCTTGCTTTTACTGTTATAATGACAAAAAATACTAAATTAGTAAAAGTTTCTTGAACTAAAACATAAAACACGCTTTGCGCTTACGCAGTGAATTATAAATGTAAATCAATAAACCTAAAGGCATAAGTTGAAATCCACTGAAAAATAATAACTAAGTACCTAACATCTCATAATAATATACCTAGCTTGTAGCACTCATACAGAAAAACATTGCAAGTTAAATAACAGCTTTTAAAAATCCTAGCATGTCGTGAGTGTTTGAGGTTTGTTTGACTTTGACTGCAACACATTACATTAAAATTCTACACAGCTACCAAGTTAGTTGGGTATAACAAACAGACAACACACAGCTCGGGCAGAAGTAATGCGGGCAACTCGCCTCACTACACCCGAGTCGCCGGCAATACAAAATTGCTACTCTCCGCTAAAAACAAACTTATCACGTGTGCTCAAAGTTCAATTTAGGTTGCACGCAAATTACTTACGGCATTGTCAAATTCCCGCCGTCAATTCGCAATGCACTTTAATCACATGGACAGAAATCTGACGTTTTTGTGAGATGCAATTAATTAAAACGAATACCATATCAAACGCCACAGTATAGCGACACATTCAACTCCAATCTATATCTACAATATAAAACTCTTGCGTTACTGAGTGATTGACTGACAGACAACGCACAGCCGAAACTACTGAACGAAAGAAGCTGAAATTTGGCATGTATGTTCCTTGGTAGTGGAGCACTAAGAGAGGATTTCTGGTAATTCCTTCCCGAGGGGGGTGAAATAGGGTAGTAAACGAATTCCACGCGGGCGAAGCCTGCGGGCGGAAGCTAGTCGCATACAACACTGGTTAATAACCCAGCAAAGGGCGTGGCGGTATTATCATAGCAATCATCTTGATTGCACCATGCAGTGGAGTGACGGTTAATGACACGGCGTTTGAAACATCCGCCCACGCTGACCGCTAAACTGCTATATGAATACCACTTCGTATACGTATAAATGTAGTAGTAATACTAGTAAGTAATATGTGCTGTTCCAAGGGTCCTGGGTTCGATTCCTAGCGAGGCGGAAAATTGAATGATGAGTTTAAATTTCCGTTCCCAGTCTGGGTATGAGTCCTTGTTTTGTGCTTTGTCCATGGCAACCACGACACAGGAAATCCTAGTGTGGGCCCATGATAGCTGCCCTTAGGTGAAGTTACTTCACCGACACACGGAATTCAGCTTTATCTTTTTTAAATAGAAAATATTCTACAAAAGTATTGAACCACCTTACACCTTGTCTTTCAATTCCATCTGAAATTCAGAACCTAGATATACGGTCTTTTATTACAAACGCCTCTTATGTGTCATGTTATGTTGGTGACGTTTACAACATCACCGGAGCGAGGACTCCCGCAAGGCCTTCCATAAATACCCCGGCTGGACATGTGACGCGAGACAGGGACGATGACACACGAATGGACGGATCGACTGCATTAAATATACACACGGTTTCTTAATATAATGTGTGGTTTGTTACTGCGAGTGAGAATTGGTTTAAGTCGGTTCTTTTGTATTGTAACTTTGAGTGAAAATGATTTTATAATCATATCATCAACACGATGGTATTTTGACTACCTGACAGTAAAGAAAACTTAAAACTGGACTACGTAAAATAGCGTTTTGAAAGGATACATCTTTCAGTAATATTTCCGTTGTGGTAGCTAAGCTCAGTAGTTTGACTTTTGAAAAGTGTTTGTAACAAACCTTCAAACTAACCTATAACCTAAACCAGGAACGTACATACGTACATACAGGAACGTATAACGTACTAAAATCCTTGGCTTCGCCAGTCAAAAATGGGCAACAATTGTACAGTTATTAATATGTACGAGTAAAAAAATAGCTTCAAATACAAATTGATTGAAAAATAACTGAAGTGCCATTAAGTCAGCCTCGCTAATGAATACCGTCAAGCATTCATAAATATAGGCTTATGGAAAAATGGTGCTCTGACCGTGACTGAGATCCATATGAAACCATCGACGCATGTTAGTCCGACTGACTGTAAATAAATGTACTTGACCTATCTTTCACTGTAAAAAATAACAAGAAAATAAACTGAACAATGTATGTCAGCAGCATTGCGATTTGTGGAAAGACTGAAGATTATTAATGACTAACAAGATTTTAATAACAACTAATAATATAATCGTCAACGACACCTCTGTTTCACTGCTGGAGCACAGGCCATATCCCACCACGCTGGCCAAGTGAGGATTGGTGGACTTCACTTCACACGCGTCTTGCAACATTACGGAGATCTTAGTGTGCAAGTTTCCTCTCGATTTTTTCCTCTCTCTCTCTCTCTTATTATTCCTTTGTTCAGGATTCGAACGGGAAGAAGAACATTCTTGATCGAGACCAAATGATGAAGGCAAGGTAAATGGCGGTGTAGTCTTGGGAGGTAAAGCTCAACTTCGTAAAAACCTATTTAATTTAGAATTAACATTGACATTTTGATTGAACTACGATAGCAAAGCAGGTACGTTCTGCAAGCCCTTTTAAAACGTAGAGTCTAATGACCTGAAGATTCTAAAGGGCATGTGTCAATATGGACTAGATAATGTGCCAATTAGAACGAGCCTAAGTCGTTTAATAGACCTAGGGCTTATAGATAGGATAGATCAATACTTAACGCTCCAACTAGAATTCAGACTACGTATTCTTTGAATAGTTGCTCGTCTGCTATAATTGTGTGAAGACATGAAAGCACTGGGTTGCTTATTTTACATTACTATAAACTTACTGTAGTAGTCCTATGAGTCCAATACTTCGCCGTGGATGTGTCACTGAATACATACCTGAAACAAATTAAGAAAGTATTTAGCATTATTTGTGTCACTACTTACATAAAGATCAGGTGTGTCACTGTTGGAAGAATGACGGGGATTACCTAGATTGGAAGAGGATAGAAGAAACATTGACATCGAACACTAAACAGCATTTATTATGACACGCAATCACATGGACTGAAATAGAAGCAACAATAAGTACAATAAGCAATCCTAAATTAAGTGTACAATTGTACATGTGTGTACAATGTAAAGTCCAATTTCCTTTGACCCATTATATGCTTGATACCGGCCGACGACTGGTACATTATGATAACAATCTAGAATGACTCGTTAACGGCCTACAGAATCGTGCACTTGATCAATTGTCGACATATTAACACTATCTTTCCTTCCTCCTTAGCTAGTAAAGCATGTCCCATATTTTTGGTAATGCTATGAACAATGATTAATATAATACCAATGTAATAAAGTGGCTATACAATAACAAAAGTTCCGAGTAACATTCGATTAAAGAGCAATCGAAAAGGTAAAAGTTATTTCATTTCGGTCGCGACAAAATTCCTGTTAATTAGCGGTACATAGTGAGTCACAAGGAGCCGGAACGCTCTGGGCAGTTGGCGTATTCGAGTGCTGCAGTGGTTTTTTGACCTTTGCCCGACGAATTTAGCCATTTTGTGTGAACGAACGACCGTGAAACGAAACGTTTTGGGTGCCACTAAAATGGTGTAACATCGAATATAATGAATAGAGCGATAAGGTACTCGGAAGTGCTAAAACTCGAATGCGGCTGTAATTAATGTTTTATAATAATCGTAATAAACATCGTATAAAATAATAATTTTATAATAACACACGGAAAAGGTTAGCATAATTATATGCATTTAAATATACACAAGTATACCTAAAGACAGCTAAAACGTGTTATATCCTTAAACAGAACAACACCAAATACATGATTAACTATGAATTTATGGCTTAATCGATTGACTGCGTCCGCTGACTACGCGAATATAGCCAACTTGTCCGCTGTAATCTTGCGATAATTATCGTGACAACTTTTACTCAGATAATTAATACATTTTTTGTAAGGGATTCGAAATAAAAATAAAACATGCAAAATAAACAAAGTAATTTTCAAAAAAGAAGAAATATCTTCTACATAGAGTATGTGCTACTTTATCGTCGTACGTACATACATTGTATTTTAGACAGGCAAAAAGTCTGATATTCTTCTGTTAAAAATAGTCGTGCCATAAAAACCAAACTAATGAAAACGCAGATAGACTTTTTATGGAATTAATGTAGCAAACGAGCAGGCAGCACTACCGTTTCACTGCCGCCCATGACAATTGTGACCGACTTAGAACACGACTGTATTTGTTGTCAATTAGCCGTATTTGTATCCCGTCTAAGTTTGAGATTTTGTATATACGACAGTTTACGTGCACTTAAGCTTCTAATAGACTAATTAGATGCTTTTTTTGGAAAGAAGTAAATTTACCGGCGTCAAAAACATATTTTACCCGTAAAATACCGATCTGTTGCCACGCTAAATATTCACATCCAAACATTTTTGCACATCACTTGTTTATTTTGACAACAATTAAAAGGATACGTGAAGAAGTCAGTGCACAATGAAAATTCTCTCTGGGATCCGAGCCAAGCGATACGAATAAAGAATCGCAGTGAAGCGCCATTTTATATGCCCGGTGCATTGACCGCTACTTCGGATATTCGCACTATTGCGCAACTCTTGCGCATCCATACCTGAATTTGAAATTAGCCGATGGCAATGGATACGTCGTAAATCGATTTACTGTGTCCGACTATCGCAAATTGCTGATATGTCTATTTATTGCCGGTTATTAAGTTCCGTGATTCAGCGTTTATATTAAAGTCATAAAAGTAAAGAAAGAACTACAATTAATTTTTAGAAACAAAGATGTTAATTAAGATAAAATTAATTAAACTAAAATCCACAATTGAACTTGTTAACTTATTTAATCAACACTGAACCAAACTTAACATTTAAAATTTAAAACAAAACCTTTCGTTAATTAGAAATTTATACTAGCTGACTAGTTAATTTCACGCCACCAGTAAATAATCACCTCGCTTAAGTGGATTAATTAACTAATTTCTAATCGCAAGAACGTTCCTCGCTAACAATGTCACAATTTTCCACAACTTGCCGTATTTCAATGAGCTTTTTTCAGCTCGAATCAGTTTCAATGCCAAGCACCTGTTTCAAGTTCAACAGCCGATTGGAACAATCAACGAATTTGTTCAGACGTGTGCCTTTAATTTACACCGACAAACGTTTCCAACTATTTTTATAATAATAGGCGACTAGCGAGTCATTTGATGGTAAGCGACTATCGTCGCTAGTCATCATGAGCACCAAAGGCATTTTTTTAAAGATATAAGAAAATGCAATAGTTACTGTACATTTATACATTACTAGAATTCCGCCGGCGGCTTTGCTTACGTTTTACCTTTAATGATAATTAAAAAAACCTTTTTCAATGCTCTCCTGCACTACACAAGGACCATACATGCCAAATTTCAGCTTCATACGTTCAGTAGTTTCGGTGCGTGTCTGTTAGTCACTCAACAACGGAAAAGTTTTGTATATTGTATAATTTGTATATGTTATGATATGTTGATATGTTTGCAATCCGTTACAATACTGGCGCGTCGGCGGTAGTACCAACCTTTGACACGACTTTGACAATCATCCTTATACAAAGCGCAACTCCAGCGTATTAAAAAAAAACAGTAAAAAATTCAGTGTAACCAAGACATCCTCCATACATATAACGTTCTCTGCCTACATACATATGTACGCCGTGACAGACCCTCGGTCCCTTATCGAAGTGGATTACGTCCTAATACCTTTTTTTCATTACGCTCGTATTCACGTTGCTCAAACGTGCCGGATCATCGATGTTCCCAACCCGCATCCCATATACGGGCATATACCGTACGGGTAAACATGCGAAATTACACCTCAAATTTCCCTCTAAATCGTTACGCCAGCGTAACTGTTGTTATATATATAGATATGATTTATCAAAAGGAAGAGATCCATGACAAATCGACGCAAGTCGCAATTAACGCGACTTTGACAGGTGGACTATAGAATTCATCTAGGGCAGAATCTAGGGTAAACTCTTATACACAATAACTAAGAGGATCACTAAAAGTCACTACCGCTATCCTTATACGTATCTACTAAAGAAGTAACAGATTTCATAACACCCTCCTAACTGGACGTATTAATAGGTAATAAGTACAGGACTAAATATTACTAACAGTCACCTCACCTCCCCTGCCTGGAAAATCATTCTGGTCCTCATTAGTCTTGCTTTGAGTCAGTCAGAGTAAAACAAAAAGGTGGTGCTGTATCACTGTATTCTTGCTAGCTTACTTAAATCCATAAAAACATCAAGCAAGTTAGAACATTCGTATCCTAACGTAGAACATCTCAGCTGTTATGTTTTGGCAGCGGTCAACGACATGCCGTTATTTTTAGACATTGTCTCGTTTTATAGAAAAATCTTACGTGCATTCACTCGCATATAAAACTCACAACAATACTCACTATAACTCGTGCCCAAGTTCTCAACAACCAGTTTAATTTAATGTCAAG
Organism: Hesperia comma; assembly: GCA_905404135.1. NCBI lineage: Eukaryota > Metazoa > Arthropoda > Insecta > Lepidoptera > Hesperiidae > Hesperia > Hesperia comma. The sequence goes on from FR990036.1 coordinate 6,264,270, forward strand.
CTTCGTGCAAAATGGCAAGTTTTATTATGAAATGATTTGCTTTTGCTTAATTGAGAGCTAATTAAAAAGCCTGTTCCCAGTTTAATTTTCCCGCATCAAGTTGTCAGTAACATCTTAATGTTATAATCTATGGCTTTCGGTATGACGGTAACCGCTTACCACCAGATTACGTATCCACTAGATATAAAAAAAATGTAATCTTTTACATAAATGAAACAAGGGTTCCACTTCCATGACATTTTTTAACCGGCTTCAAATATAGGAGGCGGTTCTCAATTCGTCTGTATGTTTTTTTTCTTACGTGTGTTACCTTAGAACTTCGTACTGGGCGAACCGATTTCGATAATTTCCTTTGACAACATCTGACGGTCAGTTTTCAGGATTTCAGAATACGAGAGTATCGAGCTTAATGTGCTAAAACCAAGACTAAACACACAAATATAATTCCCAACATCCCAACGCATTGAAACAATTTCAGAATTCCGTTTTCAGTGTTTTAGTTTTAGCGCGACTTCGTTTTGCATTCGTCCGACGGCACGGCCGTTTTACCGTTACTGCATTCGTCTTCCGAGAACCTTCATATTGTAAAACAGATAACGGCTCTCGACTCGACTCTTGTTTTTGCCCGGAGCAATTTAAGGACGCCGGGCAAAGCCGTTTATGACACGTTTACCAAATTAAACCCGTGTACACGTTAGTTACTTGATTACGATCAGCGTATAATTTTCCTTATTAGATTTATAATTAAACAGCGCAGTTTAAAAGTAACAGTTTGCAGTGTTGACTTATTATCTTTAATCTGTAATATTAAAGTTTTGCAGATCATTCTTTATTTATTATTTTGAACGTTATATAAATAATCGACCGGGGGATCCAGGACGAATTCTGCACGTATCTACGAGTACCTATAATTTTCAAATTAATTCCCGCTTGTTTCGGTGAAGGAACATTTCGAGAGGAAACCTGTTCATTATGGAACAACATGGAGTGCCTTGAAGTCTACACTTGAGGTCTATGTTCTCAAATCTCAAATGTATGTGAAGTCCATACTTGACCAGCGAGGTGGACTATGACACTATTGCAATAATGTTAAAGATGATGATTATGTAGGTTTTTTGTCATTGTTATTGTCAACAATTCGTGGGTAATTTAAATTTAACTTTTAACTTTAATTGGACAACAGAGACACTTGTAAACTTCGCGCATATATTATTTAAGCACGTAAATGTAATATTAGTCGTCAGACCGATGTGTTTAACCTGCAATCATCAATCATCAGTGCTACATAATTGAATAAATTAACATAATTAATTTGGCAGTTAATTGCCCTATTTAGGTAGGGTAGGTAGGTACCTTAAGGGTACCTGTTACCTGACAATTCAATGTCGATGAAAAGAAATCAGCTAGATGCCGCACATAAAACCCTTACACTCTACCACCACGCATGTCTGCCATCGATAGTAAACTGAATGCAGCGACCACCAACCAAGGGCACTTGCAGTCTTCCATCCATTGTTTAGCAGGGTGTCCCAGGGCGACTTGGAATCAAGATAGACCAATACAAAAAATCCAATTAACTCACATTCGTAAATAGTCACCCTTAATTTTCACCGAATTCAGAGATAAAGTCGTCGAGGTATCCCGTAATTGAGCTTAACAAATCGTGTCGCGCACACGCCCGCTAGACGCCACTCGACTCTCGAACCCCGACGCGAATTCCCGCTGCATACGCAATCAAATTAAATTAATCTTGGTGTAATTTGTGGAACTGAAGTTAACTATAATCGGATAAACATGTAAATTGGATAAATTTGACTTTACATCCCTATTATGTTATAAATGCGAACGTGTGCTTGTCTATTTATTTGGTTGTTCCTTCTTTCACCTCACTTTCGAGCAGCGATAGGAGAAGAATGGAGAGTTATAGGTACTTTTTTATCGAAGTTCACACTTCATTCCCATAGGAAGATCATGGGAAGAAGATGAAGCGATTCATATTATTCTGCAGATTTAAATAAGCGGTTGCCTAACAGCAATGGTTACCGTGACCCATAGATCACAATGGCATCAGATATTTTCTAAATTTCGCTGGGCCTTTATAAGACTTGTTGTATGTAGCGTTCTTTACACACTTTGTACTGCTAACCAACCACCAATCGGGAACCGTTTCCGTCTTTACCATCAATAGATTTTTATTATTACCTTTTTATTACTTTAAAAAGTTTCAGTAGTATTATTTATCAAGACGTTTGGGAAGGTAAGAGCACCTACTAAGTTATAAAGTTCATTGTAAAGGTGTCAGCGTCCCGACCGACTGAGTGTTCGATAAAGCCATATACAGTAGTGTAAGATAAAAAGCGTAAAGCGAATCTAGCAACATTGTATCGGGCGTAAAGTGTCTAGCTCTCCAGATTCGTCAGGACATATCTAGATTTTTTTCTGGATAGTTATTAAAACTGAATAAAAACTTAAAACGAAACAAGAATTTGATAAGCATGAGAGCTTATCAGATGCATCTCTAACTATAAAAATACATAAATAACTTGTCACTTACAACATCGACGTTTGACTTTTATTACAAACGTAATTATTGATTTTAAACAAAAGTAACAAAATTTCACTGTGACTAAAAAGACCGAACTTATTGGAAATATCCTAAGTTTTTTTTATTTTAACATGGTAACCTTTCTAGTGTGTAGACTGCAGTGTCGTTCGACTAGTTGTCATGCGATACTCGTGCGTTGCGGTACTTTACGACTATAATAAACAATTTTGCAATTTACGCCGTTCAGAAAACGTCTTTTTCTTAATAAAGTTACTCCAGCGATTTTACAAATTAATTTTACGCTGTTCTTGCACCCCTGCTGCGTTGGCATATAAGATAATTAGTGGCAAGACAGATAACAGAAAAAACCGGCATTTATGGCCACAAATAAAACAAACCCTTTTTATTGCATATTATTATAGTACTAACACACTAAAACACTAACATATTATAATTAAGTGTAGAAACTTAATTTTGTGGCAATTTTTATTTTTAGATTTTTTTTAAGACACCTTTAAGTATATTTTTGTGGTTTTGCCTGTCCCTATTAATTACACTACCTTTCTCATAAGCAAAACTTGATATAAACGTAACTTAAATTAGGATTACAGTACTTGTAATTATTCTAAGAACAATACCGAAAAAGAAACACGTAGTGAAAGGAATTTTTTTGTGAATTTAAATTCTTAATTGTACTCGTGTTGTCCTGCCTGTCCAGTAAATTAAGCTTATAAATCTTACACCACGTCATAACCATTACATTATATCATCGCAAAAATAACAACTAGTAAAAAAAACATGCTCGTATGTCACTCGCTCGTGTTTCGCGTGTCCTAGTATAATTGTAAGCTCACTGACCCAAATTCATGGCATAACTTCGAACAATAATCATTTATGAAGCTAGGACCCCGACTAAAGCTGTGTTCACATTCACAACGGGCTAATTAATAAACAGTGTACAGTATAACGTACGGGACGTACACAATGCTGAAACTGACACATGTTTTCCCGCCGCCCATAATGGCCGAACCATAGATATACTAGTATAGGACAGATAGAGGATTCAAAACCAGAACATGTACAGTATTGTATGGCCCTCATGATAATTATATCCAAATGTTTAAATACTTTTTTGATACTTAATAAACATATTTCACATCACTACTTGAATGTGTCAAATGGGCCGTCGTATCGTGCCGCTACTATTTATTCCACTATAGTCGGCACAATCATAAGATTCCGATATGACGTCTGTCATGTATGAACACAAACTAACCTTGTATGGACGTCTTCAAGTTACTTATTACGGAAATATATTTTTTTTGATTTGAACCGCTGGTAATTATACTATGAAGTGAAGATATTTCGTAGTGAATGATAAGTCACTTTGGTTAAATTATGCAATGCACTATTTACTGTGCATATACAGTATACAGTTTATATTTATTATCAATGCAGCTTTATAAGTAGGTACATAATGTACTTGTGAATCCACCTCCTCTTCGCTTTGGAAAATTGTTTTTATGTTTTAGATAATAAACACTTCTTCCCATTTTTGCAACATATTTTATTGGTACATCGCTTCTATTGCTCATAGCATGATGTAATAAAATTGCCCACAGTTTGTTAAATATTTTAATTAGGCATTAGTCCGTAATATTAAACGCAATTAACTAGCGGGTTAAACGAATTGGAGTAATATTGTTTACTTACTACGAGTATTTAGATAGGTACTTACTTACTTATACGTACTTACATAGGTAAATACTAGAAATTCTGGCGAAATATGTAAACCATCCCTGCTTGTTTTTTATTTGTGTTATTTATAAATTGTATAAATTATTTTATTTTATTTTAATCAGTTTACATCATAAATTGTGTAAAATTGAACAAATATTTAAGACGTCACTACAATGTTTTATAAGGAGGCTGGATTTATAGTTATGTGACCTCTTGAAACAATTTATGAATCGACCATAATCGATACATTACTATAATCGAAAGTATGTGCTACCATGTCACACCCAAAATACAAATAGTTATAGATTCCTTAATATGTCTAAAGCATTGCGATTTTTCGTAGCTATTATAAATTCCCGATACATACGTTTTTAAGCCTTTTCCACTCAAATCGGATAATTATTAACCGTTTAATAGTTTCTTCGTTTTCACTAGATTAATGAAATTTCCATTTTAATAACTAACATAATTTCCTCACCTTAACTTACTAGTCAAATTGCCTTATTATCCCTTTCGGTGTTAATCTCAACGCTGCATCTGTTTTTAACTGATTTTAAGAAAACAATCAGAGATCGGTTTATAAATTATCGTTCCGAACTTAATTAACGAAACGATTAGAAAGTCTTATTACTTATAATCGGTTAATTTTATAAATCGGTTTATTTAATGCATCGATTTTTGTTGTACTTCACTATTGTCACTGCGATGACAGCCTTCATATCGGAATCTTATGATTGTGCCGACTATAATTTCTAATAGACAACAACAAAAAAAATTTTTTTTATGCCAGCATTCCAGTAGCTTCTCATCTTTTACGAAAATATTAATCAAATTCAATTCTTTAATTTGTGAAGTTTGTTTTGAAAACACTAACTCAATCTGGAGTTTTCATCTTAAAAACTATATAAAACTAGCTACCCGCCCCGGCTTCGCACGGGTGCAAGTTAGATTTACCATAGCAGCGCCATCTATTGATTACTTACTCAACCCAGTCCAAAGGTATCGACATCTGTTACATATAATTGTGACTGTCAAATAATAACACTCTTAATTTAGTTCTCTTGTGTGGCGCTAGGTGTCTGTTCATCTGTGAATAAGACTGCCATGTCAATTGTCATTACTTCAAATAATAAGAGACAAATAATTAGAAATAAATTAAAATTGCGACTATAATTTGAGATTTAAAGTATCCTATCTCTCAAGTTGGATCGAACTGCACATGGTGTGCGAATTTTATTATAATCTGTTAAGTGGTTTAGGAGTCCATCGCGGACCAACATTGTGACACGAGATTTATATATATTAAGATTAAAAACTACAGCGTAATTCAATTAGCTTTCTCTTTCTCTCACCGAGAGAACAAGTCCGACTATAATAATTTCTACTTTTGTACGCACCATCTCTTAAACCTCGTGAATCTATGGTCCGAACCGTTAGAGCATTGTTTTTTTCGCACCGAATTCGGCGACAGTCAGTGCGCGGGTGTAATTTTTTTGTTCACACGAGTTTATAATGACGCTGACGGATTGATTAGGCCAACGTTCTCGAAATGGGGGCAGTAATTCCAACTGTGGGCGTTTGGATTTATGAATCAGAGGATCAACTATTGTAATATGATGAAGAGGACCGTTGCTTTGACACACTTTGAAACAGTGAGTAACTTCAATTATTCGAATGGTCATGTTTACATACGCAATTGTTTTGTCACAATCATAACGCACATGAAAAACTGTCGCTCTAGATATGTTTTGCAAGTAAGCAATGCAATTTTATTAAGCGGAAATATCTGGGAGACGCGGCGTCTTTACAAATAATTTGTCTTAGATAAACATCATTTGGTACCTACAATAAAACAAAAAAAACGTAATTATTAGGGTCAACGTTAGACGCTATATTCCTAATTTAAAAACATGTTAATTAAACGTTCACAGTACTCATAAGCCCATAACCCTATATTTTGTATTGTATGTCCTGTAGGTAGGTATTATGAGGGTTTCACGGAACTACATTGAGTGAAAAACATTTCGAAACAAAATATTTATTTACATACCTAAATACCTAAATGTCTAGTGGGAATCGAACAGCTGGTCCATAGAATTCTCCACAAACACATTGTACCTACTACGCGATACTTCAAACGGCTTATCAGCAATAGAAAAGAGACCGTGTCGCCGAGTGTTTATCGAACGCTGATGTCGTCTCAGAGAGTACCCAAGACAGATATTGCAAGAAATTTTATCGGAAATGCCATCTCAGAATGTTTCAGGAAAATCATTTGCACAATCTATGTAGTATACAATATTGGCGGCATCTGTCTGTGATGTTGTATATTGAATTCTGAGTTCGATGAAAATAATACAAATGAACAGTGAAGTTTAGTTGATAATGAATATTTAACAATTCTTCACGTCCAAATTCTTCGCAACATAACTACTTTTAAAACAGTCACCGACCGTCTATTCGAACGTGATAAACAACAGATGCACAGATTTTCACGCGTTATACGGGTATGCTTAGCAAAGACATACTCGTACGTGAAAATATATGCTTCTGTCACAATATGAGGTGCATAGGCCACCACGCAGGAAAAGCTTAGACATCTCATACCTATATACATAGATTGGATACCAAGTAAGCAGGTTTTCGCACGTTATTTTCCTTGATCGAGGCAGGTGACAGTTTTCCAATGAACACAATTAAAACGTCAAGTTACGTGCAATATCCAAATCCAACACCATTCGGAAGTGCAATACTAAAACCACTTGGCAATCTCGGACAAGAAAGAAAATACACAACAACCTACAATGTAATTGAAACAACATCACAAGCCAACATAACCTATATCTGTTTATTAAACCAATGAATTACAGACGCGACTAAAAAGGAAACAGTTAAGTAGTAGTCGCATGCCTCAAATTAACTTTAATTAATCATCCGACTGCTTGCAAGTAAATATTTTATCAGAACCGGGCCGGAGAAAAAACTCAAGTGCTTTAAAAAATGTACATACACGTTGTGGATTACGCGGCTTTAGCATGCTTTACAATGCTCGGGTAATTTTGTTAATGTTTGGAGTACAACGGACTACATTTTGCTTCAGGCTTCGTATTATAATCGTAGCGCCCAAGGTTTGTTTTAGATTAACCTGCCCGTGTTGGTACCTTACTTACATATATATTTTGAAATTTGACATAATATATTTTTTGTTGGCGGATCAACTGAAATAAAGTCTCAATTGGCATTGGCGGCAGAGGAAGCGTGGTGTTGCATACTCGTATGAAAACCGTGCAAAAAATTGTAGCAAATATTACATTTATAAAGCAGCTTAATAAAACATGTGTCAAATTAATTGATTTGAGGTCTGCACATTGTCTAAACGAAAAAAAAGTTCCTCGAATCCTAGAATATCGAGAATCTAGCTGGCATCTAGTATTACCATAAGAGGTGTGCACACTAAGTTTAAACGTAAAAAAATCTCAAATCCAAAAGAAACGAGCACCTACTTAGTATTACCATAAAACACATCATTATAACGACAAATAACACAGCAACAAGCGTCACTAATAAACAAGTAAAGTAACAAACAAGCGATGGGATTAGAATTTATCTTGCATTTGTATGCATCATTTGCAACTGGCTTACCTAGGGGTATTAAATGACCGGTGAATCAGCCACTCCAGATACTGCTACGAACTCTTCCGTGCTCCGTGTGTCATTAACAGGTTGACACATATGACCGGTTTCCGAGTTTATTATCACCGATACTAACGGATTTTTTTCATTGCTGACGCTACATTCCGTTGCTGAATGATTGAGATAAAGTTCTAGGAAGAACACTCGCATTAGACTTATGTCGCGATTTTTACGTTAACGTTGAAACATGTAAAATTATAAAGAAAATCCAAGCCGTGTGGCGCAATGGTTATCATACCGGACTGCTTGTTAAAGGATCCTGGGTTCGATGCCTAGATAAGCGGAAATTTTTATGATGCGTTTAATTTCCGTTCTCTGTCTGGATGTGTCGTCCAAGGTATTAGTTAATCAAAATCATAAATCAAGAAATGATTATAAATTATAATAGCAATTAGAAATAGGAAAAACTATTTTTCCTTACCTTCTAAACTGAGGTTTTTCGAAGTGGGCTTTTAATCATGTTTTTGATACGTCAGTAGGTATAGAGATAAGTTCATTAGTAGATACGTCACTTACTATTAAGCAATGATTTCATCGTGAATAAGTATTGCTATTGATGCGAATGCGACTACAAACCCCTCCACACTGATGATCTCAGGGACTTTCTGGTAAACTAAATTACCTATTCAGTGCCGGAAATACCAGAATTCACATGCACCTTACCTACCCTTGCTAATGCAAGTTATTTTATTGTGTTAATTTAAATACCTCATTGGAAGTCCTATATGAAATTTTTACTCAATAAGCATAAATTACGTTCTGAATAATTAAATAAAAAAGTTACTACAAACACAGTCATATTAATGTCTAAACACAGTAATTAACACATTATAAGATTTTAAGCTTTTATCATCGCGGACACTAAACATTTTAACTGTAACGGGTACTCACGATATTTATTATTTACACCGATATTTCGACCCAATTGCATGGATCATGGTCACGGCGAGACTGCGGTGGCGGGGGGAAACTATTGACAGCTGACACTCAAAACACTAATGACAGATAAGCCTGTCAACCTTACGTCTTGTCCGTTTGACGTCCTTTGTCACCATATCACGACACACGACACTAACGACATCTTCACGCACTGACTTTGAATTTACTGTTTTCGTCGAACACATACTGACCACTGGATTCCACGTTTGAGCTAACTTAAACCCATCTTCCCTGTTGAAATTATTCGGGTGTTTCTTGATCTCTATGGCCTCTCGTACTAATCGTGGAATGTATTGGCGCTCAACTGAGATCACCTGTGGACTATGTAGCTCAATCCAGTGGTTAGCACCGGCTTGGATGAGATGTTCTGCTATCGCGGATTTCTTAGGGTCGTTCTTTTTGACAGCGCTGATGTGTTCTTTTATCCGTTGAGAGATAGCCCGTTTTGTTTGACCGATATATGAGCTACCGCAGCTGCAATCAATTTTATATACCCCGGGGCACTGATAAGGTATAGAATCTTTCGCTGACCGTAGGTAGGATGCGACCTTTCTGCATGGTGAAAATATCGCCTTGATATTATATTTCCTAGTTAGTAACCTACCGATTCTATCTGTTACCCCTTTAACATAAGGTAGAAATGCCGCTTGCCGTTCTGCTGTGCTAATAGGAGTGTGTTTGTGCGTGAATTTTGATAACGTTCTGTGCCCATTTTGACGCAAAACTTTATTAACGTAATCTAGTTCTTGCGTTAAATGATCACCATCACAAATGTCGTAGGCTCGTTTAGTTAGTGACTTAGCAACCGATGCGAGATGTTTAGGGTGATGGTGTGAGGTGCCATGAAGGTATCTGTCCGTGTGAGTGGGTTTTCTATAAACTGTGTGGCTAATCTTACCGCCGGGGTATTTCTCCAACGCGACATCCAGGAACGCCAGCCTCCCATTATTTTCTAATTCGTAAGTAAATGTCATGTTCTTATGAATAGAATTTAAATGTGTTAAATAACTCTCTACTTCACATTTACCTCCCTTCATGACATGTTCCTTCAGAACATGACATTTACTTACGAATTAGAAAATAATGGGAGGCTGGCGTTCCTGGATGTCGCGTTGGAGAAATACCCCGGCGGTAAGATTAGCCACACAGTTTATAGAAAACCCACTCACACGGACAGATACCTTCATGGCACCTCACACCATCACCCTAAACATCTCGCATCGGTTGCTAAGTCACTAACTAAACGAGCCTACGACATTTGTGATGGTGATCATTTAACGCAAGAACTAGATTACGTTAATAAAGTTTTGCGTCAAAATGGGCACAGAACGTTATCAAAATTCACGCACAAACACACTCCTATTAGCACAGCAGAACGGCAAGCGGCATTTCTACCTTATGTTAAAGGGGTAACAGATAGAATCGGTAGGTTACTAACTAGGAAATATAATATCAAGGCGATATTTTCACCATGCAGAAAGGTCGCATCCTACCTACGGTCAGCGAAAGATTCTATACCTTATCAGTGCCCCGGGGTATATAAAATTGATTGCAGCTGCGGTAGCTCATATATCGGTCAAACAAAACGGGCTATCTCTCAACGGATAAAAGAACACATCAGCGCTGTCAAAAAGAACGACCCTAAGAAATCCGCGATAGCAGAACATCTCATCCAAGCCGGTGCTAACCACTGGATTGAGCTACATAGTCCACAGGTGATCTCAGTTGAGCGCCAATACATTCCACGATTAGTACGAGAGGCCATAGAGATCAAGAAACACCCGAATAATTTCAACAGGGAAGATGGGTTTAAGTTAGCTCAAACGTGGAATCCAGTGGTCAGTATGTGTTCGACGAAAACAGTAAATTCAAAGTCAGTGCGTGAAGATGTCGTTAGTGTCGTGTGTCGTGATATGGTGACAAAGGACGTCAAACGGACAAGACGTAAGGTTGACAGGCTTATCTGTCATTAGTGTTTTGAGTGTCAGCTGTCAATAGTTTCCCCCCGCCACCGCAGTCTCGCCGTGACCATGATCCATGCAATTGGGTCGAAATATCGGTGTAAATAATAAATATCGTGAGTACCCGTTACAGTTAAAATTAACACATTATCGCACTCACGATTTGAAAATAATTTCATTAATATTTGCAAAGGCCGGAAATCGAACCCGAGATCCCTCGCTTTACCCATCCAACTAGTAGCCAAGGATACCTATTAGTAAATATATTGTAGTATATGTAATATATTTACTTTATTTATTTCTTAACTTCCTTGTCTATCACTTATCCTCTTTATCTTCTTCTTTATTTCCTTTTATATCCTCGCCTTTGTCTACTCCTTGTGATTCTTTTATCTTGCTTTATTCTTTTATAATACTTGTAATGTTTTTATAACTGAAATTGTAAAATCATTTAGTATTGTTACATCCTGTGGTTACATCTACAACGTATGTAATGATATCACTATTTTGCACTTCTCATTTGTAAATTTCCTACTCGTCTTCAAAATTATTACCTTGTTTAATGTTTTAGTATGGTTTTAGTACTTATTCCTGCTTTATTTTAATGAATCTCTATAATTTTATAATATGATTTCATGTTTATTTACTTAGATGACATTATGTCAATGTAATTCTGACGTTTCTTTGGTCTTTGCTTTTTAACAATATTAACACCACATGTAACCTTTTTAGACTTACTTATTATTTTAAAAATTCAAATAGAGATGTAATTTGAAAGAAGAACGCCGGCTCGAAAAAATCCAAGCGATCGGGTCAATAGGGCAGTGTGGAGACAGACATCGCGGCGTTCGGAAGACTTCTTCCGTGGAGGTTTTTCTGATTCGATGGCGTACACAGGGCCGACCCGTGTCTTTGTTTCGCGGACGCGTGCAACGATTCTCGACTCCGACATCGTTCCGGACGGGCGCGCTGTTTGGAGCGCCCTGGGACCTGCCGCCTCCTACTACGTCGGGAGGCTTGCCGCGCGGGACGCTTCTGCGCGCAGGACCGCGCGCCAGGGTGGCGCTACCGCCTTGTGTGCTTAGTAGCGCGCCATCCCCTACGCCTCCCGACCTCATCTTGTCCAGAGACACGCCGGCCTCCGCCGTCCGAGTCTGTACTTCGGACCTCCGCCTCCGCTTACAAGAGAACCCCAGGTCGTCTCCCCTCCCTCTCTTAATTTACCGACTTTCCTTCAGTGTCTGTGTCTTGTTATCTAACTTATTTTTTATACCGTGTTATTATTATTGTGACCCACTAGGAAAGATAAATAAATCTTTTATTTCTTTCAAAATTCTTTTATTTATTCTTTCCCTTTATAACGTTTCAGTATATGTAGTATATATGTAATATTTACTTCTTTACTTCCTTTTATGTCTTCCTTATTCTTTGTCCTCTTTACCTCTTTATCTTCTTCTTTATTTCCTTTTATATCCTCGCCTTTGTCTACTCCTTGTGATTCTTTTATCTTGCTTTATTCTTTTATAATACTTGTAATGTTTTTATAACTGAAATTGTAAAATCATTTAGTATTGTTACATCTACAACGTATGTAATGATATCACTATTTTTCAATTTCAGTTAAAAAAACATTACAAGTATTATAAAAGAATAAAGCAAGATAAAAGAATCACAAGGAGTAGACAAAGGCGAGGATATAAAAGGAAATAAAGAAGAAGATAAAGAGGATAAGTGATAGACAAGGAAGTTAAGAAATAAATAAAGTAAATATATTACATATACTACAATATAAGTGTGTGAAACGATTATTTTCTTATAGTATCCTAGAATACCACCTACCTTTAATGACATACTATTTTCCACTTGACTTGATAAATGTGATCAGCTGGATAGATAATTTTACGTAACATAATCGAATAGATACGTATTTGTGGAATCTCCAATATGCCCTTGGTATTTAGGACATGGAATCTCAGACACCAACAGCATCCGTTAGCGTGCGTGTGGATTGAGTAAGCACCCTAAATAAAATTAATAACATTATGCTAGTTATTTAGTAAAAGTATAGAAACAATTGTAAAAGCAATCTCACAATTTGTAAAAAGATAAAACGCGAGATATATCAGTTAATGTATGCTCACTCAGTTCTCACCTAAGACCACCCTGATCTATGAATCCGTGAAGGATACATTTAAGATTTGTGTACTAGTTTTTTGTAAAACCTTTGTTAAGTTGTCGTTTTTAGACACCAATCGCCTACTGCCGTATAAAAAAAAAGTTACAAATGCTTTCTTATGCTCACTCAATCCACACACTTTGAAAATACCCGATTTCCTATAAAACAACTTGAATTAAATTTTGTCATATGTCTCGATTTATTTAAAGGTATTTATATGAATTTGTAAAACACAAAACGAACCATAAAGGTAGCACGTTTTTATATAATTTATTATTTTAAGTGCTCACTCAATCCACACAATTCTGAAAAGTAATAAGCACTTATATCTTTGAATTTATAGGTAGTTATAAAGATATAAATTGATCAAGTTTTAGTAAAAATTATTACAAAAAGTGTGCCATTTCGAATTCTTGTTTTTTAGTTTAGTTTAAAATATATTAATTTGTTAATGTTTCAATGAAAATCTACCACACTGTAGGGTTGTCACCTTGAGGAACACCCAGAACGCATTTTGATCTCGTCGATTTGACATCGTTAACACTAACACATGAATCCTGCCCTTTAATTAAGATGCGATCAAGGTAAGCGACGTATTAAGCTTAATATCAGGGTTTCATGCTGTACACAATCAAACGCTTTAGATAAATTACAAAAGACACCTGTAGCGTTTTGAGAAGTTACAAAATTTCAATGTAATTCATTTCATTGTATTACTAAGTCGTTACCTCCAAAGTTATATTGTTTTATTAAAGAATAAATGATTTCGCTGAAATTGGTGTATTCTTGAACCTACTGAAATATATCTCACTGCTGCGCACGTAAATATTATAGGTCACTTTAAAAAATAAACTTAATTTGAAAAAAGTTCTTCGTGACAACCCTACAGTGTGGTAGATTTTCATTGAAATATTAACAAATTAATATCTTTTAAAACTCTAAAACTAAACAAAAAAACAAAAATTCGAAATGGCACACTTTTTGTAATAATTTTTACTAAAACTTGAGCAATTTATATCTTTATAACTACCTATAAATTCAAAGATATAAGTGCTTATTACTTTTCAGAATTGTGTGGATTGAGTGAGCACTTAAAATAATAAATTATATAAAAATAGCAAGCTTTACGGTTCGTTTTGTGTTTTACAAATACATATAAATACCTTTAAATCAATCGAGACATTATGACAAAATTTAATTCAAGTTGGTTTATAGGAAATCGGGTCATTTCAAAGTGTGTGGATTGAGTGAGCATAAGAAAGCATTTGTAACTTTTTTTTAAACGGCAGTAGGCGATTGGTATCTAAAAACGACAACTTTACAAAGGTTTTACAAAAAGCTAGTTCACAAATCTTAAATGTATCCTTCACGGATTCATAGATCAGAGTGGTTTTAGGTGAGAACTGAGTGAGCATACATTAACTGATATATCTCGCGTTTTATCTTTTTACAAATTGTGAGATTGCTTTTACAATTGTTTTTATACTTTTACTAAATAACTAGCATAATGTTATTAATTTTACTTAGGGTGCTCACTCAATCCACACACACACAATATAAACATATTGCAAAATAATTCTGAACATTGTAGAAGATTTTAAGACTTCTGTTTACACAGAAACACTTATTTTATTTATATAAAATGCACGCACATGCGTTCGCAAACACACAGAGAAAAATAGAGAGAAATTGGAAGGGAGGGGAGATATGGGGTAGAATGGGAGAGTTAACCGTTTATTGACAGTTAAGTTACTGTTGGATAGTAGGTATAATAGGTATGTACCTACATATATCTAAGCCTGCCTGATGTTAGGAGTTATAATGTTCGTAGACGCAGACGCCTAACGCCAAGCAAGATGAATAGACCACAAAAAATGCTATAAACTAATATTATTAACCAGAAATCGATGACGCAGTTCTCTTGTAATTCCAGTAATCGATAATATCCACCGTATCTGAGCCGTATGAAGCAACATTAGCACGGAGCCCGCATGTCTGATTCCCTACGTGATTTATCTACGAAACGATGCACATTAATCAATACCACGACACCGGCTGATTGGAATTATTTAAACCGTGCGACATGTTTTCTCGTGAGAAATTAACATCCGCCAATAATATATAGCGCTCGTATGTTGCAATGACGCATAACTTTATTATTTGCGAAGATTGCTACGTTCGTATCAGTTATTATCTAAGCGAAAACACCTTAATCTATTGGTCTACATTCGAAAGAAAATAACCCGTATTATTCGGGTCGCCAACTTTCTTGACAATAACACGCTTCTTATACCTACAATTGATCTGAAAATTATTTTGGAATTCTGATAACCTTAAGTACATCGTCATCATCATCTTGACGTTCCACAAGAGGTTCCACCTTGACGTTTTGTCAGGAATTATATGTAGATCTAATAGGAGCGGAGCAATAAGTTTCCTGAAGCAAAGCGAGGGGGTCTACTAGTCCACATATACCTGAGAAGGTTGAGTTAGCATACGTATTACGTGTCCTCATACAGAAATAAACATACAATTAGTATATTCAAGCGAACACCTTCATTTGCGTCGGCTCCGCATGCCACACTCTCGGAAGCTATCGAGCGATCTCCATAAAAGGACAATGTTGACAAACACCACCGCAGGCAATTATAGTTTAACAGGTTTACTTACACGCCACTTAAATTAAATGCATTTTTTATGTACATGTTGCAATAATAATAATAAAAATCAACTGTTGCCCAGTGTTAAGTAAAGTTTGAAGGTGAAGGAGTGAACAGAAATATACTTAACCAAAAATCTTACGTATTACGGCATTTTTACGTGAGTAGATAGAATAGTAAGTAGATAAGTAATGAGGTAAGTAGTAAGTAGGTAAGTAAATAATTCATATAATATCCCTCTATGGTTCTCCTCCTATGCATCAGCAATCCTATGAACGAAATGCCGCCTTAATTTGCACTTGTTTTAACTGACACCAAAGTTAGTGAATTCAGCATTATTCTCCAATCGATAAATGTATCTTCTCAGCCACGTATAGTATGCAGTTTGCAAGTTGCCAAGGCGAAAGCGACACGCGAGAACCTTCTAACCTCAAAGGTTATTCGTCCGTTGTAATATGAGTATGTTTCCAACTAATGGCTCTTTAGTCTGCTTATTCTGCTATGCTAATTTCCTTTCATCTCTTCTAAGTGGTTACAGGTCCTTCTTTTTTATATATTTAGTACCTAGGTATATTTTATAATCTGCATTTTCAAGATAAATTTAGTCTTTATCTATGGCACAGACATTCGCCAACTGAAAAATAATATTCTTCATTTAGGCATGCCATAGCTGCATGCAGTTTTTTTATCAATTCGAGTAATTTATTTTACAACTGAATGCTTCACTAAAAAGTGTTTTATCAATAATACAATAAAAGACAATTTCGTTTGCCCACTCGAGGTGCAGGCGTGGGCCTCTGCAGCCGTCACCATCACGCAATACATAATATTATTGAACTGATAGCGATAACTAAATCGCTATCTTATCATTCTGTCCTCGATTTCGACGGTGACCACGCTAAATACCAACAATTCTGATAAACTACGTTCTGGCACACTTGAAGAATTTTCGTGGTAACAATGCACTATGAATTTTATATTAATACTAGAGAACCGCCCGCGCTTCGCTTCGGGACCCGTAGGTAACAGCCGCGTAGGGCCCGCTCCCGTAGGGTTCTCAGTCCCGTAGGGTATCGAGTTAGGAACATTCTAAATTCAAAAAGCGCTAGGAGGCTTAACGGCTGTCAAGTGACGTTGCCCAGCGAACCAGCGATAGAAAACATTTGCATTTTTCCACACAGTTGCCAACAGTTTATTACACCGTTATACAAATCGGGAGCATTTGGCCGCAACTTTGTTCCGACGTAATTGAATCGAGTTTCGAATACGCAATGGCGGCTTCGCAACGCGATTTAAATATTCATAGCTTTACCGTTCTTCTAATTCAACGTTTGTGATCCCCAGTGTCGATCGGTCTGGACTGGATTTGTGGTCTAGACTAGATATTTTTGTGTTAGAAAAATCTTCATTGATATGTGAACATCTTTCTGCCGGAGCAGCGCGTGGGATTTGTGGAATCGAGAGTGTGGAGTCGTGGAAAACTTTCTTTTAAAACAAGTTCTGAATAAAAACAGCTTCAATATCTAGTTCTTATTTTATAACTACAACAACATCATGTGGCTATGCAACCAACGATTTGAAATGCTATGGAACAGTAGAGATAGAGCTGGAGAATGGAAAGTTGGTTGAAGAGGTAATCTTAATCTTAATAAATTATAAAAATGTAAACCAAAACATTATTGTTAGTTTTTTGTCTGTAGTAAATGAAATTCGGTTTTTGCGGTTGTCTAGCTTGAAGTGTAACTTAAAAACGGTGTATCTTTATATCACAACTAAACATCTTAAGGAAACCGTACAAGGGGCATATAACGTTTACGAGTAATCCACACCGTAATAAACTACAAGGTGTAACAACCATATAAACTTTATAACCTTTACACTGAAGTATTGGTTACATAAATGAAGTTATGTATGTTACGCAGTTCCGCTCATTGTGTTACTCAAGTTCAAGGGGGAAAGTGATGATGTGTCTGAGTGGTTCCGTAAATAAGTCATAATCAAAGTGAGGTCATGGATGTCTATTACATGATTAGTTTCCCTAGACTGAAATTTCAAGTGGCCAATTACTTAACGGTGGCCAATTACACCTCAGTCTCCCTATAAATAAAATAAATAAAAATCAACCTAACACACTCATACCCCCGCAGTAGGTTTTACCTGTGTCGCAGGTGGCATGGACTACACATATAACACATCACAATTACACCCTTGACCCGAGTACAAATATTTATCTGTCACATAAATATCTGCCCCGGCATGGAATCGAACCCGGGACCCCTCGCGTCGCAGGCAGGGTCGCTACCAACTAGGCTATACAGGGTCGTCGAATGTACCTAATCATGATTGCATTTTGTCGATCTGCCCCAAACAATAGTTTAAACTAGGCTGTGCATGTAATAAAGTGCCTTTTGATTATCCAATCCATCAAATACGTGCGAATCGACAACTAACGAGAGCAAATTTGTTGATTCGTCAATCTGCTCGACATTCGATAAACTAAAAAGTTGACGTTTCATGTCACGTGTCAGCTGTTGATAAATAATGGACGTATCTAAATTGAGGTCAGTAGGCAATAGGCATAGGCACTTTCAGTATACCTGGCGTTTTGCCTTAATCTCTTATCTATTAATTAGCTGACCCAGAAGACTTTGTCCTGTAACGCTGTTTTTACGTGATGCGCAGATAGTCATAATACAGACAAACAAAGAAAAATTAGAAAAATTATATTTTTGGATTCAATTAGCACTGTGAAGACCCCTTCATACCTACATGTTTTAACCCCCGACACAAAAATGGGGGTTTTATAAGTTTGATTTGAAGTGCCTGTTCGTGTGTCTGAACTGAAGGTCTGTATCTGTCAGTGAGGAAAGCCAATTGATATTAATGAAATTGTCATGAATTTATTTTAGTTCACTCGCAATTGGTATTAATAGTACTGTACAAAACGTCGGAGGGGTTTCAATAAATTCTCAATTTTCATTTTTTTCTCAAATATCTACAATGTAGACATAGCCTGTTACATTTGCGTTATACGAGTATGTATAGATTAATAGGCCCTCGTTCTACCAACAACTGTAGTCAACCAAGGTGGTGTTTCATGTTGATTTAATAAAATAAAACGAATTAATTCAACCTAGGCTCGGTCGTGATTGCTTCAGTCATGCAATCCTGTTAGAGATTAATAACCAGTTAAAAGATAAACCTAACCGTCTTGCCATTACGGACGTCTTACATAAGAGGCGATGAATATGTTGTGTTGCTGTTTAATATATGCCACACATTGCCTAATGTAGCAAAAAATCATTTAAGTCTGATTTTTAGATTTTAAGTGGTTACATCAATCTAATCCATCAGATTAAACATAATGGCATAATAAATATTTGAAACCTTGAATGATTTCTTGAATATTCTTCTGCTTAAGCACTTTTGTAAACTTCTTAAAGCGATCAAGAATTCCTTATATATTATGTTTTTAAACTCTGTTGTTCATAAACATATAGAGAAAGAAAGACAGCGATAGCATATCGGTTTAAATCACCATGCACCTAGGGTATTGATATTCAAAATTGTCATTTAGGTACTTCTGTGTTGAAAAACATTGCGACTAAACTTGCACAGATGAGAATTTTCTAGTGTTCCCAAGGTGCGAAATCTATCAACCTGCATTCTACCAGCATAGTGGTCGGTACTCACATTATCAGAGAGCACAAATCAACAGAACAGTTCTTTATGAACTGCGCAAAAGAAAAACAAGACAGAAGAATCAATTGTCGCGACTACTTTTCAACTGTCAAAAATTAAAATGAATAGGCCGATTACCGACGGCCGAGCAGGTAAGAATTAATTCGCTTCGCTAAACTCCGATCGTGGTTTTATTTTTAGTATTTTTACGTTGCTATTAATAGTGAAACCGGTGCCCACCATGATACTAGTAAAAGCTTTTAAAAACTTGATACCCGGCATTTATCTTCGACACCGCGATCGCGTCGTCCATTTCTCAACGCGCTATCGTAAATCACTCTGATGATGGCAGGCATGGTAGGTGAGCAGAAATAAATTTTATGCTATAATACAATCATGGAAAAGTGGTTGGCTTACCATTCGGAAGCTTAGATTGGATTAGAGAGCTTTTGGCTACAACTGAGCCAATACTGATCACGGTTCTCTTCTCATTATTGAGGAGGTCTAGAGCATACTCCACCACGCTGCTCCAGTCTGGATAGTGAGGATTAGAGAGATTGCACGTAGCGTATTTAAATTAATTAAGCTAGCAGTATTAAGATAGGTCATTAAACCGAAAAGGGATCATCGTCACGTTAGCTTGCTTTTCAGCTACGATAAAATATACACTAAACATCGTGTTCTTTGTACCTGCGTCGTGTGTGGCATGGGCAACAAAAATAACACGTCACTAACGCCTGTGACACGAGAACAAACATCTATCCGTCACATATCTGTCCAGTTCGGGAATAGAACCTGGGAACCCTCGCTTCCGAGGCGACGATGTTATCGAGTAGGTTACGAGGATGTCAATAGTATTTCCGTGGGCGTAATCAGTTAGGGGCACAAGGGCAATTAGCCCCAACTCCTCAATGTTAAGCCCATGACTATTACTATTGCATAGTAAAGTATTTTTATTTTATTCGATAGTTGGAAGAGTCGAAAATGAAAAGGCGTTTTACGCCGACTTTCAGGTCAATCAGCGAACAGTAGCGTTCGAAAGCGTCACACCGCGGCTTTCCCTGCACTCAGATGTAATCATATTCCGTACAGTGTGAAAACCAATCGACACCTCGTGCTGCTCTCGGGCGTGTCTTACCTCCTTGACATAGAGTCCAAAGTCGCGTGATCGCGGTTCGTTAGCAAGAAGTGGTAAAAACTCGACGTTCCGTTGCGACGGCCATATCCGCGCGAATCTAGAGTGCATGAGTTTATTCCGTCTGGTGACTTATAAAGCGCCAGGCTACCACTGCCACTTGAAACCATTTGAGAACCTTGGACTAGGTAAGTCCCAAATGACGTAATAGAATTACTTTCTGAAAGCGACCTTCAGATGTTGTTTTATGTCTTTTGGTTGTAAATTGCAATCTTGGGTTTAATATGCGGATCTGCCATTGGCAACGCACCTATGACGCTCTTGGTATAACAAACAACGATGGGCAGCGATTATCATATTCATTTCAAGTTACTAGCATGCCCCCCACAGCTTCGCTCGCCTAGATGTTTTTCAGTTTATCCCCCTTTTTATCCCTTTAGGGGGTATTTCGCAAAAATCTTATTGCTCTTCTACACTGTCTAAGGAAAATGCATGCATGCCAAATTTCATCTTTTTGCATTCAGCAGTTTCGGCAGTGCGTTGTTTATCAGTCAGTCAATCAGTAGCAGAAAAGTTTTATACTTATTGCTGTATTTTAATCATAATCCCGAGAAGTGCTGACGTTATTTCGGATAGTAAACTGCTATGATAGTAATCGCATTAATTTAATAAATACCTTTTCACTTTTGACTTGAGGACACCTTTAATCGAAAGTAGTTTAGTTTCTAAGTTCTTTGACTTAACCATGACAAATGAACGCTTGACAGCAATCCCACCTAATGGTAAGTGGCTATGAAGTAAGCTCTCTAACTTAGTAAAAGTCTATTCATGCTATTACTCGTATTATCATACCTTTTGCTCGCGTGTCGGCTCCTGTTATGAAACAAACTCGCGACTTAATGAAGAAATGCTATTCAAAAGTTAGTTAAACTACTTAATGCTTTTAATACTAACTAATAACTTGTATTTGTCACAAATATTCACTTTAACTAAAGTAGGTAGTGTCAGAGACAAAACATCTGAGGACTTGACGGATTAAAAACAATTTAAAAATGGTTGTACAAGGTTGTAAATGCTTAAAGTTAATTTGATACTTTGGCATAATCAAAACGACCTCTGAATTCTATGATCGTACTGCCATCTGCAATCTGCAATTTACTCAAGTGATATCTGAAACTAATTTTGTGCCTTTGAACAGCTTATTCGTGGCAGAATATTGTGTAATTGTCAGTAATCCTGTAATACGAAGTTAATTGGTTCTGTTTGGAAGACTTGGAGTTTATCCAAGTCAAGTAAATCAGACGGAATTTTTACTTTATGAAAACTTTTACTCGTATTATATTACGTCTGAAGAGATCCATTTTAAATAACTAACTTAAAATAAAATAACTGACTTCAATATCGACAGTTAGGTACAGATAGCTCAAATAACTTCCCGCCAGCTATCGGTCAAATGTACGGTAGGTACATGCACTATCTTTCGATTATAATTACCAAAGGACCGCTGTTCCAAGAGTCCTGGGTTCGATTCTCAGTGAGGCAGAAACTTGAATGATAAATTTAAATTTCGACTTTCCGTCTGGGTGTGTTTATTGTGTCTTCATGTGTTGTCCATGTCACCCACTTCCTACCCTGGTGTGGGGTGTGAAGAGTTATTTGTCATTATTATGGTCATGATGAAACCGCAGTGATGGGGACACCACACTCGCATTGGCCTTCCCCAATCTCCCCTAATCACAGCACCGGTTCTATTATCAAACACTAGAACACAATAGGACAAACGTCTCAACATATCAACAGTATTGAGGACAATACCGCCTCACCTCAGTTACCGATCGAATCATTGTCCACGGCCGGTTCCAGAGGTAAAAATAAAAATGAAAGGCAACTAACAACGCTTTCTAGCGAGCTACAATGCGCAGATCATCGGAATTGCGCAAACCGGACGCTTTTATGCGACTTGTCATGTTTATAAATGCTAGACCAGCTATACTCAACCTGCGGCCCGCTGGACCCTTTGGATTGGCCTAAATTCAAATGTTTTTTTTATATTGTCTTTAAAAAATATTAGTTACTAGAGAACCGCCCGCGCTTCGCTTCGGGACCCGTAGGTAACAGCCGCGTAGGTCCCGCTCCCGTAGGAATCTCGGCTAAACAGTAGCTTATTTTAAGATATACTGGAACATCAGATATAACATTTGCCTATGACATAAGTAAATTACATGTAGTATTTGATTTAGCGTGATTCAGAACTTGCAAATGAATTTTACTAACGCCATCTATTAACAACATCCGGAACTAAATATATAGCAACTAAAAACATCGATCTTCCCATGGGAATGAGATATTTTTCCGCGGTAAAAAGTATCCTACGTCACTCTCCACCCTCCTAAATATCCCCACACACGTAAACCGTACCATATAATAGCCATGTTGCGACGTGAAAGAGTCACAAACAAACAAACAAACACACTTTCACATTTATAATATTAGTATGGATGTTCTAATTATTTAGACCTAATTAATTTTTTGCTTTCGGCCCGGGATCGCTCGGCTGAAGTATGTTTGTGGCCTTCCTAAAAAAAGGCTGAGTACCGCTGTGCTAGACCGTCACAGCCAGACGGTGGAGGGGAAGTGTCAATATAAGCCAAAGCCATTATCTTAGCCATAGCCGTAGCCATAGAAGTAGCCGTATCTGAGCCATTACCAATAAATACTTTTTGCATGAACTGTTGTTATTTAAAATGAAAGGAGTTGTTTCAAAATGTATGGAGCCCCGGCCACCACTTTGTACACCATACTAAAATATGGAGAATCGCAATTCAAACAGTTTTTAACTATCCAATCACTTCAAATTGGTTTAGTTTTTTGGTACAACACAAAAATATACAATTGAAATTGCAACACAAAAACAAAAATCCGTCATGGCGGTAAGCTGTCATCACATGTCACGTTGGTTGATTTGATTGAAGTTTGACATATGTACGTACATTTCTGTCATATTAAAGTGACAGTAGACAGTTCGTGATCTGTGATCAATGACAAATTGGTAAGACGCCATGTTGAAACTTGATAAAATTAAATGATAGATACAATTTTTGTACCAGAAAAGTATGCATTTAGGTAATTTATCTTTATTTTTCCCGAATTCCATGGATTTTTCTCGATTTTTCGAGGTACTGTACATATTGTGGGCCGGATTTGAAACATCTCCTTTGATTTGGTGTTCTATTCGGTATATTGTCATTGAGCAGAAATAAAGGTGGCACTGGTGTGACCTATTCCGATCTAATGATAAGCCGATGGTTGGTAAATATCGCTATTGAACATTAGATGGCGTAACGCAAAATTTGTATGTTATCTAGACCTATAATGAGTCTCCCTCTCAGCTGTCAAGCAAGATCCTTCAATCAATAAATTGTACTTATTCTACGATATAAGATAATTGGAACCTGTTAAAACTAGTTTACTACTATTACTTCTATAAATACTCATAAGTAGGGAACTAACCGAGCAAAGGGGACTAAGACTAATACGGATTAAGAAGATTAATACGGGGTCGTGGATGTTTATCATATGTGTAAGCGTCTATCAAAATTATTGATGATGAATGTTTACTAAACAATTCCTTCATTTAAAACTATCTACATATTGTCATCAAATTCTTAGAAATCGACCAAAACACCTATCATACACCATGCAAATTGCAATCATAGATACCCACTGGTTTTCATACTAACGACTACTAAACCATTATTGTATACATATATTTTCAATGGACAAACCACCTTTTATATCTAACAATGAACATAACGCCCACTTTCTAGTTACATATAATGTGCAGATCATCTCGTGACATGCGCTTGCGCAAACCGGATGCCATGTCCCGGGCGTAATGGATCAGGGTTGGCAGATGGCCGGATAGCCTTTTAAAAGTTAATTACACACGAAAAAAAACATATATTGCATTTCTTTTAAATTTGGAACACGTCTGCATTTTAGTCAGTGAGTCATTGATGCCGATAACGCATACAAAGTAGGTACTTGTCAGGCCAAATCAACTCTTTTGAACCTACCGAAATTCAATGTCAAAATAATGAAATACGACCCGACTATTTTAGTACATACAATCTTGCCTATCGAGGGTATTTCTGAGGTTGATATTTCTGGTCTAGGGTTTTTTGTTAATTGTTCATTATACATCAATACTTGCATCATACAAACATAAAAAAGATACACATTAAAAAATCCACCAATCATTACTAGATAGCTACATATCTTCTCAATTGACGGCTGGTAACAACACATTTTGACAGCCCTAGTTAGCCTCCTTTTGAAAAGCGCACCACAATTTGTATTGTGCAGGCTTAATACGGTAAAAACGAAAATAATATCACTGTAACGGTAACCTTTTATACGGTTTGAATGTTGTATGACGCGTGTCGCGGATGTAAATACAGTTATCTTATTTGGAGTCTGACCGGATTCAATGAGAGTAACCGTCATTTCACTTGTTGACAATTAAAGCGAACGAATAATGAAACGGACGGTTTTGTGGGGCTTGATGCAAAAAAGACTGCGGATTGTAGTCAAGGGCATGAATGTCAATGCGTGAATGAAACAGGGAGACGGAGGATGAGGTAGGGAGAAATAGGGAGAGGCAAGGAGAGAGAAAAGCAACGGATGTTTTAAGCTTTATGCTAGGACAGGCTTTTCAACTCATGTTTACCATTCGGTCTCGATGCTGATATCGGATAAGCCATAAAAACAAATGTCAACAACCCTAACTTAATCACGTCATCAATGCTTCAGCCTAAATCGATAGGTCTCGTTTACAAAAGTTATTTTTATTTTTTTAAAGAGTTCATCTATCTATCTTAGGTCGCTCATTCACATTAGCGAGAATAAGCGAACCCTAAGTGTAGGACGGATCTTCACAAATAATTAGGTATGCGAAGATTGTGATACTTTCGTGATATGTATCTTATGTATTAATAGATGTCAAAACAAAACTGTGACAATTCGTGTAATGGACAAAGTTTCATGCGGATGTGAGTGAGGGCGGTTAGGGACAATCAAAATGACATAAGAAAATCATCAGAAACATCTTACAAACAGGCAAAAGTTATAGTTAAGAAGCGGGCTAATTTCATTCCTTCATGGCCGACGACGCTTCTCGGACCACTCACCATCACGCAGCCGCATCTCCCAACTCTCGACGGTCACAATAACAAAAACCTTCAAAACCAACATTGAGAGCTCAACATGACGAAATACAAAAAGAGCCATACAAATTGTGCCTTGGACAAAGCAGTGCTTACAGAAACCGCTTTGTCAGTTTTTCACAAAAACTCATTACAGTGTTACGTAAACGGAATAAGAAATCGTTTGATGAAACGATCACTAATGTAACTATAACTAATTGTTTAGTTAAAAACATAAACAGTTTACACCTTGTCGAGTGGTTTCGTAACCGGCGGAAGATTAGTTTAACGAAAGCGCGATAGGGCGAAAGTTACAAAATGCGGTTTTAGTAACAGAGTTTATAGTAACAGAGATTAATGTAATTAATTTATTATGAAATGTTTTAATCAAATAAACAGCGACGACCTAATTCCCTCTGGAACAATGGAAAACAACACAAATATCCAAAACCCGAGACAATAATCTGTTATTAAGCAAAGTTACTGTTCCGACAAGAAATTTACATAAACCTAGGACCTCGCTCATTTAGCCGGCAAGATCAAATAATATTTTAACTTAAAGTTAGTTGCAGTTTCCTGTAATTATTTGGAAAACAAATGACGTTCGTTGAGTACTAGGTACCACAAAAAGGTAAAATTTGGTTTCTATCTGTCCTCTTCTTATTTGTCGCCAATGCATCGGCGATTACTGTCACTGATGTCCACGGGCAACAGAATCCACTAACCATCATAGTTTATCTCCTCGTTTGTCAGCTATTAGCATTAAAACGGAAATTAATCAATGAAGCCTCAATGCATGCTAGAGTACTAATAAGCCGCAATGACCTCACAATCCTAATATGCATCACTCCGACGTGATGTGATGGACCTCCAATCTAGTCAGTGCACTTACGTTTGGACCGTAATCTAATGTTGCTTGTACTGACACGGAAGTCATTATAATATGGACTATCCATTGATTCATTGGTATCAAGAGATGGAGCGTAAAAAAAAATAATAATATGTGCTTAAAAATATAATAGTGTTTCTACAGTTTCGGAACCTACTATTTTACTTTGCACGCCCTAAGCGGGCGTTTAACTTTAACTACTACCATTAATATATTTTTTTTTGTCTAGTGACATTCAGAATGAAATCAATAACGAACATACATATAGTTCACGGTTACTGACCAGTAATTATTAACTTAATTTAATTATTTTCGATTCAATGAGACTTTCACAAGAGACCGTATAGAATGCAACCCACATTAATTTAAATTAATACTGCTCTTAAACTCAAACCGCGGTAAGATCACAATACTATGTTCGGAAAACTCCATGTGTTGAACTTAAATTTTATGATAGCGATAAAATCAATTAACTTCGTTCGATGTGATCGAATTCATCATTGCGGAAGCCATCTTTGGGTAATGTGGATTCAATTACCATCTGGATATTTTTTTGCTAAAGGTGGACCAAACTGGTTATAACTATAACATATCGTAGGTGATACTTGGGGCCTCAATAAGGCTTCCTTCCTGTGTGCAAGGTTCCCGCACGCTTTCATTATGTGGCAATTAGTAGCGATCGTGAATGCCAGCCGATTAAAAGGATTTCAAAAGTCAAAACCGCAACGACTAGTTGTAGCATGCCTGTAAAACGAGCGGTCCCAAATTCGATTCCAGGCCGGGACAAATATTTAGGGGACAGATAAAAAAACTCTTTTACTCGCATCTTGATGTTGGTGACGTGTTATGCGTTATTAATGCAACCTGCGACGTAGGGAATTCTATACAGATACTATTCATAAGAAACACCCAATTAAAAATATTCATACACCAAGTCAATAAAATGTGTGTCAGCAGCATCATCAGAGAAAACAACGCAGAAAACACAGAAATAATATTAAGCAATGATTAAGTAGTATTACTCGGTGCAGATCGTAATTTGCGAGCTAGACTAGACTGGTTCTGGTGGGTGCAGGCAGCAATTAAGACTTCCTGCCTGCTAGACTCCCAATCACGCCCACCGCACTGCACCAGGGGACCGTAGGAGAGGACTGTAGTTTATTACTACGACAGATGTGCAAGCTTGTTTACAAAGTAATGGTTTAATTTAAGGTAGTTTTTACAAAAAAAAATTAATTGTAACTGTTTTTTAATATAACTGTTCCTACTCTAAATTTAAACTCGATTGAATTAACTTTTTGTTCTGTTAAAAGACGACTAAATCATTTATTGGTTACGTAGGTAACAATATACTCTAAACTCTAATAGCTCTGTCTTTCTCATTAAAACAACATCAAACATATGGATAAACTTTAATTTGCATATATTCTCTACATTACTATTCTTTCTTCGTTTCAAAATGCACATACATAAGTGAATATACCAGCCTGAAAAAAAGTTAATAAAAATCTAATATACATGTATTAACATCACCGTAACTCGTCAGCTTTATGAATTAAGCACAATTACGGGTGCAATTATTAAAATAGCACGTCTCGCGACAAACAGACAAACGAATCGTAATTGGAAGGGCCGATGTTGCTCTATTATTAAGTCGTCACTCCGAGAACTAAATTACACGAACGCGCCAATCTGTCTTTAAATTATTCACTGGCAACACCAACAGGACAGAAAGTGTATTATTGTGTTTGCGACTGTAATAATACCTTGAAATGAGAGATTGAACTTTACTTTGTAACAATTATTTTAACAAAATAAACGTTCGAATGGTACTCACCACTACAATACAAAAAGACAAAAACACACATCTTGACAACAAATATTTATCTGTTAAATTCATTTTTCCAATTGAGAATCGAAGTCGGCACTACAAGGTAGCTGCACTTGCAACAATCCGATTTATAAAAAATAAATATATTTAGAAGCTTACACCGCCAAATAACAATGACAAAGAAAAGCCAAATATACATGTATTAACAATTTTCAGTGTGTTAGGTATTAGGTATATCACTAACAAGTTAAAAAATATGGATTCTGTCAGCCGCGTCCCATGCGGTTACAAGTTACAACTTATCTAGGTATAAATATTATTCTATGAACCCATTATCCACAGCTAAAACAACCGCCCAGTAAACAACAAAGGCGGAAAACCTACATCCGTTGACGAAATTTACTGGAATAACAAATTAGTATACACAATAGGTCGTAAACAACTGCAGTGTCACGCACGCAATAATATGTGTGAGCGAATGTATATCAATGAATAATTACCTTCATACTTCATTAGTAACACTAGTATCTAATCCAACCTTGTTTAGCTTCAGGAAACACCGTCCTTATATTTACCGACAGTAGAAGGATTGTAAAAAACTTGACTTATCCGTTTCAGGTATTTTTGTGCGCATTTACCCCATCCACCTTATCCTTTGCCATCCACATAATAACTTTTTGTATTGGTTAAAACTTTATGAATATTCATGCATTGTTTACTGATACTATCGAACATAAACAGACAGACATTGTTGTGGCTATGTAGTTATATTTCTGTTATGTATTCGTGCTACCTAGTTAAGTTACCCAAGAATATGCTGTGTAGGGGTAATTGTCAGAATTTCCCACGCAACTAATTACCAAGTTTCAGTTATTGTATTACAAGTGTAACAAGATCAATCATTGTTCTGTAAGGGACCATGTACATATTTTGTGGATGAATAGTTTTGTACAAAAATAATAATATCCTCGCTGATAGGCCAGGGACCCCATTTTAGAAATTAGATCCCAGACATCGGTGCCCGGCGGGGCAGTATTTGTGTGACATACCTAATATAAATGCCTGTTTTCATAGTGGTTTAGTAGCAGCGTGTATTGCGGGTTTCCGTTATGTGTATACTGACTAGAAGATATCCAACACATAACCCTAGCTACACTTTTTCATCACAAACTCGTAAACATTTAATTACATTATGTTAATTAAAAACAATTACACAATTCCGTTCTCCAATTGATTCTCATAGCCCCACATAACCTTGTTATTAACAGTTACAGTTGTAAACATAAATAAACGCATTGTGAATAGCCAGGTGTGCGGTTGAAATGATTGTCGGTACGTGAATAGCGCTACGACTGCTCTATATGTACAGCCTATACTGTAATGCTAACAACAATAGCGTTTGTGCGTAAGTGCCCCGTTTGTGGGGTAAACATGTCTTTGACAAAATGGATTGTTTGTTTCAAAATAAATGTTTCAATCCAATTCCTTCATACAATCTTTAATTACGTTTTTGTTTTTAGCAAACAATTAGAACCGAGTTTCAAGCAACTTACTGAGCCATACAGTGGTTATTCAAAATACTTTATTCAAGCTAACTTTGTTCAAACTCAACATTGTATAAAAATTTGTAGCAGGGGATGATTCAATTTTACCAAACAGTTACTATTTTATGTTATTTATATTGTATAAAGGGAGGGTAGAGAATTATAAATATAGATTTTTTGGAAAACGTTTAATAAAAAATCATTTTTATATAAAGTAACTAACCGAACACATAATTATACTCGTTAGAAAATATTTGCCAATGACTGTAGCTTGTGTTAAGTTTATTGTAGGTAGGTAGGTACCTACATATTGCAACAGCAGGACTACATTTTTTCACCTAGTCTATGCATATGTCTGTGTCATGGCAGAAGCATCTTTTCCATTAAACACCTCACATTTACATACTTAACATAATAAGCCTAGAGCAGTGTTTTTCAAACTGTGGGTCGCGACCCCTTGGGGGGTCGCGAAGCTTCTGTAGGGGGGTCGCCAGAAATGGAGTAATTCAGTAAAAAAACAATAAAGATTGAAAAGATTGATTTAGTAAAATAAAAAATTGACAAAAGGATATCTCACTCATAAACATTTCTATTTTTCAATACAAACAAATGAACAAAAAATAAAATCCTAAGACATTTTAACATGAGTTAATGCGAAGGTTGTGCTCGTTTTTGAATAATAATCAGTTTCATCCATTGTGAATCTGTATTTGCTACACTAAGAATTAAATCGTTTTCCTAAAATACTAATATTAAATATTGTATCGATACTTCGAAAGGCTCCGAAATTACTGAACTGATTTAAAAAGTTCTTTCACTGTTGGAAAGCTACACTGTTTCCCGGTGACATTGGTTATATTATATTAAAAAAAATCGGGAACCTTAATGAAACTGCGATAATGTAGCCCAAAGTGTATAAAACTGAAGAGTTTGTTTGAACGCGCTAATATCAGGAACTACTGGTCCAATTTGAAAAATTCTTTCAGGTTTAGACAGCTAATATTTGGAGGTAGTACGCGAACCACGGGACGCAGGTGAAACCGCTGGCAGAAACTAGTATGTGATAAAAAAGTGGAGGGCCGGGGGTCGCGAAAAATTTTCTTATGTCAGGGGTCGCATCATTGCAAAGTTTGAAAAACACTGGCCTAGAGAATGATTAAGGCTTGTTACTGCCATATTTGGATCACCATAATAAAGATGATTATAGCTTTTTGTTTCCCATGCAACCATCCTAATGACATCGCAATGTCGATCACGCACACCATCCACACATCTGGTATAAACTGACGTAATTAGATAAATGTTTAACATGCGAGCTATTTGCTAATTATTGGAGATGCTGCACACTGTATGGAATCTATACGTTTCGTACCGTTCGAACGCGAATATAGACGTATCTGTACGATTTATTTGGATATACCACCGTCTGGTTTTGCCTGCGGCTATCGTTCTCTTAGCATTTAATACTTATTACAAGTTTTTGTTAGTCAGTTGTTATAATTATTGCTTTTAACGATCTGAGATCTAATTGCTAGGAACGTGCCCTGGGCAGAAAAACAAGCGAATCGATTAAATAATGACAAATAACCAACGCGTCATCGGCAAATAGGTAGCGATGGACCAAGAAATTTACAATTTTTATAGGTAATAACACAATTGTTTATATCCCGTACAATAAATTGTTTACCTTTAATAAATAATGCTTTGTTTATTATAACACATTCGTTAAGTTGCGACTAATGTAAAGCCTCCCTTTGCTCTTCCGGATTCTCAGAGTTGTAGTTACTGTACGAAGAAATATCTACTCATTACACTTAAATATCTACTTCTTCATTATAATGCGGTATTCAAATATGAAATACATAACGAGTACGCAGAAGAGAAAACGAGAGTAGCTAACTATAGAAAGGTTTAGTATTATAAGTTGTTAACTGGTACTTGGCTTGCTCTAACAGCTAACTTCATGCTTCAAAGTGTTTGAAATTTAACTACAACCAGTTTATTACGAACTAATAAACGGGCAAGGTAAAACATGCCATTAAAAACAAAACATCGTCACACTGCCAGTCAAGAAATAAACACCACTCTATGACACGACAAGACCTGAAATATCTTACGGTTGATTTTAGGATGACTGTAGCAAAAAACCTTGTATGCGTTTTACCAACATAATGTAGTTTCTCATAACGTTGCTAAATGGACTAAGTAGGTATCCTAGTCCCCATTTGAGTCCTATCCTAGGACAGTCGCGGCTGTCATGAGCGACAGTAGGGCTGCATGCTCGTTTGGTAGGTATCTTAATTCTATGAAAAATGCGCGATTCAACCCAGGATTAAAAGGGATGATAATGAACCAAGGCGTCCATACACGTCCAGCAAGACACTAAAGGCTCTTCGGACATTAAGATACCTACGCCACGAGAACACTGACTTGGACTCAAGGATAATTGAAAATAACGACCCAAATTGGACTATAATTATCAGTAAATTAATTAAATTCCACTTAATCCAAATCGATTATTTTTTTAAGCAGTGCTAATGTGAAACGTTGGAAAAAATTAAACACCTTAATGAGGGCCGGGCACATTGTAACTTTTTTATACGGCCAGCGTGATTGATTGAGGCGAATAGTTAATTAGCTTCATTTAATCAACGTCCAAAGAGTTTAAGGACCTGTTTGTTAACAATCAAACCATAATAGTACAATACTTACTTTATGATTGTTTTTTTCAAGTAGCAACATCGTCTTAGATAATGTTATGACATTAAACATTATTATACCCAACTTAACTCTCATCCTCTCAGGATTATTTTGTACCTATAATGTAGCGTTGTACGGATTATGTAGTTTTTTGGGTGTTAAGATCGATGAGTCTAAATAACATTGACTGGGAGAAGACAATACACATCATTTTAATATTAAGTGGATAGAATTTCTGGTTTTCGAGTTATGCACATACTTAGTTTACTGTTTGGAAGTTGGATCCGTCATACAGAAATTAATCTATCATTAAAATCAGTGAAGAATAGTTAACATCACGCAGAAACCGTCCAACTTGCACGTAGCTTTACAATCATTAGATTGTCCCTCCTTACATGAAATGTGCGATGTTTTCAAAGACCGCTGATATTAACACACAACTTTATTTCGCTGTTATGTTTAGTATCTTAATTTCTTCCATTACTACCACTGTTTGATTTTTCACTTTCTCCATTATCATTATTAAATTTGCATAAACTTCACTCCTCACTCCCTCAAAATAAAGGGAAAGTGTTACACCCACAGAGTACCGAACTTCATTGGCAAATAAAATCTTATTTGCGTATCATTTAGCGCTGAGTTTTAGCATTGCTATATTAATTTCCAATGACCTTCCTTCACTCGAAGGCCAATTCCGGAATTCGAACATGTGCCTTTTGAGGTCATAAAAGCGAAATCTCGTTTCGACCACTCAGTCAGTGTCAACTGACACTTTCCCCGGTCAGTGTGGCCTATTGAATATCTCTTGAGTGGGCATGTGTTGTGCTCGAGACTGGTCTCGAGTGTCCGGACACGTCTTGTTTGGATTTCTTTAGACATTTATCGCCTCTTTGTGTCGGCGGCAACATCCTTTTATTCCTTTGCCGCTGTTTTGCTACATTCAATAGAGCTCGAACGATTATGCGAGAAGAAAATGGGGCAAAGACCACCTTCATGGTCTGTTTCCCCATGGCCACAGTCACAGTGTCAGGTAAACATTTCGTATCGTGTCATGGATGTTGGCAATGCCTAATTTTGTCTATGTCAATGCCACCTGCAAACACAAGTAATTTGCGCAGCAATAGTACGGTCATGTGAAATAGTCGATAAGTCCTCTTAGTCTGGCAGGAATTAAAACGTACCGTCTATAGTCTGACTTTTTATTCGGTGCAGTAAAATAACATGACACATACATAACACATGACATTTCAGTGTTTTGTGTTAGGAAAATTGGTAACGCGTCGCCATTGGTAACATCATTAGTACAATTTCCCTTTTGTTCGGACGTTGAAAGTCCTAATCACCTTAATCTTACCTAACATTTTACTATAGGGAATCCAAACATCTTTACGGTTTAAATATTCCGTATCCCAATTTCAAAACCACCCTAGTCCGTCCCAAAACACAGCACACTCGACGTGGCGCCGCCGCTAATGACAGGTAAGTTCGTCGGATTTTATATACAGCCAGTCAACCGAGGTATGGCGAGTGGTATACAATATCCGTATCCGATAGTAGCCGCACCTGCGACCAGAGCCTCTTGCCTGAGGTTGACCGCAGCTGCCTCGTCATCTCCGGGCTGTGAGATTAAACGCTTCCTGTACTGATATGATCATTATTCATATTCTATTACTCATGATCTTAAAATATTTATTGCCATTTACACTGGACTGTACTTAAGCGAAAATAAATTACTATGATAGTGATAAATAATGCCACACACATAGCCACATAAGTCGTGGCCACAAAAAACAGGACAAAACAGAAACACACCTAGACCGAGGACAGAAATTTTGTCATTATTCAAATTTCCGCCTCATCGTAAAATCTTTTGGAACAGCCATTTTATTAGTGTCAAATGTACCACATTTTCAACACATTTCTTTACAATAAATTTCTCTATGTGGAACTTTTTCCACTCTCGCTGCTCTTTCTTGCCAAACTCCTCTTAGGTCCTCCCCGAATTTTAAATTAAAATGCAAATCGAATGCAGTGAATACAGTGGGTATATCAAATTTACTCGCATGTTTTATTGTACGAGTAGCATAAAGCAAACGTCGCTTATTAATAAATTCCTGCGGCGCCCTAGACTTGCAAGTTCAATAAAAATGCAAATAGTTCCGAACATCACAAGATGGTGGAATTATGCAAAGAAAAATTTGTTAGTAAAAGCAACGCAAATTAATTTCAGGTTTTACTTGCAAATTTGCTCAATCGGCTAACTTGTAATTAATTGGAGTCTTTTGTGTGTTTTAAGATCCTTACTATTGTTACATATTAATGCGAAAGTAACTGTCATACTTTTATGGAGATAGTCTAAACTGCGGAAAAGAAGATAATATAGATTTTTATTTCAATATAGTATTACTTAATTACTTTCTACTACCTAAGTAATATTTAATTTTGATAATATTAACGGATTTGGAGTTCATAGCATCTTTGATGGCAATACGACAGTGACCCGAGTTTTTTAGAAGCGCCAGTGAAGCTAGGTGTAGTTCAGTACTACAGACGAAGTAAAATTGCTGTTGCTCTCACGTGATTTTGTTTATTTACCTTTAGCTAGCAAACTGTGAAAATAAACTGCAAATATGAACCACATTGAACAATAAAACTCGTAATCAAAATCCAATAAGAGACCGTCAATACGATTGGTTCGTAAAAATACACTTCCAAGTTACATCGCGCCCACTTACATAGCCGATAGCCCCTAGCTATCAATCACCGTCTTGCTTGCCACAGAGGGGTCGGGGGTCCGCAAGAACAACACACGAACGAGATTGCTATTCTTGTGGGAAAACATTTATGAAAGAAAGGTTCGACAGACGGAAATCTTGACTTGCCCTCTTCACGCCGCTGTACTCTTGGTACTTCTAAAGGTCCATTCAAATTAAAAATACATAAAAATTATCACAGCCGCTCAAATTTTTAAAGAAAAATAATCTTGAAATAGCAAACTTTTTACCAAAAATAACCGACTTTATGGATAAGTAGAGGTAACTCAAAAATTACCCGTCAGGTGTCGCTCAAATTTATATGGGATCACACGACAAGCACCAGCTTTCGGATAATCGAATATCATCAACAAACATAAAAAATACAGTTAAATTGAGAACTTTCTCCTTTTTTGTAGTCAGTTAATTATATGAACATTGTTTTTGAAAGATATTCTGTAAAGAACTTCCCCATTTCTTCTCTAAAATAAAGTTACATCCAAAACAAAATCCAATTGACATTCACAAGTAAATTGGTGAGCTACATAAAATAAACGATAAGAGATCGAATGAGTTTGAATTTGAAGACGCCCAACGCATGCCTTATCGTAGACATCCATGCTCGACAAACCATAGCGAGCTATCAATCATGGCTGACCCTTGGAGTTCCGTCTACCCACACTCTGATATAACGGGGAATTTACGATTTCACACCGAATACAACACCGCACCGCTGATTATGAGATGACTTATACTACCAGTTTGAATTTTGATGTTTCTAGCGGTTTACCTTCGTAAGATAGACGACAACAATATGGATTATACATAACTATGGCCTATATTACGTAGGTAACTCTTTTTATTGGTGTAATTAACACCAGTCATATATGGAATGTCTGCTGATTCTACTGCGAAGGTCAACTTTTACGATCTACAAAACTACCAAAAATAAACTAGGCGTAGTTACCATCTCAAGAAGTAGCAGCTGTAAAGTTTAAATAGGACTACGAGTGCGATAAACATGAAGAAGATTTGTATTGTCTTCGTGGCTGGATCACCGTGTGCAAAAAAAAACTATATCCAAACTACAAAATTATATTCAACCCATTAATGGCCCACCTCTGAGCACAGATCTCTTTTCCCCATAACAGAGGTAACAGAGCAAAATCCTCTACGATACTTCGGGGCGGATTGGTGGAGAGTCTGAAGACTAACTCAAGTATCGCAAATTTTTATGGCTTATTAATGACGGCTAATGATACCGATACAGACGGTTTTACGTGGCTTCCGAAACCCGATTTTTTTCTAGAAGCGGTCATCCATTCAACTACCGACCGCGTCCGCTACTTGTAGTTCACTTAGCTAGTCAGTCACTTAGGATCGGCACAAGCCAGCGGGCTATGAGGGCTTTCAAACTAAATTACGTACCGACTCTAATCTCATCATTTATTATTAATGACCGACATCAATATATGGCAAGGAGTATCAAGTCCCTTAACAATAGTTACTGTTATAATATAATGCAGTTCCCTTGTATACGTTCGTTAATCGCTTGCTCAGAATAGTAAGTCTAGCAATTAACCATAATTGCGGATTACACAAGAGCTTCGTTAGATAAGGGTCGGGGCACATTTGACTGAAGATGCGTCAAGTATAGGTACCACGGTTTGCCTTCGGCGCATTAATCCACGAGTAACTTATGTGTAATGTATATTTTACTATCTAGTTGACCGTTCTTGCGAAGCGCGATCTAAGTTGCGTAGCGCATCTTCAGTCAGATGAGCGTATGCCCTTATTATTTGTATTTAGTTAGGTACTAATTGCATTAAGCCTAAGCTGTTCAAATCTATACTAGTCTATTTTCAGACGAAAACTCATCTATGTAGATTTATTTCAAAAATAAATGAAAGCTCAATATACTTTTGCGTTAGAGTGTAACTTACCTAATTACAAATAATCGGTTACAACAAAATTTAAACGGATAATGTTATTTAACAAAATATTTCCGGCAAGCCTCGGACGCTCCTCAAAATAACTTCCAATGTATCACCACTTGTTAAAATTAATCGATTGCGAATAATTAATTCCTCAGAGCGGAACTAACGAACATTCATACTGGCTTGCATGCACGGACAGGACACGCGAACGTTTTAGGCGGGTTGAAAAACTCATTGAAATAACTTTTAATTACATATGCTGTGATAAATACCATGGGTAAATTTTATGATAATTATTACAGTATGGAATCGTTAATTTAAATTGTTTGTTCTTTTGCATTATTTCTTAATTTATAACTATTTCTTTACCAGTAAGCAGTAATTTTATTTTATTTTAATGGCGAACAAAGAAAACGAGGAGTCACCTAATAGGTAATAGTCAATGGTAACCCGCGCCCATGGACACTGATGCGTTGCCGAAAGATAAAAGGGGTATTCTGGTAAATAACTTTACCAGAATTGTCCACGCATCAAACCAAGTACCAAATGTCTTTGTTGCAGAATACACCAAGCCAACCATCCAAGGAAAACGCACCGTAAGTGTGGCATTTAACTTCCGCATCCATAGTTCCAGTAATATAATAAATAAATAACGCTTCACACTCATAGCCCCACACTAGGATTCCCTGTGTCGTGGGTACCATGGACAATACACAAGACAAGGACACACACCCAGACCGAGAACGGAAATTCAAACTCATCATTCAAATTGCCGCCTCGCTGGGAATCGAACCGCGGACCCTCGGAACGGCGATCCGGCGTGGTAACTACTGCGCCATCCGGGTCGTCAAAATATCATCTAGCCGATCAAAAAACGCGACACGCTTTGTACGATCGAAATGATATTCTTACAATATCTTTAACTATAGCTCGATACATTATCATTAGCATCACTACAAAAGCACAGACACACATCAAGCGGCGCTCACTCGCATTCATACATCGTGTTAACACCAAAGCAATAACACTAACGATTCGAAATCTGATAAACCGCCATTGTTTTAGAAAACCTGTGGTCGTGCGTGAAAGTCTACTGAGATGAACACCTCGGTTACGAGATGGCCGCGCGAAGAACGTCTCACAGTCTCACACCATTACAAACAAGGCTGTGCGATTGGTACAAGATTTCTATGCCGATTAGGAAACCTAATGTTTTTGCCTAGTACTATACATAAAAGTTACTTGTGATATATTTTATTAGCTACTTATTCTAAAGCCTCTCAATTATATCGTGTAGCCAAATTGAAGTGGTTCTGTACGTGCAATGAAAATTAAACCATTTTTATCAATATGAAGCTAGCTGTAGGTACGTTAGTGTGTACCTGACAGTTTTACCAAAATACTGTTGAAATAAAAAGCATTATTCAAAAAATGAATTAAAGTAATCTCAATTTTGTATTTCTCCTCTTTTTAATCGACTTTTTAATTTCGAGCGAAGTTTAATTTCATCTACATAAAGTCGAGGCTTAATACATAGTACTCACAAAATAAATACAGGAACCACCTAATTCAGTCCTAGGAATAGTTCGAGGACCTTTATGCGGATCTCTATCAAGCATCTGAAGAGCTCTCATCTACCAGACAACTGGTACTTAGACTAGACAACGAAACCTACTCGACCCAATTGATATTTTCAATTTTAAATCTTAATCATGAACAGTTAGAGTTACCGTTAATCTTAAAATATGACGTATTAATACAGTAGAAAAAATAAGTTTTTCAACACAACTTGCTCGTAAAGTTGATATTTTTTCTTTAGTCTTACGCCCGGAATGCGGTTTATTACACACTAGTGCGTTTTACTTTTCATTACCGCACTAGTGTTTTTCTTATACCACTGTTTTTTTCATATCCGTAAAGAGGTTGTTACCAAAAGATTTGTTATTTTGTAAATAAATAAACTTGTTGTACTTAGTCAAAATCTGATAAGATAAGATTATACTTCATCTAATTATCTATTAAAGCATTTAAAAAATACAATATTTTAAATCATTAATTACCGTAAATTCTTATTAGAAATACATAATTATTTAGTTTAATATATTGTGGCTGAATGTTCGGTGCCTTGGACTTAACCTGCGCGCGCATAGTTATTCAACCAAAGATACGGCGCGCGAAAAAATAAACCGCGCCATTTTGTGCAAACATTTGTTCGTTTATAATTTGCTGATTTGTGACTGAAAAATGTCGATACCTAATTGTTTTTTTCCTCGCAAGTGTGTTGAAAAACGTCGTATGATACGCGTGTGCTTTGTTCATTACAGTCTTGGCTCTATTACAGCCCTCGCCTTGCGGCTCGGGCTCAATACCGCCTCGACTGTAATGACCAACTTCGCACACTTGTATCATAATGTACTATTCCAGCACTTTTATGGCAGTTTTGCAGAATTACACACTTCAAGAAAAGCAATAAGTACTAAGTTCAGTTTCACCAGGACCGTCGTAAGCGAGCTTGCAATGCGTGCACCGCACGCTCGCGGCATAAAAGTAAGGTTAGGTTGGTGACACGACAAGGGGGAGAGGCGAGCAAAACGATTTTGCACGTGCGCGCCCATACAGCTAGCCGCGGCCCTGAGTTTCACTATAATAATATAATCCTAGCTAAAACTGTCGATGTGTGTATAACCCGAAGGGTCGGGCAAGGGTCGCGAGCGTCTTCACATCTAAATGTCAGGAGCACGTGTGAACGGAGCTATGAATAATCCCATCTGGATAGGCCTCATTAGAGATGCAAAATGCAACCAAATCTGATTAGACGCGTCGGTTCTTTCGCAATGCCTTACTGCCTTCTAGCTACGTATATAGAAGTTCGAATTCACTCAAGGCTTTGTACACACAAAGGGCATAGGACACGAATATGCGACAAAGACTAGTGGATATCAAACAATAAATCTCTTAAATTATGTATCTTTTTGAATGAAGTCCCGGAATCGATAGAGATTACCTATCGGAACGTTGCAACGACATGTAAAAGCGCATTACAGACAGAAAATATAGTCGTCAGCAATGAAGATAGACTCTCTGTGCACGCCCTGAGTAATGAATGAATGAATAATTTATTTGTTCAAGTATGGGTACAATTATGTTAGTGGCAAAGAGATTTAAAGATCCCAGCATACTTTGCCGGTACAACCAGCGTACAAATTTTTACAAACTATTTTAACTAAGTATACTCAAATATTACTCAATTAGCTCAAATACAATTGTTCACATAATTTCAAAATAAAAACAATAATAATTCTGTATTACAATTAATTAAATAAAATTATTGAATTACTTACATTAAATACTAAATTAAATTACACTATAAAATTATTAAATACATCACAAAATTATTAAATACGTCAAAACTTGTCACTAAAATATTCTCGTATGTCATAATATTGTTTAGTCTGTAATATATTGCTTAATTGTATTTTTAATCTTTTAACACATAGAGTACTAATATGTTCAGGGAGATGATTGAAAACTTTAACCGCCATACAGTAAGCATTTTGCTGGAACTGTGTAAGTCTTTGTTGCGGTAAACCATAAAAGAGTTGAAGCCATATCTATGATCGTGACTCCTGGAAATAATAGCGCCACTTTCAGCTTAGTGGAAGTTAAAACATAATGTATTAGTACTATTTGTGGTATTAGGTATACTAATAATGAATCATTTTGAAACATGGTAATAAATAATTCGTAAATTAATAGGTTCGAATGTAGACAAGATGTAAGCGTGTAAGACAACATGTTCGAAAATTAACAGTAATTTGAAATAGTTTTAAGAGCAGGTGACATTAAAAACATAAAACACATTTCGCATTAAACCGCAACTGCTAATTTTCTTTTAAGATAATTTGAAATAATTGCAAATAACCTCGGATTCTTAAAGAAACAAGTTTGGGCCATGGTCGTTTAT
Organism: Hesperia comma; assembly: GCA_905404135.1. Lineage (NCBI taxonomy): Eukaryota > Metazoa > Arthropoda > Insecta > Lepidoptera > Hesperiidae > Hesperia > Hesperia comma. The sequence continues at coordinate 6,305,622 of FR990036.1, forward strand.
TTATTTATTTATTTCAACTCTTATAACTAGCTTTACAGGAATTCCTAATGCGCTAGTTAAGTGAAAATTAGAATATTTACATTTCATTCAACAATTACAGTAATCCTATTTAACCATTCCATTTAAAAATACATTAAAATAAATAACATAATTATACTAAAATATAAATCAAAAATGTCAGAATTAGATTAAAAAAAACTTAAAAAATTAAAAAAAATGAGATAAATTGTATAATGCAATAAGTAGTCAACAGTTATGTCAATTATAAGGCCTTTTAAACACATAAAATCAAATAACACATAAAATATGAATCAAAAATGTCAAAAAATTAAAATAAATGTCAAATTATGTAATTACAATAACAATAGTAGGTAATAATAATAATAATAACGAAAAGTTAGCCAAATACACGGATCTCCAAATAGAATTAAAGACGCAATGGGGGGTCAAGACTATTAAGACAGTTCCAATTATTATTTCTTCCACCGGAATTATCCCTAAAACATTACACACGAGCCTTAACATTCTAAATATCCATCCATCCATAGTTATACTTTTGCAAAAAGCTACCATACTTAACACCTGCCGAATAGTAAGGAAATTCTTATCTTTAGATTAGCATTTTCAATAAGCACTTGGCTCCGGCCCGTGCAAAATTTACCTCTTAGGAGAGTTTATACCTTTGGGAATAATAATAATAATAATAATCGCATTAATTTAAGTTATAAGTTACGCGTTCCATCTCAGTCTTCCGGGGGAAAAAAAGCCAATACAATAGAGATTTATAATGTTATACCCACCCAACTGAATATACCTACACTATATCTAACCTGTGAATTGTGATACTAAGGACATTCGTCCAATCGTATAAAATCATTTATCCATATCGTCTGTGTGCACTGCGCTTAATAACCCGATTATATACCTAATAGCATATAAAATAAAATACAGGCTAAATATAAACTTTTAACATAAAAGATTTTAAGCACATTTTCACGATCGACACATTTTCAAATGTCAAACTCATTCATCCGTCCATTCGAGCATGGCACGTCCGTCAAACGCACATGTCAAGGCGACGCTCTATGATTATGATGCATCAACAATGCGCACCTATTATCATTTGCAAAAACTCTAATAACCACCTCGAGTTGCGTGCACCGGTAAGCAATTGATCATCGATATCGTATATCACATGGACCTTATGCGCACGAGATAAAGATGAGATTATTACAATGTTGTACAAGAAATAGGCCGTTAGGGCACTATTTCTGTCCGTCAAAATGTCACGCACCGCTTGCGCAAGAGCAATGTCGCTTACGACGATCTAAAAATATGGCTATTAAATCATAAACAATTGGACACTCGGTTACTTGTTACGAAGATTTATGTACCAACAACACGGTACGAAATAAGATATCCGTTACCGTAATTTAGATTAGAGTCATACCAACATTACTAACACCAGAGATGTCTAAATTAAATGTGTAGGCACAAAAGCATTTACATTTTAAATTGCAGCAATTTATGATATTAAGATGAATTTGATACTAAGTAACAAACAATTACGTCCAATAAATAACAGGCCGAAAGAACAGGAATTAGCAAATTGCCGGATACCAACCAACAAGAATCAGAACGATCGATATCTAAAAGCCAATTAAAAAGACAGACAACAGTTTCAACGCAACGAGCAAAATGTTATTTGTCTCCCTCGAGTAAATTAGGACACTTATTATGCAATTGGGTTGTTTTCTCGCGGGGCCCAGCTCGCCAATTGGCAGGCCTAATTAGGCATCGTGTGATACAGCTTTTCTATCAAGCTACAGCGAACGAGACCGTTACACCTATGCAAATGGTGAAAACCAGTGTACTGCGATATCTAACATGGCGATAAAATTAACGGGAAAAGCAATTACTTGGAATAAAGAGATCGCAAATTGCAAACGGATGTTCGGATAGAGCAATTGACAACATGCCGTTTAAATCTCCAACTGGATTTTTTGTCGGTTACTTTTTCCCTTTCACAGATCTCCCCTAGATCACCCTCCGTATTAAATCAGACGTGAATTATGTGTTGTATTACGCGTTTACCACCAATCCACCAATCTGCACTGGAACAGCGTGGTGAAGTAGGTACGTTTAAAGACCCCTCAATAATGAGAAACCTGTGCTCAGTAATAGGGTAACTAATGGGTTAATGCCATTATGTGCTTCAGTTGCAACAAAAGGAGACATTACGTTACCTCCATCACTTATTTCGCATGCCTTATGTCAAATAAGGCAGTGCCAGGGACTATATAACTTTCTTGGCGACTTTTTAAATGTGTAATTTTTAATACATAAGGCGGCTCACGGTACATATATTATGAACAAAGTTTTGTTTGAATTTTAACTAATTACCTAAGTTTTTAGAATTTGAAGCCATAAATTGCGAAATTACTTACTTTCTTAGTTATACTGTGAAATGTAGTCGTTGTTTGTACTAGGACCGCAACGAAAAGCAAGTGATAAAATCTGTCTACACGACAGTATTACGTCTAGACCGGAGGAATCTGGAACGACGTTGGTCTAGCCTGAGCGGAACTGAGATGTACGAAGGAAATCTCCAACTGGATTTTTTGTCGGTTACTTTTTCCCTTTCACATATCTCCCCTAGATCACCCTCCGTATTAAATCAGACGTGAATTATGTGTTGTATTACGCGTTTACCACCAATCCACCAATCTGCACTGGAACAGCGTGGTGAAGTAGGTACGTTTAAAGACCCCTCAATAATGAGAAACCTGTGCTCAGTAATAGGGTAACTAATGGGTTAATGCCATTATGTGCTTCAGTTGCAACAAAAGGAGACATTACGTTACCTCCATCACTTATTTCGCATGCCTTATGTCAAATAAGGCAGTGCCAGGGACTATATAACTTTCTTGGCGACTTTTTAAATGTGTAATTTTTAATACATAAGGCGGCTCACGGTACATATTATGAAAAAGTTTTGTTTGAATTTTAACTAATTACCTAAGTTTTTAGAATTTGAAACCATAAATTGCGAAATTACTTACTTTCTTAGTTATACTGTGAAATGTAGTCGTTGTTTGTACTAGGACCGCAACGAGAAGCAAGTGATAAAATCTGTCTACACGACAGTATTACGTCTAGACCGGAGGAATCTGGAACGACGTTGGTCTAGCCCAACGGTAGGCAACAGGCGGACCGCGGTCCATTTACGGACCGCGGAAGGTTGAACCGCGGACCGCCAAATATTGTAAGGGAAGTACATAGAAAAATACGTAAATAGTTTATCTAGATTCTAGACAATAAAAAATTTTGACCAGGAGACCATCAACTTTCTTAAGGACCTTGGGCCTGGAATATGAACATGCATGAGACATCGTTTTTTAGATCGAGGATATTGTTACCACATTGTGCATATTCCGTTTTTGCGGAAAATGATGGGAATAATGAAATATACCTAGTCGTCTTACGCACCGCGCACACAATAGTATAGGCTTGAAATTATGATGTTTAATGATATGATATAACTAGATTTTTAAATATGAAATGGATGTATTAAAATACTAGAAAACCGCCCGCGCTTCGCTTCGGGACCCGTGGTAACAGCCGCGTGGTTCCCGCTCCCGTAGGATTCTCGGCTTTAAAAATAGCCTGTTCAACATCAACATCAGATATAACATTTGCCTATGGCTTAAGTAAATTACATGTAGTATTTGTTGGCGTGATTCAGAACTTGCAAATGAATTTTACTAACGCCATCTATTAACAACATCCGAAACTAAATATCAAGCAACTAACAAAACATCGATCATTCCCATGGGAATGAGATGTTTTTGCGCGGTAAAAAGTAGCCTACGTCACTCTCCACCCTCCTAACTATCCCTACACATATAAACCATATCAAATAATAGCCATGTTGCGACGTGAAAGAGGCACAAATAAACAAACAAACACACTTCCACATTTATAATATTAGTAAGGAAAGGATAGTAAGGATGCAAGATTATTTGAGGGTATTGAACAAGCTGTTCGCTCCAGGCCCAAATTTGATGTTCTCCTTTGACTGCAGAACGACGGTTGCCAGCACGGTTGCCCGTCAAGTACGAGCTCATTGGCACTGAGCATATCTTCGCCGTTGGATGGGACAATTAGGACCAATCCCACGGTCCGATAGGTCACTTAATTTAAAACCTTGGATTTTATTTGGGTTGTATTAAAAACAAATTTAAAGCAAAATCCATAATTAACAAAGGCAATCTAAGGGGGGTAATTTAATAACCTGCAGCTTAAATCGCGCATTTGTGTATTCAAATAGATTGGCGATACTTGAACACGTTTTAATATGACGTAATAAATGATTTTGGTCATTTTTGTGCTTACAAACACATTAATACATAGTACCACTTTAGGTTCAAATTAACTAACACCCCTCGACACTAAAATACTGTGATAGCCCTGGCGTATCACCTCGCTAAACAATAAACAATAGGGGCCATAAACATGCCATGCGAACAATAAGAACAATAGCGCGCTTAGCCGACTCGAAAGTACGCACGACGCTTTGACCTCACGGCAATAGTCATACGGGCGAAAGTCGGTTGCAAGGAATATACTCGAACTTTGTTCGAAGCGGGTCCGGACTTAGCGAGAAAGTTCTGGATTGGCGGGAATGGTGCGTGAGTGGTATAAAAAGGGGCGATCGGTCAACCGCGGACATTCTAGTTTCGGAAGCGAAACCGGGAAGATACCAGCGATACCTACGAGCGATACCAGTGAGAAGTGAAGTGACTTCTACGGGCGATACAGTATTCGACGAGTGTGTTTATGAGTAGGTACCTACGTGCATAGTGTTGTGGTGTGTACTGTGTACAGTGTGTAATTGTGTATCTACGAGTACAATAAAGTCTTTGTGGTACATTTTGGCATTTTCTCGAACCCCATACTCCTGACACGTAACAATACCATTAACTTGTAAATTTTCTTCTTTAAGTAGCCAGTGTTTAACGGTTTTAAAATCTCCATTTACCAAGCAAGTTTTTAAGATTATGTGCACTATTAGTTGACTAGGTATTTATTTCCACCAGCCACCGTCAAAGTTGAATCAAAGAAAATCGAAAACATAAAAAGTCCTAAATAGACCCGAATTTCTAGGAATCACGTAATAATTTGAACTTAATCATACCTTGGGATTGTAGACTGGGAGTACGTGAAAAAAAAATTATAATATGTGCTCATTTGTGTAGTCAGCAAGTAAAAGTAGGGTATGATAGCTCGATTTCTGAAAAATCAAACAAAGGTCGAAATCTCGAAAACGGTGACACTTTTACTAAAACGATTTTTTGGCATCTGGTCTCTTTCCAAGCTATCATCTATTTCAGTTTGTCGTACAGCTTACGGGACACCCTGTATATGTGTGTATATGTGAAATATCTTTCTCAAAGATGAATTTTTTGGACCTCGTTAAAATTTTCGCACTGTATTCGGACCCCACCCAAAAGTACTTGCCGACCCCTGGTCTAGCCTGAGCGGAACTGAGATGTACGAAGGATGACAAGCGAACAGTCTGGCAACAATGTATTAATCGTAACATCGGATGATGGACATCATTAAAAGTCTGTTCATTAATGCGGTCCGTTTATAATTTCAGCATAGGTACTTCGTGTTTCTGGTGTCTTAGTCGTCACATCAGCATAATCCCTAGAGACTTTTGTAAAATACGCTATTAATTTTGCCAAACATTATTCGTTGTGTTTGTGTTCTTTAATTCTCGTTCATTTCTGCGGTAACCATAAGATGTGTTAAGAATATATCACAATCTTCATCCACTTTTATTAGTAACGCTAAGCACAATGTAAACGAGCATCATAGTGATATTGAGGAACTTACATAACCAAGTTGTTGAAATAAATTTCGTTTGGAGAAACAGGATACGGTTGTATTACTGATTAGCTTACCTGAAATGGACAAAAATACATATTAATGTAAAACTCAAACTTATTTAAACAATCTAGAAAATCGTAAATATAACATAATATTAAAACGTTAAGGAGACTATACGATAGAGGCAAATTTAAATAAGTCACATTATTTTTGAAGATTCTAAACTAACGAATGAATCTTAAGCGCTAACACACTTTTGTTAATACCAACAATTTAGAACAAGTAACAGTCAAAGCATTAGAACGATATTTATATCAAGACGAGCAGGTGAAATGAAAAATTCGATTTGAGAAAGTCCGCGTACGTAACACGGAGGCAATTGTTTCAAAGCAATCATAGAGCAAAAGCAAAAATATGTAAGTAAAAGGAATTACATGGTTAATGACAGAATCCTTAATCGAAAACCAGAGTTAAGGACAAGAATTGGATTCATAGTTGCTAGAATAACAACTTTTTCTAATAAAGTAGTCCATAGTAACAATGAAAAAGGCGCATGACTTATTCAAAAGATTAGTGTGGCCATTTGTAATTATGTATCGTTAAATCGAATAAAGATATCTAGAGACATCAGCCGAACAGCTATCATCGATAGTATAAACAGAATAGAGCAGTCATCGTTATCAGATCAGGTATCAGCGATACCTATAAAGATATCGTTATTTGATTTAATATCTTAGAGCTTAGACCCACTTTCAAATTGATAAAACCATGTTGCATCCTCGCTTGTATTTCAAATTTCAACTAAAGTAAAGACTTTTTGTTATTCCATCCTTTGTGTTTTCCTGTTGGCTAACATGTTTTTGTAGTGGTATTTGTACGTGTCGAGAGCAATTCCTTCGCATGGCTAGACAATCACGATCGCCAGTTCTTACGTTGGTAGCCTGGTTAGCGGTCGAAGCGGAACGGCCTAACGATGGTAGTGCAATCTACAAAAAAAGTTGGCAACGAGTATTTTGCTGCTCATATTAAAACATATATAATTCTTTAACTGATAAACGAGCAGACTAGTCATTTTATGGTATGATCGCCGTCGGTTATGGAAATCACCAACATAACCAAGAAAGAAATAATGGTAAAGACTACCTTAGTCACAAACTTAATTACTTTTCACAATACATTTTATACAGTTGCAAATTTTGACAACATTGCCGTATTGATAAAATCTTAAACTATTGCGATAAGTTAATATAAATCCTGTAGCTAATCTGAAGTTTGATACACAAACACTTTATGACCTGTATTATTTTAAATATCTAATCTGTGTCTAGTTCATTCTACATACATATTAATCAGTCATTTTCAGTAAGGACGTAATCTACTGTAACAAAATCGTTTATAAAACACAATTCAAGAGAAATCGAGGCCGACATCCGTCGCATGTACGACCAATCAAAACCGTATCAATCTCGACTACCTATCTACATGTACGACGTCATAGAGACAACCCAATATTGCAGAGACACTTGGAGAATATGAGGAAATTAAAGGTAAAGGTAATTGTTAGAATCCGTGGCTCTGGCCCATTAATGGCAACTGCGGGGCACTGTGCTTTCCTCGAAACTGAAGAATGATCATACTCAACAATCTTAGGCTTAACTTATCTTATCTTTAGGCTCAACAGTCTTAGGCCTGTACATAGACAGTGACTTAAAGTGGAAAACACATTCTGAATATAATGTAAAAAACTAAACAAATTTTCTTATGCCTTCTATGCTACTAGCCGCGAATGAACTTAATATTAAGTGATTCGCGGGGTAATTAACCGCGAATTAAGTTAATCCGCGCGCCGATTAAGTAATTCGCGGTTTAATTACGCGAGAATTAGCTTTATCCGCGGATCAATTAACTTTATTCACGATTGATTATTACGAATCAATCAATAAAACCGCGGATTAATTTATTAAAACGCGCATAATTCGCGGTTCGATAAACCAATTCACGGCCGCGAATTAACTTTATTCGACAAATTAACTTCATTCGCGCTTCAATTAAACGATTCGCGGTTTTATTATGTGTCAATCAATCAAACCGCGGATTTATTAATTAATTAAAGCACGCATAAAGTTTATTCGCCACTAGTAGCCGGTGAATCCCAGTTCGATTAATCTATTCGCGGGTCGCCAATTAATTTTATTTCTGCCTTTATTATCACATTCGCGATTTTGTTGACTCACTCACGGATTACAAAGCACTCAACGCTATCTCTACATTCTTTTTTTATCGCTTGCCTTAATGGTCGATGCATTCCGTTCCTTTATTCACAATACAGATAAGGATATCTGCTAATGTTTCCGCCCCACATTCCGCTCCTTCCATATAAATTTAGCTAGCATGCCTCAAATGACATCATTTGTGACAGTGAAAGTGAGCTGAGTGTACTGTATAATGGATGTGAGTATATTCTTAATTTCTTAATTATCTGTTGAAAACTTTTAATTTCCTGTGTGCACACGTTCTAGACATGTATGTACATATTCATGCCCGCGATATCTGTAGGTGTTTCGGTATTTTTTTTTTTATAATATTGTTGTTCTCATTTTTATGATTTGCTAATTATCTAGTGACATCTTTTCATTTCCTATGTGATATCTGTAGGTATTTCCATATTTTTTGCATTAATTGTCCATGTATAATGAACCACCTCTCGATAACCTAATAATAAAGTGTCGTAGTATAAAATTAACCTGTATTATGTTCTCTTTCAGCAAGACACATTCAAAAGCTACTATTTTCCGGACACGCCCGAGGAACCTGACGATTCATTAGTTGTTAATATGAAGAAAAACAATAATATCAAAAGAATAAATGACATAGACATGTTCTTTGAGAAGCCCAAAAAGAAGAAAAACCTCGGAGTACAATCTTCATATGTATCAACAGCACGTGACGATGGAGTCTCTTATATTTCCTCCAAGGAAGATGACGCTCTCACCGCTACTCATCTCATAAAAATCGATGTCTATGATATGAATAAAATACGCAACATCGAACCTATTAATTATTGGAAATACTCCGATGCTCGAGTAAAATATTATGTGCAATCAGAAGATGATAAACGTTATCAAAGTACGCGGGACATCATCTACAACATTACAAAGACACTCGCCGGGAAGCACAATTGTTCAAAATATTTTATCGAGGACAAACTCCAAGGAAATGTAACGCTCCCACCGTGACTCATCTTATAAAAATTTATTTAAGTAAAAGCAAAAGAAGAGATAAGTGTTCTACGTTACAATGGAGGTAAGTTTTTTAATTATTATTTAAGTGGTGGAATATTATTGCATTTCAATTGTTTTTTTATTTTACTAAATCGTTGTGTTTCTTATAATTTCTGTTAAGATTTAGTCTTGTTCTCACAGAACTTGTGTATATTGTTGATTATTATTTAAGTGGTAGAATATTTTTTATTTAACTTCTTCTTTGTGTTTTTATAATTTTTACTCAGATTGTTATTTTGTTCTTACAGAACTCGTGTAGTATTGTTGAGGAAAATACGTTCAAAATTATTATTTTGACTATTCAAACGAAGAAGAGGACACTAGAGATTTGATGCGATTTTTTGGCTGCTGGACCATAGTTCAACAAGTTTTCAATATATGCACGAGAAATTGCAGAAGCCGAAAATTCCAAGAAGTTCAATTTTGATAGTAAAAAATAGTCTCAAATATTTTTTCTAAAATAAATATATAAGATTTTTGTTTGTGTCGGTGCGGCTGGTGGAATTGATTATTATTTAACAAGACAGTGACTATTTGCTAGCGAAAAATGTGTAATATTAGATTTATTTTAGATATAGATGGTTTTAGTATTAAAAATCATTATTTTTATAAAGAAATAGGTATATACGATGTTTGGAATCACAAAGTAATGTTATTGCATATTTCTTTACCGGACTGTGTAATAACCAAACCAGATTTGCCGCAATTCAGGTACTGTACTCGTTTTGTACATGGTTTGCCAGTAAAAAATTTCGTGAGTGATATATCCTACAGTGAATTCATTGATATTTTAAAAGGCTTGGATAGTAACTGTGAATTCATGTGGGCGTATAAGGGAGGATGTGTGGAGAAACAGTTATTATCCAAGTTAGGTTTTAATAGTATAAATTTGGAAACATTAGGTTGTCCAAAAGTAGAAAAAATTATTTTAGAGTTTAAATTAGATTATCTTAAAAATTGTAGTAGTCACACGCATTTTGTGAAAAATCAAACTGGTAGAATGTGTCACTGTAGTATCGTTGAGGTTCAAGCATTTGCATTGTGGTTTCAAACGTTGAAAGATAAAACATAATATGTAATCACAATACTAATCAACCTATGCTCTTATTGTTATACTATTAATATGAAGTAGATTACTTGTGTATTCATACCACTTAATTATCGTTTTTTCCTAATAAATTGTAATCATGTCAGCTCTCACGCAAAATAATGTAATAGAAATAGATAAGCATCGTAATATATCAGTAGACTATAGTAGCTAAGATGTATTTTTTGATATTCAATAAATGAAAATACCTAAAATATTTCTTTGTTTTCTTTCCTTAGATCTTATTCAACCGTAATGTATTTAAAAATATAGTATCCATAATAAATTCCACATTGTTAACAAGTCTAGGGTACTGAAGAGATGTGTTAACAGCTTAAAACATGGATACAATACAAATTAAACACTACTTAAGTAAAATTGATGAAAGCATTGCATGTAATGTCTATGCAGCTAACCGAAAAAAGATTGAAATTATATTTAATAAATTACTAGATAACATTAACTCTACAACCATATTTTTTTTTATATCCGTATCTATGATGGAATGTCCATCGCTCAATGCCTCCACCAAACTAAAAGCCTCATCATAAGTTCTTGGCATTCTTATCCTAAAATGTTTCATGTAAAAGTTAATCTTATTCTCGTAAGACATTTTTTTTTTTTTTTGTAATAGCTTAGCCGAATATTAATACAATCAATTAAATTATAAACACTGTTCCACTCAAATCCACTTAACTTTAATTTTTTGTTCTCCGTCGATATTTCTAAAATTGGCGCGCAATTATTTTCACTGAAACAACCTCGGACACGATCTGTAGATATATTTTCAGCCGTTGATAATGTCCCTTTGTTAAAGAATTTGTAAACTTTCTTGGAAAACAATTCTAGGATGTAGGATTATAACATCAATCGAATTCAACATGACTTTACTACTGTTTGTGGAGAATATTGTATCATGTACCTATATTATAAGTACCATGGTAGATCGATGAATGATTTTCTGAAAATGTTTAAAAACAGTACTATTTGTAATGATATAAGGTTAGTCCGTTTATTCGATTCAATTTTTGTTATGAAATAATAAACCTTACAAACGATTCTTGTAGTTTAACTAATACAAGACCCTCATTATCTCCTCGCATTGTAAGTGATTACTAAGTAAAGCGAAGACCCATTGTGCGTTCAGTAATGACCAAACGAGGTGATTAGATAACGAACTGGAGCTAATTCAATGCGCCAGCTATCTTTGGAACTACGTAAGTTAGCAAAAAACGGATAAGCACAATCGATCGCGCGTAGTCGAAAACCTACGATTTGACACCAAACGTAGTGCGATTTGGCACGCTGTAATTAATTAATCCGCGGTTTTATTGATTGACACGTAATAAAACCGCGAATCGTTTAATTGAAGCGCGAATCAAGTTAATTCGCGGCCGCGAATTGGTTTATCGAGCCGTGTATTGATTAATTGTTCCGCGGATAAAGGTAATTCGCGCCTAATTAAACCGCGAATTACTTAATCGGCGCGCGGGTTACAGAGCTGAAAAGCTGTGTTATCTACTTATACCATGGATACCGTGGAAATAAAACAGTACTTAAGTAAAATTGATATGAGCATTGAATCTAACGTATACGCAGCTAATCGTTTACCGATACATGTTCATACTCCTATGTATATCGTAAGTAACTTAGATGTTGATACCAAACCTGGATCGCATTGGGTAGCCATACATATAGATGGGAATGGATTTGGGGAATACTTTGATTCATTTGGTCGAGCACCTCAAACATATCATAGATCTTTTTTGAAAACGAATGCAAGGATGTGGAATTACAACACTAATCGTATCCAAAACGATTTCACAACCGCATGTGGAGAGTATTGCATCATGTACATATATTATAAGTATCATGGTAAATCAATGTATGATTTTCTGAAATTGTTTGATGACAACACAATTTGTAATGATATAACAATGGATGAATTATTTAATACAATTTTTTAATAAATGACGTGAACAAATTTACTGTGGATTTTACAATGATAAATACCTCTCATTTAGTTTACATATTGTATAAATTGGTTTATCTCTCTAATAACTTCTATTTTCTCTAAAACAATCATTATCATTTTTGTAGAATGACATAGTAGGTATATGAAATAATACAAGAAAATTGCTTAAAAATAGTTTATTTTTAATTTAGATACAAAATCATTTACAGAATTGTAGGGGAATATGAGATAGGTCGCAAATTTTCTAATGCAAGTATTTGTTGGGATTCTTCTTCTTCTTTTGCCCAATCGTATGATAGAGGGTGTATATATTGCGGTTGTAGGACACTTCCAATGCACGGTGAGTACACGTTATTAGACATAGATTGCGAGTCGCGAGCAATTCCTTCCTGAGTACATATTGTGCAAAAAGCCATCATAATTTCGACTCCGTCCATTACGTCTTCACCATCGTTGGACGTTGCTGAAAAACGATGCGTTGGACACGGTGTAAAGTATGGCTTGATGTCACAATCTTCTATCATGTTCTCGGGTAACTCACCGGTGATATACCAGAATCTGATATATTTAGAGTATTTTTTCAATATAGTTGATTTTCCCCACATTTCTAGAACTTGTTTTAAAAATGACATATTTCAACTACTAGTTGAAGTTTTTGAATGAATGGTACTGTATCAATGCCTGTAGAAACATTTATATACACAATGCTGTGGGTGGGGACGCGATACTTCTAGTTAATGTTATCTCTTCTTTTGCTTTTACTTAAATAAATTTTTATAAGATGAGTCACGGTGGGAGCGTTACATTTCCTTGGAGTTTGTCCTCGATAAAATATTTTGAACAATTGTGCTTCCCGGCGAGTGTCTTTGTAATGTTGTAGATGATGTCCCGCGTACTTTGATAACGTTTATCATCTTCTGATTGCACATAATATTTTACTCGAGCATCGGAGTATTTCCAATAATTAATAGGTTCGATGTTGCGTATTTTATTCATATCATAGACATCGATTTTTATGAGATGAGTAGCGGTGAGAGCGTCATCTTCCTTGGAGGAAATATAAGAGACTCCATCGTCACGTGCTGTTGATACATATGAAGATTGTACTCCGAGGTTTTTCTTCTTTTTGGGCTTCTCAAAGAACATGTCTATGTCATTTATTCTTTTGATATTATTGTTTTTCTTCATATTAACAACTAATGAATCGTCAGGTTCCTCGGGCGTGTCCGGAAAATAGTAGCTTTTGAATGTGTCTTGCTGAAAGAGAACATAATACAGGTTAATTTTATACTACGACACTTTATTATTAGGTTATCGAGAGGTGGTTCATTATACATGGACAATTAATGCAAAAAATATGGAAATACCTACAGATATCACATAGGAAATGAAAAGATGTCACTAGATAATTAGCAAATCATAAAAATGAGAACAACAATATTATAAAAAAAAAAATACCGAAACACCTACAGATATCGCGGGCATGAATATGTACATACATGTCTAGAACGTGTGCACACAGGAAATTAAAAGTTTTCAACAGATAATTAAGAAATTAAGAATATACTCACATCCATTATACAGTACACTCAGCTCACTTTCACTGTCACAAATGATGTCATTTGAGGCATGCTAGCTAAATTTATATGGAAGGAGCGGAATGTGGGGCGGAAACATTAGCAGATATCCTTATCTGTATTGTGAATAAAGGAACGGAATGCATCGACCATTAAGGCAAGCGATAAAAAAAGAATGTAGAGATAGCGTTGAGTGCTTTGTAATCCGTGAGTGAGTCAACAAAATCGCGAATGTGATAATAAAGGCAGAAATAAAATTAATTGGCGACCCGCGAATAGATTAATCGAACTGGGATTCACCGGCTACTAGTGGCGAATAAACTTTATGCGTGCTTTAATTAATTAATAAATCACTTAATATAAAGTTCATTCGCGGCTAGTAGCCGGTGAAACCCGTCGAAACGAGTTTTTCGCCCTGCCGGTTCTGACTCTTGAGTTAGAACCGGCGAATCCCTACTACTACTGCCCTGCTCACTGTATATCATGGTTTTGTCTCATCCTTTTTACGTACGGAATCATGTTTTGGGGAAACTGTGCTAAGCGGGAAGATATATTTAAAGCTCAAAAAAAGTGCATTCGTGCTATTACAAAGATTCAAAGTACGGACAGTTGTAGGTAGATCGCATTTTATAAACCTTTATTGACATTCCCATCCCTATATATGTATATATATACGAATTATTAATATTTATTAAAAGTAACGCTGACATATTTAATAATTATTTGATAAGTAAGCGTCATAAAACAAAGTTATCGGCAATACCATCAAAGACTGCTTTGCTAAGCAAAAGCGTATATGGAATGGCACCAAAGCTATATAATAAAGTCCCCGCATTGCTACGAAACATAGAGACCATTAAAAAATTGAAACTTGAGTTGAATTTTTTTTTATTACTAAATGTTATTACTCAGTCCATGATTTTTTAGTTGACACCGAAATTTAATTTATAAAACTATGCCTAATTTTTATATTTGTATACCCAAACGGGTCTAACATAGTGTAGGTACTATTTTTTATCATTTAACACCTTTACACCTATGTTAACAAATAAAGGAATTTGAATTTGAACAAAGCAGCTCGAATACAGATTGGCGGAAAGCTCGAGAGGTTCTAATCAACAGTGTCAAAACTTTTTATACCATCTGAAAACCTTGGACAAGTCTAACAATAACAACCGTGACCGGCAGTTTTGCCCGCCTCCAATGAAACAAATTTTGGCTATTGGTAATCTTAATTACTTTTAACAGAGGGAATTGATAGGAGAAGCGACTATAAATGTGACACACCAAATTGAAAAATAATTTTAAGAACCACCAACGCCTTCCCTAGTTAAACTATCGCATTCACGCCACAAACTTTCTTCGGAAATTACCATCGATCAATGTCCAATACGGCGTAGACATAGTTACGGACGCACATACGTTTCCGATTACATCTGAGACATGTGTGACCAATGAGCAAAATGATAGTAACAAAACACCCATCATTAATAACGAAGAACCACAGGTAATGTTCGATTCGGACTCGTGTGGTTCCGTATGGTTTTATTGATTGATGACTAGCGATGTTTCTTTTGTGTTCTTGCCACCCGCAATGAATTTTACCCCTAGTTTATTGTAGCGTTTATTTGTAGGTATTGTTAGAAACATTAAATTGCTATAGCTATTTTATGTATGTATATTATAATCTGTTGATCTGTCGCATAACCTGTTTTCCTTTATCTGTACCATCTCAATCTCTTTGCTTTATATTATTAGCTACTGTCTATTCCTTCTGCAATAAATCTCTGATCCGACCGCACGCGCCTTCTTTTATTTTACACAAAATAAGGTCTTTTTCAGTATTATAAATGCGAAAGTTACTCTGTCTATCTCCTTGTTAGGCTTTCACGTCTAAACCATACAATCGATTTTAAAACAATTTGGTACATAAATAGATACATACAGTTGACCTTTGGAAAGGACACAGACACAGGGTATGTTTTATCGCCGAAATTATCCTTTAACCGGTTGGAAAGGCGAAAAGAATATAATAATTATATTATTTTCGAAACATGTAGGTAAACTCAAAATGAATATTTTTAATAATTATTCATGAAGAAGATTCATTAGCTATTTTCATAGGTACAATAACGTTGAATTATCCCGGCGTTTTCTACAAGAACACATTGACTTTTTCTCTCACGCAGGCGAAGTCGCGGGCCATAACTGGTATGTCCTATTCCAAAGACTACGTATTATGCTACACAAAGAGTATTCCGGTGATTGTCTAACACGGGACAGACAATAGCCGGAACGACATTTAATTTATACCGCCCCGCCTCCCCTTACTTTTACTTTGGACATCAATTTGGTAAAATGACTATTAAGTCCTTGGATGGAACACTAAATTAATAAAATCTAAAGTCCATGGGCAGCAGTGACCACTTGCCATCAAAAGGGTCGTCTGTTTTGGCCTTTTAAAAAATTATTTTAAATGTTTACCGACGCGTAACAACGAATCATATTTAAATAGGCGGTAGGTACTTACTCTCTATGGAATATTTAAGTTAAGTTTCCTATTTTTTATCTATTTCAAACATTTCTATTCATTGCTACGAAACAAAATACAATTACCTTAAATCCAACTAAGCCATTCATGAACCATTTCGTCGATGTAATTTAAATTTACACAGAACAAGAATAGGTCCAAAATTATCTGGCAATAATAGGGTATTTCTAAGTTGAGTCAGTACAAGACCGATATAACAATCACTTTTCGTAATCACCTGGCAGTATCGGAGACATTTTTAGACGAGGTCGTGACTCTGTTCCATTGCGGTCAAATATCTTCGACTGGACGGTCAATTTATGATCCGATCGAACGTGGTCATACAATTTTGAATTCAAAATTTATAGAGATAGAATCGAGATTAGCTTAGGACCTGCAGCGAAGACGTCATGTATGTGTGGCCGACCTCCCATTCGAGGAGAATTGACAGTCGCAAGTACTGTCAATTGAAGCGTGAATGATACTATTGTGATCGGAATCGTCCATCGTTCGGATACGTGGAGTGAACACAGATTAATCTGCCATGGCGGACATAACAGGCTACACCTCACATTCATAAACATAATTAAACGAGCGCCGTTATGTAAAAACATATCTGCACCTGTTCTATTACGCAGTTATCTAAATAAATAATAATAGTTCTATTGTATTAATAATATGAATGAAGTATTCATCTCTTCCTGCTTCACTAACAGCGAATAAACGTTTGATAGACTATAATAATTGTACAACTCGATGTTTTATGCGTATATTAATTGAGTTGCAGATTGCACCTTAAATAAAAATTAAAATGAATTGCATTGTAAACTATGCAAAATATAAAGTAGATGTTTTTGATGTTCCTTTTTGGGTACCTACTGTAAATAATTTTGTTACGTGAAACGGAACTCAAGAAAAGAAAAAGTGAAACTTGTCCGTTTCTAATTATTTCGAAATTGGAAACAATAATATAATTATAAAGGCAAGTGCATCATTACTATAATAAGAACCCCACTTAGATCTCATACTGTGCCAATTATCGCGTAATTTACAATTTTGGTGTCAGATTAGATGTCAGTCTGATTCTAACTAGTGTGAATTGTGGTTTCTGTTACACTAATACATATGCATTTTGTTGCTCGTGTGAAACTCACTGAACAAATTGTTCTTCAAGAGAATAATCATAGAGTTAAAGGTATTGTTGTGAATTAAACAGTTCGGACTTGACCTTTTTAAAACAAATTATACATGATGTCACTTGTCACATCATATTTTGCAATAATTGTCGTAATAACATAGTATTATTATCATAATAATATCCTGTAACTTATGGCTCAATCCATCACCTTGAATCGCCGAGTGAATCGTGACGGCATGGATGCAAAATGAAGGCCATCAACGAGTGGTTTTCAATTACTCAGATTCGATATCGGATTCGACAACAAAAGATATCAAATGTCGAATTACACGCTCGACGTTTCAAGAGCCGCGACCAATATCCAATCAAGTACAGTGCCACAAACTTATCTGACCCGGTGGCCAAAATTGGAACTAATGCAAATGTTAACTGTTGTCAGACAAAGACAAAGACGGTAGCGCCTCCCTTTCCGGGTCAGATAAGTTTGTGGCACTGTACTTATGATTACCTACTTATATCCGAGTCGCCTAGAATATAGAATTGCCACTCCCCGCCAAAACCAAACTTATTTCCCCTGCTCACAGTTCAATTTGACTTGTAAGCAAAATTCACTGAGGCCATTTTTAGATCCCGCCGTCAATCTTAAATGTACCTTAATCACATTGAAGCAAAGCTCGTATGTGTGTCCCATGCAATTATAACGAATTCCAGATCGAAGCCGAACGGAGATTAGAGTAGACGAGTGCAAGTTTAACCAAATCATGACGATGATTGTCATCATCAACATATCCTTATCCATAACTGTCAAAAGTCCCATTGGTGGACACGGGTCTCTTCTCTCGACTTGAGAAGAACGGGCCAAAGTCCACGCAGGACAACCATCCATTGATACAATATGCAATATGCCTAAATAATGTAGTAAATTATAGTAATGCTCGCACCATGTAAAAAATTATGGTTCACGGACGTCACAGCTTAGTCGGACTCTCTCGACTAGTCTCGGCAGAGCTACATATTTACCACATGCAAATAACGAATGTTTCTTGTAGCGGGAATCTAGGTATATACCATGTAATGATGTACTCACGATTGTTGACACTTATGTAGTTCACGACTATGCACACTGTAGTCCGCTATTATAATAAAATTATTCCATATAAACTGTTAGCAGTTTGTTTAGCAACTAAATAATGTGCAATTTTTACATCCTTGTAAAAGACTTTTTGATTCGGTAGTTTTGTTAACGATCTCAGGGTAAATTGTATTTAACATGGTCTTCTGCATGAGTCTTCAAAATCAAGGAATTGACCGCCATTCTCTTACCATTAATCGTCATTATCTTATATGGTAGTGCTTGTTGTCAAGCACTACCTAATATTATGTAAAAATACAATTTTTAATTTTCTTTTCTACTAATTTCAATTTACTAACAGTAGTCTATTGGTGACATTGTAAACTGTCTCTTCTTTGCCACGCTATTATGTCACGCAAATGTAACACTTATCATTTACATAGTTAAAATAATCATTAACATATATATTACACATTTTACAATGACCTCAATTTGATAATTAAATTTTATTTTATTTTATTTGACGTTGCAATTCGTCACGATAAGTTAACTTAATTATAAACATCTAAACATAAGAGCTGTATTGACGGGTCAAGAGAACAATATTGAGTGGCTCAAGGTTTGTGCAATTTCAATAATCGCCAACCTTCGGTTACTAACTGCACCTAATAATACTTTCAGATGTTATTACATCTGGTTCGTTGGAGCTAATATATTGTGAGCAAGTCGAGCATGTGGGTGTGTTTATATACAGGTCGACTTTTAGCAATAATGGTTATCGGCAGGTATATATCACAGTCCACTCGATTTGAGTAACTGGCCTGTTAAGAACTCATTGGATATGGCTTGATTTTTAGTGCAATTTATTAAAAATGTCATTGTGATTTAGTAACAAATACCAAAAGAGACTAACAAGATATTTATGATGTGAATATTTTTATAAAATTTTCAATGCTATTAAAATAATTCTAAAGTAGGTATCTTTGAAGTACCTACCTAAGTATTATATTATCATTGGCCATAGATGCCTTCGACGAATAATTGCAAATTATCATGTTTGCGCAGTCAATTGGCGAGTTAAATATCGGACGGACCGAAGTCAATTGCGCTCACGTAGTTTTGTCGTGACCTTGAATAGATGCACCATAACGTAAGTTTTACAATCTTTACAATCTTTGAATATTTATAGACTTCACGATAGTAGCCGAATATTATTAGTAGCGATATTAGTAGCGATAATTAATCATGCTTTGGTATTACCTTTAGCATTGACTTTACTTTTTTGGATGATCACACCAGTGCCTCTATTATGAGTTGTTGTAGTAAACGTCAAAACTGTTACTATTGCAGTTAACGTTTAGAATTTGTATGAGAATCCGTACAGCGCCTCTAGCGGTTACGATCGAATAGTCTAATACTGTAGTTACATTATGAACTATTGTGAGTTTTGGAAATGAAACTACAGCGGGTATCGTAAAGACGTGAGACGGTACAGTTTCCGTTACGTTATGTTGGCATCCATGAGTAATACCTCTCTCATTCTTTTATTATGATGTCAACAAGGATAGAACGAGACCCTGGCCAGCGAGCCAACATTTGTGAAATTAAAAAAACAAGTCTATGGATGCTCTATAACCCGACTAAATTAGGAAATGTGAAAGAAGAGTAGAATTAATGGCGGTTTGGTACCTTTTCAATTTAATTACATTAGCGTTCTGCGTCAGTCGCATTCAGTGTCAAACTGTGGTGTCAAAGTGTTGCTAACTTTGATGTTTTAAATATCTAGATGGGACATCGAATCCGCGAAAACGTGTCAAAAAATTGTGGCTAACTGTTAGCCACAATTTTTATATTTTTAGCAACTAGAAGTGAACGCAAAATAAAAATCACATTTAACAATTAATTACACGCAAATTTAAATGACAGGATATTTAGTTTAACCATTCAAACGAGCAGTGGTTCCCCTTGCCAAGTGAACTCGACGTGAATTGCCCGCAGACTGAGCTCGCCAACGCTTATATAGACTTCATAGCTTCATACTGACAGGAAATACGTCACTCTTCTCCTAACAATATCATTACGCACACATTACGCACACATAGACAATAGACGAACGGGTAAAACATCGTCTGCACGCACACATGCTTGATAATGTTGCCTTGTTTTTTTTTTGTTTTCATTGTAGGGCGACGCTCAATCTAGACATTTAAAACATCAAAGGTTGCTAAATACTTTGTTGATCTCGCAAGTTCAAAATTTCATTATTTTCATCTCTGCGTTCGGTTGCGTGAATCATTTGCCAAGCAAAATAGTGCCTAGCCATGATTTTGTTTAAATATACAGCAATATTTAATGACATTTAATTTCGATAGTGACTTTTCACCTTAGAAAATAGCGTGAGTGCCGTAACTACTACGGGTAACGTAATTTACTATAGCATCTGTCAAATTTGTGACTCGTAATACCAAATTGTAAGTAAAACATGACCGCAAGTACTGTATTTAATAGAGTTATGCGCATTTACTATTAAAGCAGCGTTTTCACGATAGCATCAATAGTAACGTCCTTTGCGTTTACTACAACAACTCATAATAGGGGTACAGAAGATATTTCTTACGAATAAAGTAACCATTACGAACGTAGAAAATTTAAAGCAACGAAATTTTCGTCACGCTTTTCCCTTCCATAATAATTTATCAATCACTTTCTTCCACAAAATAAATACAAATCAAATCAACAAACCAAATAAAACGATTGGAGCAATTACTAAGCCAATCAATGAACGAGATGAGCACACCGAACCATATACGAATGGGGGTCAATTAACGGAATTCTTTCATTTATTCATCGCATGTATCGAGCGATACAAGTACGAGCTCGAGTAACGTTAATTCCGCGCCCACACGAAATCCTAAAGAGAGCATCGGGTCGCTAACAGTTTAAATAATTCCGGCTGATTAATTGTTGCCGAGCTGCCGGGCCGACGACGGCGGCGACCGACGACCTCGCAACGGGATCAATTCTTTGTTGAACAAAGTGACGTGGGATTCAAAATATCTGCAGGCTATACAGTATATATTAACTCCTGAGTATCAAGAGTTGGTCACAGCGCTATATCATTATCTGTAAAATATTTGAAAAAACTGTAAGTTAGGGATAATTATCAACGCAATAAATCCCACAACAATATTTTGAAGGATTTTTGTCTATTTGTTTTTATAGTCTATTTTTTGCCTAGACGTTTTCATTTTATCCTCAAAAGCAATTTCGTTTTTTAAGTTGATCATGCAAGGGCGTGATAAGTGCGTTGAAACCAGTTGAAACCCCCCATTTCGAATGCATTTCAAGCCTCAGCATTTTTTACACAGAATCGTGCTATTAACTGAAGAAGACAGTTGGCCAATTTTATGACCAAACGATCCTTATAAATGTTATACTAGGACGTTACACGAAACTTAAGATTGATATCTTAGGAAAGATAAATAAGGGAGACATATGGTAGAGAGCGACATAAAAATCGACCTCAATATTTTCCCCAGCACTCAAGCATGTGAAGCACATCAAAAGCTCGGCTTGCAGCTAAACGCCGTCAGCTTTGAAGCATGGCCTCATTCTGACCTTCCGGTGACGAAATACTTTGACGTAGGCGAAATTATCTAGGAGCAAAAAAGACCAGTATTGTTAAGAGATGCGTGTCAATCAAGCAAGGGGCACGGGTCGTGTGGGCTTGGCATTAACCCACTTTCAGTAGCCCGTGGGAGGCCGTTCTAAAATTATGAAGAGTGAATAAAAAACCGCCAACGTTCGGTTGCAAAGCGTACGCAATCTCAGTTACCGCAACAGTTTAAGAATAAACTGTATGTGCGGCATTGAACGAGCGGCCGAAACGCTATTGGCCACTCGTCGCATCGTGACTAATACAAGCCCGGACTGGTTAGAGTGGTTAGTAACCGATCTTTGTAACCAAACCGAAGTAATTACATATTTGGAATTAAAATATCAGAAACTGCTCTTGTTTCATTCACGACAGAAAACATAACATACATTGTGTGAACTCTCTCACATCCTAGATACTCGTAGACTACAGAGAAAAAAGTTTACACGACCAAAATAATGCAAACTATTTTTGTCAAAATTACCTGGTGCTTCAGAAACAACTTAAAGTTTCGTTATCAAATATCAATAACCGTGTATAACCTCAATCAATAAAAGTGTATTTATAACCGATTTGTAGTTATAGAAACCGGTATATTGGGTATTAAGTTTTAAGTAAAAGGCGATAGCAGGTTGCGTGTTTAGAAAGACATGTCACTTCAACTTCTATACCAAGAGTTTTATAAGCATTCACAATCCTCATACTGAATTCATATTATTGACGTCAACAATTCCAAGGTATATTGGTTGGGGTTTAAGTATAGCTATTTAGTTATCTGTACATAATCCTACAATGGATTTATCGACTTATCAATAACTGCATGAGCTTAGATTTCAACATGTCCACTTTACGCATACCAATCTTGAGTAGCTCAATAATACATCTATTAAATTACTTTATTGCCTTTTGCATTTTTGCTAAAAAACAAATCTTTATGTCTCCATAACAGCACCATCATCATCACAACCCATTGTTGGACATGAAAAGCCTAAGCCCTATGTCTTTGGAATCTTCTTACGGTTTACAAGATTAAGGCCATGGTTAACTACGTTGTCTTCTCATAATCATGAAGAAGAGAAGTGTCTCCTAGATCCAACGCCCCAACGCCAACGCTCCACATGCAAGGCTGACACTAGGCATATGAACCAGCTTCCATATTTTCATAAAACCCACAAACCCTC
The DNA here is from genome assembly GCA_905404135.1 of Hesperia comma. Lineage (NCBI taxonomy): Eukaryota > Metazoa > Arthropoda > Insecta > Lepidoptera > Hesperiidae > Hesperia > Hesperia comma. The sequence continues at coordinate 6,329,013 of FR990036.1, forward strand.
AGCTTCATATTGGCCATTCACACTGGAAAGTGGGAACTACAGACGAAATTTGAAACAATAATTCTTTTATAAAAGTCTTCGTGCAGCCGGGATCGCGGCTTGGCTGAACTCCAACTATCTTGGGACGTGGTACAAAAAGTCAAGTAACGCATCGAATCTTTTTTTTCACATTTTCTACAATATCTTAATAATTTTCGATGAACCAACATATAATCCAATTCACGGTAAGTGGTCACCACTGATTCAATATCAATTACAAATTTTTTTTTTTTGAAAAATTTAATTGATTTTGAAGTTCGTTGTAGGTATAGGAAGCAATTAAAAAAGTTACCATTCTCCTTTCCGCTAAATTACTTTTTACTTAATTACTTTTAAAAGCAAATTAAATTATTAAAAACATTTATAGTAAGGGTAACAGTTTCTCCGAGCTACTATCAGCCCAACGATTAACTTTTATTATTAGCGTTATAAAAAGTGTTTTTTCGGTAACTAATCAACTTCAATGCCAAAATCCGAATACGTTGAAAGGTTCGTGTCGAGCACAGTTGAAGGACGAACATTCAAACAAGAACGCTTTCGTATAAAACTATTATCACATTTTTATTTATAACAAGCAACAAACTAGCAGACAAACTCCCTGATAGTAAGTGGTCACCGTCATCCATGACCATCAGCAGACCAAAGGCATCACCGATGCGTTGTCGAAAAATAATGCAACTAAGAAATTAGGTACTCAGTCTTAAGTAAGTCTTATTTGGCATAATTTATGGAAAACCTACAAAATATCTTGTCACTTGCGCCATCCCCTAAAAGTTAGTAGACGGAATGAACCGAGCATTCATAAGCGCTCATGTCGCGAATTTCAGTTGAGCCCAAACATAAATAGCATACTTTGCGAATTAATGTTAGCGACTGTAAACGTTTATTTTGTGGATGGTTCAAATTCAAAGCTATGCTAAGGTCGAACGTTCAGCTAACCAAGTCCAAGACGACATCAGTTTTGTAACGTACAGAATTTTATTTGTACTAGTTATATAATTAAATTATAGGACAAACAGATGAACGGCAATTTTGTTATTTTACAGTAATCATAATAAGAAGACCCCCTGTAACGTACGCTTACAAAAAAGGCTTAGTTTGGATTCGTAATTATAGCTGGCATTTGTGTAGGTTGCCATTAAAACAAACGCGGAATTATAGTGGCACGGTGTAGAAGAATATAGATAGACCAACTAAAAGAAGTAGCCGAATTTGGACTTCACAATCTCAGATTTCGCGGAGGGAAATGGGTTATCAAGCCGTGCAATGATAACGCGTCTGCAGCGATAGCGTTGCTTGTTCAGGGATTGCAAGGTGCGAACTATCTACTCAAATCGCACTATTTACTCGCACGGAAAATTAAATACTCGTGTGTTAATTCAGCAAGATAATGTTATCTTCATAGGCGTTTCTAATGTTTATTTAAGGTTCGAAAATAGAATATTACGCGATAGCGTTTGTTATTATGATCGCAGTGAATCAGTGAATCTTTCTTCTTTCGTTCATTAATTTATTGTTTGATCGGCAACGCATCGATAATGCGACGATAATTACTTACCATTAGAGCTCGTTTCCTATTTTATCGGCCATTAACATAAACGATCAAATAACGGGCAATTTAAAATCTTCACTTCAAAATCGCTCACAAAATGGTATTCATATTCCGATTGGATTAATAATTCGGATCATTAGCATAATTGTAGAAGGAAAATACTAGATATCATAATTTTTCCGATTTATTAATTTTTCTTATTTCAGTGTTCTAAAATGCAATCAGAAGTGGGATGTCCATGATAAAAGAATTTCCCAACACTTGTGATTCACACAACAAAATCAAATGACTGTACCACCCATTCGGTGAACGTGTATTTTAGTAGTGTTTAGTTGTAGCCGTCATTTCAAATTCAATCCACAATCGTTGGCCACAATCGATTACAAACGGCCCAAAGCGGAAGTAGGTACTTACATACATACCTATAGATGTATTTTGAACCAATGACGAGTCTTTGACCGGCAAGGCGACAGTAATAGGCCATTAATTTTCGAATTGCCTCTGGCGCCATCAACTAGCAATTTTAATTTTAAAATTTGTATATAAAACGTATCTGAGGTGTCGTTGAACTTTTATAGCAATGAATATTGGTATACTCGTAGAAGTTCAATGGCATACGAGTTTTTGTATTCGATGATTTTAATGATGAAGTCACCAACTTCCTTAAAACTATTTTAACGTACAATTTAAACAATAGTTAACTATCTGTCTATGTAGTTAAGTAATATACGTATTAATCTATTTATAGTTTTTCTGGAATATTTATTGTTGTTTAAACGATTTTTTGTAATGTTGTGTAGAAAATTTTTACACGTCGTGTACAAAATTCTACGACAACATTCAGCAGTTTTCTTAAACATATTCGAAATTCTCATTCAACAAATGCAATCAGCTTATTTGCTTACGCATGCACCTATTCTTTAGTTTACTCATAATCGATTCAACAAAAAGAAACGCATTGGTGATTAAAAACACCAAACCAAAAACGTGCTTCAAACTTCAAACCCAACGCAGCCCTAACACAGTACTCAAACAAACAATTCCCCGCGATGTTTAGTTTAAGCAAGATAAATAGAGGTTTGTAAAAAAGCAAACACAACAGTGCAACAACCTCACGCGAGACATCTCGCGGCGGCGGCCGATCGAACGCTCCCTTCTGACTGTGACCTACTTTGTCGCGTACGCAGTTTGCGCCCGGTATTATGGAATAATATTAGGGTTACCGAATCCCGAATATACGGGGTTATCATTTGAAAATTTGTGAAGTACGGATTTGTTTGATACGGAAATTAAAATCGCGATATCGCTTGTTTTATTTTGAAGCTTTTTTGTCTTTTAATATAAATAAAAAACTGGATACATTCAAAAATTTGGAGAAATCCGGACGGATGCAAGTATACATACTACACATAGATCTCCTAGAATTCGCTTCGGACAAACTCAATGGCCACTTACACAAACATGATAAGACTTAAACATGCCATATGAATCAAGTCATCTACCAAAGTGCAAAAGCACTGCAGCAGTACCAAAAAATGCGCTACATACTAAACTGAGCTATACCAGTACCCAACAATAATTAATACGAGGAATTAAAGAAATCTTCCGAAGCGACTGCATCCATAGCCAGAACTTTTTGACAAATTCATATACCACTTTATTAGCTTACATCAACTTTAAACAAATTATAAGCTACATAATAAACACCACACCCAATATGAAATCAATGCCAGCATCCTCAAATCTGACCTACAACAATCTACGTGAAACTTAATTAAATATCTGAAGACTAACAAAACCGCAACAAACACGCAGAAATTACTTACATCCAGACAGCAACGATCGATCTTTACTGACATCTCTGACCTACTTCTTAGTATCGTACGCACTTAATGTTCGGCCAACGGAACATCACTTTACATTCAATGAGCCCATCTGTGTAATGAGTTACGAAATTGATATAGGAGCGTTATGTAATGACGAGGGCCAAGTTTTCCGGATCTATTTTGAGTGGCAAAGGTTTACGACTGAAGGGTTTACGAGTGCTCTGCGGTTGAGTCATCTTCCAAATAAACAGGATGGACCGGAGCGAAAATCTAGATGGAATGTCTTTTATGGTAGCTGATAAGCAGGCAGATAAATAAATAGGGCTATACACTCATAGCTCATACTAGGACAACTCGCAAGAACAGGAGTAGACAACCAAATCAAAAAGAGAAACTCATCATTCAAACCACCACGGTAGGAATCGAGGTTCCTTCGAAAGGAAGTAGCACGATACAGCTGCAACAACTAAGAGAATTCCTTAACACCAGGAATGTGACATTCCTGGTGTTAAGGAACTCTTCAGAAAAGGTGTAGTTCGAGCTAATGGAACGTACCTAACCAACACGTAAAGAGACGTCGGAACCGAAATTGGAAAATGAGTTGGCAAGCCCAGCGACCTCGAAGTAGCCCTGTTCTTTGCGTTATTTCCTCGTCCGTTGATTAGCATGTCCAATTCAAGGATTGTTAGGACTGAGCTCTAAGGATATACTAAAATGATCTGATTGTCTTTCATAATTTTGTGACCTGATTATCTGGTGTAGGTATATGTCTACAGTGAACTTTGACTGATCTTTCTAGCTAGTCTATAATACATGTCCAGATCAATCAAGACTAGACTGCCTTGACCTCTTACTTTTTCTGATGTCACTTTAGATATGCATTTTTTTCTAGTAATTTTTCGTAACCAGCTTTTACAAGGTCGAAAATCTTCAACATCAGCTGAAGTATCTCATATAATCAATTGTAGAGGTCAAACGCTGCATAAAACAGCAGATTATTTATCAGCTTACATGGAAGAGGTATACGAATAGACACAAGGTCGCCATTTTATATCTCGCGTGCTGTTTCTACGCAAATCGTAACATTACATCATAGAATTATTAGATCTGATCGAATAGGTTACGCGTATGGTTCGGCGAATGCATTATACATGAAAAACTTCATCATACATTGTTATATGACTGAAATTCTGTTTGGTGGTTACTAAATGAGCTTAATAAAAATTGATATTGCGTTACGTGTATGAATTTGAAAGGATATGATAGTTTGATATGAATATGCTTACCAGCATTATATGTATTTACATACATATACATCCTGGGATGAATAGCGAAGATATGATCGCTCTTGCTCTAATCTTTCCATCTGCTATTTCCTTAAGACATAAAAGGGTTTACCTTAAGGACGGCAAAATGATAACCGTGGTTTATATCTCGTAGTTTCAAAGGATTATAAAAGTTTATTTATCGTTTCGGTGGCAAAATAAATTTATTATCGTCAGTTTAACCGGGAAAGGACATAAAAATATCGATAAAAAAATAGGGCCGGTTATGTGCATTATTTTAGAGATTAGGGATAAAATTAGGTACTCCCCACACTTGCACCATTGACCTATCTGGTTTTCATTGGCTGACAGTATGGAGAACTTTATAAGGATGTCACAAAATGATCATTTAAAATTAAGTTATTTCAGTTACCTACATTTGATCCAACTGGATCTGACAATACAACGCTTCGGCATCATCACAATCCATGTGTCGAATTAAAATTTATTACTGAAATAGACAACGTTAGCTCAGAGTAATTTAGACAATTGGAGCAAATCCAGAAACATAATTTATTCTCATACAATAATATTGTATTTACCATGCCAAATTACTATACGCCGAGTTTCAAACTAAACAAAAATATTGGAATCAAAAATAGATCCTAAAGTAAAGTCCGTAATTCCTCCACAGTCCACTCTTGACCAAGTCAATTTGTATGGCGCAACGGTTACCATGTCAGATCGTCGTTTTACCAACCCTCGGTTCGATTCCCAACAAGGCGTTAACTTGATTTCTCTTTTCTCTCGCCTTGATTTACATTTTCCTGTCTTTTAGGTTTTTCTTAGACACCCAAGATATAGGACATCTTATTGGGGTCTTGGGAGTTTTCTTGTATAATTTATATTAATCCACTACCACCCTACAAAGGCTTTTTTACGGAAATACTAAAATGTCAACCACTTCTCAGAAGAACAGTGATTAGACTCGCATTAACCGCTTATCAGTGAATGCGTTCTTCCCGTAGCGTCCCGAGGGATCATAATACTGACCCAATTCGATCGGGCCCGATTTAGATCCGCTCATCTGACGGTTCACAGCGTCCGTTTAGCGAATAACTTAAGCCTGAAAAGGTTGGATAAACGATTAGTAAACCTTTTTAGGCTGTACAGGAACCAAATTAGGTCAAACGCCTTTATTTCTTGTGAAACACAAGTATGCGTAATGGAATTGTAGTTGAAAGGTTCTTATTATTGGTATTTATAAACTGGTGACTTAAAAAGAAGGTTATCAATTCGAAATGTAGTTGCATAAAATTATGTAACAGGTCTTAGGTAGGTACTATTGCTACGTTTTTAAGAATATGTTTTAATGATATTACTTTAAAAGCCCTTTTAATTTAATTGTTATTGCGAATCAAGGTTGTTTTTGTATGTCATACAAGTATTTTTTATGAATGAATTACAAAAAATTCGTAAGTTAGCTCATTCTTTAATCTCACCAGATTAATATCGCTCAAGAGACGTTTCTAATGAGACGTTTTTCGTCGAATCCCAGCTAAAAGAGGTCAACATTTATAATTCTTTACGTAAAAGTTCAGAGTTCACCCGACTTTTGAATATGTAACAATAAATAAGAAACGCACACACACACACACACATACAAATACGACTGGTTTATCACACACATACTTGTTGAGTTATGTTAACCGTTGATAGCATCAGTGTAAATGGCACGGCCAGATGAAAATTTATTATGTGCAGTTTGCTACTTGGAAACTTGCAAAGTTCAAAGACCCACGCTATCGTTTCAGCAAATATTAGGTAGGCCCATACTACACGCCTGTTTGTAGTAAATTAGCTGAATAAATCCTACGAGAAATGCAGACGCAATCTTCATACAACAATATCTCTTAGTTTCAACACAATCTCAAAGACTTTTTCAACAGTGTACATACCAAGTGGAAAGTATTATATTGGGCACTATAAAATTATATGACCCTTAATAAAAACGTGTCTTTATGATCGTAAATATCATGTTTCCCGAAGCGAAGCGCGACCAAGTTGCTACTTCCCAATAAAACACGGTATCATAACGCTACATCAGGGACTGACTTCGTACGCGTAGCTTACGTCACAAACCGAGCTGGTCCGCCACGTATGTCGTGTTATCGACGTATTGAAATAAATTATGGAGGAGAGGCTTATTCAGATAACCATAGTGTTCTACCACCTAACCCAATATAAAAACACAAGTAGGTAATATTATGTTTTTTCATGTACCTAATTAGTTAACGCATGGCCACAATCCCACCTGATGGTAAGCAGCGAGGTAATATTGGATGGTAAAGTGCACTAATAGATGCCTGATGGTGATATTTTCCTTCATTTATGTAATTTTGTACTTATATTTTGTTATTATGTTGAATTTTGTAAGTATTTAAATGCTGATTATGTTATTTAAAAGGTAGGCTAACTAATTGGGGATACCTGTAATGTTAGTTATTAAGCCTATGAATTAAATAAATAAATAAATATACCTTACAACACTGATAAATCAAAGAAGTTCTTGCAGTAGACCTTCCGAGATGACAAAGGACTCAACATTCTCCTACGTCGCTACGTATTCAATCCATTTATTACCCCATTAGGCTCGTCACCTGAGAGTACTCGCGTCCCATCGACCCCGCCATTACTCTGCGCTGACCCAATTGGCTCGGGCCTGATTTAAATCCGTTCGTACTACCGGTTGCCAAGTGTCCGGCCTGACCCGGACGCGAGAACGTAATCCGATCCGATCCGTACACAGACTTACACAATAAAAATGCGTGAGTGTCGTACACACTCGGTTGGGACGCTATAGTGTTGCACTATAACTCTGATATTTGAATATCTCTCAGCTATTTTACCTGACCTGAGGTATCGATCGTACAGGCTGCAATTAATAAAACTGATAGGCCAATAAGCGCGTATCATGACTGGGCTCAGCCAATAGTATACCTACATCCCCATTTTCGTCATGCAAAAATCTTACACTTTTAAGCTATTGTATAGCTTTTATCGCGGGCCTTGGGCGCGGGGACCGAATTCAAAAATTTCGTAACGAAAATTTATTACACCCTACACACAGACATAGTTACTATGTCTATGCACCCACACATCAATAAATACCAGAACTTTTAACTGAGTTATCTAACTTTTACTTTATAACGGCTAAACCGATTTGGCTAATTTTAGTCTTGAAATATTCGTGGAAGTTCAGGGAAGGTTGCAGCGATGAGAAAATATGAAACATTTCGAGCAAAATACTAAAAATGAAAATTTTAATTTCCCATACAAATCTTACCTGTCAAACGTTTGATTTTCGCCCCGTCGGTTCGGTGTTTTAAGAATAATTACATGTAGATCTGGATTAAATAAGGCGTTGGAATCGACAACATGTATTCATAATAGTCGAATTATCGCGTATTTAGATTTAAAACATACAAAATAATAACATGACATAAAATAATGACACTATATTAATGACTTGAGGGTGATAGAGACAGTACCATACAGGCAAGGCAAACTGTAAGGCACTGTCTCTGTCACCCACACGTCATTCACGCGCCAAAAGATCGTTGTAGGACTTAAATGTCATATGTCAATTTTCTTTTTAAAAAGAATTATTTTGTCAACTGAAATAGTTCTTATGCTTTTGTTCAGAATATTTAAATCTTCTTTGCACAAATTAATGCATTATCCGTTTCTATTGTAATAAAGATTAAAATGTCTTGCACCTATAATGTGACGTTATGATGTACGTATTCTTAATAGCGGCTACAAACTCACGCCGAGAACCCCCGAGAACACCCGAGAAGCGTGAATGTGATCGGTTTCTCGCAGTCTCGTTCTCGGGCTCGCCTGTGCTCGGATCGGTGTCGGTATTTTTGCCCGCTTCAAAGGGTTTCTTGGGCGAGAAAAGAGAACCGTATTCACATTCTCGTTCGGTCTCAGTGGGACCGTTGTGTGTTTTTGTATTTAAAATTTACATTTCTAGTTAAAATTATCTACTGTCTGTGGTTACCAATTATTATTATTATTTTAGTACTTATATTAATTTATTTCTTATTTTAGTATTCACAAGATTATAGTATATTAATGCACACAAAACCAAAGCCGCTGCACTGACGTCCATTCCGGATGACGATCGAGGATGCGAATGAGAAGGTCGCATGAGTGTAGATGCCTTCTCGGTTCTCGCGCAAATTCGCGGCAAGATTTCTCTTCGAGACTTCTCGCGTGAGTCTGTTGGCGGTATAACAATTAGGCTTACGTCATTATTATGCGTCTCTTTCAGTGATATTGCCTATGAAACACTGCAAAACAGTGAATATCTGTACTCGTATAATTTGTGTACCTACAAAGTATTTTAAATATGAATAAACAAAGTGCATTTATTAATGAAGAAAGTCACGAAAAAATTGTGAAAGAAAATGAGTTATTACTCTATATACATTCATTTTATTATTATTATCACAAAATGCAGTATTATTTTTTGTTTTGTTAATTTATATATAATGATATGCAATAGCTTTATCGCGGCAGTCTCCGAGTGCCACACGTCTTTTTTTTTTTATTTTCTAGCCTTCATCTCAACTTCGATCCAACAAGGAGGGAGGTTGGACTGTTACAGACAACAACAGAGAGGACTATCACTACGAGTCCCTATCTTAGTTCTCACGCCTAACAAATGAACCATCTAATGTTCCAACTCCGTGTACTAGCCTGGCTAACTAATCCTATTTGAGTGTTGTCCTAGGTCGGTCACAGTTGTCATGGGCGACAGCTTAAGGCTGGTGCTACATGTTCGTTTGCCACCTTAATTTCACACGTGTACACAGACTTACACAATAACAATAAAGAGAAATCCAGACGAACAAATAAAACATTTTACGAGTGACACGGCAGTATAATTATTCGGAGATATCATTATCTGTCGGCCGGCGCCGAAACTGCACGCGTGAAGGCACTTGACATTCGGGTCCTTCGAGCCGCAGATAAATTGGGTCATGCGGCCGCGACGGCTGCTATCGATTTTGCGATCTTACGCAAATCACCCACGAACGGGCGCAAGTTGCTGAGAGGTAGCGTTTTGGTGTAACACGCGTTGTAAATACGTATTAAATTTTTTTCGTTTATAAATCGATCTTGCTTTTATGTAATAAATGAGTATATTGTCCAAGATACCAATGACGGATTTAAAATTACAACTCTAGCAACGTGTGTGCGATGTCGCTTCATAGCCTAACTTAAACTGTACCTCAGTCATATGTACGTATATAAATACTCTTAATAAAACCCTGACAATTAGTCCAATCAACCTAGCGTATATAACTGACGATAACAGAGGACATTGTTTATCAAACATAAAATTATTCCCCATCTCATTCTTAGCAAATTCTAAACTATGAAGTAGGTATATGAAGAACACTCGACACAAACAATTTAGAGAGTTTGTTCTATGAAAACATAACGATTTAATTGTCACAGATAAAGTTGTAGATAGAAGCGTTTCGTGCAAGAATGCCGACTGCACTCCACCTTTTGTTACCCTCGTCGCTCCATCTCGCCTTTTGTAACGCGCCGCCGGCACGAGACTGTCTCTATAGAAACGTAAACTGCTTTCAAAAGCACACTTAGGTAACGCGAAATATAATAGCTGCCTTTGTCTCACTCCGAGTAAGAGGTGACTTCTTATCTGCAAACGATTTATAGTACGGGCTTGATTTTACTATTGTCAACGAGTGCCTCGAGAATTTAATAGGTATACGAAGTGACCCTCGTCACGATATTAAAACAGAGGTAGAAGTAAAATATTTGACGTTCATAAGTTTAGTGTACTGAGATATACCTACATGAAATAAATAATTTCAGTTTAAACTTGAGAATCGTGAACTAGTGCACAGTCTTATATTCGATACCCGGAGAAAGTACGTTTAAAATTATCATATTTGTTTTCAGATGTGTACGATCAACATTCTGCCAAACCGATTACAGAGAAAAAACATTAAGAACAAAAATCTACATTTTTGCAACGACTGAATGAATAAATTTCACAGAACAGTAAGTTTACTAAACATGCCAAATTAACATAATAATTAAAACGGCGTGCAACAAAAATTCCAATAACATCTGAAAGATTCCGAGTTTCAGCGCATATCCGATATTGAGGTAACTGGGTCGTACGTATCAGATAATTTTAATCACTTTGACAGGTCTTTCTATAAATACCACGGTCTAGGCAGGAGATCTAAGAGGACGTATTGCCAATTTGCGATGTTTAAATAAATAATTGAAAAATCATCGTACATAAACAGTAGGTTATTTTGAAACTCGCTGGTACCGAAACTTGAAATTCATGCGCTGTCCTCAGATTTAAAAAATCTTGGTCTACGTTGTTGCTTTTTTTTAATTTATTGAAAGTACTTTGTACGCTGAGCGACCACATCGTCCCGTAAAATCTACTGACAAACATAACATACATATACAACATATACATACTTATAAAACATTTGTTGCTTTTGTTTGAAAATCGGCATGATAAAAATACAAGAGTAAACCTCGAGATTCACACGAGTTGGAATTCTGTAAACGCCTTCACATTTAAATTTATTACTCTACTTAAAATTATCTATATTATTAACCTTTTGCACCTAACAAAATATAACAAAAACGAAGGCGATTTTAATGTTAAAATCATTTTTTCTGGCTGATAAAAGAATCAGCGATGTCTGTATTATGACAAACATTTAATGTGCTAAAGAGTGTTACGTAATAAATAGTTGTATATATCGTTTCACGGTGAAAAGGTTATAAAAATATTTTAAGGACACATGTATCTAATGTTCCTAACAGTTTTAGACTATCATGTTGAACCATGAGACCATGACCGTATATTCATAATTTTAAGCACAACAATCCAATATTTGACCTTCAGTATTCTGATGATCAGACCAAGACCCAGTTAATAAGTTAGTAAGTTACTCTACATGTTTTTTATACTTGTTTTCATAATGATTAACTTCTAGCTGTTCAAGTCTTAGGTATACGCGTTTGCTCAGTCAACAAACAGTAAATTAATTCAGATCCCGTACAAATATTTGCTTCGTCCAAATTACTCGAGACGCAACCACATTTAGTACCGACGACGCGACGATGTCGTATAATTAGATAACTATACTAACATGTCATTTCGGTGAGAAATATAGTCATTATGTTATGAATGTAATTATTACTATCTCGGCTGTTTTCTTTCATCAAAACAATTCGTATTCAAAATATGCATATTTATTTGCGCACAGTCAAACTGCAAAATTGAAAAAGTAACTTTTGATTGAATAAAAGAAAGATACACCATGAAAATCTTTGGAGCTTCTTCGGAGGCCTTGACCCAAGGGGTTCTTGTAGAAGAAAGAATCTTAGATTAAGTTTATAATCTAATATAATATATATAAAAATGGACTGCCTGACTTATTGACTCATCATCGCCCTGGCTATACATAATACCTATACAGAGCTGAAATTTTGCACATAGATTAGGTATGTAACGTAGGCAAGTGATAAGAGAGGATTTTCGAAATTTCTACGGGATAGGGAATAAAATGGGTTTGTTTTTTTTAAATTAAAAATGCACTTAACTTCGTCACTATAAATACCACATACTTGAATTAGAACAACGTGCACAGAAGTAGAACAACGTGTTCTCTCAAAATTATTTTCAGGGTCCCTTGATTATCCCACAGGATATGGAATGGAATAAAGAAGAGATACACGTCCCAATATAAAGTACATTTTGTCCGTAACTGCAACGAATACATTTATTTTACCAAAATGGTGTAGCCTACGCGAGCGAAGCTGCGGGCGAAAAGCTACTAACTACATATTTTACCTTAGTTACAGTAATTAATAACTAACTAATATTTTTTTAAAAAGCACTATTCCTTTTTTACAGGAAATAAAGCGGCTATTTTTATTTTATTACGCCATGCTAAGTGAAAAACTTTATGAGGCACACAGACATACAGCATTACTTTTGTATAGTAATACCTGAACGAAAGCGTGAACCGCGAGATTGTTGAGCCGGTATTCGTGGTCAGGCGCTTCTTGCGTGCGAAAGGGGAACAACATTTATTTCTTAATCTCGTTGCGAAATATCTGTTGGTAGAAACATCTCCGTTTCTTAGAAATTCTGCGAACAGTTATATTTATTTATATTTAGAAATGCATGTTATGCGTGCATGCATGTGAGTGATGTGAGGTATGCGTGACTTTTTTGGCCGTTGCATCTGTTCGTGATAAATAGTGAGTACTTCCTATCATCAGGTGGATTTACTCATGTCCACCGATTGGATACAAATACAACGTCTGATATCCGCCTTAAAAATATTATAAAACGACAACTACCTATCTCATCGTTTAAAGCTTTTTTTTAATGAGCATAGAATATTTTTTTTACAAGTAACCTTGACGCAAATAACAATAATTAAAATTAAGTATTAATCAGCTTATCTTTATTTATTCTATATAATTGGTGGGTGCCACATAACACAACTTTGCACCTACACCGAGAGTTAAATTATAGTTACGGAGCATGCATTGAGGTTGATTACCGCCTTTTTACTAGATACCTACTTTTAGGTTTATGCAATAAAGTCTAATTATATAAGGAACACAACCGCTAGGTCCCTTTTCATATATAAAACACTTAAAGTACAAAAATACCGTCAATCAATCGTAGTTCAAGGGCAGAGCTTCCTATTACCGAGAACTAGAGAGAACGATGCTGTTTAATCATTGCTGTTATTTGGCTTATTCTCAAAGTACTCCGAAAATAGTTCTCAGTTTCCTCCGCGAAAAAAAATAAAAATAAATTATTTAAAAATCGATATGGATGCTTTTTAGATATGAAACCGTAGATAGGAACCTCAGTGAGCCGGCCATATATCACGAATTTATCATCCATTAAACATTGAAGCTTAATTTGTATTGCAAATAATAATTATATTGTCGTCAGAAAACCAGGCCACCACACGAATACAACTTAAAATATTTGAGTTTTACTAATGAATAAAACATTGACATTGATTAAACACGATAGCTCATTTTACACTGAACCGAACTGAGATTTCCAGTTGTGCGCGTTTACAAGATGTTTTTTGGAGATGTCACTTTTAATTACATGTGAAGTGAAGTCGCCCTCGGCAGATTTCGTTTAACGGAAAAATTTATAACATGAGTCACGATTATTAAAAAAAGACATACCTACATATTTATAGATTATGTAAGCTTCTGGATAAACTTTGTTCAAATTATAATGAGATAATGGAAATAGACGGTGGTTCTACAAAATCTGAATATACTTTTAAATTAAATTAAGAATACGTTAAAATGAACAAACACCACAACGTCACCTAGCACATTCTACGAGGTTTGGAACAGCTATGAAAATAACATACATAATGTAAATATGTATGTAAGTGCATATACCTACCTATGTAAATAAATACATTATGTAAATGCGTGTGTGTGTATCATACTCCGTTGGGGTTTCATATGGAATGGAATGGAATTTAAATGAACTTTCCGCCTCTGTGATTACGGTTCATTGCCGATTGATGGCGAAAGTTTAAAATGCTTTAGGTAAATTTTGCTTACAAGCTAAATTGAACTGTGAATACACCTAATACCTAAATTTATTTTTAACGAGGAGTGATAATTCCCTTACGCTCGGCAACTCAAGTAGTATAAATTCGTATGAACGTGTTATTTCTTTGTAATTTTGTTATGAATATTACGGCAATAAGACTGACTACACGCGACAAAATCCGTTCCAATTTAACGAGCATTGCCCTTAGCGGCTGTAAGCTTGTCAGTCAGCCTGAAGAACAGGAGTTTCAACAAATTGGCGGTAAACACGCCTCCCTATCGACCATGCTCACAAAATACACGATCGCTGAATAATTTGCCGTTTTGTCAAGTCGTAAACAACTATGTAGGTACTACTATTACCTACATAGCCTGAAATAAGTTTTTTTTAATGTGACCAGTAACTTGTAACTTACCTACATCTATCAGTCAGGAAGGACGGGTTATAAAAGGAAAGAAGGACACAATACTGATATACCTCATTTTTAATAAAGAAAGTATACAGAACAGTTTTAATATGTACTTAACTCTAAAATGCGCACAAATTGGCGTGTAAAATATTTTAATTAGGAAGTATACAAAATCTGTGCCGTCTTCTTGGAAGGTAGCTTTTGTCCACCCTATTCCCAAAAAGGGCGACAGGTCAAACCCATCTAACTACAGACCAATTGCAATAACCTCTTTGTTCTCCAAACTAATGGAGCGAATAATTAACACCCAATTGCTCCGGTACCTAGAGGATCACCAGTTGATCAGTGACCGTCAATACGGTTTCCGCCACGGCAGATCTGCTGGTGATCTTCTTGTGTACCTTACTCATTGTTGGGCGGAAGCAATTGAGAGCAAAGGTGAGGCATTGGCTGTAAGTTTGGATGTCGCGAAGGCCTTCGACAGGGTGTGGCACAAGGCATTATTGTCTAAGCTGCCTTCTTATGGAGTACCCGAGTCATTATGCAAATGGGTCGCCAGCTTTTTATCGGAGCGGAGCATTAGGGTCGTTGTCGACGGTACCTGCTCGGACACTAAGCCCATAAACGCTGGCGTCCCACAAGGCTCTGTGCTGTCGCCCACACTGTTCATCATGCATATCAATGATTTGCTCGACATCGAGAATATCCATTGCTATGCTGATGACAGTACGGGTGATGCCCGGTACACAGGCCGTGCAAATATGTCTCGGGTGCAGATTGAGGAGAGGAGGATAAAACTTGTGTCGGAAGTCGAGACATCTCTGGAGCGGGTCTCGGAATGGGGCAGACTGAATTTAGTCCAATTCAACCCCGAGAAGACACAAGTTTGCGCGTTAACCGCTAAAAAAACCCCATTCGTCATAGCACCACAGTTTCAGAACATTCCCCTTAACATCTCTGCGAGCATTGGGATCCTAGGTGTCGACATTTCGAATGATGTTCAGTTTCGGGACCACTTGGTAGGTAAGGCTAAACTGGCTTCAAAGAAGTTAGGGGTGCTCTACAGAGCTAAGCGGTACTTCATGCCTGAGCATAGGATGTTGCTTTATAAAGCACAAGTCCGACCTCACATGGAGTACTGCTCCCACCTTTGGGCTGGGGCCCCGGCTTGCCAAGTGGACCCTTTTAACCGTATCCAACGGCGAGCTGTTCGTCTTGTCGACGATCCCAAGCTCACAGACGGTTTAGATCCACTCGAACTGCGGAGAGATGTGGGCTCTCTCTGTGTCTTCTACCGTCTGTATAACGGGGAATGTTCTGAGGAACTGTTTAACGTAATACCTGCGGTTAACTTTCGCCACCGCACTTCACGGGATAAAGCCAGGTTCCACCAACACCACCTGGATACCTGGCGTTCGTCCACAGTTCGCTTTCACGACATTTTCTGCCGCGTACGTGTAAACTGTGGAACGAACTTCATCCCTCAGTATTCCCACAGTGCTATGACATGGGGTCCTTCAAGAAGCGGGTCTGTCGCTTCCTTCGAGGCCGGCAACGCGTTGGTCGCGCCCCTGGTGTTGCCAATGTCCATGGGCGACGGTGATCACTTACCATCAGGTGACCCGTTTGCTCGTTTGCCTGCTTAGGCTATAAAAAAAAAAAAAAATCTATTTTGGCAGTGTTCGGTGCTGATATGAATAGGCGGTATCAACTATCACCATCACTAGCGTCTTCGCAAACTATGACAAAATTGGCTGTCTATAAAAACTTCGATCGTAAAACTCAACACGGATCGCCTTTTGGAAAGTTGTCAAAAAACTTTGTTGTAAGCAAAAGCATAAATTTATGTTCTTAGGAAAAATCGATATTGGAGCAGAATGCTTGGCATAACTGATACCTGTTATCTAACTATACATAGGTATATTGGGATTGCTGTTCATGGGCGACTGTGACCACTTTTCATCAGGTGGGTTAATGCTGGCGGGTTGGCTTCTTTTTCTTTATTTACGTATTTCATTCTTTTTCTTTCCTTCTTGGCCGGCACTGATTACTTGGTAGGGTCAGACGTTATTGACTTCATCAGTAATACATTTATTATGAATCCCTCTGAAATAGAAACCTGTATTTTGCTCAGCAGGCAAACCCTCAAAATGAAGGTCGCCATATATCTACCTATTGCTGGCCAAAAAAAATTATAACATTACCCTTTCGGGCAATTTAACAAATTCACGAGCAAATTTCTCACGAACTCTGCCCGTCACCCAGGCGCCGTTCAAAGGAGCCGTCAGGTTTCAACTGACGCGACGCAAAAACGCTTAATTAAAAATATTCTCTTGTTTGCGACGCCAAACTGTCGCCAACGTGTGGTGTTTCCTAGAAAAGCGCAAGGAACATGAGATACGAGAATATTTACAACAGAATCAGATAAGTCATCATGCTTAAATGTATTTTAACCATATAATTTTGTCAATGTTATGAACACATTAACATAATTAGCAAATATAAAAAATCGGTCAAGTGTGAGTCGGATTCCGTACTACTTATTATGAGCAGTATTATGTCTAATTTGGTCAACTACAACAGGACGTAGCCTGTCATACAATAAATAACCTAAGCCTAGAATCCAATCATTACTAATAGCTATGTATTTACATATCTACTAATTAACTTGTTCAAAGTGCTTTCCAAATCGCCTCACCAAAGAAACAGCTATAACGAAGAAATATGTACTAGAAATTGCACAGATTAACTGCAAGAGCTGGCACGAGTTATGATTACATTGCATAAAATTGTTAACTGCATACGAATGCATCTAATAACCCATTAACACCATTATAGCCCGTAACGTTCGGTAATAAAAACGAAAGTGGCTTGCAAGATTCCGGTCTCTGTTAATTTGCTGACGGTAGCTATAAGCCAGGTTAAATATTCACCAATATTTGCATTATCGTGTGCCTATTCGATGTGCAAACGAAACTGAAATAGATTGTGTCAATAAATAACATTGTTTTACTTAAAACAATGGCATCAGATCTTTTGAAAAACGTGTACCTATATAAAAAAAATATACACGTAATATACTCGAACACCTGAATATACCAACTGCATTTGTGGGTTTAAAACTTAATGCATTAGAATTTCAAAATCCGGAAATAGAATTTTAAAGTGCTACTACGTACGTCACTACTCCACTTCCTAAAAATACAAGATAATATGTATGACATAATAACACATAATGGACAATTATACATGATTATACTTTTAAAGTCTATTTTCTTAAAACGCTTTTGTGGTAGGTATGCCTGCAGGTCTCTAAACTCAGTATCTCCCATTAAATCTTCAGCTTCGCCCAAGGCTGAGAAACTGTGACTGTGTGTCATTAGCAAAATTTAAAGCTTAACCTTAAACTTGAAATTAATTTAGTATATTATGTACCATGATTAAAATTGTTATTATTCGAGTAATTAGGTTTTATGTAAAATATTCATGTTTAATATCAGTCGAAACTTTCAAATTGAATTGTAGCAAAATATTAAAAAACTCCGTTCTTACGAGGGTTGTCCGAGTGTACACGTATTTTTTAAATTAATATGTAATCGCATAAAAAATTACGTTATGGTTTAAATGACTATTACAGATAAATTAATTTAATTTCCAGCTCGTTTATATTTTCCTAAACATTGGAAAGCTTCCACTCGTAACATAATACATTATTTATGTTATTGACATATTTATTGTATACAGTCTGTTGCAATATTCATGACTCAGTTTAGAGCAACAATAAATCTCGTTCATACGCCGACGCCAGTACCGCGTCCATCAATAATGCAATTGACGAAGTCCCACGCGAGTTCCTTATTACCCAGATAATACGACTGAAAATTGCTCAATACTTGCGTCCTCACGAGACGTAACAGCTAATGCATTTCATAGTGAAGGGTTTATATATGAGTAATTATATATTTTACTCCTATATCATGTAGTGAGTGTGATGTTTCGTCAATATGTGGAGTTCAAATTTAAAATGGCCTCGTCTAAAAATACGGTCTTACCTCTAAGGTCAGTCCAATTTTATAAAATTGATACGTCCTTATTTCAATGACAGTAACTGTTGACCACTTTGTATAACAACAGGTGCCTAATAACAATTTAGGTATTATTTTTGTTCTGTAAATTTCAATTCAGAACCCGGAACCCAGATCATATTTTCATCCGTTTATCACATCCGTTAAGTTCAAATTAATAATTTTTAAATTTTACACAACCCCGCTTATCTGTAATGAAATTAGTTATTTACGATTGAAAAAATAATATGTACTGATTAAAACGCGTTTATCCAGCCTGAAACTATATCCATACCAAAAATCACATGAATTCGATGCATCGTTTTGACATAACAGTTTGTTAAAACAAACACTTACACATTTATTTTTAAACTTTTAAAATATACCTACCTGAGATACTCTTAACTATCTATTTATCTATCTATAATCTATATCCTATGGGAGCTATACGGATGAATGACATTTGAATGAATGCATGATTCCAATAGGGAATGCGATTTCCGTGTCCGGAAACCGAGCGGTGCAGGAAAGCTGTGATAAGATATTGAACGTTGATCACTGAACTGGATGGCCTAGATTAGAATGCACTCACCTTATTTCAAATTGTTGCGCTAAGAAATTACTTTATCACATTCTTCGGTGAACGAAAGTACCATGAAAAACTTCTCCATATTTTTTTGAAGTCCATCAATTGACATTTTTACCTTAAATAATTCGTCCGGATATACCTTTATATCTCACACTAGCAAGAAACCGGATTATTTATAGCAGAGGAAACATTACAATGTCACGAATAACAGTCAACAGTTGAAAATCCTAATCTGTTTACAATTTACGTACTGAACACAGTAGTAGAGTATTATCGCTTGTCAAGTCCCTACAGCCTACAGAGCGCACATTAGACACAGAGCAATGGAAAGGTCAGCAGCGATAAACGTTTCGCATTATCCATTAGGCTTTGAAATGATAATCGCGGGATAATTGCACGTTGGTGCTAATCCGACAGTCGTCATATTTGTGGGTCCACACGGGGCGATTTATACCGCTGACCGACGCGGCGACGGCGACGCACATATTATGACATGCCACTTCGTGACGTAGGGACAAGTCACAGTAGGTGAAAGAGTATGCAAGTGGACTGTATTTAAATAAAAATTCCAGAGGCGATACCGACACGTTTATTGCGTAGAACCAAGAGCACAAGAAGGGCGGAAGTCACAAAAATCATTGTTACCATACACAAAATAAATAATCCGTTCAAGGACAGATTAAACAAGTCAAATAGACTATCTTAATGTTAGGCAACCTAACATGTTGCGGGCCACAACAAAATTGTAAATTACTGGTAATTAAAACAAATTTTACAAACCTTAAATAAACAGAACAAGGGACAGTAGGTACAACATTCTACACGATATATTACTCAAGTTATAATTTTCACATAGTTGTAAAATAAATAAAGATATGACGTATAGGAATCACGCGTGTGTAATGAAAGGTTATGACGGTAACGGTGATGATGACAAAACAAATGTTCCCTTTGGATTCCAGGTATATAAGCGGTACTATGCATTCTCGACATGCATAGATGTCGTTGGAGTTCAACAGTTTCATCAAATGAAATGATGTATCATTCGTACGCGCGTACGTATACACGAGTATGTGGAATTTATTGATACAGATTTTGATGACGCAAATTTAATAATGGTACAATAAAATAAATATTGATACCATAAATCGGGGAGTAACCTATGTAAAATATTGTAGTTAATATAGGTAACTTTCGATACCATTTACAAAATAATAACTTAACAAAACGTTTTAGTGTACCATACCGTGATAAAATAAAATGAAACGATGAGCAATGGTCTTATCTGTTCCAAGGCTCATTGCTGAGCTTAGTCATACCAGCTTTTATTACGGAATCTAACTTCAATTATATTAAACTCATAGTTTAATGGCAGTAAGCATCATTCTACTATGGCAAAGTAAATGATTATTTTCGTTTCTTTCTTTCTAAACTTTCTACTCCTACCATGTACTTACAGAGAAAGTCACCCCGTGTAAATACGTCTCAGAAGCTTATAGCCCGAAGTCATTCGAGCACTCGCGTTTAGTTCTCAAATAGCAACTCGAGAACAATAATTTAGCACGATAATGACAGCCCACTACCGTACTCGGTGCAAAGTAACAATTACAACAAGTTACGTCTCAAAATGTAAGCTTGTACGTTCGTTACCAAACAACTTATTATACAAGATGCCCAAATACTTCGGGTTGAATAATAATAAGTAATAAAGAAAGTTTACACACATAACCCTCACATTTGGATCCTTATGTAAGGGTGGCATGGAAATAACACATTACTTTTGCTACAACCATGACCCGAGAACAGATACTTATTATTTATCTGTCAAATTAATATCTGGAATCCAATCTTTGACCGCTTGTTTCGTAAGTAGCCTACTACCCTATACGCCTTGAATACGATTTTATATTCGTATAAATAAATAAATGATTAAAGTAATAACTAAAAAATCTCATTTCTTTTAATTGTAGTGTATTTAGTCAATTATAATTAACAAGACAATTATATTATTAACATTCGTCATATGAAATAAATCGACTGTAGGTCATCTCTATAGGTAAATATAAGGTACTGTAGTCTGACTATAAAATACTGTAAACCCCGTATAAAACAATCGAACGTAGCCTCTAAAATGTTTAATTTATTCGCCATTTTTCAGGTTTCAACAAACGCATTGGATTAAGAAATATCTAAAGGTACCTAGTTTAACTGGCTCACATTCAGGTTGCATTTATTTCTATAAATTGAATACTTGAATGCAGTGTATCTCAAATTGGGCGAAAACTGAAGACGAGGCCTGGGAAGGGGGCTAAAACAAAGTGGCTTATAAGGGTGGTAAACGAAATGAACTTGAGAGTCTCTGTCTTAAGGAGTCGAGGGGTCATAATATAACCTTACTATGTACATACTTACTTGCATTAATCTAATGTAATGTTGGATAAATTACCCAACCTAAATTGGAAGTTATATTGCCAGATTCCTTTTTTACCATCAACATTTATCACAGTTGTCTGCAGACGTTGGTGACCGCTTACCATCAGGTTCCCCCGTCTATACCTACCACCACTTCACATATCCTCACCTTTTCATTTGTAAAAAACAAAACAAAACATGGCGACCAACTACGCCAAATATTTAATAAAGGTCATTAATCGGTTTATCTTATCGTTTGATACTGGAATATGTCATCCGCAAACTGATATTAGCAACGCTCGTCGCCAAAATCTATCGATTAGCATTTTCTAGATTCCATTTAAATGGAAATATCAATTATTCAGCGTGGCGACATTCACAAAGACGTCAACCACATAGCACGTGTAATCTACATCACGCTATCGATGTTTTCGAAAATCTCATCATAAACAAACTAAGTATGTAGGTATACCATACGGATATTCTACAAACTTTACTCCATACCTACAACTCCATGCATGGATGTTCACCCATGACTACGACTACTTCATGCCAAATGTAAGCAGACACAACAACTTATATCATAATCATAAGTAGAAATAACTCAAAAACTTCTCGTCAAATTTCGCACAATTATCAAAAAACAGAAAGAAATTTTCAAACACGCAAGAAAAATACAGTCGAACGGAGAACCTAATACTTTTTTTAAAGTCAGTTAAAGATATAATATTATTGTGATTTATACACCTATACATGTCATATTTTTTTATTTTCACGTCATTGCGATCGAACGCAGGACTACCATAGGGCAACGGGTTAATAAACCACACTACGTAAAGTAGACAAAAGTCAAAACCGATTCGTGAACGCCAATAGTTTATTCCTGTCGGCTTGTAGCTTGTAGGTACTTATAACCCCGGGTTTATAGCTCGTACTTGTCTTCGTAAACCGTCTGGTTAGTTTTTGTTTGCCTCGCTACCTGCCCGGGTACAGGTGTTCGAGTCCCGAGGCCGTCTTTTATGCATACGTCGCATTACATGTGCCTTTTTGTGTCATCGGGTCAGCTCAAACTTTACAATTGTACGGTTAGTCATATCCTAGGTATTCTAAATATTTACTATTTTATATTAATATTGTAAACAAATAACCGTCTTCTCTTTTCTTCGGGAAAAGTATTCCTAAGCAACCCACACTTAAAGAAATGGTGGTGATGGTGCCTGCTCTTTTGCTACTTTAATTCCATAAAAACACGCACCAGCAATATACGGTGTACCTGACAGGTTTGTCTATTGACATACATGCACAGTTGCGCAACTTGCAAGCTCAAGTTTACCTACACATTTTAACTGCTAGCATATATGTTATCTGTGCTACTATAACTTTAAGAAAACGGGTACTCGCTGAAAATACCTATCACGTGAAGTATTCAAGTAAAATATTGGCACAGTAAGCATGGTACCAGTAGTACCAATGCAGATTCCCGCGGCACACGCGGCACAGCGTGACTGACAGCACGTAAGTCCGACGATTGACAGTCAGACACGGCGATCGATTTTACGGATATTGTTACCGCACTTGCGAATACCATAAAGATGCTTACAATATCGTGACTGTTTATCGACTCGCGAACTTTTGTACTCCACTAGACCATGACAGCTATACACGTGCTATTCCTGCAGACATTTTATCATAGTTAAGTGTTTGTACCCCTGGCAAGACCAGGAACGTATCTAGGACTTCATTTAGTCAAAACATAGTTGTCTATAAAACTTATAGACAATGCAGTAACGCAAATTCTTATGTGCAGACTATAGGCTTATGTACCGTAAAGTACTTTTTGTATGTAATTACATCATTTAAGTATGTAATATAATATAAATATTATAGAGATATATATAAATTACCCATTCTATATTTTAATTTTCATTGACATCAAGAATAGTTTTAATCAAATTACATTGAAATTCTTATCACTGTGTTTTGTTTTGTGGGTGAGGGTTAAAATTACAAAGGTCGAACAGAGCTATTGTTATTGATTTATGCAAAGCAAATGTTTTTTAATTCACTCCAAAAACAATTTCGTAAACAAAGTACCTATCATAATTAATCAAACTTCAAGCGAAATGATTATTATAATATTGATAATAATTAATAGAAATAACAAAACCTAACAGCAGAAAATAACCGGTATTACAATCAAGAAAACATAAAAAATAGAAAATACTAATGGTTAATGACACTTCGAATACATTTCTAAATGCGTTAATAAAATATTATAGTTTTTTTTTCTATAAGCATCAATAGTAAAAAATACTCGGCAATAAATTAACGTCTCGCTTGTATTTAAAACGCGGTTAACCAGCATAATATGAAATACTCGCTCGTTTCTATTTTCTCGAAGCAAAATATTTTCACAAGATTATTTCACTTCACGATGCGTATTGCTACTCCACGGTTGCTTAGTGAGAATTTACCGTTGTATCCAGTATCCACGCGATTTCAGGCTCTGCTACCTCTTGAAGCCTCCAAATATAACGTGTGATTTTGACATTATATACTTAAGGCCTAAAATTGACTGCGCAAATATAGAGTTTACCGAGTTAATATTGACTTCGGCTAGTGACAGCCGTATTCATGATTTGCGTTTCATTGCAAGTCAACTACGACAAGCGAGGCAGATAGTGGAGATTTCTGTTTGCACAAATGGAATCTTTGAATTTTTTGTGCAGAATACGAGTAGAACTTTGTTTTATGTTGGACCATTAACTGAAATAAGATACAATTTACAAAGTTTTTGTCAATAACGATAGCGTCCGATAGGTGGCACTGTAGTCAATGTGAACGTAGTCACAAATTTAAACTGAAGATATTCACGTTTCGTACATTTTGCGTTTTGTACATTTTGCGTTTTGTACATTTTGCGAGTTGTGTTTTTTTTGCGTTTTGTACATTTTGCGCCGAAGCGGATATTCACACGTAAATATAAAACAGAACAAATATTGCCAGAGCAGTTTCCAATCAGCGTAAGCTTTACCATTTCTAAATACATAATATGTATACATATTTTCACAAGAGCTTTTGTTTGGCTATTTTCTAATGTCTCTTACGAAACAGCCTGTGAGACCGCCTGGCGTTATCTATTCAATACTGAAACCACACTTCAATCTCGAAAACAATGGGAGAAAATCAGCTCAGCACATCAATACCGTTAGGCTGGTATGCTTAGCAACAATTAGCCTTCAATAGTCCGTTCTCCAGTGCCTAACTGCATGCACACTATCTAAGTAGGTCTCACCTGAGTAAACTCATTCTGTATTAATTTACTACAAGTCTTATTAATTTTTTGTTTCGAACATACATGTAACGTCAGCGTATCAAATTATATTGCGTCAGCGCAGCGGTGAGCAGTGAGCACTCTTCAATGATACAGTTCTACTGCCAATAGTTCTGTATTTTTTTATATTTGTAATATTAGAGGCCTTGGCTCGTAATAATTTTCGTAGCAGACGAAACAGTCACGTTTACGATTAAACTAACGTGTGAATGATCGGTGCCAAAATGTTTAATTTGCATACAATGTTAATATTTTAGAACAAAAAACAAACTTAAACTTTGAAGTGCCGACTACAATAATTAGCATTTTTTCATAATATTATACTTATTATTATCAATCAGTTACTAATTAAAATAATAAAAGTCATGGGTAACATTGTACGTTCCGGCTATTTTCTTGAATATTTTATTACTCATGTATTTTGTAATTTACTTTAAAATTTTTAATATTTTATGAATTTGTCACGACATTTCAAGCTTTTGAATTGCAGTTAAAATTTAACTGAGGTTTACTGTCGCAGACGCAGTTGAAGTAACTTTAAATACAAAATTAAATGTTACAATGTAAATAAATAACCCTTACATAAAAACATGTAGGTATAAAGCTATAAAATAACCAGAAACTGAGACCAGAAATATGAAATGATCTTTTTCGATTATGTCAAAAATATTAAAAACTTGTGTATTTATTCCTTTTAGGGCTGTTTAGGATAGGAGCTTAGGCCGTGCTTAGGTGCTTAGGAGGAGTTATTCCGGTTAGGAGGTAGTAAGTGCGTTCCATGCGACCAAACCAAAACGTATGGCAGTAATAATTATATGTGGGCTATGTGGCAGATTGTTATGTTCGATACAACAAAAACAAAGCACAGGATATTTATTTCTGGATAATTAACAATGGAAATGGCAGCAATAAAACAAGACACCCGTAACAGTTAACGCCCGTTCGGCACATTAAATTTTCCGCCATGACGAGATTTACCGTTAGCAATGCAAAATTAATTTCAACAACGCCATTCGAAGAGCAGCTGAATCATTAGATTCTAGGTCAGTCTTTTTGTTCCACGGCTAGACTGCAGTCACGAGTTTTGAAGGTTTAAAACTAATATGCAGCCTCACAGAATCTCAGAGTGCACTAACATTTTAAATCACTGAACCGAATCAGCGCAAATGACGCAAAAAGAATACGAATACGGACGTCTGATTTTGAATTTATGAACGTATGAAAATAGAATGTACGGACGTTCGACCACCATCTAACCCACGACCATAGATAAGCGCAATGTTTATCGCTACGTCACACACGTTTCACCCAAGCGTTCGAGATACGATATGAGTGATAACATAACGACATACCTAACCTATCAGAATTGAGACTGAATAGAATATCGAATTCCCAAAAAAATATCTAAGGTGTCTAGGAACAATGAATAGTCGAACAAACAGTTTGTGTGTTGGGGTAATGTATTATTAATAACTATGATATGAATTTACAAGCTTATTAATTAACATATACATGGATGTAGTTCTTCTATACACGTGTATCAACATACAAAAGATGTAGAATAAATAATTTATCCGTATACAAGTATACATATCCAAAACAAATAAAATAAATATATACATAATCAATACTTAGATTGGAAATCCCCTATCCTAGCCGTAACAATGATAACGAAACGCGCGATGGAGAGTGCGTATCGGGAATTGGGGTCCCTTCATGTCGGTAAGGGGCGCGGGTGTGGCCAGCTGATCGGCCCTTACGAACCGCGCAGCAGCTGTTCATAACAAGACACCTATCGATTTTGGCCTCCGGGCTCGCTCTCGGACACGAACAACGAACAGGTGTCCGCCAACCCGAATGTAGCAATAATCACATTCGAAACATCGTACTTTTTTTGTTAGTATACAGGGCGCTTTCCACTGAGCAAACAAAACGTTTATTTTTCTACAGAGTCGTTTGTGATTGCTTGGTGGAACGCACCCACTACACACAGATTCAAAAAACAAGCTACGTGATTTCACGAATATGAAAAAAATACTGGATTACTGACCTTGATTCCGGAGCGTCCCTGTTGCTTCAGGAGAACGTTTTCAGGCTTCATGTCGCAATGGATGATTCGATTTTTGTTCAGGGCGTGGAGACACTGGAGCAAGCTGTGCGAGAACTTGCGGACGAGCTGCAGCGAGAACCCTTGGAACTTGTTCTTCTTTATCAGCTCGTAGAGATTGATCGAGAGGAGTTCGAACGTGATGCACGTGTGGTTCCTGAACGTGAACGAGTCGAACATGTGGATGACGTTCATCGTGTTGTCTTTGTCTTGCTCGCGGAGGTGCTCCAGGATACGGATCTCCTCCTGCGCCTGGCGGTGGAACCGCTTCTCGTTGCGCACCATCTTGAGGGCGACGTTCTCCCGCTTCTTATGGTCGTACGCCTTCACCACCTGCCCGAAGCTGCCCTTACCGATCACCTTGAGAACCTCGTAACGGTACGCTATGTGGTCGTGCGGGATGTGGATGTAGGAGCCCTGTTCGTTGTCGTACTCGCAATTGTTCGGGAAGCCGACCAGCCCGGGCCGCTTCTTAGCGTTCGCGCCGATGAAGTACACTTGAGGATAACCGAATATCTCGCGGTGCTCGTACGGGGTGAGCTTGTTCATGTAGAGTTTCATGACCTGCTCGGGGCTGGCGGCGGCGGCGGGCGGCCGCTTGTCGGGGGGCTGCGCGTTGTTCGCGGGCGGCGCCGGCGGCCCGGGCTCCAGCGGCGGCAGCGCCCCGTCCCGGAGCAACGCGCGCCCGAACGCGTGCGCGCTCCCTAGAGGCATGTCGCCGGTCATGGCCGAGCGGCCGCCGCCACCTCCGCGCACTTCGCTCGCCGTGGCCGCTCCGACCCACGCTCCCTCGCACACACCACTGCACCTCACTGCACTTGCACTGTTAGACGGCGCCACCCTGGGGCACTGCACCACATTTCACATCGACCGGGAGGAGCGAGACCCACGCTTCCACTTATGCGGGCACATTCCGTCTCGATACGATACAGTGGAGCGGACGCGGATAATACCGTGCGACGCGAACGTGAAACGCAAACAAAGACCCCCTTCCTTGCTGGTCGACCCGACGACAAAACCAGAGAGAAAATAGAAACTGGTCGCCAGAGTCATTGAACCGTTCGGTCGCGTATCGCGCACGAGTGCGAGTAGGATAGAATATAGACAGCACGCGTCGAGTTTAGCCACCAGGTGGCGTAAAGACTGTTGCCAGCTTAAAAATTTGTCATTATGTAAGACCCAATATAATTATTTTTATTAAAATTCTTTATAGAGTGAGCACACTTAAGTTAAAACATTGCTAAATTATATTTTAATCTAAAGAATTATATTATCTTGATTTACTGGATGACAGTGTACGCGTTAATACTAATTTCCAGTTTTATCGAAATTAAACTCTGTGTTACCTGTTAAAAATATACTCAATACAGATAAATAAGTACTTTGTGAAACTGTGGTGAATCTCAAAGCTTTTTATATTTATTACACGTACCTATGTGTGGTATTAGGTATTTTGCAAGGGTTCATATTTTTATATGTATGTATGTATTTTAATAAAGCATATAATTTAAATATATACATATAATAATAATATGATTATTTCACTTTTCAAGTGAATGAAGCATAAAAATCATTCATTTGAAATATAACCGAAGTCTTTGTTTTTATTAGCTATATGAATAACGGCGCCTCTTCTGCATGTTGAACTTTGCAACATAAGAGGTTATAAGGTTATAAGTTCCTAATGCTTGATGTTTCTGGGGTTTGTAATGCCTGCTTTATGAGGTAGGATTTTTTCACTGTTACTTACCCAATTATCATCCTCAGCCATAAATAATTAACCTTGCAATATTTGTATTAGTCTATATTGTTCCAATTAGTTTTATCACAAATTAGACCTGTTTTTGCCACGTATATACTTATAAGGCCGGCTCCACACGTTGGCGCGAACGTTGGCGCCAACGCCATTTTCTAGCTCCACACGTTGGCCGAGTAGCGCCTGCCAACCATAGAGATATTACACTAGAGGGCAGAAGCCAGGCTTCAAAGCGTACCTCGGATTAAAAGAGATGAAATCTTTAGTAATCACCTTTCTCTTTCTGGCTCATCGGGATCGGAGAGAGATAGGTAATTACCGTTATCGTTGTTTCTCTTTCTAACCAGGGGCGATTGCAATGTATGGGCAGCCGTATGGCTCACCCACTCTAGTGTCTCTATGCTGCCAACTCCCAACGCTCGCCCCAACGTTGGCGCCATTTTCTAGCTCCACATGTTGTGCGAGTAGCGTTGGCGCGAACATTGGCGCCAACGTGTGTAGCCGGCCTAATAAAAAATATCTAGGGTAAAAAAGTATATTTGAAATTATTTTTGTCTGTGGTATTTGAACTTTTGGGTCTCACATCACATAAGTAACTTGTCTATGCTCATTCGCTTAGAACTAAAACGCCATCTATCGAGAAAAATTAATCAAAGTACAAGTACAGTGCATCATCCATCCAATCTGGACGTCTTTTTTCACTCCGTTGTTTTCTGGCATTTACAATATGAATAATATACTATCGTAACTAGTGGTAATTATATTTTATTTTTATCTCGCTTAAAACCATATACAGAGACTGTTGTGCAACGACCTGATATGTGGAAAAGTTAGAAGATTAGATAGTGGTGATAATAAATGTAAGTGAATCCTATTCTTTAGCACAATCGTTTAGTGATTTCTTTTTTTATGTCGTTTGGTTTCTTACGATTCTTACGAAGCCTGTGCATTACTTTGTTCAATTGCTATAAGATTGGTTGCTACATGTGGTAAGTACTCACCGTATGTATATATTACAATTATCCTGTTTCAGTACGTAGCGCGTATTATCTTCAGGTAATACAGAGTGAGTAGGTACGGTAACAGAATATGAGAATGGAACTGACTTTCGGATAATTCCATTGTTTTCGTAATGATATCTATCCATACGCACATGAATATCTATGTTATCATAATAACTACGTGAACTTTCAAGGTAATTGATTCTATTATGGAATTGTATATTTATTTAAATGGTCACTATAAGTGTACGCTTCCTATAAAATATACGATTGGGTTGGATTGCGGCCAATACACCAATGTTATTGTTATAACATAATAAATAAGTGTTTATAAAGAGAAAGCAAACAGTTTGTTCATTGCTGAGATAGTAATCTTTGATTTGTGTGAAACAAGCAATGTAATCTTTCTCCTTTGTTTTGGTTTGGCTTAGTCATTTGAACTGCACAAATAAACAATACAGATGAAACTACCTGTTATTAGTCATCTTACAAACAAGTTTAACCTCGACTCATACACAAGCTTCAGATGAAAGCTTCATTATAAAAGTAAAAATCAAATCTTTGAACTTATTATTTCAATAAAACACTAAACAATTTATTAACCAGCTCAGTGATATGCAATTAAAGAGTTAAAGTCAGTTGTTATCGTCTCCCAGGATACTGTTTAAACATGCATTTTGTTTCATACATTCCTATAGTAAAACAAGTGAATACCGCAAACGAACTGAATTTATTTTCAAATTCTTACACAGACAAACAACACAATATAGGTTCATCTCATTACCACAGATTATATTATTTTGATACATCATTGCAAGTATTGCAACAATTCCTTTATTTAAATATGTATAATTATCTGCGTGTCAATTTAACGGGGCACATACATTTTTCGTCGGATAAATTCAAGCTTATTCATATTACATTCTATTTATGCATTAATATATCATGTAGCTTGCTAACAAGTGTCCAAAAATTATAGCGACTTTAACCTAGGGTGTTGGACAAAATTATTAAAACTCGAACTTTTTGCTTCTTGCATACATAATTTGTACCATTCCTCATTATTCTGTGATCAAAATCAAACTTTTGAAAAATGTTTTACATCAGTCAAAAAACTAAATTTATTCAGAAAAGGATGACAAGTCCTAAACATGATTTACAAATTAAAATTTAATTCACAGCAGGTAACACTCCACTCATTATATTTGGTTCAATAATTGATGCTTTATGTAATTTTTCTAGTGATAACAAGGTTTCAAATGAATACTACCTTGGAATTCCCTTGAAAATGATTAGACCATAATATAATAATTATGTACCTCTGATTAGTGTATTGATAAAGTGTTCCAGTATTGATAAAGTGTACTTTAGCTTTAGAAATTGTTACCTATTTATTAACTGCTTGCAAAGCAAGATTCCAATTATGGTTTGAGATATTTAAGAGTTGATGCTTTTGACAATAGAGCTTATGATGTCCTTCGGTAGTATGATCCGGTTGTAAAGTGATCTAAAGATATCAAACATGCTTCCTTTTATTGTACAAGTAATTGCATGGAATCCATGTACAGTACATTTGTCTTCTCATTCTCTGTAATTCTCATTTTATGGAAAGAGCCAAGAAATGAGCAGTAGAGCCTTTGATGGTAAAGCTTCACCGTCGCCCATGGGAGCAGTAATGCTAATAATATAATATTACAAGGAAAAATAGTACATGTTCTCGAGCAAAACTAAATCTATCCAATCCCCTTATTACTATCCACCCGTGTTAGGAGGGGTGTTGTCACTGGTATAGTAATAGAAAGCAGAAATGAACTGAATGGAGCCCTATTTAAGGTGTTGTCAGGTGAGGTGTTGGAAGCGTACACTATTGAATACTTTCATTCAGAAGTATGGACTTATTTCTGTTTGCAAGTGAGTTCACTGATGTGTGGACTTCAAACCCTAGAAGATCTATATTGCAATCTTAATAATCCGTCACTCGTTTTAATTTCAAGGCGTATTTATACAAATATACTTACATTTAGTGTTATTACGTTAGCTTAAATTTCAAAGTGGTGGAGTCGATCGAAGCCACAAAGTCGTTGCTAAGATTATACTAATATTACAGAATGACGTAGCAATCCATCGATATAAACTTACAAACTCTAAACTGCAACGGAACATTTGCATAAATTTCGTTTAAAAATAAAACATATAGCCCCGGTCTGCAGTTTGATCTTCATGCGATGCAACGGCGAACTCTGCCAATATCCTATCTAAATAACGCAAAGCCGGTTTACTGCACTTCCCAACAACTTTACGGAACTGAACATTATCCGCGAACAAGTTTATTTAGAATTATTAGAATTATTTAGAATAACCGCGAGATCAGAAATAGCGACGGTGAACGGACATGCATATTTTGTGAATGATAAATTTAAATGTGGCAAAAAAGTTGCAAAAAATTCTTGATCGCTTTGTGTTTCGGAGGGCAAGTAAACCGTCGATTCTGGTTGTTATCTAGTCGTTAAGCCATGTCGGAGGTCTTCGCGCGGCATATAAACATCCGTCACTTGGGTTGTGGCCACCAACTGACGGTGGGTGGTATCCTGTGCACAGTAGTAGGCCATAATGATTTGAAACCTAATTTCAATTAATTTTTTATGGAGTTAAGGTAGCAAATGAACAAGCATCAACTTTCCGTTGCCGCCCGTGACGACTGTGAGCGACCCAGATCAAGACTCAAGAGTCTCATTTTAATTAGGTTACAGATGCCGTTTCTACCCTTGAGAACTGTTTTCTATCTGATAAAGCAATTATTATGACAGTAGAAATGGTAGTGGCGGGCGGTGGACCTTACCCGGGTGAATTCCAGGCTCTTACCTCCTATGAAACTAAGCGTATAACTGAGCTATGATCGTGATCGTGATGGCTATCAATTATCATGTAATTGCTGTCGATAGCGGAACCGGTGACAGGAAGAGCGCAATTAGGATTGTTTCAGCTCAGTCTTCGGTTGCATCTATCGTATTAAATGGAAATCGAGGGAAATCCAGTGCCGGCATTTCAATGAGAAACGGTAGTGACATTGAATATGTTATAATTTATTACATTTTCTACATTCGGTGCTGGATATTGACTCGAATTGGCAGTGTTCGGTTGGATGCCTTTGAATCGAATGCATATTTATATTACTTATGCATTAGATGTCGAAAGGTACTTCATAATATTTCCATTCGGGCCATGTTAAAATCGCATCTTTTATGTCTCTAATAATATCTTCTCAAAACGAGAGAGAGAAAACCAAAGTGGGTTAGGTCACGCGCGTTGGAAAAATTTTACCAGTTTATTATTTTTTAATACATTTTGTAGGATTCACACACAGAGTTGGCTCACGGAATTTTTCTAAACCGAAACCTGTTACTTTATTTAATTTGCAGAATTCATTTCAAATACGAAAACGAAATTTTGTAATATTACAGTGTATAGGTATTACATTATGGCGTACTACTACGTACATATATTACGGGGTTATACTTTAGACATACTATGCTATGGAGTACTTGTTGCCGGTGATACTAATACTAAGCTTTAAAGACTGATTAGTGAATGGCAAATCTAAATGACAATGCAACGAGTGCAGGGCTGCGGACATAATTGTTGCTGGTTGATACCGGAACTTGACGTGGTGGCAGGAAACTTGCAATTAGAGCCGGTCGAGCACAACGGGTTTATACATATATTGCTAAATATGAAGCTACACTTTCGAACTCAAATGTGGGATAATATTGTACAAAAACATAGAGGTTATTATATCAGTCAAATCTGAACGTCGCAGTTATTTATTCCAATGGCCAGTAGTCTACTTGGTTTTGCCTATGACCCTACGTGCAGAGTCCCAGATTCGATTCCATAGAATACACTTTAGAGAACGTCTTCAAGGGTAGCGCATATGGGCAATAATGTTAACAATATTTATACAGGGCTTCCAAACAATTACTAATTGGATTATGATGACTATTAATTTGTATTACCAACAAAAAAATTCACTAAAAGTCCTTGCCTCACTCCTTATTAAGTACTTCAAATTCAAAGAACTGACCGTCTAATTAATGTTTTTATTAACACATTTGGAGTCCCTTTGCTACTCGACTCGCAATAGGTAGGTAACAGGAGCAGGAACAATAATAATAATAATTGAATATTATGTAGTATGTACTAGTGATGTAACGAATATTCGCATTCGCATTCGCGAATATTCGCATCATTTTTCCATATTCGCATTCGCATTCGCATTCGCAAAATTTATGCGAATGTTTTGCGAATATTGAACTACACCAGAAGAAATTAAAAATAACACTGCGTTACACGATTTTGGTACCCGCTTAACTGTTGGATGCAATGAATAGGTATGTAACAAGTCATTGATAAAAAGTACCAAGCATAATATTATAATACCAAACATTATGTGGTATCATCACGTCTAGTTTTCGAGGTATACGTCAATATTATTATTTCAACTACCCTCACTTTGGACGCTTAAGAAGCAGTTAACATTTTTGATGTTTTTCGATTCATAATAGTTTTTTATGGTATTGTTTTGTTTAAAAATTATTTCTTTATGATAATGTAGACATATTTATTCATATAAAAAAAATCCTTTATTAATACTGGACTAAGTGCACGACAAACCTGCTTAAATGCACCAAAGCAGTTTTGTCACGTTCTCGGCCACTATATTGTGAAATGACAACAAAAATGTCTACGTAAAAGTAAGAAGTATACAATGTGTCTGGTCACCAGTGTCGCAGATTTAAGGGGGATGAAATTTATATCGACAAATCTCTATCCAAATTCTCTCTTGCCCCCTCCTCTATGGAGGCCGAAAGATGTCTCATTTGAAAGCTAACAGTGTAGGTAATCAACTGATGATATATTTTATTTAATATCGTAGAAGAACAAAAAAGGATTTAAAAAACAAAATTCAATATTTTTTCATTGATATTTTAGTATAGTTCCTTTGACATGAAAACTAACCCGCCAAAGTACTTTTTTGTTGTCTTGTCATAATACAGGAATCACCTTAATAATAAACATTACATCAACGCCATAAGTTTAGAAGTTGATTTCTACATGCAGAACTGATTATTAGACCAGTGCCGAAGCCGTTAAAATTGGTCAAAAGTAAAAAAAATAGTAACTGGATGAAATCTATTGGGAAAGGAAGAAAACATGACAAAAATAAAAGGAAAAATAATTTACGGAGTATCTGAGGTCGGGAAGAGGTTGAGGGGGGTTTAAGGGTAAAAAACGGTTTCTCGCAATTTCCAGAAAAACTACAAGTCCTAAAAAAATTAAATGGCAAAATTTTAAGTAATTATTAAATTAGGGGTGGGCGGGTCTGGTTGGTGATTACGTTAGTAAGCCAATATTTTTTACAACTCTTCGCATTTTCTGCATAATTTTGTCTACTTTTAATTAAATGCATAGGCTTTGCCCGCTTTTCTATGCTCGAACCAAACGCTATTCCGGCGTTTCTCAAATTGCAAATAGATTTATGATCAAGAGTCGGGCATCAAAAATAATGAATTCTAAGCGAGTAAACGCTATTTTGAGATTTCTACCGCCAATCTACTTACCTTTCTAGTGTGATTTTTTATAAAGTTAAAAATTATAAAAAAGAATTGCTTATGTCGTGTACCTTATACTTGAACAGCCCTCTAGCGGGGTGAAACTTTAGTCAGTTGAGTTCTAATCATTTAATTAGTTTTCGGAGAAAGATGCAAATGGATCACGCATAGAAAATTAAGTTCAAATAAAAAAAAACTGAATATTCGTATTCGCGAATGTTCAAAAGATGACATTCGTTACATCACTAGTATGTACTACAAATTGATACCTAATGCACGAGAAGATAAGCAAACCATTATTATGTAAATGTAGTATGTATTTGTCGAGTATATTCATTAATTTTGATAACAAAAACAATCCATGTTTTTATCACTAACTAGCTTGTTAGAGCCGCGCGTACCGATATAAATGCATTGGCGTGAGCGTTATCCAATTTACACCAACAGAATTCGCGTTATTAATAAAAATAAACTTTAATAAATTAGTAGATATTATTATCTGCAAATTGGGCAAAGGTTGCATTCTTGAAAGCCACTGCGATCACAGCTTATCTTTGACCTTTGACTTTGAAGTGTGATGGTTACCAAGCTTACCGACGTTTAATGTAATGGTTGAATGAATTAATGTTTATTAGAAGAAGGTTTTTTACCAACACTTTTCGAAATGTACACTACGCCATTGCGATTTCCAGCGAGACGGAAAGATGAATGATAAGTAAAGGAGATGTTTCTTTTTGGGCGGCGACTTTGTACATTCTAGCATAAAAAGAGAAAAATATACTGATTCACGGAAAAATATCAAAAAAATTATTAAATGAGCTGTTCTCTGCAGAGAAATTATTTTCAACAAAATATTTTTACACACGACAACATTTTCGGTTCCATGGCTCCGAAATAGAGAACTGTCAAAATAAATATAAACTTGTCTGTTGTCTGTGATATCTGTACTGTATCTGTGTTATCTGTAGTGTAAAATAATGTGCTTTGAAGTTTACGATGCAAGTGTGCATAATGACCATTGTATGGTATCTGGTGGGTTGGGCTCGGTATCAGACAAATGCTGAGGCACCGGCTTCAGTCCTGGATGGCATAGAAGATGATTGAAATGGAAAAAATAAAATGAGAATAAATAATATGCTGTTTTTTATTTACTTCTGTCATATCTAAAATATTTAAATACAGAAATTGCAACTGCTTTGGGTTATAATCTCTGATAAGACAAATCTTCATTTATGCCACAACAATTATCCAGCTTTACTTTAGGTTCATACTTATTTAAATATGCATTGGCATCTTTATGTAGGTTGAATTTTCAATAAGATGCTCATTTGCTTTGCCTTCTGCTCATACTGTTTCGGTGATTTCTGCAAATCTGCAAATAATTTTTATTTTATCATTCTTCTATACCTTGTACCCATACAGCACTCGCCTTTATTTAGTTATACCTTTCTCTTACTTTATATTATAAAAGGTCCCTACTTTATGTTGTGTTTACACCATTGAGATATTATGTACTAAATGGTTTACACCTCAGACATTGCGATTTTCTTCGGATTAATCGAAGCGACGAATTGCACCGTTTAATTACATAAGATACGCTTAATAATGTTAATAATAGAAGATAGATCCAACAAACCAAATCCAAAAATATCGTAGGGTTTATATTTGACTATGCATTTGACATTGACACGTCATGTTGACACTCCTAATATGACATTAGAATAAATCAAGTTTATCAACGTCATCAGCAGTCGATTTGTCCACCATACTGTCTCAGTGTTACAATATATTCTCTATAAATTGAATTATTGTCGCCAAACTAAGGTGAAATCGAGAATTTGGATGATATGGAAAGCTTTCAAATAATATGTCCTACTTCCTACTGAATGTACAGTGTACCCGCCCCGGTGCCATACATTTCTGAAACATCTCCTTTCCGTTCTTGGGTCTAGGTGTGTGTTGTCTTGTGTTGTCCATGGCGCTCACGACTCCACGACGTCAAGTATCCTAGTGCGAGGGTATGAGTGTGTATTCTTGTAGCTGGACTTATTAGTGTTATGTCTGGTCCCAAAGACCTATCAGAATGATCTGCAGGACGTCTGCAGTTGAACTCTGTTGGTACTTACTTGGTTAGAATTGTTTAAATCTGTTTTGGTAACTTCCCACTAAGCGACTTCTGAAGTCGTCTGAGATAGTCTCCTCGTCTTATTTATTCGAAATTTTATTAACTGCTGGCATTGTTTTTGGTCGATCCCACAAACTAATAGGTTTCATATATTCCTGCTGAACGAAAAGGATAGCATTATATTAAGATCTCATTTTATTACTGAGTAGTATTTTATATTTATGGCCCATAAAGTAAGGTGCCAAGCTGCCAAGACACTATATTGCATGCTATGCTTTTGGTGTTTGTCAGTAAATGAAGTTAGTTTATGTATATGCAGGATAATAATATTAAACCATAACGTACAATTATTCTTTCTAGTAGGTAGCTACATCATAATGGAAGATTAATTATGTAGACATAAACTATGGTCTTCTTATTAAAATTAAGTACATAGTTTATTCTCGTACGTTTTTCAGTTATAGCCTCACTCACGAAAGGTGAAGTTCCATCCACATTGATTGGATTCGAGGATATTTCGTGTAAAAAAATAAGCTAAAGCTAAAAAATAAGCTTTCGTGTAAAATAGCTGTATAGGGCCAGCTATCCATTCCATTAGTTGGTTTCTGGTTTTGTCGAAACCATAAGACGCAGGATTAGGGAATGCAATCCCGACTCGAGATCCCTCGGGATTGGAAATGTCAACCCCGCGGGATGCCGAGACTTTCGAGATCTCGTCGCGAGATCAGGATCCCGCGAGATCGGGATTGCATTCCCTACTATCCCTAGGATATTTAACGGCACGCCTAGAATTGTTTGAATTACAATCAACAATCTTTATTCCTTCATTCATATGGCTTGTAAAATATTACTGAAGTCCTTTATATCCTGATTCATTGGACATAATTGTGTTACAATCTGCTCTTGCTCGTATTTGGCTCTATTTTTGTAAAGAAGAAAACGATGCGTTTTAAAAATGTTACTCCATAACGCAGTCACGTTGCACATGCGTTTCAACCATTTCTGAGTAGCATGAAACAGATTAGTACTAACTATTTTAGTCGTAAAGAACAGATTGCGCCATTCCATTCATTGAACATTTATCTTATCTGTGTGGACATTGTAATTGTTATAGATTGCTTGAGCTTGACTACTTTCGGATAATATTACTCACGGTATTTGACTCAAGATAGTTTAGGTGTATTTATATTATATGATTTATTTAGAAGCTGGCCTCGGCAAAAGCAAATTTCCACGACAAATATCTATGAACTGTCAACCACCATGGCTTCGATTAAGATCCTGATAGTGAATTGGACAAAGTTTCTGCATTTTAAAGGCAATATTTAGACGATTTGGTCAATAAATTCGCTGATGAGGGTGGTACCTACTAATAAGTTGCAGTCTGCTGGGTTACACCAAAGGCAACAAAATATCATCTAAAATAGACTAGAAACTGAACAATAAATTAGTCTCGTGAAATTCCTTTCAACTGAATATGTCTTGGATTTGAACAGTGTAAACTGCACTTACCTAACTTGCTGCATCTGTCAAACCCACGGGCTCGTAAAGCCTACTTCGCAGACTTATTTATGCACAAGTGAACTTAGTGAACGCCAGGTCTGGGTTAAGCAACAGTTAATACGATTCAATCTGATCTGTTAAACTTCATTGTTTCGCGAACTTGTTTCGTAAATCTGTGCCAAGCCGTGTTAGCTCTAGGACTGTAGTTTTACTAGTTTTTGTTCCGGGATTTGTACTCGGATAATTGAAATGCATCAGTTGCAGTGTAGACGGGAAACGTAATAAAAGTTCCAGTGCAAGTTGGGTCAGGGACGTGAATTTATCCAAGAACTAAAGCTTATTCGAGAGAAGATTGGATTTTCAAATAATGTTGATTCACTTAAGCCGTGACAACCCTGGAATCTGGATTTGACACATTGGACTATTGTAATTTTCGGATCAGGGCGGTTTTTTCAAGAATACCTCTTTGTTGACATGTTATTCGAACGATTCAAAAATATTTACCTAACTTAACAATCTCAATTCCCATATTTATGTACTGATGTAATCAGTAATATATTATGTCATCAAATTAATGGCCGTACATAATCGCGCAAAAACGCACGTTTTACGTATAATGTTTCCAAACATCTTTCCCAAAATAAGTCTGATTCATAAGAAATTACCCATATGGGCTTTTACGTGTAGGGTTGTAGTCATTAATCAAATCCGCCCGCATTGGTCATCTATTAAACTGTCACTGGGTATTGGAGTGCGCGGGCGCAGCAGGGCGCGAACGCGATGATCAATCTACACTGGAGTCGCTGAGCATATGGAATTACCATACCACTCCCTGCCAAAAATAAATTTATTCTTTGTGCCCACAGTTCAATTTAGGTTGTAAGCAAAATTTACAATGAGCCTGATGACAGGATCGGGAAGCTGGCATTTGTGTGAGTTGCCATTATAACGAATTCCATATCGGACGCCAATGGAAAATACGTCGCGTCGTGAGTTTTATCGTCTATCGTGTGGCTGCCAAATCAAACATACTCGAAATATTGCGATTGTAATTGTTGGGCAGTACATTGCATCGTGTCTACCATTACAATAAATAAATAATGTATGAATTCGTTGTCGGATATTGAGTTCCTCATTTAGTTTGGCTTAGGCCTTCTTGTAGTTGTAGGTTTCCATCGTGCTGTTTCATTGCGAATTGCTAAACGGATTTAATAACCAATATGGGTTAAATATTTTTATCTTATAAGAGTTGACACCGAAGCTCAATAAAACGATCTTCGGAGCATAGAAGCGTTAAGAAATTTTGTTACTCAAAGTACCACTGTCTGAAGTTTCTCCTTTCGATCGTTCAGAAATTGATTGTTGCATGCGGAATTTTGAGCGTACCTAAAATAACTGACATTTTGACAACAATTCTATCTGGTACGAAGTACGACTAAACTCTATAATGGTAGGCGAACTAACTAGCTTAATAAAAGTTAACCTTTAGAGACTCGTATACCTATCTAGTCGTAATGGGCGGAAGCTGACAAACTATTCTTCTTTTTCCGTTAGGTACCTATAGGTATATAAAAGTTTAGGTGAGTGTTGACCGTCTAGAGTCTAGACACCGTATGACTAATTCCATAAAGTAACAAGTTATTCAAAATAAAATTTTGTTATAACGATATTGAATGCAGAGACTTACCGCGTACGTATACCAAACGACGTTTTGACGACGATTCTATAACGTTTTAGTACCAATGTAACAGGCATAACAGAGCTGCAATCCAATCTAGTAACCAAGATATGTATATAGGGTAATAATATGCCTTATAACTCAGACTGTTCCTGCTCGCGAGACTATTTAAATACAAAACTGGGTATAGTTTTTGCGAAATGGAGTTTCTTTGCAACGACAGCGTCATATTGTTGCCCCCAAGCCCCTGAACACCCGAGGGCGCTTCAGTTACGTAATGTCTCGAATATGACTCCGTAACTTCGTTCGTTTGAAGTGGATACACAATTTTCGCTCCACAGTTGAATTTCAGTGTCTGTTACTTTTCTAGATAGGTTTAAAAGAAATCTAGGTAAAATCACGTTCAAGCACATTGACGTGCGCGGTGCGACAGAAGCGGTCATAGTCAAATGATTACCTAAGGTTGACCCTGGACCTAGGTTCGAATTCTGCACGCAGTTCTGTATTAGGAAAAATTACATTTTTTTTTATTTTTACAAAATCCACAGCTTTATATATTATTTATTATTTAAATAAATAAATAAGAATCAAATAACACTTTATAAATAATCTAGACTTCCAGCCAAAAACGGATTTTATTTATATATGTTTCTGTTTACACTACAATTGCTTGCAATTAAAACTTTTACGAGTTAGCAGACTGGACCCAGCCTTTAAACAGACAATATTATGCTTGTTACAGTCTTGCAACACTTGAGTTCGATCTACCCGTAGACGAAATTATGAATGTCACATCGTTCGGTACACAATGTCTTGGTAGGAATTCTCACGATTGTCGTATTTCATGCTGATATTTCGACCTACTCAGATAAATCCAGATCACATCACAATGAACTATAATTTGAGTCGCCAACAATATGGTGTTGCCACACCTTGCTAATAACAAATTTATAACCAGTGCTCACACTTCAGCTCGTTCAGCAGTTTTAGCTCGTAAGCATAATTTACTTACGGCATTTCAAATTTTCGCCATCAATCTACAATGTCCTTAATCACAGGAACGGAAAACTGACATTTGTGTGAGATGCAATTAAACAAATTCTATATCGATCGCGAATATCGCGATGTAGTCTAGTTCGTTATATTCCGACGTGACCACGAACGTAAATCAAATTTAATCGAAATACGGATTTAGCAAAGGCATGTCGTGAATATCCGTTGCTTAAAGGTGAAATATGACGCTGTCTTCACTATTACTTTGGTTCCGAGTCAGTGGAGAGTTCGCACTCAATGTGGCCAACTCGAATGTCAAACGTGCATTCGTCGCTCGAAGGTCTCAAGGCTCTTAAATAACTGAGATCTGAGATCGACAGAATATGTCCTCCGAATGAAGCGTTAATAAAAGATGGAAGGTAGGTTACCTACTTCAAGTTTTCACCACGAATATTGTCGTGGATCTTGACTTATTGTTGAAGAGACGTAAAGTCATATAATGTTATCGTTAAAAGCTTAGTTATCTTAGTTAATTATCGATATAATTAAATATAATCTTTACTAAAAATAATACTAGTCGTTTACCTATGGTATATACAATAATATAATGTATTTGAAATTGTAGCCTAAAGAGACTGTTAGTAACAGAGGTTTAAAGACGGTGTCTGTGGGCCCTTACGGCTTCGTTTAATTAATTATTTATTCATAGCGAGCTTTGTCGAAGATATCTTTGTACTTTCCACTCGCCTTATTGAAATTTAACTACGTATTTTTATGTAAATACATTAACGTTTGGAGTAATTATAAGGCTTATAAGGCTTATAAGGCTTAATGGTCCTTGGGCCCTTGGACTTTTAGCTTTGTTAGACAAATTTTTCCTCGTTACGTAACGTTTGCGAAATTATTTTTAGTATACGAAATCTGGTTTTCATAAAATGTTGGACCATACCGGTTGTAGTAACGCTGCTAGCTGCTATGCTCCGTGCGTGTTTGATATTATGGTATTCTTTATAATGGCAACCCAGACAAATGCCAGTTTTCGCCCCCTGTGATTAAGGTTATTTTTCTGTCTTGTGAGGTTGTGAGTAGTTTCTGTCTAGACTTAAAGGCTCGTGGTCAGAGCTTACTCGTGTCTAGCCACCGATGAAGTATTGATTGTTAGTGCTTAAGTCGTGAAATGAGGCTTTACCATCATACACTACTGTTTTAGGGCAAAGAAAGAATTAGGGGTTCCTTTACGTGTATTCAGGGTGTGTTTCACGACATTCCCATTTGAAGTACGGAGTTAAGGTCTGCTAGGTACTCACTTAAAAAATAGACCTATGTATATTTTTTAATAAACGCTATCACACCCATAGCCTTGCTCTAGGATTCTCTGTGTCACGGGTGGACACAAACACAATTATCAAATTCACGTGACAAGAGTCAACATTTTTCTGTCACATAAATGTATGATCTGGTGGGATTCGAACCCGTTATTCGAACCTTCGCTGCCAACGAAGCTACGGAGTCTTCAACATATCATAAGCTATTGACCAAACTAAGGTAATATCATTGTCAAAACTAAATAATTCTGTGTTCGTGACATGCCTGCAATTTAATACATGCAATTTAAATTGACATTGACTTTCTGATTGTGGATTACTTGCAGCTAGTGGCAAACTCTGTTTAAGTTTTAATTTTACAAAACTAATTTTCACATTAGTTTGTACCTTGATATTGCTATACATAGTACATATACATAATATGTTACATACCTACTTCCACTATTAATTTTATTTCTGTTTTTATGATCATCATAAATCATATCAACTAGTTTATTAATAGGAATTATGTCGTAAGTGAAGTCGATAGCACGATGTAACGCAGTTGATTAGTACTTACGACAACAAAGCGTTGTAAAACTTACATACATCGGTCGGAATTACTGTTATTGATTTCCTATTTGCATTCTTAAGTATTGTTAGTTAATCCGTCTTGTAGAACGTTGTAAACTGTGAGTAATTCTTATGATGATGATAAGGTTATGGTCGTTTACTGCAAGTATGAAGTGCACTATATGACTCATTAGTAGCGACGTTGACTACGGAGCGAGAGGTGCCCGGGTCGATTCCCGGCCGAGGCAGATATTTATGTGACAGATTAATGTATGTTCTCATGTCGTAGATATATTTTTTTATTTAGAGGTAGAGCCAGGGGAACATTTAAAAATAAAATCATAGTAGTATTGTAACGTGAGATTTGCTACTTTGTACCTATATTTGTTTGTATTTCTTATACTCAATTAAATATCAAAAAATTATTAACAAAACAGTTACTAAATACTCCTTTCCCTACGAAACTCATGAAAACTCTGA
Source organism: Hesperia comma (assembly GCA_905404135.1). NCBI lineage: Eukaryota > Metazoa > Arthropoda > Insecta > Lepidoptera > Hesperiidae > Hesperia > Hesperia comma. Next base: position 6,373,320 of record FR990036.1, read on the forward strand.
TAATGTCGCCCGAGGTGTAAAAAATGACCTAAAAGAGTTCCTTACATCGCGTGCGTTTTAATTTATAGGTACTGTAGTGTATGCGCAACCCGACCGCTGTCAGCTGTCACATCGCTTACCGACCGTGACCGCGTGCAGATGTATTTGGTGTTCCGTCTACATTAAGATCACGGAACAATAACGATAAACAGTGTTTTATTGATACATTACAAGTGGTGACGAGGATAAAACTGAGTACATACCTGTCTAAAAGGAAAAAAAGAAGAAGGAAGGTAACATTGTTATAACCTGTAAACAGTTTTTACGTATAATTTAGTTTCATATGAAATCACTTAATCATTAAGAAATAGATTTCATTTTTTAATTTAATATCTATATCAAGTGAGACGATACGTAAATAATTGTTATGGTTAAACAAATTTATTCATGCCTACTATAATCTTTCACTGTTAAGAGCCATGCATCAGATCTGAATAGATAAAGGCCACGCAAATACAAATACAAAAACAACAGTTACTTTTGACTGTTTAAAGGCCACGCACAGATCTGAATAAATAAAGGCCACGCAAATACAAAAACAGCTGTAATTACGACATGCTTAACGTAGGTATAAACCTACAACATAACCTAGGTACATTGTGCAGATGTGCAATCTTACGGTACGTGCGAACACAAATCAGTTAATTAATTGAGATAACTATTACAGTCATAATACTTAAATTGATACTAATTTAGTACAAAACTGAACCATACAATTGAAGAATAAAATATGTAACAATACTTTAATTCCAATGGAATTATTTTTAGATATTTTAGTATGAAATTTTCATATGTACCCTCTATTTTAGTACTATGTTTTTAGTTTGTTTCTATTTAAACGTAATTGATTGCATATTGACACTACAATGTACTCGAGGTCGTATTTACAGAAAAGGTTTTAAACCACGCAAAAGTTCATGGCGAACAAAAGGGCCCATGCACTATCACACAAAAAGTAGTACGAGACAATCTCGTCAAAAAGGCTATGCAGTCGTGTTACTGTTACATTATGTAAAGAGCCACACAAAAAGTAGTACGAGACGATCTCGTCAAAAAGGCTATGCAGTCGTGTTACTGTTACATTATGTAAAGAGCCACACAAAAAGTAGTACGAGACGATCTCGTCAAAAAGGCTATGCAGTCGTGTTACTGTTACATTATGTAAAGAGCCACACAAAAAGTAGTACGAGACGATCTCGTCAAAAAGGCTATGCAGTCGTGTTACTGTTACATTATGTAAAGAGCCACACAAAAAGTAGTACGAGACAATCTCGTCAAAAAGGCTATGCAGTCGTGTTACTGTTACATTATGTAAAGAGCCACACAAAAAGTAGTACGAGACAATCTCGTCAAAAAGGCTATGCAGTCGTGTTACTGTTACATTATGTAAAGAGCCACACAAAAAGTAGTACGAGACAATCTCGTCAAAAAGGCTATGCAGTCGTGTTACTGTTACATTATGTAAAGAGCCACACAAAAAGTAGTACGAGACAATCTCGTCAAAAAGGCTATGCAGTCGTGTTACTGTTACATTATGTAAAGAGCCACACAAAAAGTAGTACGAGACAATCTCGTCAAAAAAGGCTATGCAGTCGTGTTACTGTTACATTATGTAAAGAGCCACACAAAAAGTAGTACGAGACAATCTCGTCAAAAAGGCTATGCAGTCGTGTTACTGTTACATTATGTAAAGAGCCACACAAAAAAGTAGTACGAGACAATCTCGTCAAAAAGGCTATGCAGTCGTGTTACTGTTACATATGTAAAGAGCCACGCAAAAAATAGTACGAGACATAATTTTTCCATTACAGAATGCACAATTACATCAAAGGTTTTAAACCACGCAATAAGTTCATGACGAACAAAAGGGGGCCATGCATACCGCAATATAGAATGTCCAAATTGTATATAATTATTATGAAAAAGTGTGAATAATTTAATAAGTATCCGCCGCAATGTCTCATGCATCACACAGCACACTTAAAACTGACCATTTTTGTCGGCACTTGTAGGGTAAAATGGAAGAGGGCATTTGAAACTTTAAATAAATTAAATAGTTACTTTGCTCCAAAAGAAAATCGAATTTATGAAAGACTAGCATTTACCCGCAGCTTTGCTTGCAGAACTTGTATTCCAAATTAATTTGCCTACAATGGTAACAATTTTAAAGGCATAAGAAGGGGCGCTGTCCCCTGTTACCCATCGCAACTGTACACACGCTCTAAAGCTGTTGTTACCCTCGTGTGGTTTCAGTCGTGGTCTTGTTAAAGACGAATTGTTGTTACTACGTCAATATTAATGGTACGATTCCACCAATATAATATATGTAGTGTGCAGCACATTTGTTTTCGAACATTGCATGCCGAAGCAAAAATGAGTTCGCGAACAGAACAACAAGCGTGTACGAGTCGACGCGAGTCCACTGCATATATGTATGTGTACTGACGCGCAAAATAAAAAATAAATAAAAAAAAAACTCACAGATGTGCGCGAACAATTCTAAAATGTTCGGACACAATTTAGTTACGGTTTGGCCGCATGAGTCGACAAGCGTGAACATCTGTATCGTACACTGGTGGAGTCGCATCTTAACATCAAGAGATCAAAGATTTTTAATGTGGATTAAATAAATCAATGTAGCGCAATTGACAATCATTCGTAAGCAATCCGTTTAAAAGTTAAGTAAACATTATGTGTAAAAAACATATATTTATATCACACGAAAGTGATATGATCGTTGATGGATTGATATTGCTATACTTATCAACAGTATATCAACAGTACCAACAACCAACATTATAAACACGATTCAACTTCTCTTTTGGGTTACTGAGTTGTATGTTTTGACTCCAAAAGACTTCACCAGATCCTGAAATGGTCAACGATGAACTGGGCGTAGGTACAAGGGTGCGCAATGTTTTAAAAGGAAAAGACCAATAAGTATCTTGTAGAACATACTTTAATCCTCCTAATTTTAATGCTCCTCTGAGTTGAGGACTTGCATAGTTGACGTCAAGTCATATCATCAGATGTTGAAATGGTCAATAGTGGCCTGGTTTTGCACTGTTTATACCTTTAATCACTTTTTAATAAACTTTATATAAGTCGTAACTACCTCTAAGTAGAAAGGCACATAGGTAATAATTTATTATTTAGATATAATTGTATTTACTTATGTTGTGTACTTTCTGTTGGTAGCGCAAAACAAATAAATAGTGAATAAAACACACTTTAGTTGCTTCTTTTCGTTAAGGAATAGCATAGGTATTAAACCCAGGGGACGACATTTAACCCTGACCTATTAAGACAGACTTTTGGCTAATGACTGACATTATTATTTCTTTGTATTAAATTTTCTAGATTTTTTTATTATACAGAACAATAAAGTCAATAAAAGTTGACTAACTAAAAAAATGATTTATTTTCCAAAATAATAATTTAAAGTGTTAGCGGTGTTCAGTCTGGGTGGATAAAACAGTTAAGTACCGCGATAGTTTGTTGACAACCTTTAATATTGTTTAACGCCATCTATTATTATCACCATCGAGAACTAAGACCAGAACTGGTAAATGTTGGGAGGGGAAAGTGCCCTCTAGGCCTGGCTATAAATGGTGCGAGAGCTATGGCTCGAGATCATTCCACTCAGTGACAAGTCGAGGTAGTCAATTCATCTAGTAATCTAATATCTTTAAACGAGCAATTCTTGTATATTTATTTATATGTATATATATAATCACGATCTCGGAAACGGCTGCAAAGATTTTCATGAAAGTTACAGATTAGGGGGTTTTCGGCTCAAGGAATCGATTTATCAAGGTCCCAGGTTCGAGAAAAGCTCGGTTCCCGTTTTTTCCCGATTCCCGATGTTTTAAAAACATCATACTGACGCCATCTATGAAACATTAGGATAACTTCTATGAGTGTACTGTTTGTAACGTGTTGAAATTTCAGTAGTATGAAACTAGATGGCGCTGTAATCTCTATGTGGGCAAATGGATATTTATCGTATCGATATTTTTCAAATGTATCGATATATATCACCCAAGAAATATCGATATTTTTTAATGTATCATTTCGATTTGGGAAAGTTGTAGGTCTCGTCAAGACCTACATTTCCAATGACAGCTGTTAAACTTCGAACCGAGATATCCCGGCAACGGCTGCTCCTGGAGCACTGGTGTCTTTGGGAAAGTTGTAGGTCTCGTCAAGATCTACATTTCCAATGACAGCTGTCAAACTTCGAACCGAGATATCCCGGCAACGGCTGCTCCTGGAGCACTGGTGTCTTTGGGAAAGTTGTAGGTCTCGTCAAGACCTACATTTCCAATGACAGCTGTCAAACTTCGAACCGAGATATCCCGGCAACGGCTGCTCCTGGAGCACTGGTGTCTTTGGGAAAGTTGTAGGTCTGGTTGAGACCTACATTTCCAATGACAGCTGTCAAACTTCGAACCGAGATATCCCGGCAACGGCTGCTCCTGGAGCACTGGTGTCTTTGGGAAAGTTGTAGGTCTGGTTGAGACCTACATTTCGGATGACAGCTGTCAAACTTCGAACCGAGATATCCCGGCAACGGCTGCTCCTGGAGCACTGGTGTCTTTGGGAAAGTTGTAGGTCTCGTCAAGACCTACATTTCCAATGACAGCTGTCAAACTTCGAACCGAGATATCCCGGCAACGGCTGCTCCTGGAGCACTGGTGTCTTTGGGAAAGTTGTAGGTCTGGTTGAGATCTACATTTCCAATGACAGCTGTCAAACTTCGAACCGAGATATCCCGGCAACGGCTGCTCCTGGAGCACTGGTGTCTTTGGGAAAGTTGTAGGTCTGGTTGAGACCTACATTTCCAATGACAGCTGTCAAACTTCGAACCGAGATATCCCGACAACGGCTGCTCCTGGAGCACTGGTGTCTTTGGGAAAGTTGTAGGTCTGGTTGAGACCTACATTTCCAATGACAGCTGTCAAACTTCGAACCGAGATATCCCGGCAACGGCTGCTCCTGGAGCACTGGTGTCTTTGGGAAAGTTGTAGGTCTCGTCAAGACCTACATTTCCAATGACAGCTGTCAAACTTCGAACCGAGATATCCCGGCAACGGCTGCTCCTGGAGCACTGGTGTCTTTGGGAAAGTTGTAGGTCTGGTTGAGACCTACATTTCCAATGACAGCTGTCAAACTTCGAACCGAGATATCCCGGCAACGGCTGCTCCTGGAGCACTGGTGTCTTTGGGAAAGTTGTAGGTCTGGTTGAGACCTACATTTCCAATGACAGCTGTCAAACTTCGAACCGAGATATCCCGGCAACGGCTGCTCCTGGAGCACTGGTGTCTTTGGGAAAGTTGTAGGTCTCGTCAAGACCTACATTTCCAATGACAGCTGTCAAACTTCGAACCGAGATATCCCGGCAACGGCTGCTCCTGGTGTCACACTTGATGAGTGTGAGCAAGTTAAAAAAAATAGGAGGTAAATAAAAAAAAAGTTTATCAGTAAAAAAAATATATATATATTTTATAGTTGAAACGGGTCGTGAGGTTAGTCCAGACAATGTAATGCACTCGGTTCAGTTCACTACCGCACTCTCCTGAGCGTGCTCCAGAGTCCTGTGGGATAGTTGCAGTGTCCCAAGTCCCAATTCCGTCCTTGTCCTGTATATTGGATCCTCCGGGTAGGTTCTCTTATGCTTCGAGGGAAGATGGTAATAATTATAATCCCACGGGTGTTCCTGGAATAAAGGATACATTAGGACACTGCATGAGAAGAGCGTGCAAGCATCGCTAGGTTTATGAGGCAGTAATGATAGCATAATAGCGCTTGCAAGGCAACAGGAAATCAAGGCAGTGAATAGAAAGTGAATGCAGAAACGGTAACAGTTGCTAGGCTAATAATAATCATTTATACTAGTGACAAACAACGAACAAGAACTACACTACGGCCAATTTATATTTAAATACATTATTCAGTTAAATTATATTATCTTAACAATTCACTCAACGCAATCTTATAATTCGTCTAGAAATTCGTTGTAAAGCAAGAAAACATGAAATAAAAGGCCGTACGTAATACTACATATTGATACACTTGACGGTTACAAGTTATAATTTAAATTACGTGAGCAGAAGAAAAAAAGCATTATTGTAAGATGTGTGCATAACTCACCCAGTTGGGATTATTGAGAACTTAGTACTATTGAATCAAGGTGTACTTATTCGCAGATAATTAATTATAGTACAATAATCAAGATAAGTAGTCCAGATGGCACAGAGATGGCACACTAGATGGCACAGTAGGTAACAGTTACAACGACCTAGCGGCAAGTGAGCAGCGAGCGGACTGACTGCGTTCCGTCAAAATGGCCGCGCCGCTGCCCGCCTCGTAAACCGGCCGGCAGGAAAGAATGCACCGTTAGATTCACTATATAGAACTTTGTGTGTAAATATTATTTCTGTAAATGTTTTATTTTTTTTTGTCTAAGTTTTTTTTTAATTTTGTTTTATAATATTTTTATGTTATTTTAAATGTTTATTTGTTGTTTTTTTTTTATTTGTAATATTGTTATTTTAAATTAATATTAGATAATATTATAGTTAAGTATAAAGGTTAGAATTAAGGTTAAATGTAAGTTTATTGCACTTTGTTAGTATAAGTTTTGATTTTGTAAATATTTTTAATTTTGATTTTTTTTAAGTTATAGTTTTTACTAAGAAGTTAAGATTTAAGTTTCGTTACAGTACCCCCCTTCCAAAAAAAAGAATTTTCCTATGAAAATTCGTACTTTATGCATATTACAACAAAACAAAGTTTACTTATCTATGAGATAGGGTTTTGTTATTTTTAAATCTTTGATATGCCAAACGCCTAGATCACGCCCGTTCATATCTTCGAGAACGTAGATTAGTGGGGACCGTTTTGCTGTTACTCGGCATTTTTGAAATTTAGGAGCTAATTTTTTGCTAAAGTGAGCGTCCTTGTCGCTTTGGAAGTAACATCTTTTCCAGACAGTATCTCCTATATTAAATTCGGCCTCTTTGCGACGTAAGTTGTAGCGCTGAGTATTTTTGGCGTGGGCATGCCAAAGCGAAGCTTGCACCTTATCGAAAATAGGTGCTAACTGACCTAAGTTTTCGGCGTAAACATCTCGAGGCAGAAATACAAAGTTATTAGGATCACAGTTTTCTAAATAATGTGATCCACACGTCACTAATTCCCTACCATGTACCAAAAATGCAGGTGTATAACCAGTGCTTTCGTTTACCGAGTTGTTTATGGCAAATTGAATTTTAGGCAGATTTACATCCCAAGTCCTATGATCTTTATCAATAAAGCTAGATATAGCAGTGATAATAGTTTTGTTATATCTTTCCACTGTATTAGTTTGAGGAGTGTATTTGGGAGTAAAATGCGTGTTAGGAACTTTATATTTCTTAAAAAGGTTATCTAGTTCACGACTAACAAACTGGCTTCCATTGTCCAAGATAACGGTTTGCGGAATACCATGAATTAAGAAAACATCATTTTCTAAGTGCTTACAAATTAAATCTGACGTAGCCCGTCGGAGTGGGAAAATAAGACAGTACTTAGAAAAGCAGCACGTGACAACGAAAATATATTGATTCTGTTTTCTAGAATTTGGTAAAGGACCAACTAAATCAATCGAGATAACTTGAAATGGCCGAGCGATATCTTTAGGCCTGCCCATCTTACCCAGAACACCATGAGTAGGATGTTTGTGAGCTAGACATGTGTCACATTGTGAGACAAAGCTTACCACATCCGAATACATTCCAGGCCAATAAAATTGAAGTGTCAAACGTTTATATGTCTTGAACACGCCAAAGTGACCTGCAATCGGTTCAGAGTGGAACTGTTTAAGAATTTCCTCCCGTCTTTCTTTAGGTATTACCTCCTTCCATGCGAATTCGGTGGTTAGTGAATTATTTGCTTTCATATACCTATATAAGGCTTGGTTTTCCACCTTATAATTAGGAAAGCTAATGGGTGACTCCTGGCAACCACTATATATATTTATATACCACTGATCGTTAGTAGAAGGAGCAGCTGTAGTAGTAGCAATACTATCGACTGGTACACTTCTAGAGAGAGCATCTGGGATGACATTGTCTTTACCCCGACGATGTCTAATTTCAAAGTTGAATGACGAGAGACGAACACCCCATCTAGCGAGACGGCCCGTTGGATTCGATAAGGAAAGAAACCATTTGAGCGAAGAGTGGTCGGTGTAGACTAAAAAAGTTTTACTAGTCTCTAAGTAACACCGCCAGTGCTCTAGAGCAGTTAATACAGCAAGCGCTTCCCGTTCTGTTGTGCTGTAGTTTCTTTCCGGTTTACTAAGGGAGCGGCTCATAAATGCTATTGGGTGTTCGACACCATCGACGGTCTGCGCCAACATTGCACCAATACCAAAATTGCTGGCGTCAGTATGCACCTCAAAGGGAAGCTCAAAATTAGGACATGCCAGAACAGGTGCCTGTACTAATTTAGATTTCAACTCCAGAAAAGCCTTATCAGCCTCATCAGACCATTCAAAGGGCGGAGCATTCTTTTTATTGGAAGTGAGCTTATTAAGCGGACCAGCGATAGTGCTGAACTGATTGATGAAACGCCTATACCACGATGCTGTTCCAAGGAATCTTTTAAGCTCCTTTCTGGTAGTTGGGGTGGGAAAACTAAGTATAGCCTTCACTTTTTCAGGGTCAGTTCTCAAGCCGTGAGCATCAACAACGTATCCCAGGTAGCGAAGTTGACTCCTAAAGAACTGGCATTTGTCAAGATTGACGGTCAGGTTTGCAGAACGCAGTTTATCCAGGACTTTTAGAAGTAACTCCACGTGCTCCTCGAAGGTTTTACTAATGATGACAATGTCATCCAGATAGGCGAATACTTTTAACTCAAACTCGGGACCAAATAACAGGTCCACGAGTCTCTGTTGTGTTGCTGGAGCGTTAGTGAGACCAAATGGAGTAACTTTAAACATGTAAGTCCCTCGGCCAGGAATATAGAAGGCCGTTTTCGGTCTGTCGGACTCCTCTATCAGCGTCTGCCAGAATGCTTTGGACAAATCGATGCTTGAAAGGTATCTAGCATCTTTCAAGTTGTCCAAAATTTCGCTGACATATGGTAAGCTATAAGCGTCTTTTTTGGTTATAGCATTAAGCTTACGACTATCCAGACAGAACCGAGGTTTTCCGTCCTTTTTCCCCACCACAAGGACTGGTGACGACCAAGGGCTCTCACATGGTTCGATTACATCCATAGCAATCATTTCATCCACCTGTTCAGTGACAATCCGTTGCTTTTCGGGTGACATACGATAATATCGCTGACGGATTGGTTCTGCGTCGCCTGTATCTATCCGATGTTTAATTAAGTGAGTCCTACCTAGACCCCTCACTTCAAAAGAAATATCTTTGAACTGCCTAACTATGTCATCGGCTACCATCTTTTGAGACATCTCCAGGTTATCATAATCACATAAGTGCAATTTTGTAGTGTCAGTAATTTCTAAGAGACCAGGATCATTTGAGAATAAGTTTCCCTTATCAGATAGGTATTTTGGCCCCACGTTGGGCGCCATTGTCACACTTGATGAGTGTGAGCAAGTTAAAAAAAATAGGAGGTAAATAAAAAAAAAGTTTATCAGTAAAAAAAATATATATATATTTTATAGTTGAAACGGGTCGTGAGGTTAGTCCAGACAATGTAATGCACTCGGTTCAGTTCACTACCGCACTCTCCTGAGCGTGCTCCAGAGTCCTGTGGGATAGTTGCAGTGTCCCAAGTCCCAATTCCGTCCTTGTCCTGTATATTGGATCCTCCGGGTAGGTTCTCTTATGCTTCGAGGGAAGATGGTAATAATTATAATCCCACGGGTGTTCCTGGAATAAAGGATACATTAGGACACTGCATGAGAAGAGCGTGCAAGCATCGCTAGGTTTATGAGGCAGTAATGATAGCATAATAGCGCTTGCAAGGCAACAGGAAATCAAGGCAGTGAATAGAAAGTGAATGCAGAAACGGTAACAGTTGCTAGGCTAATAATAATCATTTATACTAGTGACAAACAACGAACAAGAACTACACTACGGCCAATTTATATTTAAATACATTATTCAGTTAAATTATATTATCTTAACAATTCACTCAACGCAATCTTATAATTCGTCTAGAAATTCGTTGTAAAGCAAGAAAACATGAAATAAAAGGCCGTACGTAATACTACATATTGATACACTTGACGGTTACAAGTTATAATTTAAATTACGTGAGCAGAAGAAAAAAAGCATTATTGTAAGATGTGTGCATAACTCACCCAGTTGGGATTATTGAGAACTTAGTACTATTGAATCAAGGTGTACTTATTCGCAGATAATTAATTATAGTACAATAATCAAGATAAGTAGTCCAGATGGCACAGAGATGGCACACTAGATGGCACAGTAGGTAACAGTTACAACGACCTAGCGGCAAGTGAGCAGCGAGCGGACTGACTGCGTTCCGTCAAAATGGCCGCGCCGCTGCCCGCCTCGTAAACCGGCCGGCAGGAAAGAATGCACCGTTAGATTCACTATATAGAACTTTGTGTGTAAATATTATTTCTGTAAATGTTTTATTTTTTTTTGTCTAAGTTTTTTTTTAATTTTGTTTTATAATATTTTTATGTTATTTTAAATGTTTATTTGTTGTTTTTTTTTTATTTGTAATATTGTTATTTTAAATTAATATTAGATAATATTATAGTTAAGTATAAAGGTTAGAATTAAGGTTAAATGTAAGTTTATTGCACTTTGTTAGTATAAGTTTTGATTTTGTAAATATTTTTAATTTTGATTTTTTTTAAGTTATAGTTTTTACTAAGAAGTTAAGATTTAAGTTTCGTTACACTGGAGCACTGGTGTCTTTGGGAAAGTTGTAGGTCTGGTTGAGACCTACATTTCCAATGACAGCTGTCAAACTTCGAACCGAGATATCCCGGCAACGGCTGCTCCTGGAGCACTGGTGTCTTTGGGAAAGTTGTAGGTCTGGTTGAGACCTACATTTCGGATGACAGCTGTCAAAATTATTAACGTTGAATATTTATTATTAATGATGCCAAAGAAGTATAACTTCTTACGTGCGTACATAAGTACACGCAATTCTTTTTAAACTCATATTATGTCGGAAAGATCGAAGAACATTATTCATATTTTATCAGTATGCGATTCATACTAAATATAATTTTCAACCGAGCAAAGCTCGGTCAACCAGGTACTTACCATTATACCCCGTGCTATAGAACGTATTGTTATGGTATATTATGGAGTTGCTTACATCAGAAGAGTGTTCTAACATTACGTCCCACACGTGGCTGGTTAAATTATTTAAGGTTTTCAGATCATTTTAGGTTACTGTGATCCACAAATACCTAGTAAAGAGGTGTAATCACTACTTCATGGTGAAATTTAAGGATTTTCATGGAAAATGGCAAGGTTGAACACAACTTAGGTAATATGTATGTAAGGATTTTAAAGTAGAACGGCGAGTATGGTATGTTTAATTATTATCATTTATGGTGGAACAATTCGCATTTTGATGATTGGTTTAAGTTATGCCACGACGGTCAAGTTCTATTGATAAAGGGGTCGTTTATGTATAGTTTATTGGTTAAATTTGTTTTAAAAGTGAAACACATTATAATTTTCGTTATTTCTATTTACTGTGACGTGTTGTTTTGAGGTTATCTCACGTATTGCGATGCAACGCGCATCTCGATCTGTTGTTCTAGCAAAGTTTCGAAGACGTACGAGTCGTTCCTATGAAACGGCGGCGATGGTGAACAAAGGCAGCGACATAACCTGCGTGTTGGGTGTAACATAACCGACGGCTGCGCCTGCGCGAGTCCTGAAATACGTTTGTTAACGCTGTCGAGTGAAGCACTGGTAACCTCTATAGCATTATGGATTGATGGTATAACCTCGTATCCCAGGTGACCGGTATTGTTCAGTTTATTTTATTTCTTGTGACATTAGCTATTTGCAAAATAACTTTACGCTACTTGCTTTCAAATGCGTAAGAGAATAAAATCAGACAGGCATATTGCATTAAAAGTGATATACCTAATACGTCACAGTAGTTTTGTGAAATCGCTTTTTAATAAAATAAAAATAATTTATAAATAAATCGTTTAGTATAAAGGGATTTGGATGTGGTTAGTAAAATACAAAAACAGTTAATTTTGTGCACGTGAATTTTATTTACTACACTGTTATTTTAATTGCTTCAAAATTACAACCTTTGACGTCTTACATAATGATGGATGTACAGGTAGAACTTGTTACGCATAAGTGAAGCTATGCTATGCTCTTTAGGCAGCAAAAACTACCCACGGTATATAAGGCGAACCTGGAACACTTAAGGGAGGATTAGGTACATCTTAGAAAGTGAAGGCGGCTTCACTAACATCAAAGACATTTATGCAAGACGTGTATTATTAAATTTCCATTTATGTTGATATCCTAATCACCTATTAACATTTCGTGTTTTATTATTGCATATGGACTCCCAGAGTGCCTGAGGCAGGCACCGTGCATGATGGCCGGGTTGGTGATTGGAAACGAGAGGTCAACACCATCATCCTCTGCTGATGAAGAATAGGTTATAAAATGGTCGAATGAAAGAAAAGGGAAAGGAGATGGAGACCTAAAAAGAAAAGCAATAACCCCACTACACATACATGGACTATGGTTGATAAAATTCTACTAATGATAATTTTGAATTTATATCTAATTACATTAAATTATTTACGTTTAACTTGGTTTACATGTTAACTTGTATTTTAAATAAGTAAGAAAATATAATATTATGATTTAATTGTAATCTTCAAAAAATCTAAAATAAACGAGGGATGTAGTGTATGCGCAACCCGACCGCTGTCAGCTGTCACATCGCTTACCGACCGTGACCGCGTGCAGATGTATTTGGTGTTCCGTCTACATTAAGATCACGGAACAATAACGATAAACAGTGTTTTATTGATACATTACAGGTACATTTACCTACTACCTGGTGTCTGCGACTTTTCGAATGTGGCAATGTCGAATTTCAAAGGCATAATGTGTCTCGAAGCGAAACGAGGGCGGGTTTACTAGTTTTAAATAATCTGACCTTTTGACTTATCCTTATCCACGATCGAATTCCTTAGTTGCTTGCGTACTTCTTGGAACTCACTTTGAGAGACAACAAAGAGTTTTTTGCTGTACAATTCCCAGCATATTTGGAGATCCGAACCAATGAAGGTCAATCCCCGCTGGGCCAGTTAGTGCATTAAAACAAAAGAGGTTTATACTTTTTACTCCACAGTTGTTGCTCGGATTTAAAGATTAAAGTGAACACCGAAATACCGTGTTGATTACAAGAACTCATTAATATTGTTGTAAGAATTAAGAGCTACATTTACATTAATTTGCAATTCTTTGAAAAATTATGTTTGTTAGACGGTAGGTTGAAATTTGTTGCGCACTAAGCTTGGTTTACAATACCATAATAATTTGGTCTTTGATATACAATTACATATTTCCATTTTATCGGAACTTGCTATTTATATGAAATGTCGATCTGGATGACGTAAATATAAAATTATACGAGTATGCCATTCGAAAAATTTTGGATTCGATTCCGAGACAAATGGAAATTTTAATAAAAGTTTGAATTTCTATTCTTATTCCGTATTTTCTCGTCTCTGTGTATTGTTCAAAGCACCCACGATACAGGGAGTGAGAGACGGATTATCCCCAACGCAAAGTGGGCTCGTGTCTAGGGGCGAGGTTATAAGGGTGCGCGAAAAACGGTTGCCAATGACTCATAGGTCCACACTAGGATTCCCAGTACGACACTGGGAAGGTTCCTGAACAAGACGAAACATACACCAAGGCCGAGAATAAAATAACTTAATATTTAAGATTAAGAAAACCCTGAAACTGCAGAACCGATTTCTACCAAACATAGAACTACATATGTTGTTTTGTAGTTTTTGTACAGTTACAAAAACTACAAAACTGGTTTTTGATTAAAAACGACAAATCGGTTCATTCTTTCAAGAGCTACGGTGTCACAGACAGATAGGTCAATCTTATAACACCCCTCACTTTAAGTCGGGGCTTTAAAAAAATGTCGCCGATGAAGTCTTTGCCTAGAATGCTCTCGACTCTTAATCCGCCTCTGCAGGGAATTTTAGTGTAGACCTATGAGTATGTATAATTATACTTGTTTGACAAGTTACTCGCCATACTTAACTACAAGTAATATTTCGCAGGGATGTATCACGGCATAAAGTACAGTTTTAATTGGCGTGCAGGAAATAAGAGGCCAAGGGGCGTTGACTCACCCTGGCGATATCTCGGGTCAATACATCTGGCCGGCAGCGATTCGGAGCCAAAGTTCAATCAATCATTGGCAATTTAGAGGATTATCGTCTTGGGAATGGTGCCTTTGGCCTTGCGTTCGATAGGTCCTGAGTAGGGTTGCCAATTTATGTTAGGAGAAATAGAGTATGGCTGATTTTAAAGCAGGTTAATAAAGAATACGAAGTTGAAAAAAGAGTGACATTTATTAAAATATATTGTAAAAGTATTTTGCGGTACCTACTTTTTGCAGCACAACAATTTTTCATGTGATTGGCTCAAGTACCTAGAGTAAAAATTATACAAAAAGAGTATTTTAACGTCCATTAATGGTGTTATAGATCAAAAAGTAGGTACGCCTAAATAATATAAGAGTTCAATACTCTATTATAATATATGTAGTACGGTTGGCAACCCTAGTCCTGTCCTGTGTAAATGTAGGTAGCAAATAAAGTTTTAATCGTTTTAATATCGCAATAATAATGTGTACTGAGTACTATAGTCTCTAATTACCTCGTAATCTGTAAACGTGATCAATTAATATTATGTAGTACCTAAAGACGAAGAGCTTTAATGCGCACATAAATTTAAAAAACAGCAGCATTCGAACTCAGATCCGCCTGTACGGAAGTCCAACGTCCAAACAACGTGGCTATCTTGTTGTATTATGTGAATAATATTATAATACATAATTATATCATTTACATACATTCAGTATGCGTTGTCATATGATTCATACATAGGCCAGTCGGTTAGCGTCAAGCGCACGATATCACTATGTTGACGTTTAAGCGAGGCTGTAGGGTCAGAAGCAATAATATGGGTCACAGCCACGACACTGTTGCCAAAAACACGCTTTACGTCGGACAATCCTGGTCTGGGTCGTGTGTCGATAAACTTTTGAACCGGTTGCCAAAAATGTCTAAATTAGGACGCGTTTATATGTGCTTTACGAAATATATTAAATTGTTGAATAATTAGGAAATGCCATTTTAGCGTTTTATTTGGTGTATTTATTACAATTTAGAACATCAAACATCATTACTCCAAGTAGATACAACGTTGTGTCATTATCATTAAATTTTAAAATAAAAGTTTTAAGAGAAATCTCTGCATAGTAGTTTAATAACAACACAACCCACAACAATTTATTTAGAGATTTTACAAATTTTGTAACTGGCAACTTGTCTTCTATTTCCCATGTTTTTGTCGTCAGTCTCGGTGAACACGTGTCGGTTGGTGACAATAGTGAGAGCGGCAGCAGCGGATCACCGTCGAGGGGAATCCACATTGCAGTGCACTCGGAACGGCTCGTGAGCTCGTGACCCCTGCCCCGTGGATTTGTACATTATTTTTAGATTCTACGTGCTTATTGTGGCCAGACTGACAGATAGCTAGAGTACATTAAATTTGTCTATAATGTTATCTATTACTTAAAATATGTATGACATATGGAATCCTAGTGCGATGGTCAGATTGGACGAAAGGGCTTCTTTATTTAGAGATTATACTTTTTTTATTTGTTTATTATTCGACTTCTAAATCGTATGTATGTATCGTCCTGTGTGGCAGGTATAGTTTTATTGTCCGTAATTGTTTTCGCGCCAGTATTGTTGATTTCCTTTAGCTTGGGCTTGTTAATCACAAATATAAGTATATACCTAAGTATAGCGATTGGTTTGAACTTGGTAACTATTTGTTCTTGTATGTTCTTCTAGTAATTAATGACGTGTACTATATATTTATCTACATGATCAATTGGTACTGTATTAAGTTAAGAAATTCGAATAAAATTCGAAATTGCAGATAGACGGTTTTTATGCTTTATTGGTAGGTACGTGTTGCGCCGCTTACCGATCTACGCGCGAGTGAAGGGCGTACTGAAAAATCAGAGGTCGCGTTTATACGCAGCCATATTCTGAGCTATTCCATCACGTTGGCACTTCTGCAAATTCGAATTTAAGCAATTTACTTTTATCTCTCAATATTTACCTTCTGCTGTATTTGTTGAAGTGTTAATGATGGAATAAATGTTTCTTTCTTTCTTTCTTTCTTTCTTTCTATGTTTTTGTCGTTAGTCTCGGTGAACACGTGTCGGTTGGTGACAGTAGCGATAGCGGCAGCAGCGGATCACCGTCGAGGGGAATCCACATTACAGTGACCCCTGCCCGGTGGATTTGTACATTATTTTTAGATTCTACGTGCGTATTGCGTCGATACAAATAGACAGATAGGTAGTGTTTATTAGTAAGGATATGACATACGGAACCCTAGTGCGATGATCACATTGGACGGGCCACACTTCACAAGTTTACAAGTATGCTTTATTGACACCACCATTTACATGAAAAAAAATAATGTGCTCTAAGGCAGTACTTTTAAAGTCCTGTCTGTAGCCATTTTTAGGGTTTCGTACCCAAAGGGTAAAACGGGACCCTATTACTGAGACTTCGTTGTCCGTCCGTCCGTCTGTCACCAGGCTGTATCTCATGAACAGTAATAGTTACACAGTTGAAATTTTCACAGATGATGTATTTCTGTTGCCGCTACAACAACAATTACTAAAAAACAGAATAAAATAAATATTTAAGTAGGCGCCCATACTTTCGACGTCTCAGCGATAGTTTAGTTACCTTTCGTTCCAAGAGATGGCGTTGTGGGTAATATGTGGCTACAATAAAACAATTAAATATTTAAGTGAGGCTTTCATACAACAGACCAGATTTTTTTAGCGTTTTTATACATAATGGTACGGAACCCTTCGTGCGCGAGTCCGACCCGCACTTGGCCGGTTTTTTGGCGTTTTTATACATAATGGGCCGGTTTTTTGGCGTTTTTATACATAATGGTACGGAACCCTTCGTGCGCGAGTCCGACATGCACTTGGTCGTTTTTTATTAATTGTTAAGCACATTTTGCAAGAAGGTCTTAGGATCGAAATCAAAAAACGACTGAATGCATTTGAATAATAAATGTTAGTACCTATTTTGTAGCGTATTTTAAATTCGGACTAAGTATTTATTTCACGTAAGTAGTTTCATGTTTCGGAAAATCTGGTGCAAAGTTACTGTGAATCCCATAACATTCAGGGCTACCGCACGGCGCACCACAAGGTAGAATACGACCGCGGTCCCATTGAGCCCCATGAAGAGGATGACCTCTGAAAAAGGCCTCTGGGTTTTCCCACCCCTTATTACCTTATGGTAATGGCGCGTAAAGCTTTTCCCAGCGGTATATAACAAAATTAATTAAAAGCTTTTTTAATAAGCATTAAGTGAATTAAAAATGCAAACAATACAATACAATACAACAATATTTAGTCATAGTTAAACGTTGAGGTGTTCCCTTGTCTAAAGCGAATTCTGAACGAAGTATTCGTTTATCAACATGCAGCGTTATCGGTCCTTGACCTCTGCAAATTCTCAAGCTAGTCAGACTTTTTGAAAGTGATGAAAATTATGCTGAAAAATTTGAATTGAAAAATTGAATAAAGGTAGCAAACGATCATGCAGCATCACCTTTCGCTGCCGCCCATGACAACTGTGACCTACCTAGAATAAGACTCAATTTAGATACTAGAATGGTTAGTCCCGTCGTCACTTCGTTACATACATACATACAGGTCAAGCTCATACAATGTTTAAAAAGGGTACCGTACAGTACATACAAACGCGGCACCTTTAACATGTACCGCGGCGTGTGTGGGCGGAAGCTCGAGATCCGATCGAGAGGATTGGGTTCATTTTATTAATTTCACCTTGTCCATCTATCCATATAGGTTATCTGCTTTAGCGTACTACTTGAGTCTTGTTTTGTGTCGGTCGCTTGATATGGGCGGCAGTGGAAGGGTTATGCTGCATGCTCGTTTGCTATATTAAATCCTTAAACATATTGAATTATTTATTGTACGTCGTTCTAGCTATTTAGTAAGTGCAAACATATCTGCGAATATACTTCGAAAATGGAACGACTTGAAATTTAAATCATAGTTCATTGTACCTACTTTCAACGAACTAAACTGTGGATATAAAATAAAAATAAGGAGTAATGTTTACCTAATTGTAGCATTAATATGCTCTTATTAAATGCAAGTAAATTACAGATAAAAGATAAAACGTAAAAAATCGTGTTAAACTCAAGTTTCTTTTTGGAAACATGTTTCAGCTAGGACTACGAATTGTCACATTACATTTTCTTGTTACAAGATTTCCTTGCAAGTCTTTTTGTGTTTTTAATTTTCTAAACCTGAAAACAAAAAGCTTTACGGAAACTGAATGTAATTAAACGCTACAGAATACTTGAACTATTATACTTACCTAGTGCGACTGTGCGACGCCACTTGCCCGATAGAATAGGTAAGTACTCTTTATTTCAGCCTTATTTGAAAAGTTCTTTATATCCATAGAAAATATTTTTCACTTCAAACCTTGATCTATTGAACTATTGAACTATGAATTGATAAGCCGAAACTACTGAATTCAAAAAGCTGTTTGTCATGCATGTTCCCTGGGGAGTGTAGGGGAGCAACCCTTTCGATTCCAGGTATATAATAGATACTATGCATTCTTGACATGCATGCATGTCGTTGGAGTTTAATGAATTAAGATTAACTGAAACAAAAATTCCACGCGGGTGGGGTTGTGAGGGGAAAGCTAGTAATCAGTAAGTTGTATCGGAGTGGAGTTGTAAGTCGAATTGATGATGTGGGCAAACCTTAATCCAATTGATATTCTATTGCTATAGCTCTATTGCCTGTAATAAAGTTGATTGCTCATAAAATGTAATAATTGGCAGCGTTTGTAATAGCGGTAGGGAACCGTATTTATTATAACTATGAGAGTCGGAAGGAGACTTTCAAAGCCGCATTTAGTGTCATATAAGTGGTCTTGAGAAGGTTCAGTTTCTGATGATGAAGTCGAAAGCTGGCTAGGATAAATTCATGTTTTTAGGGTTTTGTATTCATTACGACAAACGAAACCTTATTAATGTCTATCTCAATGTCTCACTGTCTGTCAGTTTGTTACAGTGCTCTGCGAATTACTGCGGCCTTAAACACAAATAATAAAAAGTCTGATTATTAAGGGACATTTTATACAAATCTCATAAAAAATTGGGATTTTCTACATTCTATCTAATTATTGCCCAAATAAGAGTGATATCTCTCGGTGTTACGGAACCCGACGAATGCTAGTTCAATTCGCACCTGACCAGTTTTTTTTACTATGATTCATTTATTTAGATATGGTAGCTATAATGATACAAACCTCGTTAAAACTTTATGAATAGTTTGAGAGTCATATTGCTACTACACTTCAACAAGTAGACACTTCGTTATTTGTTGTATCAGGTTTCGTTGAAGTAGACACCGCTGAAGTTATCTCGATTTATGAATTATTTATTAATGTTGGGCTGGCTTGTGCTTACTTCTCATTCCTCAACTTGATTCTCTTGAGAACTTATTTTATAGTAGTTTGTCTAAAGTACTGAACACTGTCTATGATTTCTTTAGTACTATGCACTTTAAGTTTCTGCTATGTACTTAGGTTGCTAGTTAATTCAGACGTTAGTTTTGGTTCTATTAAATTAGGTTTAAGTATAGTTCTTTTATAATCCTTGAGCAATATCCTTAATATTATTTTCACATTGTTGGCCACTTTTATCAGAAACCTTAATAGAGTGTAGGGTTAAGAGTTTGCTCATTTGAAAATTTGGTACATTTGGAGATTTACTTCAAAGCCGAAAAATAGTATGTTCGCACTCTTATTATATTAACAGTGTCTGTTTCATTTATGAGAAAACAAGCCACCAGTGAATCCCACCCATTACAGTGTAACATCTATTGTATCGTGGGCTTCGTGGCGTTCTTAATTTATTATAATATCTTATGCTATTATAATAAAGCGGACCAGTGAACCATCGCAGTGAACCCATGAAAAATACGGACGGTGAACTAAATCGCGAGGAGAATCATCGTTCATATTGCGTGGCAAGACTGACAAGTGGACCATAAAACAACGAGGTTTTACAAGATATTGGACACTTTACCGTACAATTTTTGGGCTCTACGGAATAATATTTGTCTTTCTTCTATGTTTTAGAACAACTTGAACAAGGCAACCTCTATTTTTAAAGTACATTCTGTTGAAAAGAACGAAACATTGACTGTAATCTATTACTTTTGGGTTTTGCGTGCGTTTTGGAGTCAGCCTGGTGTCTGTGTTCCGTGGAGTCAGCGAACATCCCTATTGTTACCTTCTTTATAAAACATTATGAAACGTTTTATATGAGTTTTGGTTCTAACATTACGTTTGGCGCACACCTATCATCTCTGAAGAGATTCTGTATCACGTCGACATAAGCTTGTTTTGAGACGAGGTAATGTTATTAGAGTAAAAATGCGTATGTGCGTTGTAACGTGACCTTTATATAGTAATACTTAACGACATGAAGCGAGGCAATGAAGAGTTGATAAATGTACGCCAACCCGTAGAGATCCAGTTATCGTGGTGGTTCACCGCATCCTTTTTGGCCGACACGCGTCATTGGTCTCCCTGGTGTGGTCGATGTGCATGGACGGTGACCACTTACCATCACGAATGATTTATCATTAATACGAATGACTTATTTAGCTTCAAGTAGATATGGTTGAGTTGTCGAGCATATACATAGAATTGCCCCTCCCTGTCAAAACACAGTCACAGTCACAGTTTATTCAGTGTAAGCATTTACTAAGGGCATTTTCGATCTCGCCGTCAATTTAAAATGTATCTTAATCGCATAGGCGGATAGCTGGCATTTGTATGCCGTGCAATTTTAACGAATTCCAGAACGCAAACGCAGTATAGTCGGAACTCGGAACCCGCTCTAGCATAGATTCTTGCTACAAACTTTCAAAGCATCGTCTCGGCACAACAAAGATAATCGTGATTATTTATTAACTTGACCTCTAGCAGCAAGTCGCTTAAAAGTTATACCCGCTATTAGACGCATAAAATACAAGAAAATTGTATATAATTATAAAGGTACAATAGAATCTCTATACGGAAACTATAATAATGATAATGTTATTTTTTATTACTGAAGGTGTTTAATTGACGTGTAATTATTCTCAGCTTAGTTGGTGTTAGGTATAGGTGATGTTAGGCGATACAAGGAACGACCATAGTGACATAAAGGAGTACAATAGGTGACATTTATATATGTGCAGACAAGTCAAAGGATAGTAAGAAGTCGGCGATTGCCAAGAGTAAAAGATCGGAGCGGAACCGTGAATACTTTTTTCCTACCATCTCCGTCTTTAGGCGACTCCAATGGCGCAATGTTTAAAATGCCGGAACGCTGTCCCATGGGTCCTGAGTTCGATTCTCAGCGAAATTTGAGTGATGAGTTCAAATTTCCATTCTCGGTCTGGGTGTTTGTCCTTGTCTTGTTTGTTGTCCATGGCATCCACGACACAAGAAATCCTAGTGGGGCTTTGAGTGTGTAGCGTTATTTATTTATTTAGGGGTAGCAATATTTAGGGGTAGCAATTTATTGACATTATTATTATTTTTATTGTATTAATAATTGTTTTAATTTAATTTGTATACTTTTTTATAGACTGATGCTTTGTAATGGATCTGAGTTATCTGAAATAAATAAATTTGAATGAAAAAAAAATAACCTGACCGGAGGTACCTACTGACAACCTTTTATTACGTAATTTATCCACCCTGTCCCATGTTCAGAATAATATCATCTGGAAGTAACGCTATTAGTACCGTCACCTGCGTACTAGTGAAAGTCGATCGTAAATTAAGTTGCCTTTATTTACATTTCAAATGTTGGTCGTGTAATGAAGTCATCGACAGTTCCATTAGTTAATTGATTCGCTTATACTATTTCTTGGGATGTTAATCAATACTCAACAAATACAGCTTGGAGTGTATTACTACTTATTTAACGTAATGTAGCATAATACGCGATAAGTCTGTGTACGTACACTGGTACATTTATCTTCTTATACCCCTTTTTATCGTACACCTCTGGGGAATATTTTTGTGCGTCTAAGGGTGCCTTTCCACCAGAGATGTGCTAATGATACGTCGCTATGGATGCGTCTGCCATCCACCAATCATATTCAGCCCATACGGGGTTTCTAGGCGGGCCAATGTATGTGATTGGTAGATCTCAAACGCATCTTTAGCAACGTAGCATATCACATCTCTGGTGGAAAGGCACACTTATCCTCTTGTGATATAGAATCTAGGACTCGCAGACAAGTTCCGAAAAATAAAACAAAGGTAATATCTAGAAAAATGTAATAAGTCCATCCTTCAGCGACCTTCCATATCAATTTGTCGTAAAACTTATGGGACATTGTATAAGGATACCTTGTACTGATAGCATAGATATCTACTTTGTATCACGTTTGATTTCAAGACCATTTTTAAAGTTACTCACTTCACTAACTTCAGTTACTCATCATGAAATACGACTAAGCCATCTTGAAAACCGCTTGATGAATGATTAGTTAAATCCGCTAAGAACGCATTTTGTCCAGCGAACAATAATTTCTGCTCGCTGATTTTGTCATATTCCTCTCGTAAGCGGGTCAAATTTTAATAAACATAAAAGTTAAGCTTCGTAATATTATACGACTGTTGTTTTTCCAAAATTACTTTTGCGCTTTCGCTTCCAACAAACAATTTCTTTCATATTAGAATTTGTAAGTTGTCTGTGTGTGGAAAAACTTTTCGAGTCGTTGCTTTGCCAAAACAAATAAAACTTGTGGAGAACTTCTGAAATGGTTTAATTTGTTTGTCTAATTAAATCAGACTTTGTAGTACAATCATCAAAGTATACGCGTTGCGAAGTTGCCTAATTGTTGAATTGTTTGCGGTGGAGAGACTCTGTTATACCTACTCTCGAGTGGAGGTCATGAGAGGATTGTGGCATTCTTGGAAATAAGATACGAATTATTAACATTAATTTTGGACTGTTGCTTCTAGACAAAATTTCATCGAAATCAATTCAGCGCAAAAAGAAGCGGAGAGAAAAATTAGGATTTCTTTTGAATTTATGATATTAAGTAGTAAGGATTTAGAGAATTCAGTCTAAACTTTTTTTAAGTGTGGCTTCGAAAGCATAAGTTTCCCAAAGCTTGGGTGTAACTGTATCATTATCTAATATTTCAATTTTAACACTGACCACCTCCTTATCTTACGTTAGTCAATCGCGTATCAATCATTCGACATTGAGAAAGTTAGTTGTGAATTCGAAACATACCTATGAACACGTATTGTGACCATATATTCGCGGCGAAGCACACGTACTTTGCATACTGATGATTTATGCATAACATGATGACGTGCTTGTGCATGTTGATCTTTAAGGTCGATGATAAGTAGTTTGGTACATAGTTGACCGATAACCGGTGCTTAATGGCATAATAAAATAGGTCTTTAATGGAGCTTAATCTGTGATTATAAATGGGTATTATCACGGTGTGTAGGGCCTTAGGTGTTCGTGGAATACGATATGAGTTGTTCTGATTTTTACGTGAAAAATTAAGCTTACAAATAGTGGTATTTACTTGGTTGGTGGTTCCTACTTGTGAATGTTCGTAGTTGTCATAAAGCCAAAAAAGTCAAGGATTAATTTATTGATTAAAATCAATATTCATATTTTGTCGGCTAACTATTTTTTGCAGTGAGTTAATATTGTTATTCATGAATAGGTACTAGCTTGTTGCGCAATGTTTTCCTAATATTTTAGCGTCTGTTAAAAATATTGCTCATTAATAAAATAAAATGTCACTTAGTTCATAAGTAGTCCTTAAATGATAACAGTAGATGATATACCTATACGTAAAAGCATATTTCCATCGGGCACCGAGCCACCGAATCGGTGACACTTGATGTTGCGGAAGTCCATAAACAGCTGTGACTGTGACACTTACCATCAGCTGCATGTCCGTTTTGTCGCTTAGTGACGCAACAATGTTGAATAATTAATGTATAATTAAATTATCATCAAAATGCTGAGTCACGCAGTCTTAGGGTTCTGTACGCAAAGGGTGATTATTCGCGACCCTGTAACTTGTGACTAAGGCCGACAATCTCTATAAACGCACCTTATCTTAAAAAAAAAAGGGTTTTACTTCATTCAATCTTGTTTTTACCGAATAATTAAAGAGGTAATTTTATGTAATTGGACGGAACCCGAATACATTAGTTCGACTCGTTATTGACCAGGTTCTTGTGTGCTTGCGTAAATTATCCTTATCTAAATTAAATTAATAGCCGCTTATTAAAGACCAATATCTTTATCTCTTTTATCAGTGTTCAATTGACTGATGCACAGATATTAGAATACATATAGCTACAATGTATTTGATGGTATTTTTTATTTTTACCTTTGTTAATAGTGTTTCATTCTAGTAATACCCTGAAGTCTGAAGACTAATACTGGATTAGCCGTGTATTACTGTCTGCTACTTGCAGGCTTTCGTTTTTCGGCGTTGCAAAATTTAACCATTCAATGTGCAAAAATGTTGTAGATGAGAGATGGCAGAGCAACATTTGATTGCCGCTTTTCATTTCGCCGACTCATCTTTTATGATTTGTACGTAAAAGTAACGGAGTTTTGTATTATTTGTGCTTTATGGTGCATTATTTTTAATGTTACTAGATGGTGGAGTAATGAAAACGGTGGTGAATGTGTTGCTCTTATTAATAATGACTTGAAGACCGACTTATTTACCTACCACATATCTAAGAGACTATTTGTCAGTCACACCACTATTCTAACACAGTTATACCATCGACCACTAACTAAACTTTGTTTCATCTTGTTCGCAGATCAAACATCGGGAGTGATGGAGAAATCATCGACCACCGCCGACATATTTTTATCAAGCTTATTATGAATACCCATCCCATCCGGTGAAGCAATAACTGAGTGAAGCTAGTTCCTAAATAGTTATGTCTGTGGTGCGGTTCGAATTGTGATAATCGTATTGTGATAAGTCCATGTAAGGTTTCGTTCGGTGCTCGGCGGTCGGTGCGCGAGCGCGGTAGGCAATGGATACGCTACACGTGACCCACGGGCACAGTAAAGGGTCTAGTAGGAGCCAATCGCCGTCCACCGCGGATCTGGCGAGGGATCCCGCTGTGGTGACAGACGACGCGGTCATCAGGTCCCGGGTTCAGTCCCCGTCGACTGTGCATCATGTTGTCAGCGTGAGTACTTTGATATTTTTATGTTTATTATGAGTCGATAAGCTACCAGACTATCTCCATAACTGTCCAAGTCGTCAATATCAAGTGTGGTATGTTATTCGACACGGTTCATCAAGAACAGTGAAGGTTGACTTGGACTTCACGTGGATAAAGCCAAATTTTTATATTTTAGTGATAGAAGTGGTTGAAATTATACCTACTAGAGTAAGGCCAACAGTGGGACAGTAATGGATTGTAGCTGGTGACTTTCTATCCCATTTCCTATTTGCGATTACACAGTGATTAAGTTTTTTTATCAACTCATGCCGGAGTGTTGATTTTAGACCGCTAACGACGAAACAAATAGTTCACATTGCATGGAAAATTTTTAACGATGTTATAATTTTTTTGAGTACCGCTACAAATAATCAACTTCAATTGTTCAGCGTGCGTGCCATAATGTATATGTATAAATAGGTGCGAGTATATTTTGCGTAGGTACTAAACATGATCATGACAATAATTTTATTGTGGACCGAATATCATCTTAATGAAGCTATTTAAAATTTGCTGTGCCTATTTCGTGCGACTTATTGCGTGTGGGAGTTTTCGTATATCCCGATTCTCTATTCCTTATGAATTCCGAAATGAAAAACAGCCCATATATTTGTTGGCTTATATATTATGTTGCCCTATAACATCCTTTATCTTTCCTTTGATTTTGGCAACCCTACCTAACCTCGGTATTGCCAATTTCTTGAAAAGTGATGTTTGAGTGTAAGCAAAAACGATCATACAAAATGGGAATGACATGCAAAATCATAGCACTGAACATGATTTCTCGGTTGCGATTAGCCGGTGAAAGTTTAGATACGATCTCACGCTTTTCAAAACTACTGTCATGGCGTTTTGGGTTAATCCAAAGCGAAGCGAAATAGTGTTGTAGTAATTATTTTATTAACAGACTTAAAAAAGTGTAGGTACTCAATTTGACTTTTATGATTTTTTTTCTTATGTGTTACCTCATAACTTTGCACTTAGTGGGCCAATTTCGATAGTTATTTTTTATATTCCAAAGTTTTTTGTAAAAAGTTAGTTACTTTATCGAATCTGTCTGATTTTACATTCGCTTTTCTTGTGGTTTCTTTTGGGTAAGCTATTTGTTTTATAGTCAAATAATTTGTAGAGTCCTACTGACTCCTTAAGAGTGAAGGCATCTAACTGGGATTGTAATAAGTAGTACGTTCCTAATTACAAGTAGATACTTAACAGTTGTCATAGATTCATAATTGTTTATAATTCTGCGCACGTAGTGTTGTTACCTTTGAAGTTAAGGCTGTCATGCTGGCTTCATAGGTATCTGAATCGTAATGTAAATCATTTTTTCTGTTAGGTAATCAATGCATAATGAATGAATAAATGAGTAACACTTCACACTCAATACCCCACACTATTTCGATTCCCAGCGAGGTTGGAGGTTGAACGATGAGTTTAAATTTCCGTTCTTAGTCTGTGTGAGTGTCCATGTCTTGTGTATGGTCTAAGGCAATCACGACAAGGCACAGGGAATCCTAGTGTGGGACTGTGAGTGTGCAGCGTTATTATTATTGATTTTTGATATGGGTACTACATACATCATGTGTAAGATATGAAGCTATAACTCGATCCCCATGGTTTCCAGGAGCCATCGTCCCGTCACGGCGAGCAGCGGTCGCACCATGTCAAGTCGCACTCCAGAGACCTGGGCAGCAGTCCCCTGTCTGCCAATACCACCGGCAATAATTCCAGAGAGTAAGTTGGTTCTTAACAAATAACACATACAACAAATCGGCCTATGTCGGGGATGGTATGGACAACACAAAACAAGAACACAAATTTAGACCCAGAGCAGAGATTTAAAATCATCATTCATATTTTCACCTTTACAAGCCAGTATATAAACGTTGCGAAATGTAACAGACGCAAGGGGGCAAGCCGACTGACCTCTTGTCTCGTAAGATGTCCAATTAGGAAACAGATAAAAAATATTAGGATATGTAAGGTCGCCGCAACTGACCCGCTTCAATGAGCGGCGAATTACGATTAAAACTCCGACTTCGATCAGAATCATGTCTCTGCTTCATTATCATTAAAATAAGCATTTTTTTCTTTTTGTTTTTATTGGGTTTAATGTCATAAATATTGTTTTCTTGTTCCTTTTTTTAATACCTGACATGTTCTTTTTCACATTCACCCAGGGTTAACTGGCATGGAATGGCGTCAGGTTTTGGGTTTATGCGTTATCATACCCTACTTACAAAAATACAAATAAATAGATAGGCATGCACTAAAAGAATGCTTTTACGTATGCAAAAGTAAAATTCGTCTTCGTTTTGCTTTATGAATCTTATGGGATTAAAGTTTTTCAAATCGACTTCGAACATTCAAAAATAATTCATAAGATCAGATCATCAGATCTTCGTTTTTTTTCGCATTTCATTGCTATTTTTTTTGGATTTATTTCTGAAGGCGATTAAAAAAATTTATGCAATTTTTTTTCCTACTACTACTTAACTATTTAAAGGTGGTACAATGCGATCATATAGACTACACTATTTACAATTTTCACGTTGCGTCAATCGGTCATGTTAGACGTAATCTAAAGAATTTGTCGCGAACATTTGAACCTAGAAATAGTAAGTTATGCGGCGCGGGCGGCGACGCCGAAATTATCTATCTTTATATATTGTAATCTTGACTACGACTGTTGTCGATCGTATTAACTTTTGAATTGGCTGGTTGGGTTTATGTTATATTTTTTCTACCGCGTAAATTCGATAAATGGCGCTTTTGTCCAGCTATCAACAGATTATACGATTATCGCCAGAAAATAAATATAATCCCCAATCAAAAATGTCTATCAGGTTAACTATTAAAATATTGAATAATCAAACATATGTGTTTGAATTGAACCTGGACCCATCACTGCATTGTTCAAACTAAGTAGGTACCTATTAACTCGGTTCATGCTTTGCTATGTTCATGCATTTACTTGTGAATATAACAAACTTCTTACTAATGAATTAGCTGGCTAACAAATGTATTTAATACGACATTTATTAAAATATGCATCGCTACCATTCAGTTTCTAATTTTATGAGGCAGACGTAAATATTTTCAGTAATAATGTGACAGCCGACCGTCTGCAATAAAACGTTACAGTATGACGCGGGGCAATTGAATTGCATAACTGTATTTTTATATTTTTAAATGTCCTTCATACATCCGAAACATTGCAGCAATCCGTTTTGTAATTGTCGTATCGTGTATATATAAATCTGAAGAGTCTGTCCGTACGTTACATGTAACTTTTTTATAATTTAGTGAAAAAATATTCGTTTATTAGTATTACTCACTAACATCAATTTTACTATTTTTATAATTTTTCATTTAAGTCCAGTTAAAAGTAAATAAAAATATGTAACATATGTATGTAATATAGTAATATAAAACTGAGCAGAATTAGTCCACTAATTACAATACATATAAATAAGGAAACCACTTCCAATTATAATGCACATGACATGTATTATTCACATTATTTTGCAATAACATCCATTTAATTACATTTGATAAACAGAAATAGATCAGTATGATCGTGACTATACATACATATAGACGTCGGTACTGTGTCTTGTATGGCAATTTTCTATAAAATATACCTTCTAACACGACTATACTATGAAATTGAGTAGACGAAAAACTGTGCCGATTATTAGCCGTTTCGTCAGCTTTGGTGCTATAAAGAGATATAGCGACAACAATGGAGGCTATCAGAGGTGAATATGAATCAGGGATGTTATGGATATCCGTAACCGAAACCGAAACTATCGGATATCCGAAATAAAAATATATCCGTAACCGTATCCGCTAAAAAAGTTTCGGACAATTTCGGATAAGGGCAGAGTCTTATTAAAACCCGTTACGACAGGTTTTTGTTTCACCACTCACCATGTAAATATGGCATATTTGTTATTTTTAGTCGTAAATGAGTCAGATTAATATTTTTTGGTATCACCCTATCTAATACTATTTAGATAAGTAGGTCTCATTAACAGAGATGTTCGCATTGGCCTCATGGGAATACTAGTTCCCCATGCCCAGACACCTAAATAATAATAATAATAATATTAAAAACCGCATTAACAACCTAGTCAATTTATTAGTTAATATATTTAGTATTTCATATTATATTTAATATTTAGTATTTCACCAATAAAGTGAAGGAAAAGATTTGTACTGCGTACTAAATTAAGTTATAATTAAGGGCAAAATGCGTCCAAAATCAAGTTTAATGTGGACATTTTTTGATCATGATAAACTTCTTCTTATTATAAACAGCATTGTAATTTCAAGTGTCCCAAAATTCTCAGTTTCCCCTATGTGACTTATTCATTGTAGGTACATATTAATTACCAAATGATAACCCAGACTTGATAGTAAATAATTAATTATAATCAAATTATTACATACTATTTTTTTACTTTAATGTAATATCCGTAACCGAAACTATCCGAAACTTACGGATAATCCGAAATAATTAATATCCGTAACCGAATCCGAAACCGATATAATTTTATTCCTATATCCGTATCCGTATCCAGATCCGAAACTCCACATCCGTAACATCCCTAATATGAATCACATACATAAAAAAAAATATTCGTTTTATGTGCGATTTTTCCTCCAAATATAATGGTGTAAAGTGACAGTCCATAGTGTTTGATGTTGAAAAAATGGATATGGTTTAAATGTAGTGTCATTTCTACAAATTTTTATTTAAAATATGGTTATATAATAATTATATTATACTAGCTTTTGCCCGCGGCTTCGCCCGCGTGGAATTCGTTTATATCGCGAACCGGGGAAGTGGGGAAGAAGATACGTCATCAACTATCTTCCTGGGAAAATTCATCGAAATCGGTCAGGCGGTTTAGATTTTTCATACAAATTTTCATCCCCTATTTCAAGCATTTAGGGGTTGATTTTTGAAAAAAAAAGTAGCCTATATGTGACCCTGGGTCTTCAACTATTTTCATTCCCAATTTCATCCAAATCGCACCGGTGGTTTAGCCGTGAAAACGTCACAGACAGACAGACAGACAGACAGACAGACAGACAGACAGACTTTCGCATTTATAATATTAGTATGGATTATTTTACACTGACCACACCACACAAGTTGCAACATGTTCTTAGAGTTTCAGGAACTGTTTTTACCGCGAACGTTAATTTTCCAATCACATTTGTGTATGAAAAGTGTTTAGAATTTTTGATTTTGTAATGTCAAGTATAATATACTGTAAAATATTTAGTCCAAATAAAATTGTTTTGAAATAACTTGAAAAACTTATCATCATAAATATTTTCATCAGATATCATAAATAGGTTCTACTTTTTTGAATAAGCTGTATATCAATGTCTTTTTGTATTTACAGTTTGGAAGATTCACCGCAGAAGAAAAATATGTCAAATATTATGGGAGGAGACTACGGCTGCCCGGTGTATAGTCCCAACGTGTCGTACGCACTCTCTACGGACGAGTACGGCTCGCCCGCTTACAGAAGTACGTACATATTAAAATATATGCATATAAGTAACATGTGAATGATCGTTGTCTGTACATGTAGGATTAATTTTCGAATCATAACCTACCGTAATAATTAGTAGTTTTAGATGTTATACTTGCCTACCTACCTTTCTAGTTTATTTTTAAATAGTTTTTATAAGTAAGTACAGTACTTACTGCACAGCTCGTGCATGTCTCATCATATCCAAGACAAACCTAGCTGGGTTTTTTGGAGTTTGTGCATGAAATGTATATTTTAATATTGTTTATAAATAAATTAAAAAAAAAATTTATGAGTGAAATGCAGTTTATTTGAAGTAGGTTTTTTCGAAAGTCAAGCAATTTTATCTTTATTTAATACTAGCGGCCCGCCCGCGGTTTCACCCGCGTGGATCCCGTTCTCGTGGGAATATATGCATGTATTATACATAAAAACCTTCCTCTTGAATCACTCTACCTATTACAAAAAACCGCATCAAAATCCGTTGCGTAATTTTAAAGATTTAAGCATACAGACAAACAGACAAACAGACAAACAAACAGACGGACAAAAATAGCGACTTTGTTTTATACTATGTAGTGAATCGTTAAGTTTGTAATAAAGTACTAGGAAGGAAAGATATATGAGAATAACTGTTTTGAGGGTTATTTATGCAGGATAAATAAATCTTCCTAAACGATAAATTGAACCAAACTATAATTAATAATGACTGTTTGTTCCTTCACAGGTCAGGATGGTGATTATAGCTTGAACACAGGTAATATTTTCAGTGACACTTATGAATAATGGATTATAAATTGTTTAAATATGCTGCCATTTATATGTTATATCGTCATATATTAGTGTCATTATTAATTGTATGATACATGCTTATGATTTTTACTTGACATTTATTTTATGTAGTGTTTTACCATCTATGTTTGTATCATCTTACCGTCAGGTGTGATTGTAGTTAAGGAATAACTTCTCTTATCTTTTCAGCTAACATTTGTGCGGGATGCAATTAACACGAATTCCGTATTGAGTGTGACAGTAGTGTAGTAACAATTATTACCGTGAACAGGAAATAAATAAATTGGCATAATTTGGTCATCAATTTTTTCCCTAAATATAAAATCCTACTAATATTATAAATGCGAAAGTTTGTAAGGATGTGAGTGAGTGTGTGTGTTGGTTTGTTACTCTTTCACGCAAAAATTACTGAACGGATTTTCATGAAACTTTGCATTAATACAGCTTAGACATTGGAATAACATAATTTGTTAAAATTTATAGAATTTTAATTCCAGACGACGGCGACGGTAGCGGGAACGTGACGTCAGCGAAGGCGCAGGCCGCCATAGCCCACCTCAACAGCAAGATTGAACGCACCAAGGACCTCATCCGGCTAGAGCAGACGATACGCGATGGTAAGTTTCATTAATACGTATTATTACGTATAACCTGGAAACTAATATTTTTCTGATATTTGAGTGTGTCGTAAATGGAATCCCTGGTTTACCAGGTATGTTCCATTTTAATCGGTAGCCAGTGGTTATTAATATAAAAAAAATAGTTGAATAAGGAGATATATTTATATTTAGTACAATACTTATTACTGTAAAGGGTTACTAAATTATTTTAAAACAAACTACAGTTGGCATGTTGTAGTTAGCAGTACAATCATCAATAAATCAATCAGTTCTTCAAGCTAATGGCGAAATTTCGTCTGTAAAAGATGTCATGTCATGCTCATATTATAATGCTTACCTGAAAGTTGAATTAGAGTCGAAGAGGAGATATTATAATGGTCGCAGACCTTTAGGGTGCCTTTTCACTATAGATAAGCTAAGCTACGGTACTAAGCATACATATGACATCTACCAATGATTACCAATCCCAGTCATTGGCCTGTCCAGCGCAATGGATGTCACTTGTGCTGCGTGATCTTTAACATAACATACTGCCGTGCTAACAATTAAGTCAGTAAGTCGATTTTTTTCAAAAATGAGTTAAGTACATATCCTGAATCGCCACGTAATGCTCTGTTAACTGGTCTTACTCCCGTTTTTCTATCTTCACTAGAACCTAAAAATATCATTAAGTCTAACAACAGTAAGACTTTAAAATGATGTCTTTTCCTTAGCTTAAAAGCAGGTAAATATACTTACCTCATGATAATTAGTGTACCTTTGAAATCTTTGTTATTATTGCTTAGAAAAACCGCTTAGATTAACTTAGAAAATTGGACCTAAAAAAACTTACAAGCTAAAAGAGTAGTCAGTAAAAATTGAATCGAAAACTTTAAACGCGATTTTCTCGGTTTCTGAAATTCCGACTTACTGCTCTTACTGTAAGCACGGCAGCATAGCTAAGCGTAGCTCCTGTGAAAGGCCCCCTTAACCGAACTACACAATGTTCCCAGACAACGTGAACGAGTACTTAAAGCTGGCGGCGAACGCGGACAAGCAGCAGCTGCAGCGCATCAAGGCGGTGTTCGAGAAGAAGAACCAGAAGAGCGCGCTCTGCATCGTGCAGCTGCAGAAGAAGCTCGAGGGGTACAACAAGCGGATCAAGAGCTGGGAGGTATATACATACTGATTGATATCTTTTTATGGAATAAGATTTGTAAATCAGAATAAGGTAGCTACCGACCAACAACTATACTTGTGTCGTCGAGCGTACGGAATTGTCACTCCCCGCCAAAATCAAATTTATTACCTGTGCTCACAGTTCAATTCAGCATGTAAACAAACACTTAGGGAGTTTTTAAATCCCGCTATCAATCTAAAATGGATGCATGTACTTTAATCGCATAAGCGTTAATAAGCTGGCTTTTGTGTACTGTGGAAATATAACGAACTAGCTTCCGCCCGCAGCCTTCGCCCGCGTGGAACTCGTTTAAATTTCACCCCCCTATTTCACCCCAATCGGGGTGGAATTTCCAAAAATCCTCTCTTAATGCTCCCCTACACTCCCCAAGGAACATACATGCCAAAATTCAGCTTCTTCCGTTCTGTAGTTTCGGCTGTGCGTTGTCTGTCAGTCAATCACCAGTAACACAAGAGTTTTATATAATTATCTTAATATATATAAATCTCGTGTCACAATGTTGGTCTGCGATGGACTCCTAAACCACTTAACCGATTATAATAAAATTCGCACACCATGTGCAGTTCGATCCAACTTGAGTGATAGGATACTTTAAATCTCAAATTATAGTCGCAATTTTAATTTATTTCTAATTATTTGTCTCTTATTATTTGACAGTAAGTTTTGCAGGTAATGACAATTGACATGGCAGTCTTATTCACAGATGAACAGACACCTAGCGCCACACAAGAGAACTAAATTAAGAGTGTTATTATTTGACAGTCACAATTATATGTAACAGATGTCGATACCTTTCGACTGGGTTGAGTAAGTAATCAATAGATGGCGCTGCTATGGTAAATCTAACTTGCACCCGTGCGAAGCCGGGGCGGGTAGCTAGTATAGATATAGATTACAGATCGATCGCGAATGGAGTGTGACCAACCTTAAACAAGTCTCAATTTGGGGATTCTGGGATAGTTATAATATTATATTTATGTTAGTAAAGCGCTTATGAACCCTAAAACACTCTTTTTTTTTCAGCAACACGGTACAAGCGGCCAGGCTCACAGACAACCGAGGGAAGTGCTACGCGATATGGGACAAGGTTTAAAGTTAGTATGCAAATTATTTTTGTATATAAATATTCAATTGCCCTAAATGATTGTTTTTGGAATTGTGAAATAAATAATCTATAATTGAAAATTGACAAAATTTGATTCAATTGAAATTATTTGTGTTTCTTGAATTATTAGACAACCTTCTGAAGGCACAGGTAGCGATATTGTATGGTTTTGGACGTAATTCCAAAAAAATTGTTAAGCGTGCCACATCCCTCTTATGACGACCACGACCGTTCTGCCAAGAACGTAACGACTAAGAAGAAGAATTACAAAAAAATTAACGAACAGAAAATGAGCTCATCGCGACGTTTTACCTCTTCTTCAAGGATGGTATGGAACTATCTATGTTTTTAAATCTCTGATACACAGTAGGTACATAACCGTGACGTTATTCCCCAGGAACGTGGGCGGCAACATCCGCGACGGCATCACGGGGCTGGGCGGCAGCGTGATGGCGGCGCCGCGCGAGTTCGCGCACCTGTTCTCGCGCGCCAACCGCTTCGGCTCCGCCGACAACATCGCGCAGCTCGCCGGTCTGTATCGCACACCTATACTACCTATAATGTATCGTATGCTAGTATAGAATATAAAATATATAAATAGAGGGAAGCGTTCATTGCCCGGCGCGGCGGCTTGCGTCGATCCTAAGCGATCGACAAAGTTAAGCAACAGCGGGCGCGGTCGGTAGTCGGATGGGTGACCGCTAGTGGCTAAATATCTTGAGCGCTTCCGTGCTTCGGAGGGCACGTAAAGCCGTCGGTCCCGGTTGTTATCGATTGATAGCAGTCGTTAAGCCATGTCGGGGGCCTTCGGGTGGCTTGAAAACTTTCGACACTGGGTTGACCGGTGCGCGAGACACGAGCTTACAAGGCTCTTGTACCGTTGGAACGTACATTTGTAGCACGATTCATCGGCGCGGGTCAACCGCGCTCGCGGTAAGCTTGACTATGCAACCACCCTTAACGGCACCCCTATGCCCGGGCAGTGACCACATAAACCGCATTTCAATAAGCGGAAAAACACTCAAAACTAAAGTAAACTAAACTATTTTTCCTAATGGAATGCATGGACACCATGCATGGACATCAAAATAGAACCACTTTGAAAGACTTTTGAACAATGTTTCGTGTGCGTGAACGGTGTCTGTGTGTGCGTCCTTACCGCGCAATGTATGAAGTTTTACATCTGTACTAGTATATGATTTGTGACTTTATATCGTATAACTACAAGTTAGACTAGCTGCACACTTGTAGTTTTAAATCAATAGATTCATCTTACTATACGGCCCATACACATTTGGAAAACGTTTCTCCCGCCAGGCGAGACAACATGTCTGGGGTGCGACAGAACCCCACGATATTGCAACAATCTAATATTGGAAGCGAGCGGTGTAGAAAACTTTCAGGCTTGTGGTGACATCACCACCACACAATATTAATGTCAAATAAATAGTGTGTGTAAAGCTAGTCTTATGTTTGAGCCTATAGTGATCTAAGAAATATTTTAAATATTTAAGCCTATTATTTATTGGTCTATGTATGAACCGGGGTGATACGATGGCATGCTAAGTTTGTAATCGTCCAAATAACCACATAAACAAACAACAACACAAATTACTTAAGCAGTGAAACATTGGGATTTTACATAACTTCGGAGAACTATAAAGTAAATAACCAGTTCAAAATTTTAAAAATATATATTTTTTGTTGCTATGAAAAATGTCAACACAGAGTCCAATATGCATACTGTTTGTTTTAAATGCAAAATTTTTGTTGGTTTTGCTATATTTTAATTTTTTCATGTCTGTGTGTCCTTGTCAAATACCCCAGCCTCCTGATACCGTACCTATCAATTATCACGACAGAAGTTTCGTAAAATAAAACTTTACGTTGTAGGCTAAATATTATGTCGTCAAACGAAAAAAAATGTGCTAAATAAGTAATGTAGAAAATTATGATTAAAATAATAAATTTCAAATTCATGTGTCTTAATGAGTTGCGATTACCCAATTTAACCCTATAAACGACAAACCAAGAAACGTTGTTTCAACTTGAGAGGTGTACTCAAATTCCTAAGTAAACATATACACGCATAATATGTTACATAGTTTGCTCAATATGTACAGGTAACGAATGCACATTACACGTAGGTGACATAAAAACCTCAAGTGCCATTTAAATATCTACTTTTTAAGAATTTTATATATCAAAACATTAATTGATTGAAATATTCCCTCAAGATGCATAAATATAAACAGCTTAAATATCTTTAGAATCATTATTATCTTTCATACGTCATCAATGACATGGAACCATAGATAATTAACACTTACCATAGATATTTTAAAACAATAATATGTAATTTTTGGTTGCAGTTGAGTCTGTGACCATACAGTACTAAATATATATGTATAACTCTGTGTCTTGTATCCATGTGTATGTTTGTAATATTGTTATATATTTTGTCTCGCAGAAGCCACGGGTCCTTGTAAGTATATCGCGTAATGTAGATCTCAATATCCCACCATTTCATATAATTAACCTGTTTCGTGTAGATTGGTCTCTTTTACATCGTAAATAATAATTCACTATTACTTATTCATTTCGATACGAAGGGTTGGGGTATGTGTATGTCTACACACGATCGAATGATTATAATTATATCGAATGTTTTTATGATTCTTAATAGCTTAATAGTTCGATGATTTATATGACTGACTGTCTATGCATCCGTGTCAGTCAATTTTTTGTATTTTACTTATTTCAATGTAACTTACATAGAGGAAATTGTACCATTTGAAAAATACATATTGGCACAAATTCTTTTTCGATGCCAAAGTCATTCAACATATCGTCCGATCGCGTGTATTTCGCACAATTATCTATTAAAATCTCACTTAGTCTCTATAGTGCTTTATATGACACAATTTTACTTATCTTGGTGTTACTGTTTTAGTACTTACTACCGTACTTTCTAATACTAAAGTTGAAGTATGGTGCTTCGGCTTCATTGTGCTTCGGTATCAAAAGGCGTTGAAGCAACGCTTAGAAAGGAAGCGTAATTTCTGTGAATTGGTTCCTAATAGCTTGATTGCTCTATGGTTGATGGCAAGAGGGTTGCATTGGTCAATAATATAGAGGCTATAACAATAATTGTATCACTTGGATTTTTTTTTCATTTCTTTTTTCAAGATAAAACATACAGTAATATATTAAATTAAAAATGCATATTATGACAATATTATATTTAGAGTAATACAAAGTAAAATTTACTATTCATTAAGATTGTTTGTATTATATTCTCCAAATACAACTATAAAGGGTGTTAGAAAATTTTATCAGAATATTGTTGCGAGACTCTTTATCTTATATCTCTAAATGGAATCGATTCTAACACCACTTCCTTATCACAACTTCTTCAGTAGTTACTGATTTTAATATTATCTATGTGCTTCTCATTCTCAATTATTAGCTTCAACGTTTTTATTCGTATTTCAAGAACTGTTTCAATACACTTCACATCTGTTATTTAATCAATTAAGAAAATATTAATAACAAAATAATTAATAGCAACATTTAAAACCTACATTTAAAAGTAATTCCCTAAAATTACACAATAGTGTAGTTTTAAATATATAATGAATGATGTTGATTTGTCAGTTGTTATATTTATTCACACTTACGGCTTATTATCTTGTTGTAAAAATATACCGCGTTAACTATTATTAGCCTACATAATTTCTTGTCTCACGTTCAAACAATCACGAAAGAATAATAAATTTACTTCTTGTCACATAAAAGGTATAATAATATAAAGATGTAGTCACTAGTCTTTTGTATCGCTATCCTTATACTAATAGTGGCTACACAAAAGGTACGCGAGTTAAAAAAATACACGGGTGTTGGTTCAATGTCACGGTATGTTGTCAGCGATAAGTTTACAATGATATCAGCCAAACGTCACGTCTATTATCTGTCTCGGCTGTAAAAACATGATTTATTTGAAATCGTGCGAAGTAAGATGACCGGCGCACGCGCTCTTTGAACGTTCAGAAATAGTTTTAATGTGCAGTGCAACAAGAATAGTCGTGAATGTTTTTCAAAAAATGTAGAAAATGCCGACGGAAATGTAAATATTTTTCTTTTTTCTTTGCTATCGGTTCTCGGTTTTTATACATTTCTGAAGTTCGGTAGTGTATTTATTATTTAACGTCTAAAATAACTTTGAAGACCCCGTAGTTTAGTTGGTTGTTCGGGGTTTGATTTCCAGCCGAGATAAGATATTTATATAACAGATTAATAGTTGTTGTCGGGTCATGAAAGTGATGGTTTGTTTGTGGTGTCCGTGCCAATCGCGACACAGGAAGTCCTAGTGCGGGAGACAATGAGAAAAAAGGAGTAGAATAGGAATATTTAAAATTATAAATGAAATTATTAAAATTTATTACTGAAAATGAAAGTATTCATTTTTGATACATTCATTGCACTTTACCATTCTTATTTCAAATGGTTGGGTTGATTATTATAAGTGAATTTATTCCTAAAATCTCTATTTAATACTTTTATGACCCTAATCTATTCTTATTTCGAAAGGAGCAGGTGACTTGCGTTAGTCAACAAAACATTTTTGAGTATAGTACTAATATTGTTTATTAAAAAAATCTCATAGTATACAATTATTGTATTTATGTAATCATTATTATATTAAGTAAATAAACGTGAAAAATAAATAAGTCAATTAATAGAATATTAATTTTATTTATTGTTCGTTTAAAATGTATAAAATTAGCGATTAATGCTAACCACACATTTAGTGCTCATACAATTCCAAACTTCATGGCTATCATCCTGTGTGTCGTATTTAGCTTATCATGCTGTCTCATTCTTGCACGCTAGCCCCTCAACACGCGGAACTGAGAGGTAAATACAGATTAAAGTTGATAATTTATTTATATTATATGATCGTGAATCTATTTATGTTATGTATTGTATGCAAATAAATATTGCTTGGTTATGTCTATTTATGCACGCTGTAGAGAAGTTAATGTATATTATGATGTCAACTTTACGATCTTCATTCATGAATATTTATTTATTAATTTTATGAATATGCAATATTTTATGCATATACAGTCTCCACCAACCCGCATTGGAGCAGCGTGGTGGAGTATGCTCTAGGCCTCCTCAGTAATGAGGAGAGACCCGTGCTCAGTAGTGGGCCATTAGTGGGTTGTAGCTTATACAGTTATAACGTATTAAAAAATCCTAATGGATTAGTCATTAATTTCTGCACCAACGTTACCGATTTTAAGCAACTTAGTGGATAATGCTCTAGACTTCTAGAATTCCTGAAAGAATAGAAACTCATGACTCTTAGTAAAAAGTATTAATGGTTTGAGACCATAATATGTATAAAATGCAGTTCTAGGTAAACTCTCAAAACTAATTTATGAAAAAAAAATTACATTTAATAGATTATTTTTGGATTAATCACATATTGTTAATAACGCCTGTTTTAAAGTTACTATCCTGTACAATAACTACAATAAATTATTTATCTTTAACATAACATTTTATATAACATATCTTGTATTTAATATTTTATGTTATGTATGCAATGTCTAATTATACTTATAGTAAATCTATTATAAAGTTGTAGTTCTATGACATTATTATTTATTTTCATTTCATGTTACACGTGTCACAAAAAATGCTACATAATGCATGTTACATTGAATACTGGCAACATTGAAACAAATGACATTATTTAGATAATTACACGTTGATGCATGCTATGGCACGGTTGGGTCGAAATTGCATGTAAGATATTATATAAATATATATATAATGCCCACTACCAAAGTATAATTATTTTAGTATACTTAATAACACTTAAAACATGGTAATAAGTTGTTTCTTGCAAACTATTAAGTTAAACAAAAATCGGATGTTACCATCATCATAGTAGGTATTATATCAGTTTTCATTATCATGTTCTGTCACATATCGCCACGATAGTGTTATTTAAATTGAAACTATTTCCGGTTGGTTATTGACTACGTTTCTGTAGAAATTTTATAACATAGTTACAACAGTAGTTTATATTAAATTGCCCTGTGTATACCTGCGGTACACATGCGAGTTCATTACTACTTGTTTTATTTGTAATATTTTTGAAGAAGCTTGAATTTACGTATTATCCTATAAGCACAAGAGAGCAACCAAATTTTAATTTGACACAGATGTATTATTGTGCACGTTAATCAATTTTTTTTACAATGTATTTAAAGCGTGTAATTTAGTAATAATTTCGACACTGTCTTGAGTTGTACATGCAGTCTTTAAATACGAGATATAAAAAGAAAAAAAACATGCGTGAAAGAGACAGCAATGAACTCGCGTGTGTATCACATGCATACGTACAAATCGCGTGCGTATCACACGCACGTATAGCAACGTAACTTCCCCCGGCCGGTATTGATTGTGCTACAACGCAGCGAACGCGTCGACGGAAGGCTCGCGCGCGTCCGAGGCGGGCGAGGGCGCGACCCGGGGCTCCACGCTGCCGCGCGCGGCGACCTCGCCCGCGCCCAAGTACTCGCCGGACGCCTCGCCTAGCTCCTCGGTCACCAGTGAAGGCGCGCCGTGAGTTCTTTTTTTGAATTGAGTTAGTATAATGTTTTTAAATTGGAAGACGTTTAGCGAAGTTGTTTCATTTTGATGTTAAAAGTGTTTCAGAAATTGAAGTAATTTACTATATATATGTATATACGTAGTAATAAAGTATATGTAGATACGTAGTAATAAAGTGCTGTTGATGGTGCCTATTTTTAATATTCTGTCAATCTACAGTCTTTATGAGGTTACTCGGGCTGCGTTCCGTAACTCGACCAAAACACTCAAAACGTTCAAATTTCTATAGAAAAAGTGCCGTTTTGGGCGTTTTGGTCGAGTTGCGGAACACGGCCTCAGTAATAGGTGGAACGCGAACATAAAAGTTGAATTCGAAATTTAAAAACTCCTCAATTTTTTTTTAATAAAACAGTATGAATGAACGAACGATCATTTGCTATAGATACCCGACGCAGACGGGCTCGAACAACCTGCCGGAGCCGACGTTCACCATCAAGCCGATCCTGAACGAGCTGCGCGAGCGCCGCGAGGACTACGAGCGGCTCGTCGAGAAGATCGACGCCTTGAAAGTGAGCTCTTGTTGTAGGGAAATATATTCTTTGTCACTGATCTATAGGTCACATTAGATGTGTCTCGTTGCATTTATCACAATGGAGATTACTGTAGTAGATAATAATAATTGCGGGATTATAATTTTTGTTTATGGTCAATGATGATGATAGGCTAAGCCTTTATAATCCTTATATACAAAACCACACAAATGAGAAACAAAAATTTTAGATACGTGGATAAATGATAACAAATGTACCATGAAATATGGTTCTAGTGAATGAATTTTGTCAAAGGAAGATCTCCCTGTAGGCGATACGACGTATCGTGTGGTGTTTAAATCTTCGATAGCGTGATTCAGGGTTCGTTGTCGTCATGTCGCTGTGGTTGTTTCCAGAACCTGTCGCAGGAGGTGTCGTTCCTGTCGTCGGCGCTGCAGGAGGAGCGCTTCAAGACGGAGCGGCTGGAGGAGCAGATCAACGACCTCACCGAGCTGCACCAGAACGAGGTGAGTGTGCCCTGTGGGGCACGGAGGTGTTGGTGTGCGAGAATTGATGGGATACAGAGATGGGTGGTGCTGGAAATGTCCATGTGAGGGTTTGCTGGAAAATGTGGTTATAGAATATAGAGTGATTCTAGTGCTGTTGATGGAGGCATTTCTTTGCTTCCATATGTAATTGGTCATTCTTCCATACGCGACGATGACCACTTACCATCAGGTGGCTTGTCCGCTTTTTTGTCAGCCCTTCAGGCTAAAAAAAAGAAAAATAATTCTCGATTACATTTTGTATTATACCATTTCAGGTGGAGAATCTAAAACAAGCGTTAACAGATGTGGAGGAGAAAGTACAGTACCAGAGCGAAGAGCGGATACGGGACATTCACGAGGCGTTAGATTTGTGTCAAACGAAAGTGAGACTTATATACTTTTTACTAAGTTTAAATTAATCTTATGGAATAATTTATTAGTGTAATGTAGGTGTTTAGGGTCTTTATTCAAATCGATTTTGTCTTACAATTCTCCGATTGTGTTTTGGTTAGTATACAGTTGAAGCAATGTCTCTTCACGTCAATGTGAAAACGGTTTATTTGACATATATCTGAGACTTGACTGACAGCGACTTTGAGGAATAGGACTGAACCCGTTAAACCGCGCAGATGCAACATTTGTAGCGCGGTACATCGGCGCGGGTCTTTTTCACTATAAAATGGTACAAGCGACTTATAAGCTCGTGTCTCGCGCGCCGGTTAATCGCGCTAGCGATAAGCTTGACCACACACCACACATTGCAAACCCCTTTGTACTGTCGGTTTTTCGTTTCATTGACTGTCAAATCGCAACGATGCTAAAGAAGTTTTCACTTCAAAAAAACCTCCAAAAAAATCGTCTATTCCAGATAAGTAAACTAGAGCAATGGATGGCGGGCGGCGGCGGCGGCGGCGCGGGCGGCGCGGGCGGCGGCGACACGGGCGGCGCGGCGGCGCTGCCCCCGCGGCTGCTGCTCGTCAAGCTGCTCAACGTGGCGCTCACGCTGCTGCAGCTCGCCCTGCTGCTCGTCGCCACCGTCGCCGGGGTCGCCATGCCGTTCCTTAGGACGCGGTATGTAATGCTACGGGGTCGTACACACATAGACACCGTTCGCTGCTGCTATCGTCGCTGGGTTAGCGATGCCGTT
This sequence comes from Hesperia comma, assembly GCA_905404135.1. NCBI lineage: Eukaryota > Metazoa > Arthropoda > Insecta > Lepidoptera > Hesperiidae > Hesperia > Hesperia comma. Next base: position 6,417,111 of record FR990036.1, read on the forward strand.
CCTCAGGACACGGTATGTGGTGGTCGTGCAATGTGGGCTCGTGTTACGCACACGTAGAAACTGTTCACGGGCGCGTATATTGTTCAATGTGGTTCTATATTTAGTGTCCGTGACGGTGGATGGCTTGTAGCTTGAAGACCATCTTTCATTCTTGGCCGATAACGCACTGCTGTGACAATGCAATGGCAGTGACCAATTGACCATATACCATTGGTTGGCTCGGCTTTCGGCAATTATAAAAAGTCATAATCAAATATCTTTTTGTCAATACATTTATGCACCATTTTAGAGTACCGCCGTTTCTAAGGAGGTATATGTATCGTTTTTTAGGAGCATAAAAGCAATTTAAACTCCCCAGCAGATCTTGAAATCAATAAACAATTCCATTCGCAGAGTCCGAGTGCTAACCACAAGCCTGGCGGTGATGGTGGGCGTGGTGGTGCTGAAGCAGTGGCCGGAGGTGCTGCAGCTGTCGGAGCACCTGGTGCGCCGGCTCAAGGAGTACCTGCTCGACACACACCGCGACAGGTAATGCGGCCTCGCTCATATTACATACGTCGCACGGTTCGGTTTGGCGTGTAAGCGATGTTTACTTACGACGTTTTGGATTGTCGCAGTCGATCGTAATGCGCGAGTATATGGAATTGTCACTCTTATTACACGTGGCGCACGGTTCAGTTAAGCGTGTAAGTTAAGTTTACTTACGACGTTTTGAAGTGTCGCAGTCGAGAGTAATGTAATGTACTGGGCGGGAAGGAAGCTTTTGAAAACGAATTCCATATCGGACGCGACTGCACTTTATATTGGACGTGGTTCGTGAGAAATGTTCCGATCTACTAATATGATGTTTTGAGAAAATTTACATTTACGTTCAACACATTGTATGGAGAATATAACGATTGGATACTAAGTCGTAAATAATATTCATAGTGACAACAGAGTTAACAAATTTATTGGGCTAGTATATAATATGCGTCATGCGATTGATTTGGTATTATTAATTCAATTGTCATGAATGTGGAGTGGAACGTTTTTCGGGAGCTACGTCCTATTAACCTTCACTAACCGTTACTGGGTGTCTGTGCAATCGAATAGTATCGATACTAATTCGACGAAGTTTATCGACAAAGTTAAAGCGTGGTTTTTGGTTTTGATTAATTAAAAAAGTATCCGGAACATGGATGTAGAAACTCAAGATTTGGCGATAACATACATAAGGCGCACGCGGAGTATTCCAAATTAGTTTGTGTGATTGTGTGATTGATCAAGTCTTCAAGTCAGTCTGTTGCAGGCAGCAGCGAGTTGTGTACGTTACTTACGCATAATTGATTTCAGTAATTACGTCCGCAAATGTATAAAATATGGCTTCCTGTGCCTTCAAAAAATATTCCAACAATTCAAGAAACACAAATAAAGTCCAAATGTGATTCCATTTCACTATGTAAACATTGAATTGTAAATTATTTTCACTATTTCTAAATTAATAACTTTAGTAAAATGGCGCGTGTCATATGTAAGAGTGACAGAGACAGCACGACTAAAACTTCGAAACGCGGAAGCGAGGTATCACTATGTAATCTGTTCGTTTTCAAATATAGTAACAAAATTCCAGTGCGCCAACTTCACACACAAACCGATTCGATTCAAAATTGGATTGTTCCAACTTGACGCACATTCGAACGTGCAAGGCAGGTCTAGAGTAGTTTAAGCGTGTGCTTCCAAATTAATTAATCAATTTTACTGTGCGCGTTTCGTTTCAATATTCAAAATATTAAGCACAATTTGGGTAAAAGTATTGGCTTAAAAATGGCAAGTGTCCGTATATTATGAAATTACAATAAAATGTCCATATTGGCTAGCTCAAAAATAATAAATGACATTGCTCCCCTAGTATAAATATCTAAATAGTTTCATTATATTCAGTGTATACTGTGTACAGTAAAGTGTACCGATACTATTCGATTGAGCAGTCAGGAACTAAAGCGACTCCGAGGTTTGTTCGCTCATAACACGCATCAAAAATAAAACACGCTTTATAACTAACTAGCGACCCGCCCCGGCTTCGCACGTGTGCAATAACTGTTTAATGGATGTTAATAAACATATAAACCTTCCTCTTGAATCACTCTATCTATTAAAAAAACCGCATTAAAATCCGTTGCGTAGTTTTAAAGATTTAAGGACACAAAGGGACAGAGAAAGCGACTTTGTTTTATACTATGTAGTGATACGCAATGCACTACGGCCAGGTGATGATATTATGTAATTTGTTTGTCGTGTATCAAACTATCAAATGCGGCATTTTACTGAATTGGGACGGCGGCTGACAAACTTTGCTACTAGATGGCATTAGGGGATTTTTTAAATTTTTAACTCAAATGAAGTGGCTCCTGAATTACTTTATATTTTCCACATTAAACTTTGTAAATAGATCTTACCGAACTGGATTTCTGCCACTTAATTTAACAATTTCTTTCTGGTATTTAATCACAAAATTACAACTTGTACCTGTTCATATTATTTTGATCGTTGATTGACTGGAACTACATTGCAAGTATGTAACATTTCTCGACCTTGCCATAAGTAACGTGGTGGAGTACAGTAAGTTCATTTATACTCGGCTGATGTGAACTTCCTTTTTAGAGATGTTTGCGCAGGTACAGTAACTGACCAATCAAAACACGGCGGCCATGACAGTGTGTTGTGATGCGCTACTTCGTATTGGCCATGGACGTATTTACGTCCATGGCATTGGCTAACTATCCTACCGCCCGCACTCCCCGCCCCCTACCACCATTTTGGCCTTAAAATCGACATCTGCGCAGCCACTCGTAGCTATGTTCATATTAGTCAAGTTAAAATGTATGCTTTACGCAAGTTATGTGCTGGTAATTTAATATTAGCACACAATGCCATCTAGCGACGAACTCGGAGTCACTTTCTCTTATTTCTACCTCTATTGTAAATAGTTCCTGAGGTGTGTGGTATCTTTAAGCAATAAAAATTATGTTCTTTAGTTTTGTCCGTCAATTAACGAAGTAAAATTGTATCACAGTTGAATATGTTCAATAATTTATTACAATTCCAATTCAGTGTTTACCTTTTTAGTTTTGTACAGTTTCGTATTTAATACTTTTACAGTATTAATCAGTTTATTTGTAAATAAGTAATTGAAGTACTTTAAACTATGGCGTGTAATTTATTACTATCGCTGTACGCTTCATACACTTAGCTTCGTATTATTTTAACGTTGTATGTCTGCCACACGATGATATATTGACTAAACAGAACATTAATATGTGCAACATGTTACTGCTATAACATTATAGTGGAGTTGTTTTCAGAGATTTCTTAATAAGTTAAGATTCTTAGTTATTTGTCACTATATACTTTTTAAGTTAGATTCCAATAAGAGTCTTACTTATGCAAAAACTTCTCTGGAACCAATTCCATTATGTTAAATCGAGGGTTGGCTTGGCAGTTGGGTCTCTTTAACCCCTTTAACCTCTCCTGTTTATTTGTGCTTATATATAACTCTTGTAATGTATGTATTATTATCAGTAAGCCATATCATATCGCGAAGACGGTATCATAAAAATAGTTTTATATACTTTGGAATTACCATTAACGGTGTCGGCTGTAAGGTCGTGTATAATAAATTATATATTGTATGTATAATTAACTTACACTAATGTCGTCTATATATTATTATCTATTTTATTAATATAATAACATTATTACATACACTTAACCGGACGCAATTGCAATAACTAGCAATTTATCTAAATTTTTAATTTTATTTAAATGGAAATGAATTAATTTTTATTATCTTTTTTATTTTGTTTATTTTCTTTTGTGCCGCAGGTATGAGTGCAAGTCTTTGTGTGGTTGATTGTGACCGAATCGGCGATATAGGAGAATTTGTACACCCGCCCGCAAACGTAACGGCGGTGTTTGATACGTGGTATTGCAATTTTGTCCTTGGATATTTGTTCTGTACTGTACTGTAACTGTTCGGACGAAAGCAGTCCTCTTAACACGTCGCTGCAATAAGTACCTCAACTGTACTTTAAATTGAATATTCGAAATACTTAAATGGTGTAGAATTATGTTGAAAGAGTTAATAAACGGCAACTTTGGTTCAAATTAGCAATTTATCTCTCATAAGTTATTGTTAAATCACGGAAAAATGTGATACGCAAAAACGTCAGTCACGCCAACTCAATTATAAATCAATTTCTTTTTCAGAAAAAAAATTGTAAGAATATTTAAGTTTTAGAAGATTTTGGAAAACAAACATTTTATTAGGAAAACCTCTTTTTTAAAAAGAAAATATAGTAGATTTTTTTTGGGTAAAGCAACATGAGTTGGTCCAGTCACATTTACTTTGTTCTAGAAACTAAATCAATAAAAGTGTGGTTTTATTTTTTATATTTTGAATGTCTAAAGTAGTATGAAATTTTCCACCAACGACTAAATAATTTTTATATAAAAACAGTTGCGTTTATTCCTCGCCTTTATTCTAATGTAAACTTTCTCTGTATCCTATAGAATATTCAAAAAAATGTATACATAAATTGAATAAGTCCAATTTCCGCCTCTATAGTTTCAAATTAAGACAATTATATGTTTTGATAGAGGCCGAAATATATGTCTAAAATCCTTAATCTTACACAATTAGTATTTTGATGTATTTCAAGAGATTTATGTCGAGCCATTTCAATTTTAATTTTATTCTTTATGTTTAGCATGCTTTTGATAAATTTTGATTGCAGTTATATGGTTTAAAGTTTTCTTGACATTTAGGATAAAATAAGGCAACATTTGAATTATTTCTTATTAAAAAAAACTTCATATTGTATAATTTTCTTATAATAATCTATATTCTTATAAAATGATTCTAATTCCTGTAATTTATTGTGCAACCGAAATATTAACAACATTTGAATTATTTCTTATTAAAAAAAAACTTCATATTGTATAATTTTCTTATAATAATCTATATTCTTATAAAATGATTCTAATTCCTGTAATTTATTGTGCAACCGAAATATTAATTGATTTAAGCTTCTTTCTGCCATACCACGGCCTGTATAATCACATGTAAATTATTTATAATCTGTTATTAATATAAAAGCAATACTTAACTGTAAGTGCATTAAACCGTGTCTTACTTCAGTGATATAAAAAAAATGTGATTTAATTTGCAGCACGGGAGTGATGCAATAGTATTATAATGGCAAGCAGGGCTGGGTCCCGCGAATTGTAGTTTTCCTACTTTATTTGTAAATTAACTTCGATTATAAATATGCAGGCGAATACTCGAATAGAATGTATGGTGAGTAAGTACAACAGCAAAATTATCTGTTGGTAGCCATGGTCGCTCATAGTGCCAACATATAAGGCCATATGTTTTGAAGTAATATTTTTGCTACAATTATCATCATACAAGTATGTATATCATATATCCTGCGATGTGCGGTCGCGCTATAAAATACGTATTTTCAATTGTATTGCATTGTCACGTTTGTTTAGAATCTATTTAATTTTTTTCAACAAAATATTGCTCAATGAGTTGAAAATATGTCTATTTATATTTCTGGATATATTATGTTATATTATATCGTAGTGAATGGAGGATTTAATATATTTTAATAAAATAAATAAATCCCACAGCAAATAGCCGGTTTCAATTTCGATACAGTTTTAATTTGGTGTTATTCAGTGAAAGTATGCTGCGTGTTCGGTGATGATAGTATTACATATTTTTTTATAAGGTTGCAATTCTGTTGGTTTGTGCACATTGTATATATAGATAATTGTTAACGGAGAGGGAATGCTGTGTTGTATCACATTGTTAGCTTTTAATAGTGGTTATTACGTGATGTGAATATTATTTTTTTACTGAAAACATGAGCGTTCTACGGAGTCGAGGATTTCAATACGATCTTCAAATCTGATTAGTTGACATGAATTGATCCCGATGCGAATTTATTTTATCCCTCAATTTTGTATTGTTCTTTTCAAGTAGGTATTTATGTTATTATTGTTAAATATAGTACCTCAGTCGTATTCCGTAGAACGCCCACAATAAAATGGCTTTAGACGACTAGTGATGCGTTATCTGAAGTGCTTAGAATAAACTACTTGTATATTATCAATTATATTTATAATAGTTCATTTTTAATTACGATTTTATAGCGAAATTATTTAAATTACGTTGCGAAGGCCCTGTGAGTACACATCTGCATTACGTGTTTCTTGTTCATTCTTGTGTTATAAATGTAACACGGGGCCGCTTATATATTATTATTATATTATAGCTATAAAATTATATTTATAACGATCGCTTTTATTGGTGTTAAAAGCGGATCAGAGAAAATATTAGAAATGTTATTAGCAATTTAATTAAATAAATTTATATTTCATTTGTTTGAGGGATGGTTCTTGGTTTTAATCCCACGCCAATTCAATAGTAATATCGTGTTTTCGTTTCATCCATTTATTTCGTTTATATCTGGAATTATTCATCGAAGTTTTGTTTACTTAAAGTTATAATAATGTAAGTGATATAAAGAACCATCTCACAAATCTTCTTCGAATTGTACTGTCTAGGTAAAATCTTTTCTATAATACAAGTGTATTGATATTTGTAACGAATGTAAACATTCCAAAATTTCTTACTGATGATGAAATAAATTTGTTAGGTGTAACACGAGGTCATATTTCAGAGCCCCACATCGTTGCAATGTACAAACTCATACGAGCTTTTAGTTGTCTTGTATATTATGTAAATATTTTTTACACTGTGCCGTAATTTTTTTATGTCAAGTTATTTTCTTACTTCTTAGTGATGTTCTAGAATGCGTTGAATGTGCTAGAATTTTTACCCAAGACACGGGCGAAGCAGATGTCTCTTCATCTTTTATAATAACTAGTTTCCACCTGTTTTAAAAATGCGATTAAGTTTTCCACTATTTGCTATCTTTAGTTCTCTGTAATTCAATAAGTTCCTAATAATTTTTATATTCGTTCATGTCTTGATTAAAACTCCTAGCAGATTGTCTTTGAGAGTTCCACAAAAAACTCCTTCACAAGCAAATTGTACGAAAATTGTGAGGAATATTGGGCTTAAATATAATCAATTTGAGCAATATAAATAGTATTGAATGTTCGTTTTAATACAAATGTGATAAAGTGCGTGTCTCACAATAATTTGAAAATGTATTTTGTTAAGTCGAAGTTCCCCATCGAACGACGTTTGTAGTTTTGATTGATGTGTAAAGTATTTCTAATTTGCCGGCGATGGATTGATTAAATCATCACAATTTTAATTAAACTGCGTTTTATTTTTGTATTCGTCCAAAGATATTGAATGATCTTTTACTGCTCTATTTTATTATCATATCAAGTAGAAGGATTATGGAAATATAAAATATTAAAGTAATTAAATTTATTATAAAACACACTTATTACAATGGTAGGTAGGACATTATAACATGGATGCCAAATGTTTAAACATAAATTAATTTAAACAAACTCTTAACATGGATTTATGTGAGATATTTTATTTTGGAAGATAGCCTTGGTTTATTTTAAATTTTTGGGTGAGGAATGATTCATTATAAAATTCTATTTAATTCAACACTAAGTATTTAACAAAAAACTACCTTAATAGTAACACACAAATTCTCTAAATAATTACAAAAAACAGATTTGTAATTTTTTCGTCTATTTTTACCGTTTATTGTTCGTTATTAGTCGACACTTTAGTAATGTCTTGTAGCAAATCATCTGGTTTCGGCGGCACTGCCGGTTTCTCGATGATGAGAGAACCCAGTTCAGATTCTGCTATTTCTTCGTACTGATGTGATTCTACATCTTCAGGGTTGTTGACATTATACATAAATTGTGATGAATCTCCGTCAAACTCTGTGGGGTGTCCGTCTAACTCATTGGAATTGTTTTCAGTTTCTTGTGTGTTTTGTTCAAAATCACCTGCGTCTCCTGCAATCTGTCTTGTTTCCCCTCCAACCCTGTGTGCATTTTTTGAGTTTAAAAGGAGAGTTTCATTTTAGAGTTAAAAAAGTACAATTTTAGTTTTTGTATCGTAACTTCAGCAATAATTACTATGATACACGTGAACTTAATAAACATTCGCACTGATATAATAATTGGCCAGTATTAAAATTAATCTGTAAAACGAAAATATTTATATGTTTCCCTGGAAAATTTCAAGTTCCTGTCTACTTCTGATAAATATGGAAAATTGTTTGAAATTGAATATTAGACAAATCAAGTCTTATTCATTTCAGTTTAGCCTTTTTTATAATTATTACATTCTTCTTATCGAAGTTTTTACAACTTCGATTCGCAAGAGTTTATTGGCCAGAAACAGATATAATTACATAATATCAGCATAATATACATATTTATTGTTTACCTTAAATTCTTAGCGCCAATCCCGAAGGCTCCTCTCATCCAGGCACAATAATACACATAATATAATTATGGACATAACATTGAAGCACCCAAAGCCAATATGTGATTGATCTTAAAATTAAAAGTGATATTAATTGCTTTCGTCTGTGCTGTAGAGGAGACAGTAGCTTATATGGAAGTGTAAGAAATGAAAAATAAAGCTTTATCAATTCCGATTTATTCATAGACTTACATATTTCGGTAGAACATACAAACGATATCTAGCGCGTAGCTAAGTACAGTGTATACGGGTATTATATGTATAAATCTTAGTTATAGTTATATTTCGATCTGTTTGTTACTCTATGTTATGAAATAAAAACTTTAATTAGAATTAACTTATATCCTCAAAATATATCTAAAACACGTAATCGATAAAAAATTATTCAATAACACCTTAAAAAGTCTAACAAAATAAAAATTTACAATTAAAAATAATATGGTGTAAAATAATCGTTGTGTTCCCGGGGAATGTCACATCAATAAAAAAAGCTCTACAAAAATATCTCACAATACAACTTAAATATAATTAATATACATTCCGTACATAAAATCGATTAATATGCTGGGAAACGAGGAATATTGGAGAAATGCCGATGAGGAATGCCGATATATGATTAGAGGAATGTAAAATATGGCGAATCGGATATGTTACGAGCTATGTTACATAGATTATAATGGTGATAAATAGCAATCAATATCACATACACGATTCCACACTCAAGTTATTGCAGACTCCCTCACCCCGACAACTACCCTATTTATAAATTTTGTTAAACTCAAACTACCCGCCATATCTTCAATTATCTATTACATCAATAAGTTTTTTTTATGTAGGAATAAAAGATGTAACGTGTATATTATTTAAAAAAATGTAAATAAACAACCTCTAAAAACTTACATAAAATGAGATTTTTAATAATACTTTTTGTAGAATCCAAAAAAGATTTTTTATACATAAGAGGGTAGTTGCCACCGCACACCACAAGCATCGCTTAACCTAAACTATCCTTTAAAAAGTCCGTCACTTCGTTGTATAAATGTACAAAAACATTGACACATCCATAATACTAGACACAGTAAGTACAGAGAGTAATGCCGGCTTACCGTCCGGTAAGATAAATGATTTAAAATGGTTTGATTTGGACGAACCATCGAGGCTCGACAACCCTACAATTAAATAAGTTACCCTTAAAATTACGTGCGGTACATTCACAATATTACAAAATTTTATCATACAAGAGCCATGAGAAATTGATTCACGTACACAGGTTGCAAGCGAAGCTAAGTTTTGGACGTTAGACCTCGAATTGATCCAAGTGGCACAAACCAAATTGACTTTTACAAACAGATCATAATATTCAATAATAAAATAATGCCATGACAATTATTATGGTCCGTACAATAAAATGTTTTGCATCAGAATAAAATACAAATAATTATTTGCAAAATTACCACTTGGATCTCTCTGATTCTAACATTCACAGTAGAATACGGTCAGCAGCAAAAACCAGTCATGAAACTGAGTCGCAAAGTCATCATCTACTTTTGATGCTAACTGTAATACGATTATATATATAAATACAATGGTTTCACGACAGAGCGGTCGAGAATGTGTTGCCAACTAAGAAAAATAACTGTATTTTTTCCATATTTCAAATAACTCTGCAACTCACCGCCAACTATAACCGAGAAAGAACATCGCACGGTTCCACCAAATGACAATATAAAGAGCTTGGCTACTTACAGATTGTATAATATTTTTGCCTTTTATACACAACATACGAATTGGCAAAAATAATAATTGCTTTATTAACAATATCTGAGGATGTTTACACGTAAAGGGTCTAAAAATTTCAAAAAATTCGCCAAACCTTATCATACCCAAATTTAATAAAATAGTTTGAAGCATAATACACAACATAACATGCTTGTATGGCTTTTTGATTGCAAAATAATTTTTAGATACGATTCCCATAATAATCTTATTAAGACCTCACGTGTACACATCCACCATCTCTCAACCAGCATTACAAAAGCGTATAAGCGTGTTGTATAAAAACAGCTGGTGCTATTCATATCGCCCACACCTTACATTATACAGTATAATATAATTGGTACATTGACATCGAGGAATGTAAGACAGTCTGACACGTTGGAACATGTTAATTTAAGAGTTTAAACTTTTGGTAGACGCGATTTTAAGGATTCTAAAAAGGTAGAGTAGAGTTAATTGATTTTAACGGGTGGTTAGGTAAAAGGAATTTTAGTAGTATAGCAAAGTCAGACAATATTTATCACGACGACAAAACGTAAAAAAACATTACGGATCACCTCAGGCGAGGGTCATCGGTCATAGATTATTCTGTCTATAAGACAGAATTCAAAAATTTAAAAATACCACATCTATTGTCGTACAAGAATCTTTTGGCTGGATGACGTGTGGGTGAACAGTGAAATAGTGCTTAATTGCCTGTATTGTCTTTAACATAACGTTAATAATTGTGATAGCAATATTAAAATCACGTCTTCCGTCATTAGTATAAAAAGTATTTTTAGTATGATTTCGATAAAATCCTTACGTTTCCTATATTGTACCATCTAGGTGGGTTTTAATTAGATATATTCGAACGAATTTCCCTTTAATATCAAGAGCTCCATAGCTATTATACGATAAATAAAAAGGTATTTCACATAGATCCCAAAAGCTTGCATACGTACAATACACAATTTAATCCGAGACGTATATTACTCATATTCAAACGTTAAATAACGTAAAATCTGTGTGTATTTTTTGCCTAAAAACACGTTAAAATTATAATATAAAATTATACACTAAACTTATTGAAATTTTACGTTTGAATATAAGTAAGTAATATTTCCCTGAAGTAAAAATTATAAATATTCACTGATTAAAAAATTGTATGCTTTGTATGTTATATGATTTTATAATAAATCACTTGTAAAACATGTAACCATAATACAAAATGTAAGCATTCGTCACGAAAATTTTTTGTCGATGACCTTTGCATTCGATCCAAGGGTATACTCGACATACCACTGGATATGATATAAAATAATAAAACATATAGCAATAATTACGTAATATTAACCCTTAACCACCTAGCATACGTCTCACAGACTCCGATACATTTTATTTCGTAAATATTATTGCGTCTGAGCTCCATACAAACTTGTGCGTTCCTGTACCTTTTCCCCGCATCCCTCAGCGCCGCAAGAGCGCTCGACGCAGTTGGACGTGCATGCGTTTGTCTTTGGTAAGTAAAAAACTTTCGTTGGGAGTCTAAGAGACTCCTGTTAGGTGGTTACGTGACTAATGAATTTTTGTGTTTTTGTTTTAATTTTGGTAAAATATGGCTGTTAACGATGAATACACCCTGTGATGGCTGGAGGAAAATCTCTCAGACGACGAAAATGAACCCAATGATGAATACAGTGATGTTGAAGTCGATATAGGAGTACATCATGCATTAGAAGAAAGTTGCGGATTGGACTCAGAATGCGAAATTAGCAGCGAAGTCGAAAATACCGGAAATACTCCGCCGGAAATTGCTCTCACTTTGGCTTTACTTTATGAAGAAGAGCTTAGGTCTGATGATAAGGTAAAGGTAGGTACCTTTAAATACATTTATAAATACCTTTACCTGAGCTGCGATCGAGACCTAGGAAGAAAAATTATTTTGGCAAAAATCGCTATCGTTGGTCATCTGTTCCAGCCTCTTCAAGATCAAGAACGCTACAGCATAATAGACTTCATAATAGACTAGACCTCATATGGAGCGAAGTGCAAGTAACGTAAAACTGCAACGTGATTCCAGAATCGCTATTCGACGCATCCTAGACGCAAACACTGGAATGGGAAGCACCCCATCAGCAGTCCCACCTACCAGTGGCGCTGAAGAACGGTTAGCAATGCGTACTGTTCTACTTGCGACTCTAAAAAAAACCTAAAACACAGTACTTGTCTTTCGAATGCAAAGCTCCCATCTGTTTGGAATGCTCAAACAAAATGTGTTCCCAGTGTCGTGAAAAACTGTAACTTTGAACCTTGCAATTTTGTGTCATTTTTGTTTTAATTAAGGATTTTTGATTTTATTTAGGATGTTTAATTATCGAAAATTAAAAAACAAGGACAAATAAGTGCCTTTTTAAGTGATATCTAATGACAATGGATCTCACTTACCAAATATCTTAGTATATAGGTACAAAATAAAAAGTGTTTGTTATTTGGTTGAGATTAAAAACATAATATATATTTTTGATATTTATGTTATTTTATAATTTTAATAAATTTCAGGTGGTAGAGCCTAGAGTTCGCCCGGGGTAGTGCCACCGCCCGCCAAGGTACTCAGTACCATTCCTACCGTCATAATAATTGTTTTTAAGAGCAATTGTGTTCCGGATAGGAAGGTGTCGAGCCAGTTCACTTTTTTAGAGGCGACCATCTCAGACCTCAGGGGTAGCAACGCATCTGTGACCGAATTGGAACAAGACTCACACTAATCATTACTAACTGGACAATACTAATATTAACTAACAGGACTAACTATCACTAACAGTCCCTGTCCTCACACTTATTAACAAACTAACCAACTAACATTCTAACACCATCTACTAATTGGACTAACCACCCTAGTCCCTAAATTGGGTCTTGTTCTAAGTCGGTCACAATTGCCATGGGCGGCAGCGGAAGGGTGGTGCTGCATGCTCGTTTGCTACCTTAATTCAATAAAAAAAAAAATATATAATTCGTTCGTAACCTGACTTTTAATTCATATTTAATCCTTATGGTACAAAATTTTACATACAATCATTATTTTGTTCCGGAGTCTCTCAGACCTATGCTAGGTGGTAGAGTGACAAAAATAGGTGCTAGGTAGTTAAAATGCACTTGGAGACATATAACATACAAAGCAAAGCCCCTAAAACCTGGGTAACCCACCCTTTGCCCTAAGAGGTTCGACATATTCGTAGTTTGACCGCAAAAATCTATAACGTCAATTGACAAATATTTGACCAATTTTACCCCTGCGTTTTCATGGTCAATGACATCTTCACTGACTTTTATTAAAACACTGGACTGGATTTACATCATTTTGGCGTGTTGTTAACGAATCAAATACCAACAATCTCGTTGACATACTTTTGAAAAGAGAACGGACTGTCAAACTTAGTTCCCCAAGCCGCCGCGTGATGGCGCCACCAGTCCAGGGTACAAGCACTTACTGAGCGACGGGCGCGTCCATGGTGGGAATGTAGTCGAGCGCCATGAGACACGCGAAGATCGTCATGATCATCTTGGGCTTGCGCTCGGCCACGTCTTCGGGTAGTGCGTACACCCGCGCGCCACAACGACGCGCCATCGATATGGCGTATTTCGCGTTTGCGAGGCGTTCCTGGAGGTAAAAATTTAATTATTAGTGTCAACTTGGTACTGTGACAATAATAAAGATAAGATAACAGAAGAAATACTACAGTCGTTAATAATATTCATCCTGTTACTAAAAACAATCGGACGGGAACTACACCGAATTCGTTTTAATTGCATTTCACAAAAATGCCATTATTCCACCCTTTGCATTACAGATAGACGTCAAAAAATTAAAATGCCGTAAATAAATTTTTCTTACAACAATTTGTGAGGACTGGCAATAAATTCAATTCTTTATTATCGGCGACTTAAGTCATTCATCACCACTTTACCATAACAATCGTAGTCAAAACCCTAAAGCATGTATCAATCTCTGCAACTCAGGTACATAACTTTAACATACAACAGCACCACTTTACCATACAATCAGTCACAAGTGTCACAACACAACCCAGTAACGGACGCAGTAACGTAACTGCTCGTCATACCAGATACAATGGTCACTGCCAACCCTATGCATTGAGTAACGACTTCACCATACAGTCGTAGTCCCAACCCTACATCATGCAGTATAAAGCACCAGTAACTCACCTCTTCGTCCGCGCCGGGCAGCACCAGGTCGTAGTTGATGGCGCCGGGCTTGATCGCGTCGATCAGGTCGATGATCACCTTGCCGTCCGCCAATACCTCGTCCTGGAGACAAATTGTTAGTTGTTTGATTAAAGTACTGTGTTTGTTCTGGCGATCGCTTGAGACGAGGGGCGATGCGAGTACGAGAGGAGGGGAGGAGAGAGGAGGGAAACGAACCAGAGATTGGGTAAAGGGAAGAATGAATTCATGTTACATAAGTTTATAATCGACACAGGGTGAGAACTATCTTATCAACCTATATCTCCGAGCATCTTCAAACACCTCCATTGTACTCAATTTCTACTCAACTTGTCGAAATCATTCATCGAAATAACTCAAGTATCAAATATACATTCCAATGCTTAGACAACATTTTTTGTAATTGTACTGTTGTTAATAAGTTACTATTAAGCTGTATTAGTTCAGACCATAGCGGACAACTTGCCACCATTGAGTACCATCATGACCTTTCCAAAAAATACATAGTTTGCAGACCAATTACTCAAAAAAATTTAAACAATTTTAAAAGCAATATAGATAGAAAAATTTCTTCAATAAATATTAATTATAATGATACACCAAATCAAGCATACTGCAATGTATTTGATTTAATAAAGTACGAATTTAACAATAATTTTAAGGAAAAAAGAATTGAATGTAGCATTAAAAAAACTAAATTTAGTGATTGGGCAACAACAGGAATATATAAAAGCAGAATAAGACTTTTTGAACTCTATGCAAAAAAGTCTACTTCCACAGACTTAGAATTTATAAATTATGTAAGAAGGTATTCAAAAATTTTTAAACAAGTCTGTGCAACAGCTAAGTCGATCTTCATATCAAATAAAATCAAGAATTCTGGAAATAAAATTAAAACCACTTGGAACATTATTAATAAAGAAGCAGGTAAAGTTAAATCTAATGATCGTAGTTTTGCCTTAATAGTCAACAACAAAAATGTGTCTTCTGATGATGCAGTTGCAAGCACATTTCAGGATTTCTTCTCGGAAATACCACATGAAATTACAAAAAACTTGCAGGCCAGCCCTCAGCTAGCTTTGAATATTATGGAGTCATGTGTTGATAAATGCAATAATTCATTTACATTTAACCACATCACTTTTGATACAATAGTAAAAACCTTCAATTCTATTAATATTAAAAAGTCAACTGATCTTTGGGGTCTTTCTACAGTTGTCATTAAATCAATTATAGCCTCCATTGCACCACATTTATGTATTATTTTTAATAAATTTATAGATGATGGCAGCTTTCCTAATTTAATGAAGCATGGTAAAATAATACCTTTATTTAAAGCTGGTGAAAAAAGCGACCCCACTAATTATAGACCAATATCTATTTTACCAGCTCTTAGTAAAATCTTTGAAAAAATTATCTACAACCAGCTGCTGTCACATTTCTCTAAAAATAAATTATTTCATGCAAATCAGTTCGGTTTTTCGAGAGGAAAAAATACTACTGATGCGGGCATTGCTCTTCTCAAGCATATTTTTACTGCCTGGGAGTGCAAACAGGATGCTATTGGCATATTCTGTGACCTCTCAAAGGCCTTTGATTGCGTTGATCACAACATATTAATAAATAAACTTAGGCATTATGGTATCTCAGCACTATCACTTAGCCTTATAAAGTCTTACCTGTCTGAGCGTGTACAAAAAGTAGTGATTAATGGTATAGAGTCCTCAGGAGCACACATTTCTATGGGTGTGCCTCAGGGATCAATACTGGGACCATTGCTATTTTTAATATACATAAACGATCTTCCTCATTTTACTCGGGATTTGTGTGAAACTGTATTGTTTGCTGATGATACATCCTTAGTTTTTAAAGTAGATAGAAGAAAACATTGCTTTGACGATGTGAATAATACTGTTTCGCAGGTACTACACTGGTTTACTTGTAATAACTTGATGTTAAACGCGAAAAAAACCAAGTGTGTCAAATTCACGTTACCGAATGTAAAACAGGTGCCAACTAACATACTTCTAAATGGGGAAGTACTTGACTTAGTAAATTCTACAAAGTTTCTTGGCCTTACGATAGATTCTCGGTTGCAATGGAGTCCCCATATTGAAGCCTTGTCTGGGAGACTCAGTTCTGCTGCTTACGCTATTAAGAAAGTAAAGCTCTTAACTAACGTGGAAACAGCAAGACTAGTTTATTTTAGTTACTTTCATAGTGTGATGTCCTACGGTTTGTTGTTGTGGGGCACAGCTGCAGACATTGAATCTATTTTTATATTACAGAAAAGGGCAGTGCGTGCAATTTACAACCTCAGACCTAGGGACTCGCTGAGAGATCTGTTTAAAGAAGTTAATATACTTACTGTTACATCACAATATATCTTGGATAATATTATGTATGTTAAAAAGTACCATGATAGTTTTTTAAAGAAAAGTGATGTCCATAATATTAATACTAGGAATAAGGCTAAGCTGATTGTACCAAATTTTAGGCTTTGTAAAACTGGTGGCTCGTTCATGGGTAGATGCGTAAAAATTTATAATAAAATTCCGTTAGAATTAACGGAAATGCCATACTGTAAGCTAAAAACTCATGTTAAGGACATTCTTATGACGAAAGGTTATTATAAACTGGATGAATATTTTCAAGATGAAACAGCCTGGACATGAGTTTGAAATATAGCCTTAAGTAGTGATAAGTGCTCTCTGTAACTGTGAGTGGGGAAGAAAAAAGAAACTCCTTGGGAGTTTCTTGCCGCTTCTTCTACCAAGGCCACTCATCGTAGGGATTTGTGGAAGCGATGGCGTAGATGACATTCGAAAAGTGTTTGTAAAAACCAAGTTCGAAATAAATCATTTCATTTCATTTCATTTCATTTCATTTCAATGCCGTTCGAGGCAAGCAAGCACGAAGTTCACCAATGTGACTCTTTATATTCATTTTCATAGTGTCAGGCCCGCTGCAAGCGGGCGTTCAAGGCGTCTACCACACGCTGGCGACCGCAAATGGACCACGAAGACCAGCATAAAACTGAAGCGTCAAACAATTTAGCCCGCCGGCTCACACACTACACTTTATATTCCCATACCTGGAAGCTCCGAATGGACGAGGTCTTGCCGGCGCTCGCCAACTTGTTGTTGACCCACTGCACGATCTCGCGCTCGATGATCGGGTTGCCCGTGTTGGCCAGCCGCGTCAGCACCGACAGGGTGTACGCGCGCATCAACTGCCAGATGAGCGCTGTGGGTTGATAGATTACGCCAAATAAGTTTTTGAAGTGATAACTTCTTAGTTCTTATGAAAAGGTAAAGTGCTTCGTTACGTAACGCGTTACGGCATTGGTCTGACACGTTTTCCTTTCTCTCACGCATTGTCGCGTATAGAAAAATTGAGAGGGTGCTAAGGAAACTATTTTTTGTGAATGTGTGTTAATTTAAACGTATTATGTAAAATTACTACAAGTATGGTAACCTGCCAAAAAAATACAAAGGAGTGTCCTTCAGCTCTCGATATGTGAAAAAAGTTGCGGAGTGCCACAGACAACCGATCCAGAATTCGACTTATATAATTAAGGATATTAGGTTTATTTAAATTTACATAAATAAATAAATATTCCTTGTAATACATAACAAACAAACATACTCTTATTATTTCTGACGGATGTTTACTTGCGGAGAAATAATTTTAATTATGTACTACCATAAACAAAGCAGACGGTGTCTATGACTATAAATGAATTGTCGATGGATCGCAGAGTAGCCAACCACATAATATTGTTGATACTCGTTGATTATTGGACAAACGATTACAGATTAACCAACCGACTAATATCGGTGGTCACGTTCAATATACTTATTATGCCACAGGTAAATCATTTGCAAGTATGGGAACGAAACCATGTAGTAGGTATGTTAAAATACGCTACTACAGCATATGGCAATGGAAGACAGACTAATCGAATCGAATCTAATCGAAAAGTTCAAGATTATTTAATCAACTAGAGAACCGCCCGCGCTTCGCTTCGGGAGCCGTAGGTAACAGCCGCGTAGGTCCCGCTCCCGTAGGATTCTCGAGATAAAAAGTAGCCTATATGTTGTACTGGAACATAAGTTAAAACATTTACCTATGACTTAAGTAAATTAACGATACATGTAGTATTTGATAGCGTGATTCAGAACTTGCAAATGAATTTTACTAACGCCATCTATTAACAGCATCCGGAACTAAATATCTAGCAATAGTAGCAACTAACAAAACATCGATCTTCCCATGGGAATGAGATGTTTTTCCGCGGTAAAAAGTAGCCTACGTCACTCTCCACCCTCCCAACTATCTCTACACACATAAATTATATCATATAATAGCCATGTTACGACGTGAAAGAGTCACAAACAAACACACTTTCACATTTATAATATTTTTAATCAATATCATCACAGATAAACAGACATTGTTATACTTCTAAAATTGCTGGCCAGATTTCTACCAAACAGCTCTAAAACCATCGCAAGGAAATTGGCTTTCGTGGAAAAAAAAAACGCCTCGAAATCAGCCTATTTGCTTGTGAATCGCGATGCCACATACACATATACACAATTTACTACGCCTTTTTACGTCGCGGTAAAACCCCAGTTATACAAAAGCAAACCGTATTACCGAGCGTGAGGGTCGCGTTCCCCTCGTTGATGTCGGAGCCGGCGATGCCCACCAGCGAGAAGTTGAGCTGGCGGCCCCTGTGTTAGCGTCGCAGTAAAACCCCAGTTATACAAAAGCAAACCGTATTACCGAGCGTGAGGGTCGCGTTCCCTTCGTTGATGTCGGAGCCGGCGATGCCCACCAGCGAGAAGTTGAGCTGGCGGCCCCTGTGTTAGCGTCGCAGTAAAACCCCAGTTATACAAAAGCAAATCGTGTTACCGAGCGTGAGGGTCGCGTTCCCCTCGTTGATGTCGGAGCCGGCGATGCCCACCAGCGAGAAGTTGAGCTGGCGGCCCCTGTGTTAGCGTCGCAGTAAAACCCCAGTTATACAAAAGCAAACCGTATTACCGAGCGTGAGGGTCGCGTTCCCCTTGTTGATGTCGGAGCCGGCGATGCCCACCAGCGAGAAGTTGAGCTGGCGGCCCCTGTGTTAGCGTCGCAGTAAAACCCCAGTTATACAAAAGCAAACCGTATTACCGAGCGTGAGGGTCGCGTTCCCCTTGTTGATGTCGGAGCCGGCGATGCCCACCAGCGAGAAGTTGAGCTGGCGGCCCCTGTGTTAGCGTCGCAGTAAAACCCCAGTTATACAAAAGCAAACCGTATTACCGAGCGTGAGGGTCGCGTTCCCCTCGTTGATGTCGGAGCCGGCGATGCCCACCAGCGAGAAGTTGAGCTGGGGGCCCCTGTGTTAGCGTCGCAGTAAAACCCCAGTTATACAAAAGCAAACCGTATTACCGAGCGTGAGGGTCGCGTTCCCCTCGTTGATGTCGGAGCCGGCGATGCCCACCAGCGAGAAGTTGAGCTGGCGGCCGAGCTCCACCGCGTAGTTGCAGTTCTCCAGCCGCTCCATGAACCGGCCCAGCTTCGAGAACTGGCGGTGGACCTGGTGACGGAATTGGGGATCGGGTTAGTCAAAAATAAACTCTAATAGCTATGGAATTAATGCCATCTAATTATTACAAATGCAGTGATAGATTCAGCCTCGGGGTCGAATGCCAAGGCATGCACTTCCGATTTTTCGGAGTTTAATGTGTTTTAAGCATTTAAATGTCAGTCGCTATAACGGTAAAGGAAAACATCGTGAGGAAACCTGCATGCTGAAGAGTTTGCTAAACTCAAAGATGTGTGAAGTCCTCCAAACCGCACTTGGCTAGCTCAATAGCGAGCCATGATGGGTTAAGTTTTTCATTTCCATTTCAATTTTTTATCTGTATTAATGTCACCCACAATAAGCTTAACTTATCTTGGCCGCGCTAAACATAGTCTTCAGAGACATTCGTGCATCTATGGTAGGTGTCCCACCGGCAACGAGCAGCGAGTAAAGCTTGGCTATTTTCTCGCATTACTCGCCCAAGACAGCGACGGAAGATATTGTACGAGTACGAGCCGGGTTACACTCGCCGATACACCTGCCTATAGTCTAAATATACCTATGGTGTAAAAACCTTCGCCACCTCACCTTCTTCCAGTTAACGATCCCGGGGCGGATGATGTCGTAGAGCTGGAAGATGACGAGCCCGTCCGTGAGGTCCGAGTACAGCCAGTTGACGTGCGGCGCCACGCCCATCGAGTTCATCCAGTTGCGGTACGCTGCCGGTGGGGAAATAACGCATTAGTTACAGGTATTTACAGAAGAATTCGTTGTCTATCATGTGGGCTTAATTATACGTGATAACGTTGCAAGAGAACATTGATGAAAAATTGTATACTCTTTTGAAATGAATTATTATCGCATCGGAAGATGGAGTGGAAGAGAGACTCGTCACAAGCTAAACAGTTAAGCCGATCGTGCCTCTCTATCATTTGTTCCGAGCTCTCGCTTGAGCACTCGGTTCAGGCAAAACGTGATACTTTTTGGATGCAGTCGATTTTCATCAATTTATAACGTCAAAAGTGGATAAATTGTATGACTTTACAAATAATAATTATTATCAAAGAAGCACCTAAAGTAGTCTGTGCGATTCAACACATCCTGGCAGTAGCGTGTGCACCAGTGGCACACATACTCATGATATCGTACCTATTACACCTATCAAATCTTATCATCTCCCCCCACAAAATTTACTCAACACTCACTCTTCTCCTCGCGCGTCTCATCCAGCTGATGATAATCCTCCACGGCATCAGCATTGCGCTGCAGCCCAGGGTGCTGGTTGAAGAGATTGGCCACGAAGGCCAAGTTGAGCTTGTAGACGCCGCCCACCACGTCTGCGGGCGTGACGAACGCGCGGCAGCGGAGCTTGGCCGCCTGTTGCAGCATGACTTCCGCGCGGCGCATTAGGTCGGTTTCCTGGAACGATTGAATATAATTTGAGTAAAAACGTGGTTCGTTCTGTCAGGTTTTTTTTGTGCCGAATGTTCCTAAGAATAAAATAATGTTCAAATATTTGCGACTTTTTGATAGTTATGTACACTTTTCTCTTAGTTCATTACTAAGTAAACTTATAAAACTGCATGCAGATGGGATCTTATTTACGCGAGCGATTTTTAGGCTCGATTTTGTAGATGTATTTAGCATTGTTGATCGAAGGCTTCAATGAAATAAATATAACTTGTTACTTTGCTTTTTAAAAAAGCTTTGATTGGTGACCTTTAGGTCCTTTAGGACCTATCCATGACAGCTCTTTGGCGTTGATGGTCGCTGGCTTACGAGCGACTCTATTGAATCAGCCTTAAGTATCAGTCAGCCTTTTACAAAAATCGTTTGACATTAGCACTGACACTGATACTGACGTTAATATCGACATAAACATAACCTTCCCCAACTCACCCGCAGCGCATCCATAGTAACCCCAGCGTCGTCGGGCGCGATCTGCTTGAGCAGGTACGAGTATATCTCGGAGTCGGCCACGTCGTGCTGGAAGTTGGTGCAGCGGCGCGCCACGCCCGCGCTCGCCAGCTGGTGGTTCACCCAGCGCAGCAGGATCGCTTCTGGCGACAGCGCGAGCAGGTCTTCGATGCGTTCCTGGGGGTAGAATGACGGAATTTTTAGAAGGCTGAAGAGCTTGTTTGGTTGAACCGGCTAATCTCAGGAACTACATACTGGTTTGATTTGATTTTAGAATTTAATTTTTTTGAATATCACTTGCTTTGGTAAAGTAAAACACCATGAAGAATCCTACACAACTAAGGTGTCCATAATGTTCTCAAAGGTATGTAAAATATACCAATCCATGCTTGATCATTGCGGAATGGTGGCGATATAAACGGGTATATAATGTTGTAATTTTACTTAAATGATGTGATTGACTGACGAAGTGAAGAATGACTAGTGCTTAATCAATTCCAGAGTACTGTTGATAGCCATACTATAAATGGTAAGACTTACCTGGTCGTTGAGCAGCTCTGTGAGACCCGGACAGTGCTCCAATGTGATCTGGTTGAACAGACCGATGCGGATGATCTGCCACAGCAGGCCCAGGACCAGATGCGGTTTACCTGTAACCGGAGTTTAACAGTGATTTACAAGTATGTAGTGTTTTGCTTTTATTAATTTTAGAGTAAACCAGCATAGTCTTGTTTAGTGACCAATCAATTCACAAACATTCATAGCCAGGGGCGCCGTAACCGGGCGTGCAAGGCGTGCGGCGCACGCGGGCGGCACCCTTGGGGGGGCGGCAAATCAGGGTAAATGGGTCCCGGCTGGGCGGCATAAAGACAAATCTGTATGAGATTCGTAATAACTAACTCAATACAAAAAGAAGCAATCGAAAAGTAGAGATAACTCAAAAACTAATCGTCAGATTTCTTAGCAATACCTTTCGAATAAAAAATTATCAAAATCGATTCACTACCTCATATTACTTTTTAAATTGGCTATGTACCTAAAGACACTATAACATCATGCTGACATAAAACTCAAAAGTCACAATAACACATACCTTTAGCCAAATCATGGGCATCAATATTAACAATGTTGCAGCCGATAGCCTGCGAGGACACCAATGCCAGGGTCAAGTTCTCGTGCTTGGTGTAGAGGGTGAGGTTCTTCTTGTTGATGGCGCGCTCGTCTATGGTGTCCGGGCACGAGTGGTTTATTACTTTGCTGTGGACAATGGGATAGTTTCACTGATGGTTTAGTATTGTTGATAAGGTAATGAATGCTTACTGTTTCTAGAAGATAAGTAAGAATAGGTAAGTAAAAACAAAAAGGAATATGTTTTTCAATTATAAATGATATTCAAATAAATATGTATTTCTTTATCTCCTAAAATGTGATAATCTTATTACTTATTAGATTTTCGAAGATAAGATTACTATTAATATGGACATGCGGCGCTAGATGTCGCTACATGTCAAACTAATAACATAAAAACACTTTAGAAATTAAACATTGACATAGACCTTGAAACACTGTACAGACCTATACTCCAACAAAGATAACCAACCAACCAGACATGATACTCACCACAATATAAGCCCGTCCTTCAGCTTCTCATACAGCTGTTTGCCCTCTGGGTCGATGGGCAGCAGGTGTTTCAGGTCCGGGTCGTGCTCCAGGTTGCTGTTGATCCACCCGGAGAACGCCATCTGCTCCTCCAGACGCACCGAGTGGGTTGTGCCTAGAAAACCATTTGATAAGGATTATGTAAAAATCTGCCTCGTAGATCCAAATGAAACTGTAGGGGAGCTTTACCGATCTTTTTGTAATGAGCTTGTTAGGTAGGTAATAGAAGAAGTAAATGAGCATGGTAAAAGAAGAATATAGAAAGAAAAGTGTTTCAGAGATATTTCTCTCTTGTATTGTACATGGCAACGAATCTTCGAAATGGCACTCGTCATCGCAATTCTTATTGTCCTACTTCTGGGTACGTTTCTTTTCTCCACTCATCATGTCAGGTATATAGGCCATATTCTGCCACAGAGTACAAGTACAAATGGGTAGGCTTAACACTTAACATTACGGAAAACTGAGATGCAGGTTTCATCAATACAAACGATAACGTTAGTAGGTAGACCCAACAAAATACTCAAAAAAATTGCGACGCTTGAAATAATCTCCTAGATGTTTTAAGCTCTAAGGCCTGAGACCTCCTCAGTATGAGGCGAGGCTCGGGCTCAGTAGTGGTCCATTAATAGGTTATAGCCACTTGGTTTTTTTAATAGTGTATAGTCCTTTTAGTGTAGGATGTTTTACTTTAGAATTCCATTTCTAAGCCATAAAATTAACGTGGAAATAGTCATTCTACATTAGATAACTGAAACGATTAATTCCGGGAGCTCCGCATGATTTTTGCTGATCATTTAAATCAGTATCATTAATCATAATTGCTTGTCCACCTACGCGTATTGCAAGTACATACATTCTACTGAATCACCACATGTACCCATTTAAGGCGAATTATCTGCCCTATACTCCATTCACGTTGGACAGGGATATCGTCTAAATGGCAACCCTCACAAATGTCAGCTTTCCACTCTTGTGATTAAGGTTCATTGTAGAATGACGGCGAGAATTTAAAGTGCCTTAAGTAAATGTTGCTTAGAAGTTAAATTGAACTGTGACCGCAAGTAATAAATCTGTTTCAGTGGGAAGTGGCAATTTCAAATTCTCGGCCACTCAAGTACAGTTGCAATCGTAAAAATCTCTCCCACCTAGGATAATATGATGGCGACACTAATAGAAATCACAGGTTTAATTAAAAAAATAGATTACTAAAAGTGGACTTTCGGTCTTTGAAGACTTTTAAATAACTGGATGTATAAAATAAAGTTGTTTTTTTATATATTTTTTATTACTATAGATAGATGATATTAAATTTTCATTTAATTTTCGCGACAGTATTAAACAATTATCAGTAGCACATTACAATATGTACCTATAAAAATTTGTGAGCTGTTTTTGTGCCTCTGTTCAGTCCTACCTATACCTACCTACTTATCTTACAATTCCTAAAAAGGAAATGCTATTAAAAGCTTACTGACATTGTCAAATTATGACATCATTTAATGATGTCATTATGTTAATTTTATAACTACAATCTCCTACTGTAAATAAATTGTGTCTATTTGCCTCAAATTTGGTTCGAAGAACTTCTCTTATGACAGCAGTTCCCGCCAAAATTAGTAAAAAAAACACTTTTGGATCAAGTTTCAATTCCTAATAAAATACATGAAAAATGTTTTTAATTTTATGCCCAGCACTCATTTATAGAAAAATATTTTCATTCTAATTTTAGAAACATCCAATCGAGTATATTAATTAAAAGAATTGTTACGTGTCAGGAGTATGGGGTTCGAGAAAATGCCAAAATGTACCACAAAGACTTTTATTGTACTCGTAGATACACGAATTACACGATGTACACAGTACACACTAAAACACTCTGCACGTAGGTACTAGTAAACACACTCGTCGAACACTGTATCGCTCGTAGAAATCACTTTACTTCTCACTGGTATCGCTCGCAGGTATCGCTGGTATCTTTCTGGTCTCGCTTCCGAAACTAGAATGTCCGCACTTGATCGATCGCCCCTTTTTATACCACTCACGCACCATTCACGCCAATCCAGAACTTTCTCGCTAATTCCGGACGGACCCGATTCGTATAAAATTCGAGAACGTTCCTTGCAACCGAGTTTCGCCCGTATGACTATTGCCGTAATGGTCGAAGCGTCGTGCGTACGGGCAAGCGCGCTATTGTTCTATTGTTGACTCGACATGTTTATGGCCCCTATTGTTTATTGTTTTGCGAGGTGATACGCCAGGGCTGTCACATTGCCCCCCTCTTAGTCATGCTCGTCCCGAGCATTATTCGATCCATGAAATGGTGCCAATCTGTCCACGTGCACGATCTTCGGCTTTCTTCTGTCCCCCTGTCTGATCCGGTAGGTCACGTCATTAATCCTCGTGACAACTGTGTAGGGGCCTTCCCATCGTGCTTGTAGCTTCGGAGACTTCCCTTTCTTCCGCAGTGGATTGTGCAACCATACGGAATCTCCCTCCTTGAAACCATGTTTCCGGGCATCGCGATCGTACCGGGTTTTCATTTTTTCGCTTGTCCTCAAACACTGCTCCCTCACAAAATCATGTGTCTCGTCCAATTGTTTCCCTAAGTCCGCGATGTATTCAACAGTTGGTTTCGGGGCATCTGGCGGTGTTCCGGTAAGCAAATCCAACGGCAGGCGCATTTCTCTTCCGAAGTTAACTTTAGCCGGTGTAAATCCCGTAGACTCGTGTATGGCAGACCGATATGACATCAGGAACAGAGGAATGTACCGATCCCAGTCTCGCTGATGTTCCTCGACGACCTTGGCCAAGTGATTTTCCAACGTTTGGTTGAATCTCTCCACCATGCCGTCAGATTGAGGATGCGCCGGTGTGGTACGTGTCTTATTTATTCCCAAAAGTTCACACATCTCCTGGAATAACGTCGACTCGAAGTTCCTGCCTTGGTCGCTGTGTAACTCCAATGGTACACCAAAGCGGCATACTACCTCCTCGACAAGTTTCTTGGCCACGGTCTTCGCCTCTTGGTTCGGAGTTGCAAATGCTTCCGGCCATTTGCTGAAGTAGTCTTGAACCACGATGATGAATCTATTCCCGTCTTCAGACTGAGGGAATGGGCCAGCAACGTCTATGGCGATTCTTTCCCAAGGGGCTCCGACGTTATACAGCTGTAGTTTTCCCTTGGTTCTAGTGCGGGGCCCTTTCACTGAAGCGCACACGGTACACTTCCTGCACCAATCTTCAACGTCCTCTCGACACCGCACCCAATAAAAGCGTTCTCGTATCTTTACGAGGGTCTTTTTGATGCCGAGATGCCCACCAGAAGTGCCATCATGTACGAGCTTCAGCAAATCAGCCACTTTACTCCTGGGAATAACCATTTGCAGGGTTTTTTCCTTTCCGTTGAGTGATTCCCAGCTCCGGTAAAGCACGCCATTCTCCAATATAAGGCTGTCCCACTGAGCCCAGTATGCCTTAGTCGTTGCGCTCGAGGCTGACACATCACTCCACAGGGGCCTCTGTCCTTTGGCTTTCCATTCCATGATCAGGCTGAGGTCTTTGTCTTCCTTCTGAGCTTGGCTTACTTGCTCCGTTCCCCAAGACTCGTCTAGGTCCTGCATCCTTATCACCCTGACCTCTTCTTTAGCCTCATGCTTGATGCAATGTCGACATTCGTCGGAGCATGGGCGTCGTGACAGGGCGTCGGCATTCGAATGAGCTCTTCCGTTACGATGCTCTATTACGAAGTTGAACTCTTGAAGCTGTTCGATCCACCTTGCAACCTGGCCTTCCGGGTTCTTGAATTGCAGAAGCCATCTCAGAGCGGCGTGGTCCGTCCTTATTGTGAACTCGCGTCCCAGCAAATACTTGTTGAAGTGCTGAAGGGTCTTCACCACAGCCAGTAATTCTCGCCGAGTCACACAATAATTCCTTTCCGGTTTCGAAAGGGTCTTGCTAAAGTACGCAATGACCACCTGCTGGCCGTCCTGATCTTGCGATAACACCCCTCCGATGCCAGTATTGCTAGCGTCCGTGTCTACTGTGAATCTCCCTTCTCTTCTGGGGTAGCCAAGAATCGGAGCCGAGCACAGACGTTCCTTTAACACGTTCAATGCCAGTGCAATTTTCTTAATCCTTTCTGAGGTGCCGCCTATATTTAACGATGGACTCGCCAGGCGAGTCGCCGGCACTACAAACTATTTTAAATGGACTCGCTAGGCGAGTTCACTGGCATAATGTTTAGTTAAATGTAATAATTTGTTATTTTTGTGGCCGTCGCGGTCTCCACAACCTTTCTATCGAGATTAAAAAGTGTTTAGTATGTGTTTAGTCCATTTCCACGTATAAACATGGCTATAAACCCATTAAATAAAAAAGGGGGTAATTTTTTTTCGTAATTTAGATTGTCAAACGTTTGATAAAATTCTATTTTTAAGGTTAAGTTTTGTATTTTTATAGTTTCGTATATGAAGTTGATTTAAAATTTAACTCGTGTGACTTCTATTTCTATGAGAAAAGATTCCTATTTTGTAAATGTACCTACCTATAATCTTGTATTTAAAAAAAAAGCAAAATTGTGAATAACATTACGTATAGGAATATATTACGTATTGCTTAACCAGAAAAATAGAAAACCTGTCATGAGGGCGCTAAAGTTTCCTTTTTATGGCAACAGCACAGACAAAAGTAACTATAGTAACGCTCATGTTATTATTGTCAAGCAATATATTTTATATTTTTATTCTCATGTAATAAATCATGAACTAAAAGGTTGAGAGCCTGCATCAGTGGACTCGCCTAGCGAGTTCAAGGCATAACACAATGCATTTTTTTTCTTAAATTATAAAAATAGTCTTAAATACGAACCACGGCGTGTATATTCATATTAGCGTTTATTTAGTCTACACTTTGAATTTCAGTAGAAAATACGGACGCGTATAGGAAATATTGGCGAAAAACATTGGACTCGCCAGGCGAGTCGCCGGCACATGAACGAAATATATGTCAACTCGCGAGGCGAGTCGTTGGCACTGAACGTGTTAAGCGAACAAACGCATCTTCGCAATCGGAATCCCAACTGAAGATTCTCTTGTCCTCCGTGAGACGATGTAACGGCTTGGCTATCTCGGAGAAGTTCTTCACAAACCGACGGTAATAGGCGCATAGTCCCAAGAACGCTCTTACATCGGTCTTGTTCTTTGGGGTCGGCCATTCTTGAACAGCTCTTATCTTATCTGGATCAGTGCGAACACCTTCGTCCGATATGATGTGTCCCAAGAATGATACTTCCTTCTTGAAGAAGTCACATTTCTTCGGATTGAGCTTTAGGTTGGACTCACGGAATCGTCTGAATACCTTCTCTAGGTTTCGCTTGTGTTCCACAAAGCTTCGTCCCATGACTATGACGTCATCGAGGTAAACCAGACAAGCGTCCCCCAAAAGTCCAACTAACACTCGCTCCATGAGACGCTCAAAAGTGGCAGGAGCGTTACATAGCCCAAAAGGCATTACGCGAAACTGCCACAAGCCATTTCCGGTTCCGGTGGTAAAGGCAGTCTTCTCCTTGTCTTCTGGCCGTACTTCTACCTGCCAGTAACCACTCTTCAGGTCGACCGTCGAAAACCACTTCATTCCACCGAGCATATCCAATGTGTCGTCAATCCGAGGCAGAGGGTAGCTGTCCTTCTTGGTAACGGTGTTAAGCATCCTGTAGTCGACACAGAATCTAGTACTGCCATCCTTCTTCTTCACGAGTACCACAGGTGAACACCAAGGGCTAGTTGACGGCTCGATCACCTTGCTGCGCACCATGTCCTCGATCATTTCTGCAACTTCGTGTTCCTTTGCCAATGGTACTTGTCTCGGTCTTTGCTTGATCGGTGAAGTATTGCCGGTATCTATTGGGTGAGTGACAAGATTTGTTCTTCCCAGGTCGCTATCTCCTCTGGTAAAGATGTCCTTGTAGTCCATTAACAACTTTGCTGCCTGAGTATATTCTTCGGAGCTCAAATTCCTCCTTGTCGCCTCCAGCAAAGATGTCATGTGATCCGTTGATCGAGGTTTGTCCGAGTTTTCTTGTACCTTCCTTAAGCTGTCTACGGCTTCACATCGGCCAATGACCGTATTCTTTGCGAGATGTATCGGCACGTTGCTAAGATTGATGACCTTTAACTTAGCGTCGCGTTTGGTCATGAGCAGTGTCCTTGCCGTGATCCAACTGGGATGATCTCCATAGTCTTCCACTACGACACATCGATTCAGCTGTATCTTTTCGGGAAACCTAACCTTGACCAAGGTTTCCGATCTGGGTGCCAGCTTCACTGTCCTCAAACAGTACACTGCTCCTGAAGATGAACCCTCCAAGAAGACTTCTTGATCCTGGAAGCTTAATACTCCTTTCGCTATGTCGACTATACAGCGATGTGTCTGTAGGAAGTCCAATCCGATAATGCAGTCGTCAGTTATATTTGCTACCAAAACAGACTGCGTGTAAATGTCACTTCCGAGTTTCAGTCTTGCTTCCGTAACTCCTAGGACGGTCACTGGCTGGCCTGTCGCTGTCTGTAGATTGCATGATGGTCGTCCATTTTCCCACATGATAGTCCTCTTGAGTAGTTCCGGTCGAACGATGGACTTCGATGCTCCTGTGTCAATCGTAAATCGACAAGGTATGCCATTTATCTCACCAGTAGCTACCAGGCTGTTCCCGTCACAAGCTTGTGACACTATAACAGTAGGGGCTCGACGAAGTCCAGCCGCTGCCCGTCCCGTGGCGCTGACGCCTTTTAATTTTAGCAGCTCCTGGGTGTCAACTTGGGTAGCCGTCGAGGTCTTCGTAGGAGGCTTGGCAGTCTTCTTAGCGGCGGCGGCGGCTTCTAGCTCTTGCACTTGCGTAGCCCTCCACACCGATTTCGGTTGTTTCCGTGTCCGGCAGCTAAGCCTAATATGACCTCGTTCACCGCATCCGTAGCAGATAGGCCCAGTACGAGGTTGAATCGTCGCTACGACTTCGCGCACCTTATAACCTTTACAGTCACTTCGTACTGCTTCTACTTCAAGGGCGTGCGCTAAAGCTGCTTCCAAGGTTGCGTGATGACCCAAGCGCACCGTTGCTCTCACTTCGGGATCCCGTATGCCGCTGACGAACGCCTCTAGAACTTTGTCTTCGACGGGTGTGGAACTCGACGCATAGGCTCGGCGTACGAGGCGCTCGATCTCCGTAGCCCATTGCTGCAGTCCTTCACTCGACTTCTGCGCCCGGTCTTTCAGTTGCGCACGATACACGTGCTCAAGATGCTTTTCCCCGTATCGAGCTTCAAGGGCCTTAAATAGCGACTCCAAGGTGCGTCGCTCAGCGGGCAGGTTCTCAAGCACCAGCAGTGCCTCTCCTCGTAGCGCTAGGGTGAGTGCCGCCAACGAGTGCTCGTCCTCCCAGCCATTCCCATTTGCAACTACCTCGAACTGATGCCTGAACGCCGTCCACGAGGTCGTGCCGTCGAAAGTTGGGACCTTAAATTTCGGGGCCCCAGGGACTGAACTAATTGCCGCCGTGCCCAAAACCTTCATTTTTTGCAGCTTCTTGTCCAAATCCACGAGCCTAGTTTCGTGGGAGTTGAGTAACGCGTCATGGGTCTTGAGGGCTTGGTCGTGCTCGGATGTTCGCACCTTGACCAATTCTAGATCCTCCTTCACGACGTTCAAATCCCCCTGGAAACCGTCCAGCTTTGCATTGATTGTCTCCATGGTTTTGCGCTGGCCCTCCAATTTACTTTCCAGGCTCCGCTGCATGGCTTCCATCGCCTCGCGCTGGCTCCGCTGTATGGCTTCTAATAACGAGGCCATATCGAATGCACTCGGTGTCGGTACTGATGCAGCTGATGTAGTCGGTGGTCCAGCGGTGGTCTCCGTGTCCATGCGGTCACGACCCGGCGACTCCATCCGCGCGGCATCCAATGCCGTCTGCCGTCGCGTACGAATCCCTTCTTCACTTTGCGGTACTACAGGCATTCCGCTTCTGTCACCAATTGTTACGTGTCAGGAGTATGGGGTTCGAGAAAATGCCAAAATGTACCACAAAGACTTTTATTGTACTCGTAGATACACGAATTACACGATGTACACAGTACACACTAAAACACTCTGCACGTAGGTACTAGTAAACACACTCGTCGAACACTGTATCGCTCGTAGAAATCACTTTACTTCTCACTGGTATCGCTCGCAGGTATCGCTGGTATCTTTCTGGTCTCGCTTCCGAAACTAGAATATCCGCACTTGATCGATCGCCCCTTTTTATACCACTCACGCACCATTCACGCCAATCCAGAACTTTCTCGCTAATTCCGGACGGACCCGATTCGTATAAAATTCGAGAACGTTCCTTGCAACCGAGTTTCGCCCGTATGACTATTGCCGTAATGGTCGAAGCGTCGTGCGTACGGGCAAGCGCGCTATTGTTCTATTGTTGACTCGACATGTTTATGGCCCCTATTGTTTATTGTTTTGCGAGGTGATACGCCAGGGCTGTCACAGAATTATAAAACCAGTATTTAATTTTAAATTAGCTCACTAATCCTTTCATATCAAGGATTTAGAACTTGTATAATTTTGTGTTTCTTTTTACTTTCCTGTCCTTATAAATATATTATTTAAAAATTCATAATGGGGCCGTTTATGTCATTACGCAAGATAACCCAAAAATGTTTTCATATTTTGTCTGTCTGTACGTTTGTACACGCTAGTCCATGAAGGGGCTAAGCCGATTTGAATACAGTTTTTAGGATTTTATTGTTACGCAATGGACTTAATAAGTTTATCAGATTTTTTTTCATTTGAATCGGTTAACATAAAGAAGTAATGTGGGTGAAATTTAAACGAAATCCACGCGGGCGAAGCCGTGGGCGAAAGCTTGTACTCAATAAATTCAAAACACAAGTAATTTGAATATTCTAAACTATGTAAAATTGACAAAGTGCATTGCCTTCGAATTCTTAACAGTTTAAGGTCAAGAACTACTTATATTTAAACAACAAGATCGGAAGTTGTGTGCCAAACATAAATGCTTTTTCGATACTGATAAAAAAAATTAAATAAAAATATGTAGGGTTTATATCACGTTTATGGGACGCCCTGTATATAGTTAACTTCAAGAGGTGAACTGAGAACTCACCATCACTGGACGCCTCGCTCATGCCACCCAGGTGTTCTAGATTCTCCTTTTTACTGACTGCCTGTTTGAATGTGCTGGACACCTGTAAAATAAATGACAGTTATTTTCTGGTTAACTTATTTTATGAATTTCTATTATAAAATTTTTTGCCCTTTACTGTACATTTATACAATGGCCAGACTTATTATTTATGCCGCTTTATAATTAACTCTATTATGAACTCCTAAATAATCATCATTGACAAAAAATATTTATAAAGCTTTTCTGAGCATTAAGACAGCAGTATAAGTATGAACCAAATCGTCCATTTCAGAAATCTGTCCCTTAAAAGTCAAAATGTCCCATAATTTAGTATTCTGCCCTGACGCCCTGACGATTCAGTATCTCCGAAACTAATCTAGCCTTTTAAGTCACTTCATGATTAATTTCAGCAGTCTCCATTGTATATTACTTCAATATGTACCTACTACCTACATAATATCCCGAAGTCTACACTATTCCCGATGCAAATTCAATTATGTCTACGTCTGACGGAAGTTTTCGGGAGGATGAGTGAGTAGGCAAGTAGGCATCTATTTATTTATTTATCTGCGCAAGTTTTCAGTCTGTCGAGCCTGGCAGTTTACGTAAAGGGACAATTTCCTCAATCCGCGCCAGACGTCTCGGTTGGAACGTTCGCAGACAAGTCCGTTCACCCCGCCCTAGCAAACAACGTATAATATCTATTTAACCTTAGCTTGACCTAATACAATTTATCGTTGTATTGACTTGACAGTAGTTGCGTAAGCGTTAAGTATTGGATATGTATTGTTGTGTGTGGACATGCATGAGTATTGAATTGTTGACGCTCGGTTCTTGTTTGTATGGCTTACCTTTTTAGGTTTACTGTATGTTTGTATTTGTACTAAATGAATTAGTTATTTTATATTGTATTGTATAAGGTCCATTATAGCATAAATAGCAATAGCAAGTATGTTTCTCCCTTTATTGAAATTGTGTTTTTAATTCAAAGTAAACAAAGTGTACTGTCGTTGAAATACCTACTACAAAATGCATAGGTACTACCAAAACTAACCATAATATTTTGTAATGATAATAATTTTGTCATTATTATTTATAAACAATAATGACAAAATTATCAGCTAGGATACTTATAGAAAATATTTTTATTGTCAAAACGCCTTACGTTTTTCATTAAATTTTTTGATACATTATCTTTCCGTTCCTACCATCGTCGATAGCTAAACAACAATGATGAATCCTTGCCCCCATCGGACCTCTATTACCATTTATCGCTTTATTGGTTTGACAGCGATTGCACCGCTAATAAAACTCGTTAAACCGTTAAACTGACGCGAGGCCCGGTTAACGCCTGCGCCCGCCCTCATTGATTTATTTTTATTAACAGAATCAATACCAGTTTATCGGTAATGCGTTTATGCTGCCAATGATGTGGTTCTATTGTTTTTGTAATAATTCGCAGGCTCTTTTCTAATGAATTTTAGAGCATTCTCTACATAATTTATTCTTAAGTAAAATCTATTTTTTTATAAGTATTGTTAGATCGAAAGCATTTATTCATAACTATATTCAAAATTGAATTTAACTATACCATCGCAATCCATGTCCTACAGCTGGCATCGGCCTTCTCTCAGAGTCTGAGATAGACCATACTCCACTACGCAGTATGGTGACCAAAGAAAAAGTTTTCAAAAACGCTTATCATTAATTTCTTTGTTGAAAAATTTTGCCAACCTATTCCTCTTAAAATTGGTAAAGAAAAAACCAGAGTAAAATTACCTGTTGAGCTTTGAGATTGGCGCACAGATCCTCAAACTCCGTGAGCGACATGCCGTTTTTGCGCGCGTCGCCGTTCATATTCCCGTTGACGCCTCGCCCGTGCTTCGACCCGTTGTCGTAGTACTCCTCGATCATGCATCGAACCTGGAACGGACACACTATGATGTAAGTTCTTAGGATACTGAGTTGGAAGTACGTCCTCAGCAGGGCCGTCATTTGCTGCGTGAGCGCCCACGTGTAGTGTATTACCGTTTTGCACCCGTCGTCGCTTCGACTACCAAGCTTAGTGGTTAGTTATATTGTTTAGTGTTATTGAAATAGTATGTCGAACCACCCCTTCGACGTTTTTGCCATCTACGTGCAGTAAACGCCTTGCACGCCCGCTTAGGGCGGCCCTGCAGCCTTACTCTTGAAACCGATTCGAATTTGATTTTGTTTCTGATTCGAACTCGAATTCGATTCGTACTCGATCATGAAGGCGTACTCCCGAACCAAATCGAATCGAATAACGAGATCGAGTTTCGATCGAACGTTATCAGCGTCGTTAAGCGTATCCGGTAGCTGACGTCACAGTCAAGTGCGAGAAGTACATAGATGTTTATTTATAGATGACGTTAAACGTACTTAGTTTAACACATTTTTTTCAGAAATCCCTGGATTTATTGTTTACGTACATTCATCTTAATGCCGAAATTCGTATAAATTGTATTTTCGATTGTGAAAATCACTTTTATTTGCTTGAATTTATCTTTATCGTGACATTTGCTACTAAATATTCTGTGCTTATGATTAAGTCAGTGTCATGTCACTGTAAGTTCGGCGTCAAATTTCAAAAAACGCTAAGTTAAATTATGGGAAGATTTATGAACCACGAACCCGACAGCAAAGAGTATATTTAAATATACGGACCCGAGAACTGGAATAGATCGGGAAACGGGCAATAGCTTTGGTTGCAAATTAAAACATATTCAGTAAGTCGTAAGTTTTTCGTGTTTTACTTTAATGTTAGTGCTTTATCGAACTTTGCTTTCAAATAATTTCGGTCCACGTGTATATCATTATAATATCATAAATGTTTTGCTTTCAGTTTTGAACAACATGTCTCGTTCTTGTCCCTCATACGAGCAGATAGAGAAACTGATAGAATTCCTGGGAAATAATCCAGGAATTACTACAGGGCACATGCGGTCGGCGCAGGCACGTCATGTTGCCAAAATGAAATGGGACGAGATCACATTAGAATTAAATTCGATGGGTGGCACTATAAAAGACTCCAAGTCATGGGCAAAAGTAAGTACAACTAACAAACACCATTGAGATGTCAATTGAGATAATATGGTCAAGTTAGTTATTATTATATAAATTGACCCTGCCTGCGAGTGAGGGCTTTGGTTTGATTTACCTCTATAACTTCTGTGTTCTTAAACTATTTTTAAATGTGAAATACATTTTCAGTTTTGGGCTGATAAAAAATATGCCCTAAAGAAATTAGTCGCGCAGAGAAATGCGTCTGCGCGGCGCACTGGTGGAGGGGTTGAGCCACTGCAGCCACTCTCCGAGCAGGACGAGAGATTGTTAAGCCTGCTGGGAGGACCCGGCTTTGCAGAAGGTGACCAGGAATTAAGTGTTCCTTTGAATATACCAGTAAGCTTTTTGTTTTGATATTTGTTTATAAGATATTCTGTTGATAATACTGTGACTATAGTTATTTCTTTTATCAATAGGAAGGAGGAATTGATGCTTCACTGCCCCAAGAAGGACAGGGTGGGGAAACACAAGAAGAGGTGATATACCAAATTCATGTGGAACCCACTCCATCCACCTCACAAGAGACCCTGCCTATCCAGCCACCATCAAGTAGGCAACCACCTCTTCCTTCAAGTAAGTGTTGCTGTTATTAATTTAACATTTAAATATTAGTAAATAATATAAAATAACTCAGTATCTAATAAGTAAATTGAAAAGTATAAAAGAAGTCATGTAATCCATAATTCAACTTAAATAAATACACCATAATCTAGTAGCAAGGGACCTCAGTATTATGGGGAACCCCTGTAATTATCAAGACATAAATATCACATTTGACAATTCTAATTCTATGCCGAATGATTAAAATGTTTTATGAATTAAAAGTAAATTTTGCTCTCTTTATATAACTCCCTCACTTTAATATTATATTGTTGTAGCTCCAACAAGAGCTTCACGCAGGCGGCGGATGGCCAGAATGACCCATCTGCAGGCTGAGCGGGAACGCCTTATAAGGATAGAAGAGAAAAGAGTGGAAGCTGAATTAACCAATGCAGCAGGTTGGCAGGGTATGATTGATGCCATCAACAACTACAGTGAGAAGTTAACCAATGCAGTTATTTCTGGGGCAGAGGTGATAGCAGATGCCATAAGACAAACTAACACGTAAATTAAGTTTGTTTAATATTATGTTTGTTTGTTTATTTATTTAGTTGCACATAAGTTTCTTTATAATTAATTAAATATTTTATACACTTACAACAAATTTGAATGTTTTATTTACACCTAAATAATTGGCTAAATATTAAACTATACATTAATGATAAGAAAAAAGAGCATAAATATTTACAAAAACAAAAATGATATTATTAACTTTCTTAATAGTGGAAAAATATAAATGTGTGGGAACTAATTACAGATCATTTTGAAAAACAACATTTTTTAAGTAATTTTTTGTATAGGAATAGCTGGCAAACAAGCTGACGATCCACCTTCTGACAAGAAACAAAAAGAAAGAAAGTGGTCTAATTATGTCTCGGATATAAATGTCTACTTTGCCACAGAGTTGAAATTAATGTTTGTCTGGCTGCATTACCCCTTCTCAACTCATCACTTTGCGATGAAGATAATGGTGGTAAAGCCAATTCATTTTGCTCAAAATTTATTGCCTCTTCAACATCTTCAATAAGTGAAGGGCTGTCAAGTGTATATAAATTAAAGCTCTGCCCACTATCCTTTGGTAGCTCCCGCTAGCAAAAAATGATAGCGCTATCAAAATCTGAAAAACATAGATACGCAGTGTTATATTATGGTACATTAATTCATTCATTGTTATTATAATTTCATCAGTACATAGGTAATGTGGGAACTAACCTTGCATTTTATCGAAATATCACTTCGTCGCGTGGGTCTCTTCATTAAAGGAGAAAGGTCATCTACTAAGAGGTCGAATAACTCTTTGGACAAACGGTAGTTCCTTTGAAATTCTTCAGCATCCATTGAGAGTGCCCGAGGGTTGTATCGACGCATCCTTTGAATGTTTCTCCTTTCTTGAATGTCCATACGGTGCGCTCCTTCCAAAACATCAAAACATGATGCGAGGCGAGCCATAATTGGTCAATTAAGATGATAAAACAATCCAAATTTAATATAAAACTTTGCGCTGTAGCCACTTATAAATACGTTTCCCACGGCTTCGATCAAGTGGCAAAAATATTTGGTGAAGTGACAGGGTTATATTTTCTTAATTTTATGAGTACAAAAACTAAGAGTTTTTAGTTCATCATGTTTGTTGCCCGAAAGCAAAGAGTGTATTTATATACACGGACCCGAAAACTGGGAGCGCATTCGGGAAAAGACCGGGAAACGGGCAATAGCTTTGGATATTACGAAAAGTTCAAAAGTTGCAAATTAAAACATAGTTTCAATAATATAATAAGAGAAAGGTCATCTACTAAGAGGTCGAATAACTCTTTGGACAAACGGTAGTTCCTTTGAAATTCTTCAGCATCCATTGCGAGTGCCCGAGAGTTGTATCGACGCATCCTTTGAATGTTTCTCCTTTCTTGAATGTCCATACGGTGCGCTGCTTCCAAAACATTAAAAAAAATGCGAGGCGAGCCATAATTGGTCAATTAAGATGATAAAACAATCCAAATTTAATATAAAACACTGAACTCGATCGTAACTCGGGACCTTTTTAGTTATCGTTAAATTTGACGTTTAATTTCGATCTTGCTCCTCGATTGAAAGTCGTTCGAAAGCGTCGGGAGTACACCTTTTTCGATTTCAACTCGATTCTAACGGATTTTTAGTTCCAATTTGAACCACCGCTCGATTGTGCGCTAGCGTAGACTTTCAAGAGTACGAATTCAAACAAAATCGAAACAAACTCGATTGATTTAGAACTCGAAAGCGTCGGGAGTAAGGCTGCTGGTCCTCATTTCGTAAGTAAGTTAACAAGTGCCATCCATAACTATAACTGGAAAATGTCCTCGGAAGTTTCTACTGACGGCATCGGTTTGTTGAAACAATGATGTATACTTTGTACAAAAGCATCTTCGACTAAAAAATCATTTCCTTTCAGTAGCTAAATCCTTCCTAAGTGCTTCCTTCAGTCCATGCCAACTGCTGCTGTTGTTTTTTGTTTCTTTCTTTTATAGCCGACTAACGAGTAGATTATAGTGGAGCCGGTTTCACTTTTTTAGAGGCGACCATCTCAGACCTCAGGGGTAGCAACGCATCTGTGACCGAATTGGAACAAGACTCATACTAACAATAACTAACTGGACTATTACTAACATTAACTAACGGGACTAATTATCACTAACATACCCTGTCCTCGCACTTATTAACAAACTAACCAACTAATATTCTAACACCATCTACTAACTGGACTAACCATCCTAGTCCCTTTGAGTCTAGTTCTAGGTCGGTCACAGTTGTTATGGGCGGCAGGGGAAGGGTGGTACTGCATGCTCGTTTGCTATCTTAATTCCATAAAAAAAAAAAAAAAAAAACTCAAGCAAGAGGGTAAGTGGTAAATAGCCAGCCGGATGTTAGCCCTACCTCTAAACAAGGCCTCCTTCTGTACGCCTATTATAATACTCTAATCTGCCAGCATAAGTTTGCGGCTTAGTACTTTAGACCGCCCCAATATATTCATGTCATCAACGACCGAGACATGTTTCAATCCTTTCCATTGAATTTAAGTGCGTTTTCTTTCACCGTTATTTTATTAAATAGATTGATAATTTATTCCATAAATAATTAAATAACACAAAACACTTACTTTCCATTGTGGTATTTTGTAGCCGACGCCGTCGAGGGCGTCCTTCAGCTCCTTCAGGTCAATGTAGCCGTTACCGCTTGTGTCCAGCTGTAACAACAAACACACTGTGTTACAATTACAACACAAAACTAACACACACAGAACAAGAACAGAAATGTAAACTGATAATTATAAATCACTGCCACCTGCCACGCTGAGAATTACACTTAGAACCCTTTAGTCTACTCAATTTTGTTTTATTTTAACTTTCAAACAAATAAATTTTCACAAATGCTCACTTTCATTTTCAGAATTACTCACCACTTATAAAGATTTCAATTACATACTTAGTTTTATTATCGCTTGTACTGAAATTATGGAAATCAGTTCCATTAAATTGAACAAAAGTGAGAGTGAAAATTTAAAATCTACGTAAGTGCTAGTACAGTAAATTAAAACCGCAAGTTATCCATAATATTTTAAGGTTTTGATGTAGGTATAATTACAATAACAATAGAGAGAATAGTGTTATCAACTGTATTAACTTATTTGTATGTATTTTGGATTTTGTATTTCTGTATTTTGGAAATTGGAATACGTCCTATTTCGGATTAAGTTACTTATTATTTTTGGTATTTTTTCTCATTTACTTTAAACCCTCAGTTACATCCGTTTCTTAGTAAGACATAAAAGGCTCACCGCTACAATATTTAGATTTGTAATCGGTATTCGGTAGTAAAGGAAAACAACAACAAATAGAACCCGGCCGATGTAGTCGGCGTAGACGTCTAGACTCTAGACAGGTCAATCGTTTGGGGCGTGGGGTTAGATGAGTTCCTGATGTAGTTCCGTCAATTTTATAAACTATTGCTCATTCGTTTTTTTTTAATCTTGTTATATCCCGATGAAATGACATCGCATTAGTTATTAAAATTACAACATATTTACCTCATTGATTTATTTTTATTAACAGAATCATATTTACCTTTATCCAGCCAATCAAGAGGTGTTGAATTTATCTTTCTATCTACATAACCTCATGACATCATTTTCTAAAGATAATGAAATTGGAATTGTTCATTTAGAAAACGTTATAGAGTTACCAGAACCATGTTCGTGGTCAATCATAATAATACTCGGATTACAAAGGACCTTGTTACGTGTTTTCGGTGCCAGACAGCTCAAGTACGAGACAATATTTATGGTTATGACGTGTCTCTGCAACTTCGACGTGCATGAGGCACTATCGCCAAATCGTGACTCTAACGAGGCAATTGTTTGCCTGCCTTTGATGTATAAGGCAATAGGTGATACCATTGTAGTCACTCTCACTCCTAATCAGGTGTAGATATTATAGTTTAATATGTACTACTGAAAGGTGGTGCTTTACGGAGAAAGACCACGTCCTTGGCAATCGAGAAGACCCCAGGATCTTTTCAGGATACGCCGGTGCTACTTCTACGTTTACCCAAAAGGCCCAGTCCGAGAAGTTATATCTAGCATTATTAAAAAACTAAGTAACTAGTAGGTATTCTAACACCATCTGCTAACTGAACTAACCATCCTAATCCCTATTTGAGACTTCATTAAGGCTGATCACAATCGTCATGAGCGGCAGCGGAAGGGTGGTGCTGCATGCTCGTTTGCTATCTTAATTCCATAAAAATTTGGGGAAATAACAATCAATAGGTGATTGATCAAATTTATAAGAAAGATAATGTGGATAACAAATTTATTAGAAATCAATCGACCACTTTTAAGGAATGTTTATAAAATATATTTTTAATATTTTTATTGGTAGAAGATTAGGTACTATACTTTTATAATGATACTGATAATATATAAGCATATAGCACCTTTGTGAAATGTGGTAAACTCAAAAAAAATACGTTAATGTATGATCTAAATATATAACTCAAAGGTGACTGACTGACATAGTGATCTATCAACGCACAGTCCAAACCACTGGACGGATCGGGCTGAAATTTTGCATGTAGATAGCCATTATGATGTAGACATCCGCTAAGAAAGGATATTTCAAAATTCATCCCCTAAGGGGGTGAAATAGGGGGGTGAAGTTTAAACGAATTCCACGCGGGCGAAGCCGCGGGCGGAAGTTAGTACATACATAAAGTTTCCATTACATTATACCACCTACATACATATTATAAGCTATACTTAAACCATTAATATGTCAAATTAATTACACATAAATCACATAACATTCACGCTTAAGTTATAAAAGGAGAAACATGAAATCATTCCATTGCCCACTTTAATAGAGGAATAACCACAGAAGCCAATAATAACGTATTGATTCGGAGAACAATTGTAGGTAGGTATGTTTGTTTAACATTGAATTGATTACGATGCATTACTCATCGGTGATATATCTAGTGCATATTGGCTGGCCGAAAAGTACCTAATCATAGAACTAGATTTAGAGGCATGGAAATAGCCCTGCTAAGAACGCCCTACGTTTTTTTCGAACGGTGCGGGAGTATATCCTGGTCTCCAGATGTAATTTTAATCTGTAATTATTCATGATTACATTTTAATCGTTTCTAATGTGAAGAATAGGTATAGGGGACGCTACTCGCCTCTCACTAACCTTCCCCCCGATTGACCATTCTAACGATAACCAAAAATTCTCCAGTGCATTACTTTTAGATACATATAGAAGGCGTCACTTCATCTGTTTATAACCCTGACCCGTGAGTAGCACAAATTCCTCTTACAGGGGTGTGTGACCGCATATTCATTTCTAAATTCACTTTCAGGACAATCTATTTACAATGTTAATGAAGCCACGGACCGTTTACTGAGCGCAAGGTCGACTGAAACACTTGTAGAACGTACAATACAATACGGCAAGATGGGTGAAATTACAACAGAATGTACTCCGTCTCAATGATATCATCACCGTGTCAATATGTTGAGCAATGATTTTAATTTTAGGTTAACATTCCGTTCAATTAACCGACTTCAACGTTATTGAATGGTGTGCGACTCCTGGATATTGATTCTGCCCTAGTAACATTATGGTGCGTACAGATTATGCAACATGTTATATAACTTCTGTTTTACTCGTATAACACGTCCACACTATCTAACATTGTTGTCTAACAATGAAACATGTTACAAGACCGTACACGTACACATTAAAACAACATTGTTGTATAACAATGTTATATATAACAATTCAATGCGTGTCATTTCTTAAAATATAGCATATAACATTGTTGCAAAAACTAATAACATATTGTATAACTTGTTTTTGTAACACAATATAGCGTCCACATTTGTAAAACATGTTATTTAACTATGTTTTATAACATGTTTTGTTACATAGTCTGTACGCACTCAATCTCACACTCACACTGTCTCAATTTTGGACTTTAGTACATAGTATCTCAATAAAGAAAATTCCTCTCTTGTAACTGGTTACGTAACTTTAGTTACCAAAGTGGACGAAGGGATGCATACAATATAATACAACATTCATGCAGGTATTTTACTTAATTTCCTTGTATGCATTACGTATAGTAATTAGGGGAATTCCTAAAGGAAAACAGTCATCCTGCCTGTTGTGACAAATATAGTACCTACTTGGTATAATACTTGGTATGTACATAATCGCATTATGATTAATAGGTGTAAAATTAATTAACTAATGTAACAAGCCCAAGAAAATAATTAGTTTCTATTGACATTAGCATGTCTATTAGCATTATCAAAGCAACTGCAAGCAAAGAGTATCACTTCTTGCATAGGTTATGATAGCGGTGAAAGTCTGAGTCTAAATTAAAACTGAACTTTGAACTATCCACATCCATGCAACTAGGTTTAAATACAACTGGCAAAATATACCATATCGTGAGTACCTGATACACAATAACATGAACATCACCAATAAAACGGTATTGAATTTTCATTACGATTACTTTATTAATTTATTTATACTTTCTTAATCTTTATTATTGTTTTGCTTAAGTGCTTACGTTATATCAAAACATTAAAATAAAAACCGTAAAGGTGAAATGATAACCCTACGTTATCGTCTAATTGAAACCGGGTTGACCTAATGATCGGATGTTTACCGGCTAGCTCACCGCTCATAATAAGTTACTAACCAAGGGCAGGGTGATATGGAGTCCATATTATTGACGTACGATCAGGGATGAACTATTTAATAAGGAAGCAGTCATAAGCCTGCTTTTTAATTGAGGCTCATTGCGAGAATACACAAAATGCAGCTCTGTTTTAGCGAACGTTATATGCATTTTTGTATGTAAGTATTTGATGCCATATAAAAATTCATTTTAAAAACCGTCACATAACGATTAAATAATCGTATGAAAATATTGATATTACACATTTCACTAATGTATTAAATAATATTTCGTTTTACGAAATCCTAAAAAAGTAAGTGCACAAATATACTTACCATTTGTTTTAATTTAATACAATCCTGGGAAATTCCCTTCTATGTATAATATTTGCACTTCGAATACGACCTCAGTACGTCAACGAATTAACCATTACTAAGCACTAAACAGAATTCTATGAGACTACAAACGTGGATAACTTGAGCTAACTGTACCTGAAATTACTCGTATATATTATGTTAATATGTTTTCATTATAAAATGATTCACGATCGCCTTGTTTAGAACATTTATGAATCAGACACGACTCACACGAGTATTTCGAGTCATTTGAGACCTAAATAACTTCCTTATTCTCTGCGTGCCTTGTTATAATTCTGTACCGTCAGTGAAAAACAGTATAAGTCTA
Organism: Hesperia comma; assembly: GCA_905404135.1. NCBI lineage: Eukaryota > Metazoa > Arthropoda > Insecta > Lepidoptera > Hesperiidae > Hesperia > Hesperia comma. Next base: position 6,461,526 of record FR990036.1, read on the forward strand.
AAATATGAAATGTTGGGAAATTCAAAAAGAAGTTTTAAAATTTTCGAAAAATTATTACTTCGTCAGTATTTCATGTAGAGTGTTGAATGAAAGCTCAATAGTTAGTGTTTATCAAACAGTTTTTCAATATTTAATTATTTTTTATCCATCTTGGTTTTTGAAATTTGAAATTAAAAAAAAATGCGAGTTGTATCACTAGACACGAATTTTACTTTTGTGTTTAATGATGTAAATTGATTTGTATCAATTTACACGTGGCTTCTATATGGAGATTAAGAATACAAGTCGCGAATAAAAACGATTTTTTGAACAATTAAAAGACACAATCAAAATTATGTAAAACAAATTTTGTAAAAAATTATGCCATACAAAGGATGTTTACATAATTTTTTAGATAACAGAGACTTTTTTAAAGTTATATTGGTTTACACCAAAATATTTATGTATTTTTCTGTGTAAAATGTGCAGATTGGCAACAAAAACTGAAAATTTTTAATTATCAAACAAAAATGAACTCCCCGTCTCAAAGAGTAGGTACATAAAGTGAGTCATGCTCATGCCTACAAAATAAAAAGAGAGCCTTTTTTCTTTCGCATAGTAGGTATACTATAGTATACTAGGTTTCGTATAGTAGGTACACTATCATGAGACCTGTCGTAATGTATCATGGATCAGAAAGTTGGGCTGCAAAGAGGACGGATGAGGGACGATTGCATGTGGCGGAGATGAGAATGTTAAGGTGGATGTGTGGAGTGACGCGAATAGTAAGAAATTAATATATTAGAGGAAGTCTGAGAGTAGCACTAATAACCGAAAAGTTGAAAGGGAACAGAATGTCGTGGTATGGGGCATGTCACGAAGCGAATGGATACTTATGTGACGAGAAGAGAGATGGATATGAATGTACATGGACGGAGGGGACGAGAAAGATCAAAAAAAAGATGGATCGATTGTGTGAAAGAAGATGGAAAACAAGAGAGTTAGGGCTTGTTTCACCACTTCCTGATAAAGTCCCTAATAGTTAATTAGGAACTTATTTTCCATATAAATTACAACTTTCGTTCCACTAGTTTCGGATAGAACTATCTGGCAGATTAACTGTCGGATAAGTTATCAGCGCTTCAAATGACTGATAAAGACGTTATTTGGCAGATATCACTGGCGTTTAGTTTCTCTGAATGGATCGATATTCAAAAATGAAGCAAAGGTTACAAATCTTACATATTTCGATTTACATGGTCAAAATATACTTGCAAATATATAAAAAGAGTTAACTTGAATTATTTTTAACTAAAAGTATTTGATTACTTAAGTTTTTATAATTTTTCTCAAGTGACGAAAGTTTACGTAGTAGTAACGAAAGGCAATGTGGTGGATAGTGGTAACTGCCATATAACTATCTCACACTTTATCAGGAAGTGGTGAAACATTTCTTAATGTCTAGATGACGACTGATAAGGCAGAGTAAAAGAAAAGAACATGTTGCGCCGACCAAAAATAAAATAGGCATAATGAGCACGAGAAAGAAGAAATCAAATTAGCCTTTATAAGAGCAGTAGGATATAGCAAAACGAAATCACTCTTAATAGTCACTACTCATTATATTATTATGTAACAGACTATATAATAATCTTCATTAAACTAATACAAGTAGGTAGAGTTGTATTAGTTTACACAATCTTAATAGTCACAAACTAAGTAATAATCTACAGACTTAAAACTAATACAAGTACAGTTGTATTAGTTAACACAAACTTAATTGTTAAACTAATTTTGTGAATTAAAATAAAACATAATTTATATCAGTTTACACGTTTATAAGGTAGCGAAGAAATATTTTATAATAATATAAGTAAAGTTATATGGATAAACACGAAAAAACTCTTACTTATACCACTATCCACAAAAAATATCTCCGTTTCTATTTGGCGTAGGACTAATCTGAATATACAGAACGGTAGGTAATTTTTTTTGTAATTTTATTACGTAAAAAAATAAAAAATCGTATAAGTCGAGTTATACTACTTTTCACTGACGGTACAGAATTCATTCAAACTATTTTGCTTTAATGTTCACACTTTTTTATGGGTCTCTGTAAGATATGTACCTACTAATTCTCACCTTTTTATAGAGTTAGGTATGCACTAATAATGTGAACAAGTTAGTACCTACACTACCTACATCATAACAAATTACATATATTAAATTATTATGTTAGAATGCAATTTATTTTATTAATCTCGTGGCCATTGACACGACGAAGAAGAAGAATGCAATTTTTCTAATTTTGTCTGGACAACTTGACTTAAACTGTTGTTAGGGTACTCGTAAGTGAAGACTATTTATTATGTGAGGCGAGACCATTAGTAATTTTGTTACTTCTTAATTTGACAGATTTGGGGTCATATACCACACTAAGTTTGTTTTCTAGAGCTTATACCTACATTGGTACGTTTGTAACTGTGCGAGGAACAGCGTAGGACAAAAAACTATATATACTTATCTATGTACCTAAAATATATTTAATTATTGACATAATATACAATTACATATACTAGAGCATTAACAAGGCGGAATAGCATGTGCCCGTTAAAATATAGAACAGATCTATTGATAAAAAAATAAAGCTAGAGTTGATAAAAATCCCGTATTAAACATGAAGGGCAGGAAGGGTACACAGAGTATGACTCAGCACGATGATTCATAGACAGCGAAGTGTTTACATAACACCGTGTCGTGACGCGCTTTACCACCATGGAACTGGTTATAAACATGTCCTATCATAATTATGTCTAGGAAACTGCGTTGAATAAACAAAATCGTCATATATACCGTATAATAGGTCAATCGTGAATACTTTGAATGGGCGTGGACACTTATCTGCTATTGAACCTTCAATCTATCGGCATGCCTCAGGGCGAGTTTCTCGTCGTAATTGAGGACGCCTCAAACTTCTTCCACATAATGTTAAAGTCCTGAATGCTTTATTTCATGGAATCAGTCAACAACCATACAGACGGTCTGTGTGGTTGTTGACAAGACATCAAATTCACCAATCAACGCAGCGGAATTAGGACTGCCGCATTATTGCTCAAACTTTCAAGTATTTATTAATCAAAAAAAGTTGTACATTTTCTTTTTTTTATTTCTTTCAAATGTTAGTCTTAATTTTTGCGCCAGCCTTATCGTATGACCAGATTTGGCAACACATGCAATTTAACAGCCTCACGAAGCTTCTAAGGATGCTCTTTACACGGAATTGTTAACCCTTATTTAACTATTCCGTCATTCGAGGATATTTCCTAGCGGATTACCTATTGCCTTATATTCCTGTAGATACCCAAAAGGACTGATCGCAATTTCTTCGTCGTATCAGCAGAATTCATACTAAGGAGGAGTGGTTAAATATAGCATCTAGTGTACAAACAGGATCCAACCACATCTATTGCGGTTTAGTTATATAAAAAGAACGATTAACTATACTATCAGCCGTTTAGTTGAACATAACAAATATAATCTGTACTTGACCGCAATTATATCGGAGACGCCTAGATACCAACACAGAATGTAAATAGATGGGTATATACATCGATAATAATCTAATCTATACATGCAATAAAAATGTTATAACCGACATCAGTACATAGGAGATACTTATAAAAAACTATATTGACAAAGTACAATAAGGTTATAAGATCCTATAACAATAGTTTTTAGATTTTTGTGTTGTTGTAAAATTAGACAAATTCCCCTCGATGATGTCTGATTATTATATGGGCAATGGGCATCTTCAAATTAAGAATAAACAGGCTACTAAGTCAGTGGATTTTACTCAAGACTCGTCGCTTACCGATAGGTTGATTATGGATTTTTGGCTAAACATAATCATAATACCAACGTGAAAATGTAATATAGTGAGCTCAGTTCACAGACCTAAACTATTATTACTACTATTACTTTTGTATTTCCTGTACAAATAAAAAAGCTAACTAATAAATATCCGTCATACAATCATCATTCATCGCCATTGCCACCCATTCATGCCTGGACTCGGGCCTATTCAATACGAGGAGTAATATTAAATTTAATTCCCAAATCATTCCGTAAAGAACAAAAAGTACCATTATGTTTGTTTATCCATTCCATTATCCGTTATCCGCGATGACTCCCTAACCACGCGACAACCGCGATGTATGCTCACATCACACTTCACCGGTCAACGCACCTAAATCAACTTTCAGCTAGATAAAGATACTACTTGTGTAGTAGCCGTACTGAGCGTATATGGTCATGCATTATGTTCAAGACCGCAGGGGTCAAGGACCTCGAGCCCGATTAGGGGACCAATGACCGAGACACCGTGATTGAATTTAGGGGAAGGTGGGTTTATGATCTTGTGTCAATATTGTCGATATTTGACAGAAAACGTCCTTGTTTGCGTATGCTACCAAATAATAATAATAGGATATGACGTGTAATGTTTCATAATAATATACTAACGAGACTTTTTGCTGTGAAAAATCAAGTTATGACTACTTAGAAGGACTTAAGTAACAATTTCCAATCGGAGGAAACTGATTTCTTATACTCGTAAATAACCTCTATAATTCACCAAGGGACCTGTCCTCATCTTTTAGTGTGTACCACGGGAGCTGTGGGAAGCTAGCTGGCATAGATTTAAAATGGATATAAAAAATCGAAAATCATGCGGGAACAATTCTTATGAACGAAGTCGCGGATTCAACTAGTGAGTAATATAGATGAATAAAGACTATATCAACTATGGTAAATTTTTTAGAGTTAATGTAAAATGTCCTAGTTCCCTAATAAAATATGGCCAAAACACGTTCATTATAGCAATTAAGGTTATCCGTAACAACGTCTTGTCCCGGCTAAGAAAACTAGGTCTCAAGATGACCTTTCACGGCTGTGACCATGCTCAATAGGCCCCTAGATCTTTTGTTCACTGTGTTAAATAATTATAATACAAGTACCTATAGCTTGGTATAAAGTTTTTGTTATACAGGTTAGTGTATAATTAACCTTTTACAAAAAAAAAATCAAAATCGATAAGTAGATAAAAAAGGACGAAGAAAAGGACTCTCCTATTTATATCCTATTTTCATGTAAAACACTAGATTCTAGTGTTTTGATTCTAGAGTCTAGAAAATTCCTTAACATAACTAGTAAATCGGATTGCAATGCTTCAACGATTCCTGTCCGCGATACTTGTACATTGGTACAAGCAGGTCACAACACAAATCTCATTTGTGTATTAAATATCGCTGAAGTTCTATGGTCTCTGGTCGGATTTAATTCCAGAACGCCAATGTATCGATAACAAGTGGAGTGACCTGCGTGGGTTTCACGTATTCCGAAATAGTTCAAATAGATATTGACTTCAAGACTTGGTGAAATCGGGGCAGACACCTACTTGAGGGAAAATACATTGAGCACCGGTAAGACTGGCACAATTTTTTTTTCATGCTGGAACAACTACATAGTAAACAAGTAAGCACATACATATATGTTAGACAATCTAGACTAAAGCATCGTAAGATTCTTAAACATAACCTTGAAGGAAAAAAAAGATAAAGAGTTTTCACAACGATGTAGATGTCTAATGTGCATAAATATATATTCATCTCAAAATAAATGAGATAATCTAGATTAATAAATATCATACCTTTTTTTAATGAATTCCAAAATATTTCTGTTATAAATGAATATTTGAATAAAGATAGTGGAAAAATCTCATAATGAGATGAACATGGACGTATAGAGATGAATAAAAAGCGGTAAAACTAACGAGCGCAAGTCTTCAAATAAGGAACAGAATACCTACGTATTGACGCATTCCAATAATTATTTACTATCGTTAAACGTTCCCTGACATAAGTCAAGTTCATAGTCTTGTGGTATTGCTATTTTAATGTACTGAGTAATATTCCAACAACTAGGGGATTCCTTGGGGTCGGGGAAGCCATGAAACTAATGACGATGGGGTTTTAAGTAGGGCTGCTTCGTACGACAGAAATAAATCAAAGCAGTTACAAAATTCTACGCGTAGATACAAGTAAGAATAATTATCATCCAAACTTATAAAAATATTTGTCTTTCTTACATTTTTCTGAATTTCACCATGGAGTTTCCATTTTTATTTCATAAAAACTGATGCAATTCGGGATCGTAAAACTCTTATAGCTTGTTTGTTTGTAAGTTAGTAAGAAAAATAATGTTTGTGTGTATCCTGGATATTAAATTGTCAAATAAATATCGATCCAACCCGGAATCGAATTTGGGACCGCTCGTTCCTCATCTCATGACAACTAGTTAGTAGTTAAGGGATCGTCAAAAATATTAAAACAAAAAACATTATTTTTACCCATCACAGCCATAATATTGTGAGACTATGCTTTCATTTGGTCTATTATTCCACGCATTTCTCAAACAGACACAACAATGAATAAAAAAGCAATTGGATTACGCATGAAATGTTAATCTTAAGAAATTTCATTACAATTACAAAACAGTGAATTTAATTTGCACATTCTTGGCAGCTCTGACTCTAAATACGATACCTACGTGCTTTTAACCATGTAATAGGAAACATGAATGGAATTTATAATAAACCATATTAATGGTTGACATCAAGTTAAAACTGCATAATGCACTTCTCACTTATTACAATACAAAATATTGTTCACCAAAGAAAACACGTACTTAATAAAATACAGTGCATCATAAATCTTTATTGTACACTATTCTATCAGAGATCCCGTCAAACAACCATTGCTGGGAATTAATAATGTAATTGTAAAAAAGACATGACGTAAAGGTGTAAAGAGTATACCTTGTAGGAGTTATGTTATAAATATCCAGTATTATTAGGACGATTGAATAAGGTAATACAATTCGCCAAACAGCACGGCCCTTTGGCAAATAGAAACTAGCTCTGGAAATACTGCGGACGATATACCTACATACGCAAATTTGTTTCAACCGTACCCAGTCTACCCTACAAAGTTATAAATGTAAAACATCGTAACTGGCGTGAGATCCCCTTGAAATCCAGGTCCAGATCTATCCAGTACCAAGTAGAATACTTCTTCCCATAATAATGTGAGTCTCAAAGACGATCTAAATCCACACACCGGACGCACATAAGTGGATAAAGCGAGGGTCCGATACAATGCATAACCACGTCCTACAGTCAATAAAACAAGACAACCGACACACATAGAATATATAATAACATTATTGATGAAACGACGCATCGATTCTTTGTTTTGATTAAATAAAAGCTGTTCAGAAATAAACTCTACTTAAAAAAGCATTTACAATTAGTGTATATTTTTAAATAGAAAAGCAATTTTAATGTGACCATTTTCGTGATCAACGCTCAAAGTTGTAAGGCTTTATTTTAATTTTCAAGATTGTGTAGGTGCAATCATCTTAAGTGAATCCTTTCACATACAAGATAGACAGATTGACAACAATCTGATATAGGGGTTCCGTATTTCTTTTTTGAGGTACGGAACCCTAAACATGCACCAAATAAAGAAGCATAAAATCAAATGACAAGCAGTTTTACGTTCTAACGTAACGTATAAGACATTTACGATCGCTCAATCATACCAAGTCGCGATATGTTCAACCGTTCCCTCGGGCCCATCCCGCCCTACTAGTCTCGATCAATATCTCATCAAGATTAATGGCACCGCACAAAAACGCATAAATCCGCCATCAAGGTCGATTACATTTTGTTGTGAACGATTAAGAAATTTTTCTCATATTGAGCTCTGATATTTGGTTTTGTGGAAAATATTGTATGTTACTAAAAATGTGTTACTTTATTAAATTACGAACTACTACTACTACTAAGGTGACTACTAGTTATTCGTAACGAAAAAGCTAACCAGAAAAACGCTTTTTTATAATGACAAAAAAATATTATATGGAAAATATGACATTTGACCCACCAACAATTATTTACATTTATGTAATTCAATCTAAAGAATAATTAAAACAAGTTTATTCCTCATTATGGTTAAAATTGAATAATTAAAATTGAAATGTATAAATTCAAAAATATCCTCTTTTATTCTGTCATGCCATTGTTGTGATAACAAATGAGGCGTTAAATAGGACGGCGTCAACCTTATTTAGAATTTTGTCAATTACGATTCGAGGTCATGTTGTAAATAGTAATATACCGTTGAAACAACAGCATACATTTCCCTGTTACATTTTATGTAAATAGTCGATAAATGAGCCACGTGGTGGTAGGAGGTTGACTATCGCAATACCAAATGCATTCCGATATTATATTGCTGGTCATAAAAAAGAAATAAAAAATATTGGCTGCAAGATCTCCGCTGGAACAAAACACTTCGTTTGCAGCTGACTGAATCAAAAGGGCGGTAGATAGCCAGCTTACCACCAATCAGGGACCTAGGTATCACTTCACATTGGTTTACTGACATGGGATTTGGGTCTGTACCTATTCTGTGGCATACGGGGCAACGTGGGGGAGTAGGCTCTAAAGGTCATTGGGCGTTTTTTGACCCAGTCGCGTTCAGTAATGAAATAGGGTTTTTTTAAGGTTTAGGACTACCATTTCACGCAATGTTCTAATTTTGATCCAAATGCATGGAGGAAAAAAGTTATGCGTTTCTACGCAAATGTATATTTTTCATAATTATTGATTTTTTATTCAATTTTTTAGTTAAAATGGGACTACACGGCAGTAATTAGCTTTCGAATGTCGAAAGAATGATTGAAATCGGTGCACTCAGTACGAAGTTATGAGGTAACATACATAAGAAGAAAAAAAACTTTTTTATAGAGGAATTGAGAACCTCCTCCTTTTTTTGAGGTCGTTTAAAAATCTGTTGAATAAAAAGTGTTTTACTTCTAATTGAACAACAAACAACATTAATCAAAAACATTATATCCACTTAAAAGCAAATCTTCCTTTGGTAATAAAATAGCTTTCCCAAGCTTTTGAGCAATGCGACTCATTTCATAGTAAGTATTCATGGTCGTTTACAAACTCTGACTAGTTTCATTACTGAATGCTGGTGGGTCACAGGTCCGAACAAAATGCCCATTTACCTTTCTGGGGTTATTAAAAATGGACGATCATCACCAGAAGCCTCAAATAAAGAAAACCTTAGTCTGTAAAATAAACAACTTGATACCGATTAAAATATCTTAATTTAGCAACTGACAGGATCCCTTTGATGTCCGAAAATCCGATACCGTCTAGACATTGGGTCATGACGGTCAGGGTTAGCACGTGATACAAGATAATGTAACACATATTTGGGGATCTTCTAGTCAATAAAGGACTAAAAACTCGACCCTAAAGGCTATTAGGGACTACGGTTGACTCTGTGTGGTAATCATGTCCCGTCCCGACCTCGAATAGTGTACAGTATATGGCTTATAAGTCCAGACTAAACTAGGCTATCTTATAGCTGACATTGTAAACGTGTATGTTGAATAAACTACTTCTAGTTCCAAAAAGGACTGGCCTTGTTTATAATTAAATCCTTCAGGGACCGACAAAAAACGCAGCTTCGCGACAAGAAAAGGTATGGCTATTGTGAAACTATATTTAATTAAAAATATCTAAACGACCCTCGGGTGCACGAAACTCCCAGCCTTAATCAAACAATCGACAGTAAAGCGTCGACACAATGCATACTCGACTTTAATTTTCAGATCCGAACCATATATTACGGCACTTCCACAAAAGGCAAATGAAAGTTAAAATTATGAATGTGACCTAGGTTGTGCAGTGCCAGCCGGTTCGCGCTGAAGGTGAGAAGATTTATCTCCGATAAGTCTCGAGGTAAAGAGTAAAGACAGTTTTCAGTGAAACATTCGACAGATATTCGCCAGACGCCGCGCCGTTCCGGTAATGCATTTAAATAAACAACTTAATTTAATGTCTTGACTTGATCTGTGATAAAGTAGTTGAAGGTTTAAGCAACGTGCCAGTCTTCCGTTATTGGGAAAACGAGACAAGCAGGAGCAAGAGTTCAAATCCTGCATAACCTTTATGAGGCTTCTATGTTTCCAAGTTTTGTGGCTTCCTTTGTTTGACTTTCAAAGTCATGTCTTGTTTTGATCTTGGCTATTTGCTTCTTTCATTAGTCGAGTTTGATGCCCTTTGAATCACCATGTAGCTGTCAATTTATTTGTTTACAAGACGTATGGGAACATCGGAGCACTTCACACATTTATTTGCATGTATATTTGAATCTGATGCATATTAAAACGAGCCTTGCTTCCCATCTTGATCCGTCGCACTCCAAAGGTCAGGTCACGATGATTAGCGAACAATGACAGCTATGGGAAGCGGAGCATGGGAAATGAGCGGTACACCTATGTAAGACTATAAACAAGCGCCTGCGCTGGAAAGTTCACATGGTATTGAAATGCATAAATCTGTCAAGTATGTGTAAAACTGAGAAACAACAGGTGTAGTCAAAACTCCTGGCTTCTGGTTTCAATGTTTGACGTCATGTTTGAATTTTCAGAAGCGCTATTATGTCTTATAATTATATCAGCTGAGTGCCTATCCTTTGCATAGTCTGTCGCGTATGTCATTTACGTCGTATATAATAAAAACAAAGTAGTCATGTAATCTAGCCATTATAATTACGAGTAAAATGAGATGTGTTTCAGTATATTTTGTACTGTGCTAAAATCTTGGTTAACATAGATACCTACAGTTAGGATTCTTGGTAACGCTGTGATTATCATGGCTGTCAATGACTAATTTAATCACATGGATGTCTGCCGGCTATTTCCTAACATAACATATCTACACAATAGGTACAAACTATTAATTACACTTCTCTGATACAATAAAACAGATTACATCATTTACGACAATCTTATCGCACGTGATCATAATCAATTTATTCGTGATCTGATATAACAAGTAAATTATTTTGATAAATAAAGCTTTGTTCTTCACCGCTTTTTACCGACCTCAAAAAAGGAGGGGGTTCTCAATTCGTCTGTACGTTTATTTTTTCTGTCTGTCATATAACTTTGCACTGAGTGAATCGATTTTGATATGTTATATTATTTGTATTCGAAAGGCAGTGCTTGACGTCTAGTTCCATATAAATTTCAGCAACATCTCAGTTATATTTTTTGAGTTAGTATCTCTAAATATAGATTTTGAAGTCGGTTATTTTTTGTAAATCAACAACCTATTAGCAGCACTTAAGTTTGCTCTTTTTGACTAAATGACCGAAAAAGGGAGGAATATGTCCTTATTATTGCCGTCCATTGCGGATAAAAGACCCGTCGAATATCCTATTACCTACATGCATGCGTAAAACTGCAGTAGACAGAACTAGTTAAAATTTTGCAATCATTGCAAAATCCGACACCGCGTCCGTATGTGTTGATTACAGCATAATTACAATGCCGATTTGCAACTGACGGATTCTATTGTTATTTAAACAATTTTGCAAATGTTGCATGTGTCGAGTTTCAGGCATCTAATGTTGGTTATATATTGCTTCAATTACAAATAAGCAATTAGTAAAAAAACAACAAAATAAAAAAATGCATAAAACTAAACTATAACGGAGTGTTTTATGCAGTATGAAAATATTTCAAACTTAGTAAACGATGTGTTTATCAGCCATTTCTCATTAAACCTTTATGTAAACAAAATGTACTTTTATTTAACACCCAAACACAAAGAAGTTGCAGGCAGCTGGCAGACCTTCAGGGACAATAAACGCTTACCTTATACCTATACCTGTAGATCCGTATATACAACATTTACCGTCTGAGTGTCGTGACTGTTCTTTGTTATAGTTTCAACAATTCAAGGCGGAGCCCAAAGGAACGTCTCATACGGAACTTTTAACATCTACATTTATTAATTTCATAAATTGTATTTTTCATTTTTTAAATAACTTGATGCTTGATCTAAGCCCTTAAATGGCAATGGTAAGTTGTACACGTGAAATACTTGATGTTTTGCGTACCTACTAGCTTAATAAAATATATTTAGGATTGCTACGCCTGAAACTACGATTGAACTCAATTTAGCTAACTTGGCTTAGCGTACTATGGTACTAGTAAATCCGCACATTTTACAGTCTACAGTGTAATAAATAAAAGAAACCAGGAATAGTAATTAAAAAAAATACAATTAACATAACAGTGACTCATGTTTAAATGCATCATAAAAATACGCGAAAGTTAACTTTAACACAGTAAGTACACTACAACGGATACAGTCAGCAGATAAAGTACTTCATGGAAATAAAATACCAACACATTGTTCATAATGAACATTATTATCACGTGCTAAATTTAACTTTATAAATAATAATAATCAACACTGCACACGAGAAATTGATTGTATTATTCGTATGAACCTGATTCATACTGAATGAGACAATGCCAAAATCCAAGATTTCCAAGATGGTTACCGAACCCGACCGCCGTGTTAATAAAGTTAGCAGGGCTAAAATATGAATGATGTTTTTAATATCTGATTTCGTTTTGGGTGTGTGTGTTCTTGTTTTCGTGTGTTGTCCGTGGTTCCCATTACTAAGGAAATTCTAAGGGCTTGTATACAGGATTTTTGGAAATTACCGCTTCTCCAGCCTTAAGAGGTAAAAAAGGATACCGACTTTGTATAAGGTTTCTCTCATGGACAATTTTCAGATAGCTGGCGTGAACTCCTCTCGAACGTCTTAAAAATATGTGATACCATCATACCAGATACAAGCCGTGGGCGAAATACTAGCTCTATAAACTAGAAGAATGAATTAGTATAGAATGATTGTAATCTTAACACCCACTGTAAAATAAACAACTTACTATAAAGCAACAGTAAATATAAAGAGTAAATATAATTTTATCGTAGCCACAAACTTCGATAACGATGACTGACGTCTAAAACCACACAACAGCTGTTACCTTTCATTGAGACAATATGATATCCTATTTCAAACATGGTAAGATTGAAAATTGATCAAACCATCCATCGGCTTCCAGTGTCGATCGCGGTTGAGTGGTTGAAAATCGAAAGTTTTATATATTGTATTACAATATTATTTCGAGAAAGGTATTACATGTCTACATGAGGGAGAAAGGAGAAATTACGTGGTACTTCGCTAAGTACAATTTATTAAACTTAAATTTCACCTACATTTGCATAGGGCCGATAGTCAAGGAATAAATCCATAGAAGGATTAGAAGTTACTTGAACAATCTGCCCATTGAATACGCTTTATGCTCAGATTATAGAACCAAAAGGCAGATAGAACATTCGCAAAGAAAAGCCACGAATAATGTGAAGCCGCTTTTTCCCTATGTGTGCATGACAACCTTAATGTCAACTAGCAATTGCACCGTATGGATACGTAATTCTTTGTGTGTGTGAGGTTGCCAAGTGAAAGTCATAATCTCCCGCAATTTTGTAAACATTGTTCGCCATATTTTCAGCTTAAAACATTATGCACAATTAAATTGGCAAATTATTTATTACCTACTAGTGAACGCCTTTGCTTCGCTTCGGTAAGCCCATAATCGATAAATGAGGGTTGGTATTCTTTAAATTGACGTGATTTCTTATTTGTGTACCGATTCTAACTAAATGTTAACCCAAGCTCATTTGAATACGTCAGTGAAAACTGCATCTAAATTTGTTAAGCCGTTCCTGAGATTAGGCGGAACAAATGCACAGAAAAACAGACAAAAAATTAAAGTTTTATTGTATGTAATAATAATAATTGATTTTAATTTCTTCTGATAATAATTTCTTGAGCGCCTCCGAGCTTCGGAAGGCACGTAAAGCCGTCGGTCCCGGTTGATATCGATACATCGATAGATAGCAGTCGTTAAGCCGTGTCGGAGGCCTTCGGGCGGCTTGAAAACTTTCGACAATGTGTTGGCCACTAACCCCTCCACCAGTCCGCACTGGAGCAGCGTGGTGGAGTATGCTCTAGGCCTCCTTAATAATGAGGAGAGACCCTCAGTAGTGGTACATTAATGGGTTGTAGCCATATCACTAGATATCAAAAAGTATTATATTATAATAATTATGTGTAAATGTTCTTTTAATATACCTATTTAATTTAATATTTTAAATATGTTTAATTGTTTTAATTAACTTATGGATTTTTGTCTCTTTGGGTAGATATTTTTATCAAAAAAAAAACATCAAAATATCAATATACTTATTTATTATAACAAAAATTCGGTTTTGATGATTTTTTAATCAACCAATGTCCTTTTTTAGTGAGATAGGTACACGTCATCCTCACTAAAATGTAATGAGCGAACCACGCAAAATTAATTAGCCAATTAATATCTTGCCTGCTTTTCCGAATAATATGAACCCATTTTTCTCTTGTTACAGCATCTGTCGGAAATCTGCAAAAATTATAGTTATTAGTAGGCTAAGCAGAAACTAAAATATTATATAATATTTATGATACATATTATTGGCACACGTGACATTTTCAGCAGTTAGAATGCTAATTTTATTGGCTGTATTGCCTGACTTTTAGGTTTAAATAAATAAAACTATTTACTTTCAAAATATTTTTTTTCGATATAAATTTATAAATCGACCAATGTCCAAATAGTCCATGCATATTTCCCCAAATTTAGGGTAACCGATTTTCATTTAAACTGGTGTACAAATGAATGATTGTTGACGTTTTGTGTTCCGAGCGAACCGAAAAAATATTATTATAAATAAATAATAAAATAATGAACAATTACCTGTGAAAAGATATTCCGTCTTCTTTTCTTTGTTTTTGCGAACAACTTTTAGAGAATTTAATAATGCAAGACGGCATTATAACTGATAAAATTATTTAAAAAAATTTGACACTTGCGACGTTTATGCTATTTGACGCTTTCCGTAGTACTGACACGAGATTGTATTAGCTTTTTATTTTGTATTTGCTTTGGTAGCTTCACTTTATACTAGAACGACTACATCTGCCTTTTGGTTCTATAATCTGAGGCTTTATGACTGACATAGTCATCGATAACTGTCGAATGGTTTGAAAAAGATATTCCACTAAAAAAAACTGGAAACTAGTCCTAATCAGTATCACGTAAATAACATAAAATTATGATGCATCACTTCCTTCAGCGTAAGGATCTATCGTTAGAATCAGACATGCCCAACAGTTAAAGAATGAGTTATAAATTTAAATATCTCAGAGAAATATGCTTAACAACATAGATACATAATATTCCCTTACCCAAACCTGCATGGGAAACATCCGATAACTTCATTTTTTAAATTATATGAACGTCTTAAAAGCAAAGAAGATTATGACCCCTCAGTCAGTTGGAAGTGGATCTGCCTGCGAATCGCGAGATTGACAGATAAATGGTTTCACGAGTGATGGGAGTTATCGAAGTTTAATTTGTGTTGTCCAGAGGAAACGCATGTAACGAGAAGAATGGTATGAATAGAGATGGATGGAGGGGACGAGGACGGATGGAGAAAGATAAGGGAGCCAGCGTAGAAGTGACAGCTAATTAGGGAAGAATGGAAGAGAAACATACTGTGCCGACCCCAAATAAAATGGGAAATGGTAAAGATGATGATGATATTCGTATGTATCCATAGCGCCCGCGACACGGAATCCTAGTGGGGGTTTATGAGTATGTTAGCATTTATTATCAACAAAGCGGCAATGATAAAAGATAACCCTTACTGATGTCGATAACTAAAACGATGAATATGCAACATTTAATATAGAGACCAAAACTTGCAAAATTAAGAAATAATTAGAAAAAAAATCCATTACACAATGAGTCGTGATAAAATAATTTTCTTTTCGCTTTCATCATTGTCGTGTGGTCGTGTATAATTAATGATAACCACACACGTTACAGTAATTATAATTAACAAGTCGTGTGAAGTAAGCAAACGTTAAAGTCGCCGCCATGCGTGGTATCAGGTTTATAAAACACGTGTATCATTGCAAGCTTAAATAATTTCATTCATCGTCGAGTGCATGATTCCTTATGTTTAGTGTGTTTTAAATTATGTATAATTTAATAAGCTTCTAACAACGCAGTACAGAACGAAACGTTATAATATCTGCAGTTCAGAACAATCTACACCTACATGAAGTCGTAACGCTCTCATGGTTAGTAATGTTAGTATCATGTTAAAAATGTCGTTGAGAGCCAAGTCCTTTAAAAGGGCATGATTCGTTTAACCATCACTAACGAGTTTGAAGTCTTCGTAAATTCTGTTTTTACAAGCATCGTAAAATAAATTGACATAAAGTTAATTTACTATTGTTTGTTTTTACAAAAACAATATTACAGGTGTTTCATTAGATACATATTTAAAAATCAAATATGAAAGAATGAATGAAATCTAGAAAGTGTTTGTAGCCCAGTCACTTTGATTACATTACAGTCTACATCATGATCCAAGCATGACGGTGAGTTCAAAGCAATTTATTGTCATGGAGACTGGGCATATGTAATGTAGCAAAAACAAAGGAATGATTGTAAGCTACTCATGCATGGATAATACCATTAATAACCGAAGTGCTATAAATGGACTATTACAGGGCGGCTACTTCAAGAGAAATGATTGAAGGTTATCAAGCCCACCATGTATTATACGAACAGAACATGAACACTGTATTATAGCGTCTATTAGCTACGTATCTTTTTTAGGGTTCCGTGTCCGTAAACAAGTGGACCCTGTACGACCGCTGCGCTGTCCAAAGACATCTGCGCAGCTGCAGTAATAAAAAAAAATAAAAGTAAACAGAGCTCCAAATATATTATCGTCGGCGTAAATATTCTGGTATGATACTGTTTCCGTAGTGTCCATCTAAACTACAGTTTTTAAACTATACATTAAAACTAAAGATCTATATGAATGAACTGGCAAAATAAGGAAATTCTGACCACAAATAAGGTGATTCTGAAAATTATGCTGAGCAAAACCAAAATACCACGCCACTCTCTGCTGAAGGTTAACAACGTATTGTAAATGCATAAGTGTTTGAAATGGTTTTCAAGAACCGTAGTTAATGCTACTGCAGTAATGGCACATTTGGATATTTGAAAACCTTAAATAGTACTTTTTCTGTGAAGTCGGCAAATGAGCAGACGGGACACCTGGCGATAAGTGGTCAGTCGCCAATAGACATCGGTAATAGTACCTATGTATGTCCAAGGATCGTGTCGTCGGTTGGCTAACATTAAAAAAAAGTAAAGTCCTGTTCTGAGAAAATTTTTCAAAAAATGTAGAGTTACATACTGGTCTATATTCTATATTTCCAAGAGCCCGCGATATAGAAAGATACCTAATTTCGACTTGTTATCACCATCCAAGCTTCGTAGATCCCGATCGTTCTCAGTTTCTTCATCATCTCATCATCTCAACCCATCATGGCCCACTATTGAGCACGGGTCTCTTCTCAGAATGATCTTCTCTCAGTTTCTTACCTGAAACAAAATGAAAGATTTTTGAGAAAAACAATAACAACAGTGTTTTTATCAACAAGGTCATAAAAAGGTACTTAAGTATGCCCGTTTAAAGAATCACATTTAGTAGTTCAAGTCGGGTTAATAAGGAACATACCCAACTATTTAGGTGTGATATAACCCGCAGGTTAAAACCGCTTCAAACCGCTTGCCTGTTTATGCAAAAGGCAGCGGCTATCAAAAAAGGGCAACTTGCATAGGGCAGGGCTAGTGTTACCAGGCGTCTGGATAAACCAGGACAATTGATTGCGTGTCCGGCCAAAATAAACGGAGTCAGACCTGTCCCGCTTTTATAAGGTTTTTCAAATTTGGATCAGTCATTTCACAAGTAGCTCGGATACCAATATTGTACTCTAATAGTGGAATTTAAAAGCGTTGATAAATGTACAAAGAAATTACTTTTCACTGATGACTGAATGTTTTACATCTCCAAGGCTTAAGCTACCACGGTGACGTTAAAGATTTTGAATTGGGTGTCCGACTTTATTACTTTAATATCCGGCCAAACTGGCTGATGTGTCCGGCTTTTAGGTGTAGCGACCTGGCAACCCTAGGCAGGGCTGTGTGAGCTATTTGTGGACCGTGGCCCACTGGAACCAGTTCAGCACGTGCGAATGCGGCCCGAGCCGGCTGGTTCTATACTCTGTTGGATATGAAATTCGTTTCAATTGTACCCCACACAAATGGCACCTTTCCGCCGTTGAGATTAAGGTTCATTGTAGATTGACAGCGACAATTCAAAATGCCCTAAGTAAATATTGCTTACAAACTAAATTGAACTGTGGGCACCGGTAATAAATGTGTTTTTAGCGGGGACGTGCAGTTTTAATACCTATACTCGGAAACTCAAATATAGGCACTGGGCAAATAAACAAACCCGATTAAAGAAAGCCAAGTCAACTATGGTTACCTCTTAGCTAGTCCTTCGAGGTTTTGTATAGCTAATTTTATTCGAGACTTATCGACTGTAAGAATGGTTTTGAAACGCTTCTAAAACCAAAATATTTTAATGGGTAGTCATAAATCGACTAATGTGTGATTATGAGAATTTAAAATATTTTTTTAATAATGGAGCTAAAAGTTGTTATAGAGTGTCAGAAGGTGTCGGTATAGGCTTTATACTAAAGAGTGACCGACTTATAACTGACAATAATCCTAATTCTATACTTGAAAGTTATCTAAACAGGGCGCAATATGTGTGTTTAAACTCATAGTCGATTTACGATTACTAACTAATGTAACAAAATCAGTAATTATGTAACTAACCATGAACCGCTCCCTTAATAATTCATGGATGGTGGTTGCGCCCGCCCTAAACAATTATTACCAGCTCTTTATCAGCTTCTACATCAATATTTTTATGTTTTTGTAATGCCGATTAATTGTATGTTTTAATTTTATTGATAACTAGAGAACCGCCCGCGCTTCGCTTCGGGACCCGTAGGTAACAGCCGCGTAGGTCCCGCTCCCGTAGGAATTTAGGCTAAAAAGTAGCCTACTACTCGCTCTCTTCACTCCACCCTGTCTGAGGTGTGTGGAGCCCTCGGGACAGTTAGTTCCCCTTTGGGGGTGTCTCTCGCGGCCCGTTAAAACGGGCCGGTTCTTGGGCTGGGCCCTAAGGCCCTTCGTTGTCCATCTGTGGTTAACCAATAGGTTACAGAGTCTTAAACGGGATGGGGTTCATCTTCGCGCCGCCCAGGCGATCGAGGCCCTACCGGGTGAATCCCGCTGGTGGGAAGCCCTGCAGGAGCCGATCAGCGCCGGGCGACGACTTACGTAGCCCCAGTATCAGTCAGTGCTAGGCTCGTCCCGCGCAACCAGCAAGTCGCGCGGGAAGGCCCAGCGGTCCGGTGGACGGGTGTGGAGCGGCGCCAGGTCCTGCAGATGCGGGAACCGCGACGCGTCGACACGCCCGAACATGTTGCGTGCCAATCTCTCGATGAAGTCGTCCAGGCTCTCGACTCGAAGGTCCCTCTGGTCCGCTGGCACTATCCTGTTGGCTGAGCAACTTGCGGACATCAGTCAACAGGATAGTGCCAGCGGGCGGGCGGTACACTGAATACAGCCGGAGCGGGGAGTTCTCGAGGCAGAGCTAAAGTAGCCTATTACATTTGCCTATGACTTAAGTAAATTACATGTAGTATTTGATAGCGTAATTCAGAACTTGCAAATGAATTTTATTACCGCCATCTATTAACAACTCCGAAAATAAATATCTAGCAACTAACAAAACATCGATCTTCCCATGGGAATGGGATGTTTTTCCGCGGTAAAAAGTAGCCTACGTCACTCTCCACCCTCCTAACTATCCCCACACACATAAACCTTACCATATAATAGCTTTGTTGCGACGTGAAAGCGTCACAAACAAACAAACAAACAAACAAACAAACACACTTTCACATTTATAATATTAGTAAGGATTTTTAAAGTAGTAGTCTTTCAGATTTATTCATGTTAAAGTTGTGATACAGTTCTGAACAGTCCCTTGGATGAATTTTACCACTGATTACACACGGGCGGATGGCATACACCACAACGGTCCTATGAGGATGGAGGGGTTGTGGCCAACCCAAGATTCGTGATTTTTTATGGTTGGAAGGAATGGTATAATGACTGCAACCTAATTATAGAAATCGAGACTACATAATTACATGCCTTCGGAACCACGGAAGGGCTCTACAAATGCCAGTAGTTACCCATCCAACTGCAGATCGCGTCCACTATGCTATGCGCTAGACTGGTCTATGTCTACAGTATACACTTCAATCTCAAATATACAGTATACTTATACTTAATACACACTACAAGATGAACGGGAGAGAGTACAGTGCTTAACAACCTTGTTTTTCTATTAAACCGTAGACAACTCACGTATACTACGGCATGCGAGACAAAATAACAATTAGCGTATGCAAATGTAATATTACACGCACAGTTTTCATGCTCAATTAATATACAATGTAAAACAACGCGTACGTTAGTAGTCAGTTTTATTTCACTTTAGTAAGACTTGTTATTAAACTATTCATTACTGTCTAATCAGAGCTTAATTGTAGAGTAAAGAAGTCCCGCTATCCTCATTAGAGACTAAGCTTCTCTTTTTATCGTGTACAATCCAAGTAATGATAGCCTAGGAGTCTGAAGTAATATGGTCTTCCGGAAGCAGGACCGGCATTAGAATAACTACAGTTATAAGACAGTTAGATAAACATATTTTTTTATCGTCATATCGTGTATTATAATACCTATGTTTAACAGCGTGTTTTGGTGGGAAGATATAAAATAAAACGCTTATAAAAAAATTCCTTTCGTCTGTTAATTTTTGAGACAACAGGGTAACCAGACTAAACTAGGTTTGTAAAAATCAAAGACCCGATCAATAGTGAATTGGTCAAAAGATTCCTGTACCTATAACAATCGTTTCCCGGTAAAAAGGCATTTTTGCATTGTCATCAGAATTTAAGTAATATTTTTCATTCGTTACTGGCTTTGTAATTCTAGAAAGTTTATCTTTATAATTGGAATTCTACATTGAGCGTTGACGTCCCCGATAAAGGTTTGATAGTATGATAAGATACTGGTGTACAAGTTACATTTTGCAACAAGAATAAAAATTACTATTACAGTAACTATCAGTTTAAAAACATCTCATGTAAGAAAATCTTTTAATGTTTTTGATAAATTATAGCTAAGAAATACCCAATCAACTTTCAAAGAAAAAAAAACAGTCCTACGGTGCAACAGAAACCCACAGGCGCACAAACAGACTAGTCAAACCATCTTTTAGTCGACGTTTAACAAAAAATTGGCTTTGCTTAAATGACAAATTCATTATCTTTACTTAAACTTTATTGCCAATTTTAACCCAATACGCACTAAATTGATCCATTACTCTGTCAGTTAAATTGATCTATCACGTAATTAACTCACACATCACGAATTACTTGCTTACTTTGAAAGCGGCCTAACATGTCAAGATAACTATCTCAATTATAATTATAAAGTTCTCCAGACGAACAAGTCAATTAATTACGTAAAATTATGAATATTCGTTTTAATTCTTAATTTTAACACAACACTATTCTTTTACAACACGTTAAATACATATAAAAGAGAATAAGACTAAAAGCAAACACAAAAACAAAATGGTATAATTAACCCTATACTATAATTATCGCATTTTGCAACTAGGATATTTACGGACACTAATGACGAAGCAAACGCAAAACACTCTTAAATAAATTAATGCCATTTTTAGGTGATTATTTTAAGTACAACGAAATTAGTTACTCAACAAGAGCAATTATTATATTGTCATGCATGCATGTTACTGAACGATGTTAATGTAACCATCGAAGAGTTGGTCTAGCTATAAGCTATACTATAAGATTTATTAAGGACTCAAACAGTTAGGACTCTTAACTGAAAATAAATTTTCTGAAGGCAAATTGTTACCTCCTTAGTTGGAGGAATCAATTTGTTTTCAGAAAAGGAGGATGGGCACAAATGTATGGAATCTGGTACCGGCACCAATCGGAGTAAGTGATACATCGTTGGAAAGGTATTTTTGTGTAGATTGTGAATAAAAATGTCGCTAGTCCTGGTTCATTGTCCGATCGCAGTAATCCTACTTGAAACTTATATATTTTTAGTACTAAGTATACAACAAACTTTTTGCAGTAACTCAGCAACCACTGACAAAGTCATACATACGTGTATTTGTATGTTTATATAGATAAATCACTCAAAAAGGCTGACTTACATTTATACAGTATGTGGCGCCAGCATCACTTGATTCCGGCTCCAGCGCTTGCTAAGCACTGTATCAGTGTAAACATGTTACAATCCAGTCCAGCATCCAGTATACAGCACTGGATCGAAATAGACCGTCTGCCTATTTCTCGATCCAGTGACCGCCTCGCGCATGCTGCGCATCCAGTGGCACTGGATCTGTGGTAACACTACGCGCCAGTGATCGCCAGTGATCCAGTGCCAGTGCCAGTGCACAGCCGGAATCCAGTGATGCTGGCGCCAGCTACTGTATCTATGTAAATCGACTCTAAGTGAAAAAATTGTAAACTGATTTTATTGTAATTTATTGTAACAGATTTTTATCTGTTAATTTATTATTAATAAGCTCATAATCCGTGCAAACATCTTCAAAATTGGTCGAACTACGCCAAAGATGATTTTTTAAATTCTAATTCGAACTAAATATTCCGTATCTTCCGAAGGCTCTATTTCAAAACGGACAATTTGTACGGGTTTGTCGCCATAGTAATTTTTTGTACTCTTGGAAAGACCTTTCAAACGACACTAAAATCATTTTGATTGGACATGGGTACCAAAACGCCCATCCTCCTTTATTATCATAGGTTATCTTCAAAACTATAAGAATAATTACATACATTTTTGCGATGAATAAATCGAACAACATCTATTTGTCACATTATTATGTGATATATTTTGCATTTTCTTAATTATCATAGACACCAAAAGAAGTCTGAGAGTTAGAAGCTATCACGTTTCTACAAAAATGATATCTCTAAATGTGATCTAGATTAATTACATGTGACAAAATCCTTGGCATTTATTTTTAAATCTATGGAGACAATAGGAAATAAATTAGATACTTTCGATATACTGTTACATTTCAATGACTCATGAACCTTTCACAACTTGAAATAACTACATTATTGTGGCGATTTCATTTAGAGCGGTCCAACTGGACATGCCATTTTAGTTAAAACTAAAATGCGAGAGGGTTGAAAATCAATACGGTTGTGTGAAAAGGGTTGCACGACCCCTTGCAAATTGAAATGAACATCGTATGTATACAATTATTTTAACGTACGCTCTCCCTACACGTGGTCCAACGCAAAACTAAATACAGTGAAACGTGACTTTTTGCTGTCACGGCAATAGGTTATATTATATTTGTGGAGCGGAAAAACAATTTAAATGCGACCAAGTGGGCTCAAAGACTATTGTTTAGGGTGTAAGATATTGGAAAAGCAGAGCTTAGAGGATTAGCATAAATTCATAAAAGAAAGTGTGGACATCAAGTGACAGATCCGAGGCATACTTATTTTAACTGTTTTTTTTTTTCACGAATTTTGCAGACGTTGAATATTCTACAGGATTGTATAAAATATTTACATCATCAGCCTATATCGTCCTCCTGCCGGCTACGGGTCTCCTTCCTCAATCCTATCCATAAATCAATAATAGTATTTTAGCCATAGCATTTGAATATGGTTTTGCAAATCATTTACAAAACAACATTGTCTTGTAGGTACCATCATATCATGTATAAGACCTATAACGTGTAATACCTACCTATGTACATATACGCCAGACATGCAATCAGTGCCGTCAGTCAGTCGATAACGTTCTTAACGATCTAAGCCGCCTCGAGTACTCATCTACCTACCAGGCGCACTAGTGTAAAGACGATTTGTATGAAGACAGTCACACAGAGGTTTCTTTTTTATAAATGGTTATCAATAATAAGGACTTTGGTACTGAAGAACCTGTGTCATACTTATATTACAGGGTTAGGCTCAGTTTAAATAGTAGATCTCAAAAGAATATTTTTATACTCGTAATAATTTTTTAGCGTCGGAAACGGATTAAGCGATTTGTGTATACATATACTGTGTAATAACGTAATAATCGGGAATTGTGCTAGTATTCACGTAGTTATGAGTTTTTTTACGGAATTAAGGTAGCAAACGAGCATGCAGCACCACTGCAACATCCTTCCGCAGGCACACATGATAACTGTGATACACATAACTAGAACAATACTCAATTTAAGGACTAGGATGTTTAGGCAGTCAGCCGATGGTGAAAGAGTATTATGTAGTTGGTCAGTTTTTTAATGTGTGTTTAGGGATAAGCACATTTTAAGTTTGGACTTTGGATACTAACAGGTAGGTTTCGAGGATTGAAGCGAAGGTAGGCTTTGTATAATTTTTCTTGTGGGACCAAAAAAAAGAAAAATAAATTTATTTGACTTGTAGGTATTTATATAACTAAAACATTAGTGGCTGTGTTAGGAACCAGCATCTGAACTGATCCACCTCGAACGATACTTGAGACGGTTTGAGGCACCGGGTGCGATAAGCAAAGAGCTTAAAAAATAGTGATCCCTTCAACGTGGAATCTTGTCTTCGGAGAAATCTGGAGGCACTTGAATTAGGGCTGTCAGCTTTGCGTAAAATATCCTTAACACATTTATAAAGGTTTCTTAAAAGGGATTCTTTTTCTTTCGGAGAAGTTATTTCTAGAATTGAAGTGAAAATTACACAAACACTACAAAAAAGCCCATGATCATAGCCAACGGTAACCCACTTACCATCAAGTGGTTCATCTTTTTCTTCATCTTCCTAAAATATTAAACATCGTAAAAAATCTTAGAAACTTTTAATCGACGGAATTATTACGATAACTGATAAGATTATCTTCAAAGTCGATCAGAGTTTAACAAAAGTAGCAATACGGCAAGGTTGTGGCAACCCTACGTGCTATAGCCGTAGTTTTGTTTCTCTCAGGTCAACACTCTATGACTCAACGCATTGTAGGCAGCTAAAGCTAAAGGTGAGATGGCGACGTTCGTACTATAACACTTATTTTCAACTTCCCTTCACAGTAATATAATAATTAATTGTCTTATTAATAAACTTGGTGTAATGATACTCAGAGTTCAAATGTATTTGTCTTTTCTAACCTTTGACTTCAGAGAATCAAATGACAGGCCAAAAGTTTAAGCCGAGGAGTAACTTTAAGCCGCGTTTATTAATAAGGCCCTAAAAGTTTAATAAATTCATAAGGTAAATCCATAGATCCATACATACTAATATTATAAATGCGAAAGTAACTTTTTCGTCTGTTTATTGATTATTCGCTTTTCACGCATAATCCGCTGAATCGATTTAGATGTTTATTTAATGGTAAATTTTGTATGGACATAGTTTGACATAGTTCAAGTCTTAGTTAAAAATTAATAAAGATTACGTTAGGAACCTTGAGTAGGTACATAAATAAATAACTCGAATTAATATGAACCCAATCTGAAATTCATATTTTAAATAATGTTTATGAAATAAGTAGCAAGGTAGCAACCAACAAAAAGTAAATCATACTTTTTAATCAAACTGGAGGCAAGTCAATAAGCGACGTTATAATTAATTTGAAATCAAATCGGCTCTCACGCGAGAGTAATGCCGTTATAATTACTGTAGATATTGGATTATCGTCTGAGCTCACTTCACTTCGCTCACTTATGTAAGTGAAAGTATTATATTGTTGAACAAGCTAATGCTTTTATTTCTATTTTATATTATATTTAAAGACAATAAAGTTGTGCTATCGTTTATTTATACCACAGGAAAGTCAGGAATGATTCGACGATACTCATACTTATTTTTTTTGGATTTGTCCCATAAAATTATAATACTATAAAATAGTAACATTATATTTTTCGTGTTAAGTTTTTTTATGTACTGTTGTATGTTTTATTATGTACTGTATGTTGTATGTTTTATTATGTACTGTATTTTAATCAATTTAATCTTGTCTTATTAATAGTTATTCATTGATAAGCGAGACAAGAGACAGTATAAGAAAATATTTATTTTACTTATTTATTACACTGTTTTATGGTTTTGACTTTTGAACTCATATAGCCTTCTGTAGAGCACGGACCTGAGGCCAAGAGCATACTCTACAAAAAACAGAAAACAAAAATGTGTGCGGCTCTGTAGGTACAAAAACTATGTTTTGTGTATTATAATATTGATATATTATACATGCATATTTTTGTAAACCAATAAGTTTTCCCGGTTTTACCAGTTCTAATTGAGTTTTGTCGCGCCATGCATTGGCATGTGCATTAATCTTTATTAAATTAATATCAGAATATTTATGAATGCTATGAAAATGTAAACATATAGAAACCAGGTACGAATATACACGTTTTGTTTTTCGTACGTAAATTATTTATTTGAAATGTTGCTCTAGGGGTTCAATCCTACTAATAATAAAATGCGAAATTTTCTGAGAATGGATATTTCTTACTCTTTCACGAAAAAAACACTTGACGGATTTGGATAAAACACATAGGAATAACACATAGGCTACTTTTTATCCCGAGATTCCTACGGGAGCGGAACCTACGCGGCTGATACCTACGGGTCCCGAAGCGAATCGAGTGCGGTTCACTAGTAAATTATAAGTTAACAGAAGTAGGTACTTAGGTACATACTATATTGACATTAGCGCGCGAAAAGCTGTTAAAATCGGCCAATGGTAGCTACTTTTTATGTAGCAGCAGCCCTGTCCTTATAACATTCGAAACCGATCATTCATCCGATTCATTCAATTCCTCATACGCATTTTAATAAAGTGCAAATTTCTCAGATTTCTTTTTCAAACGCATTTCTGAATAACAATAGACACGATGATATCGTATCGATAACACGAATGAATCAGAAACAACGCGTACTTATAAATACAGCGAGCAATCATTCGATTGTTGAATAAAACCATCGGCGGTTAAGTGGTTGAAATTTACATATGACTCACGTACCGTTAGGTTGTCAGCATATACTCACCAATTCTTATATGTTGAGGAGTCATTCGGTATCGCAAGATGTTTTTAAAAATATTACCGGTATCAAATCCCCTGACCACACATGCTTCTTACACACTTTTTAGAGGCAACCATCCTTCCAAGTCCTTCGAGGATAGCAACACAACACTATGACTGAATTAGAACAAGATTCATACAAGGATTTACTAACTGGACGATTACGAATAACAACAAAACAAGACTAGGTGCAAATGTTCAACCACGCTGTGTATGAATGGACTTACCAAACAAAAAACCAATATCCATCATTAAATAAACACTTCAAGTTTTAATAGTAGATTGTATGACAAGGGTGCAGAGTAATATTTTTTCGGCGAGGGCGTTTTTTGAATCCAGAGCGAAGTGAGGGATTCAAAGTACGTCGCCCGAGCCAAAAATATACTTGCACCCGAGTGATACACTCTACTTTTCATCACCCACTATGAGAAAATAATATATATATATAATAGAAAATAATACGTAAAAATGCACGAAAACTTAATTTTAATTTGAAAACGAAATCTTAATTTGATTTCTTTTTTTATTATTCAGCTGGCGGGGCCCTCGCATCGTACCAGACATTCTTTATTCAAACAATATTTGCGTTCGATTTCTTTAGCGCAAAATACTAAAATGTTAAATTCAAAATAGGACGGAAAAGATCTAGCCGGCAGGAAAAGTTGTATGAAAATTCATTCCCGCCCGCTGAATAGAAAACAGCAACTTTGGAACCCCGTAAGTCCGAACCAAGTCGTCTTTTTCGAATAGGTGTGATGAAAAATCCTTTTATCAACACTTAAAATTACAACATCTTAAAACTTCTTGTACGACCCACCATTGTCAACAAATCCTTGGACGCACCTATTCCAACAAGATCGTATTCTGCGTCACTGAATTACATACGTTCAATTCTACGTAATTGAGTTCAATTTCGCTCGTACTCCAGTTTCGTTAAGGTAAATAAACTAAGAACCGTGCCAATGCAATCGGAATGGTAGAAACGACATGTCGACCGCTTATCGCCAGGGTCGGTAGACGGGAGAATCTAAATGTCAAATAATCGAGCCGACATGAGCCAACTCTGTGTCCAACGCTTTTATTTAACTTTAACCAGTTTTAAATCATCAATAATATTTTTATGGAATTAAGGTAGCCTATGAGCAACTGCAGGCAGTACCAATCTTCCACTGCCGCCCATGATAACTGTGACCTAATTAGAACGAGACTCAATTGAGTTTTGTTGACGGATGTGAAGGTATATTGAAGTTGAAAGGAAGGCGAACGTTGTGGTATGGACATATTGTGATGCGGCGAAAGGAAACGCATGTGACGAGAAGAGTGCTTGGTATGAATACAGGTGGATGGAGGAAACGAGGACAGCCAAGGAAAAGGTGGATGGCCTGAGTGAAGGATTATATGAAAGATAAAGTAGTTACCGTAGACGGCTGATAGAGAGTAATGGAAGAGAAGAACATATTGCACGACCCCAAATTTTGGGATATGGGTAGGAAGATGGTTTATGATGACATATTTGCTCGCAGAATATTGCAAACTTGATTACGATGGAAGGTTGATACACAAATAAGGACAGTGGAACTCTTCAAGAGTCGTTACGTATTTTAAACCTTCATCTTGCTCCTGTTTCTTTGATTTTGATGAGTTATATTCAAACAATAGACTGCAATGTATCGACCCAATACATCTGCCAGCCCTAAACGTGCATATAATATGAGGTAACGTTATGTCTCGTGAACGCATTCGCGGTCATTGCCATTCGAAACCGTACCAACCAAAAAAACCTGGCCTGCCCCGGGTCACACTGGAACCTGACCTCGTATGGATTGAGTTACGTTCCGATACATGCAGGGGGTCTGGGTAAAGTGGGCATGAATCGTGCTTTAATCGCCTTTGTCAGCCGCAATTCTTATTAGATTTGCGCTTTGTAGCCTAACGAGATTTTCTGTGCCATTTTCTTTTTTACGCTTCATGACACTTAAGCATGGAGTGACCATCACAGACCATTATGTTCTGTTCTCATTCATTACCTAACCTGCAATTGACCAGATTGGTAGACTGTGACGTAGTCGTGCCCAGTCAACAATTGATTACAGTCAACTTAACATTAATCATTACGAAATTTGTAGCAACAAAACACGACAAATCTGTGGTTGGCAACAGAATACGACAAAACTTGTTGCTGATACTAAGGCTACGAGTATAGATCATATCCTCAACATTGTCGATCGGTGAGAGAAATATTACTGACATCAGATTGTCTTATAACTTGCTAATCCTCGAATCTGAATCCAACGACCAACCAACCCAAAACCGACCTATTCCTATCTAATACCAGAAAAACTAATACCACTGGTATTAGTTTATTATCCCAGTGAATTTCTTATCTCTTAATCTCCATCCATGTTATTAATGGTCATTGTCTAATGGTGAAAATAATCGTCGCATTATAATTGTAACAAAATACCAGTGTATAGAATGTGCATTCATTTCAATTCATTCAATGTGCATTCATGTGGTTGACTTTAGATTAGAAAAATTAAAATTATTACAATTAACTTTAACAATTTGTTAGTATAGTTGCATCATTGTGAAATTAAGAAACATTTAATTACTTGAAAACGATTATTTTTTAGCATGCTATCATTGAAATTACATCGCACTGACCATTTTATCTTAATTAGAACAACTATGAGATAAGCTTAAACTTCCTTTCGTTGCTAGCTTTAGTCATCGTAATGTGACTCACATAGTAGTAATAACTAATAAGATTAGAGGGACAAATGATATACCATTTATAGTAAAAGTAATAATCGTGCTACAAATGTAATTGAGAATAATCGAGAATAAACAACCTTTTATAATTAACTCTCTCGAAAACCTATTTATTCCACACTTACACGGCAATTATAAATCTCGCATGCGGGCCACGCAACATTTCCAACAATTAACTAAGCATTTACAGTATCTGTGAAGAAAGTGATTTGAAATTTGACAGCTGACATCACGTCTCCAATTCAAACATTGAAATCAGAAGTACCAACACGCAATCTATTTTAAAAAGCAAGAGCTAAACATGCAACGCTCTGAAAACACGCACCAAGATGCTTATAGGACCTAGACTAAAGTTACAGCTGGCCCTACATTATCAAGATCTGGGATAAAACATAACAACATGAGACTTAACTAGTCAAGAAATAACGGGCAACATAAAAACAAAATACATATTATGATTCAGAATTTGAAATTAAGTATTCTGTCAGTTGATAAGATCTCCATAGTAATTGTGTCGTGAATGAGACTCGACGTATTGTTTCTTATAAAACGAAATACCTATTATTTTTAAAAAGCGTTAAATTAAAAGATTCACTTAAAAATCTTAAAGTATACTGAAATATAAACATAACAGCGTATTAAGTTAAGATTAAACCGTCAAACTCACATTTCTTATACGAGTCATTGAATTGAATGCGAAATTTATCTTAGTTTCGGGACACAAAGTCCTAGTTATCACCGAGTAATATCGTCACAATGTATAAAACAATAGGGTTTAATATCCTCGGCATTGCTTTAGCGTCACGCGGTGGGACGAAGGCACGAACGGCCACATTCCTTGCCAAGGTCGATGCACATCGTTCGAGCAAAGGACATTAATTATATGGATAATTAACTACTAACGTCATATTATGGTTATACGAGGTTGAAGTATAGTACAAATACTGGTCACTTCTTGTCTTATTTTTAATAATATAAAATAAGGGTGCCAGACTGGAACCCTGTAGGACTCCGTAATAAAGACCCTATATTATTATCTTGTAATTCACGAAAATTTGAAGTTTTAAGCATACAACTATGTTAAGGACGATTTTTCTAAGAAACACACATCTCTCCAACATAAATACGAAATGATGAGTTCTTGGTGATTTCAATCCATTTCTTAATTTCTTTACAATTTTACGAAACAACCATGGAATAAAATGTTCGTGTTCTAATACTTTTGTATTCCTTTCTTGTGCTTTTGTGTTTCTTTTTATTATTTTGTGGTGTGAAACAATAAAGTGTTAAATAATGTAAGTAAATAAATATGTGTATTTAATACCTAGAGATAAAGATTAAACGCACGTAGTATCTAATGTAATGTAAAGCGATTAGTCTAATTACTTAACCATATTCAATGAGGTCAGCTGCTTTAAAGATTACTAATTAAACTTTATACTAACATCCCGTGCTCAGCAGTGGGACAATAAAGATATTGCGTGGGTATCATTGTTGTAACTTTTTTCAACTTTATCATATCCTTTATCAATTTTTCAGTAAAATCACTACTTAATATTTTCACTAAAAACATTTACGTAATGTTACAAAAGTAAAAGCTTGCTTATATTATAAATCAGTTAAGTAAAATACTACATCTAACTGAGAGTAAAATTCAAATGCACATAAAATTAAATGTGTGGCAAACATGTCAATTTAATGAAAATTCGCCTTATTTGAAGGAAAGCAACGTTATACATTTATATATTAAAGAATCCATCAATAAATAATCTACTCCACAAATAGCTTCCTGCCTGAAGGAACTTCATATGCAACTATTATAAGTCAACTTATAATCCACACATCTTACGTAAAAGAAGTGACCTCTTTTTTACACCTCTTTTAGATTGATTTAATAAATACAACCTTGCTATCTCAACGTATTTAGATTTTAGAATACTTAACACAGCGGGTGGGAATATGTGTTCGTGTGTTTGCGGGTGTGATTGAAGAAACTTCCTAAAACGACGGTTCAAAGCGATGACTCAGAGCGGAAAGCAAACGACCTCAAAGTGCCACGGTGAACCCTCAGACTCAGACAGCATTCCGTAGTTAAACCAATTTTATACCGAAATTAATAACCGATAAATAACAGTTCCATAAACGGAACTGGTAGTAATATCAGCTCCTGATTGGATAACTGGTACGGAATGTATTTTGGACAATAACTTTATAACTTAATATTTTCTGTTGACCTTGAATACTCTTTTTTTTACAAAACAACTGTACAAATAATATTTTGGGCTCCGACATTATTATTTGTTGTGTTTGAACTTTGTACGCGGTTTTACTCATTAGGACGATAATCCTTGCTGAATACATCCGGTGGATACACAGGTGGATACCTGTTATATTTTAGAATAAATTTTATCGTGAAATGGTTCCTTAACTTATACTGGATTAACTGGATATGTGACGAGATTAATTAAAATGTAATACATAATGGTATCTTAACTTATCTTCTGTGAAATTTTAAACCATACAGAGATATTTGACACAAGTATTGATAATACGCCCGAGACATAATTTTAAGTATTCAAAGCCTTCATATTCAGGCTGTTATTTGACAGAATATTTACTAGCAGTAGGTACCTATAGCAATAGATTTTCTCTTTGTAAAATACCACATACTTTTTCTTGAGGTGGCAGAACCTGTGCTCTTTTCATTTGTTTTATTGTACTCGGACATAATGGTTAGTTCAACACTGATGTCTGTCTCTGTGACCGCCTAGGACGTTAACACTGTAAATAGGATTATTGGAAGGAAGTCTTTTAATTCGATTAAGGGCGAAAGTGAATGGCAGTTCCAACAGTGTATTACAGAATTACATTCGTATAAGTAGACAGTTAGACACATAAGAATTATGTATTAAGTTAAAAAATGTGCGGACGTCTGACTCTGGGGCGGTAATGAACTAAGTTAAGAACTGTACACACAGGCAACGGACCACCTTAAATAAAAGAATTAAATTATGATCTTAAGGTCTTCATTATTACCCTAATAACCAAGACATAAAGATCATAATTGAAAGCTTGAACCGTTTTCGTGTTGATGCAATGAGGTTTAGGGAGATAAAAGGTGTGGTCGCAGTCTCGCAGTGTACATATCTTATCTGATAATATGTTGAGTGGAAATCATCTACATAACATCAATTGGAATACAAATCCTTTACCACAAACTATACATGTGATATTAACTTTAAAGAATTTTGTTTCATAACAACATTTAAAAAATACTCACGTATTAGAATACTTGCGATGATACAATTGACAAAATAAAATGTGAACTGCCAAAGAAAAACAGTGACAGAATTAATTTTAGTATAATTTAATTTGGACTGTAATATCACGTAATACCTACCTATTATGTTTATTTATAATGCGCTAAGTGGGTCATTTAAGTTCACGCAGCATTTATAATACGCGCACTACTTATCGTAATAATATGTATTAAATTATTAATAATTAATACTGTTCGTTTGTAAGGTACACTACAGCTTACATATTTATGTAAGGACAGAAGATATTATTTAATATCTTCTGTCCTTATAACAACACAGGATAGAATAAATAATAGTGAGACGGAATGGATAATTTGAAATACTTTAAGCTGGATTTGCAATCTTTATTTATTAAATTTAGAATTACGTATTTTTACGCCACAGGAATACACAAAATTCATTACATACATATAACTTTTTTTGTATAATATTTGAGTGACCGCTGGCGGTAAAACTTTATTTGCTATTTTAATTTCTTCGTAGTAAAGTCTGGCGACATAATTTTCTCCTGGAAGAAAGACGTGAATTCCTAACTAATTAATGAATTATCATAAATGTTTAATGTAAGCACGACCCCACGCAGTGATTCCTTGCAGATACTCGTAGGTAGTACGTGCGCCAGAAATATTTACTTGTATTTATCTCCTGTTAGTATTAGAGACTTGTAAAGACAACAAAAATGGTTTCAGGGTAACATACCTACTGTGTATATTACCCTATATATAACAAAATTACCCTGTAAAATAGACATTAATTTACACCTTACTGAGTTTTTTTTTATTCAAAGAAAGAGGGCTATGTCGCTGATGCGATTATGCCACCCTGGTAATACAATATAAATAAATTACACACTAATCTTACTGAGTTGAAAAATACAGACAAAAATGACAAAAAAATATTAACAACTATAAAAAGTACAGCATTCTTTGTGGGTTTGCATCCTAAAGGCTATAATAATATTAGTAAAAAAACTTCTCGCCTCAAACACAGTAACACCCATTCTCCTTGATATTTTTTAGTTTACTTTCATTCTATTTTTGCTATCGGTACTCGGACAAGGCAACGAATTACAATATTCACAAACCACGTTGGAGTCGTGTTGCATTGCGCATATCAAAGATGTCCGATAACGCATTACTGACTACAGTGGCTACGTGATCACTACTTATGGATTAGATGGTATAAGGAGGAAAGTGCCTAGTACCTACATTATACTCGTAGGTACTTTGTGTATCTTTTACCTTGTATCTAAGGTTATACCTATGTTGCATGAATTTAATTTGGGTCCTATCGTACCTATTTAATTAAAACACAGATTTAGTCCTTTATGTCTTAGAAATCCCAAGTCTGCATTCACTCTCACATCACATCGTATACGACTGTTTATAGTTGAAGCTATTAAAACCGTAAATGTAACTGTCAATCTGGCACAAACAGTTACTTGAACATCGTCAAGTACCTTCCCATGTAAATCTCTAAAATCCTTAATAATTAATTTTAATACAAGACACACACACACACACACACAGACACTGTGGCATGAACAATTTCTTTAACATCGAACAAATTTTTTAACTTCTAAAACCAAGTTCTAAAACTTATGGCGAAGTGCGGTGGAGTGGCGTTAAAATTAGAGCTTTGTTTACATTTGCTAGAGTACGCTCACAGTTCTAAAAAGCTACCCAAGTGTTCAGAAAAATAAGTATGTACTTATTGTGATCATGTCGAACATTATTATTTTTAATTATACTGAGATTAATAAATTCACACATACGCGGAGGCTTTACTAAAATTACATTCATTTATTTAAAAAATATATATTTGCAACAAAGTTATGGCAGTACCTACCTAACTTATTGACTATAAAATTACTTTTAAAACAATGAAATTGCGCAAAATGCAATGCAGGAAAGTCATGGTGAAAATACGAGGTAACGAAAACGAACAGCTGAATACATATGATCACAAACAGGTTTACCATTCCAAAGAATAAAAGGCCACATCTCAGGCCACATGGTCTTTCAATTCCATAACACCACCTGCGGGACGTTCGCATTGTCAACCAATAAGGAAATTGAGCATCACCATTTCATTGTTGATATTCATAAGGGTTATTAATCATTAGTTTAGATAAGAGTATAAGACCCTATTTATACTTGAAATATCCCGTTATTATTACCATCTGTCACAGACACTCACATAAACCATATTGACTGAGAATGCCACTGGGCATTAGGTCCGCCATTTGTAAACACCTGTTTCCAAGTTTTAAACGAATAAATAAAGGCTCATTGCTTCACATCTCACAATGTTGCAATGTAGTCCCAAAAATCGTGCCATAAATACAATCCAACTAAATACCATTGAATTGAAGCGTGTAGAATACGATGTCAAGGCAGCCGATGGAGAGTACTTAACGCACCATGAATACCAAGTTTTAGCCACATGAAATTGCCTCTCGGGTAAAGTATGTATGACGCACGAAACGAATATTTATTTGTATAGCTTTACATATCCATGTATGACTAAGTGTTTGCTTGTAAACGTTTTGCTGAGGCGAATGTTTTAAATATCCGAACTGACCCAGTTAATCAGTCAAGCACTGCTGATTATTACTTACAATTCTAACAAACGAGAATAAACAACATTTTTTTTCTTAATTTTCAAGCAAGCAAGCGCAAGCAGTCAGCCACCTCCTATTAAGACGAAGAGGTTGCCTATGATAGGCGGCAATGACATCATACAAGTTACAAGGTGTCTAATGTCCATAGTGGACATTAGAAGCACCTAAGGCCGCACTGATGCATTGCAGAGAAAATGGTAGTCAACCATAATGAATAGTCTATGCTATGCCACCAATACATTATATTATATGTATTTGATGAAAACTTAAAACATTTCTCGATTTTAGTAGGCTGCTAACTAGGCTAGTTTAATATTGTTATCCATGTATTACTTGCATTAAACTGGTACAGAACCTAGTATCGATTATTCAACAGCATCTTAAGACCAGTGTGATCAGTGACTTATACCCCGAATACGTCAGTGCATTCTATAATTTCGCCAATTATTTAACGAAAATTCAATTTCATGTTACTTAACTACTCAAGTCATGTAGAATACTTACTAAAGTACCTCCTACCTTAGTAAAATTCCACAAGTTGCGGTCGTGCGTGAGGCAACACACCAATGGCGAATGACGTAATCTTCGGTATCAATACTATTTACATACATAAACCACAGTGCAAGTGATGTATTAGTAAAGATGAGGTGTAAAATCAATAAAATCATTCCAGTTTTTAGTTATAGTAATCTGGATATATCGTTAACTTTTTACAAAAATAACAGACTTCATGACTCAATAACTACCAGTCAGATGCCGCTCAAACTTATACAAGATGATGAGCGCGGAAATAAGGATTGGTGTTGCTAGTGACAAAACCAGACTTGAAACACTACCCTACGAATACAAAAAAATACCAAAATTGTTTCACCCAGTGCAATTTATAAGGTGACAC
The DNA here is from genome assembly GCA_905404135.1 of Hesperia comma. Classification (NCBI taxonomy): domain Eukaryota; kingdom Metazoa; phylum Arthropoda; class Insecta; order Lepidoptera; family Hesperiidae; genus Hesperia; species Hesperia comma. Next base: position 6,498,326 of record FR990036.1, read on the forward strand.
AAATAAAGAAACAGTCAAATTGAGAACATCCTACTTTTATGAAATTGGTTTAAAAGCCAAGTCACAAACGTACATAAGTCAAAACTAAAGTTAGTAGATAATGTAGATATTATACAAATAAACAGCATACTCCTGTACAACATACCAAATAACTGATTGGGCATCTAAATTCTAAGGTGTGTAGGTAGTAGAAACCTAGTGCTATATCAATAAAGGAAAATGATAATAAACCTTATCACTATAACACAAGACTCATATTTACATACAGAGTTGTTTATAGAACACATATTTTGCATTTCCTACACCTACATTATGTTGAGTTTGTTACTTGATATGAAGTTACAAATGTGAAAAGAATAAAGACTACTGATGTTGATGATACTCATAATCCCTATAGTGTGTATGTACAAATATCTACGATAGAATACTTCTATGTTTTTCTTTTTTATTATTTTCATCAACACTCTTTTTCAGTTGAGATTCCAGTTTGTACTTCAGACAGGTTGTAATTCTGAGAAGTTCCATCAATATGCGGACGTCATTAGATAGCTGTTGTTATAACTAAACTTTTAAAATTAAGATGGTGCTTTTTAAATGACTTTACCATTCAGCATAGAGAGATCTAAGGAGATAGAGAATATGGGGGAATACGGAGAACTTGACAGAAGAGACAATAATATAAAACACACTTTGAATACTTTGGATTTCTCATAAATGATAAAGGTGCAAAATTTCATTCACCACCTATAGTCCGTTTTTTTTCGCTACGGACTAAATTGACACATGCAAATGTCAATTTTCGAAATAATGGTACCAGCTTTTTAATAGTAGTGTTGTTCTACGATACCGGTTTTATGAATCGTAACTTTTTACTTTTATCAGATAATTTTATTTTTATTTGATAATAGACGAATCTTATATAAATCATGGTAACTATGGAGTATCACAGATAAAAAATATATTTACTAATTTTAATTACGTATTACACTAAGTAAATACGAAAATTATTGACTTCTTGTTGAAGAATACGCAATAACAAGGTTAAGGTACATTATATAGGTATGCCTGTCGGTCATATTATTTTAAAGACACATTTTTTATTATTACCGATAAACGATACTAGATTGTAAATTACATAAAGTTACAGTAGAGGCACATCACTATTAATGATTCGCAAAAAAGTGGCAACACAGCTAATGTCAATTTAGTCCGCAGCGAAAAAAACGGACTATAAATAGTGATAAATAAGTATACAATATATTTATTATGATGCGATATGGACATTTTAATGATCTGAAACTTAGATAATAATGATAACATTAGGATATTATCATGTGTTAACTGCTTCTTTTGTATACAGATAAGATAATGTGTAGCCTTGTTAGTCATTTTGTATAATCTTTAATTGTAGAATTGATCATAATTATATATTATTTATCCAACCATAGTAAAGCTATAGAGCTAACATGTGCTCACCGTAAAATGCATTATTAATCAATGAAACACAGGTATCAAGTGCTGCACCAAACATCAATGAAGTTTTGACTTCATCCAATTCATAAATCAATTAAATATGCACTTTATGTTGAGTTTCTTATGGTTTTATTTACAAAACTTATGAGAAAGAATTGATCTATACACTTTTGTGGAATATTATACCTATATTTTAAAGTACCTATGACAGGTATCATAGGTCTTCTCAATTACGCTGAGAGCCATTTATTTACTCAATAGTCGGCCAATAATGGGTGCAAGCCACCTTACCTAGGACCAACTCCAATCCGAGCGAAATAAGACTGTAACTGACATGAAATAATGTTTATATTTAAATGCTTTTTTCTAGGAGTTGATTGTGAGCAGACTTATCAAAATGTTCACATATGTACAGTATATTCCGTAGTCTTCTAGGCATTTTGCATTGGAGATTATAGCATAAAGTAAATTATGCATGTTGCAATTGCCATAAAGATTTGTGATTAACTAACACCCATAACTAAATAAGAATGACAAACTATCATTGTACATTTTTTGCACAATAATAAATGATTGGGTTTAAATTGTTTATGCTTGTGTTTGATAAGTGGAAAATTAGTGAAAGAATACATTTCAGGTAGGCGATGAATATCTTGGTTCAAAGATTTATTGCAAAAGTGCAATATGTAAACTGCAATAACATCAAAATAAAAAACCATTGAATTGAGTTCAACTCAAGTTATGAATAGGTAGTGTTTGCAATAAATGGTCGTCTTGCAATTATGAATAATATGAATTGGAATTATAATAATACATAGTAACCAAATAGTAACCATTAAGTTATAACCTTATAACATGAAGAAGCCTATACGTGCAACAGCAGCAACGAAAAATAGGTTACGTTTCATGGTCCGCTCAAGTTAGACCACACGCGGATTCAGGCAGGACACGCCAAAACGTAGAGACTAGAGCCTTTCAAAATACTTTCAATTATCAATGATACTATAGCTGAAAAGTTTTATGAGGTGAGCCAATTAAATCATTATAATTATTACAACTCCACAACTTGACATATTTTTACATGGTAAATGGTAAATAATTCGAATTTCGAACCGGTTATGTTATAACTACAAATAAATTACCTGTGAGAACTGCTCCCTGATTTCCAGCAACTCTTCCTCGGTTAACTTTGAATTATCTGCCATCGTCACACAAGTAATATCACTAATATCACAAAAACAAAATCACAACATCGACAACAGTGCGGCAACTGTAAAATGTACTTGTTCTGCGATCACCTTTCTACTTACACTAGTTCGTTCGTATATATGTAAATAAATAAAAAATGAATATAAAATCACAGCACACTTAGCAACTATAGTTTGTTGTAAAAGATATTATATTGAAATCGGCAATATAAAAAAAATACATATACTTTATACTATTTGCGGAATGCCTACGTTCGCAGACTACAAGTGAAGTTACTACGTAACTACGCTCAACTCAACGCGTTCACTCACTCACTGCGAATCGAACGGAACAAAATACAATACAAAAGCTAGACGCTAGACGTCCACCAATCACAAAAAGGATGGCCAATAGACGACCATCTACAGCCAGTGTTACCAACTCTAAAAAATATTTATCCCTAAACCCATGTTAAAACTCCCAAAAATTGCCTCAAATATTTAGAAATCCCCCAAAATTATATTACAATGACAATGACAATTTTATAAACATGCAGTAATATTTGTTAATGCGCTTTATTTATAAATAAATTATCAAATATATTTAAATATTACTTCAGTTTCCTCTAGTGTCAGAATTTTTTAAATCATAAATTGATTGAATCAAATAGACCGAGTTGGGATGCTAGTCATGCTAGTCATTATTAAATAACTAGTAAATCCGCCCTCGCTTCGCTTCGGGGATCCAGTCCCTTCAAAAATCTTTATAAATTTTAACAAATTATGTTATTCCGATGTCTAAGCTATATTACTGCAAAGTTTCATGAAAATCCGTTCAGTAGTTTTTGCGTGAAAGAGCAACAAACAGACACACATACACACACATACATCCTTACAAACTTTCGCATTTATAATATTAGTAGGATTTTACAAAAAATAAAAGACAAACTCTTCAAAGTCAAGATAACCCAAAAACCACTCGTCAGGTGTCGCTCCAATTTATGAGGTACTACATGACATGCACTACCTTTCGAACAAAAAAAGAATCATCAAAATCGGAACACCCAAAGTCAAAAGTTAGCATAAATTAAATTCACATCATTGAGAATTACTCAAAAGCTGACCGTCAGATGTCGCTCAAATAAAATGGGATGGTACCAGACGGTAGTCATTACCTTTCGAATAGCGACAGAATTTTTGAAATCGGTTCACCCAGTACGAAGTTATGAGGTAACACAAATAAGACAAAAAAAATAAAAAAAAATCACACAGACGAATTGAGAACCTCCTTCTTTTCTTGAAGTTTTATTTGCTTGCTGAAACTAACATTTTTAAGGGATTTGGAAACTTTCCACAAAGATTTTCTAAATCTAAGTTCTTAATTTATATACTTAAAAATATAAACAAAATAAAAATAATATAACTAAAATAAATTAAATAAACTAGGGCCCTGTGGTGCAGAACCCAATACGCTGGCAGCATTTCAATTTTTTTTTTCTTGAAGTTAAATACAGACTATTTAAATAAAATTACACTTAGAGCGTCTTCCAGTGAGCGCTAAAGACGCTCAAAATGACATTTGACTTTTTCTATAGAAAAATTTACGTTTTGAGTGTTTTGGTCGCGTAGTGGAACGCACTGGAGATATCGCCCAGTCCGAAGTCAGTAGCGAGGTGAAAAATTAAAGATTGGATTGGATAGTTTAGAAGAGCCCTAAAAATACCCCTAAACATATAGGACCCCTAAAATATCCCCATCCCACTTATTTACCCCTAAATTTAGGGGGAAAACCCCTAAGTTGGGAACCCTGCAGTACAATGCGCTGCAAGGCCTGCAAGGCAACCTTTGAAGGCAACATGAAGGCAACAGCCATGCCGTTGTAAAGGTTGCTATATGCCATAAATAAATAAATGTTGCCATTCAATAAAATACGTATAATGTTCCCTACTTTAGTTAATATTTTTTTTTCAATAATTATGTACATACATAGCAAAATAATATATTTGTAATAATAATTAATATTCATTAAGCAAAATATTGTATTTTAGAAAGTAATCTTAGCAGTGCGAGTTTGCAGTATTGTTCAATAGATGTCGCGCTTCTGATTGCCCTAGCGCCATCTATTGCGTAAACCTTTACAACTTTTGGTTGGCGGGTTTATAAAATTCTTTATAGTACTGCTACTCACCACAAGGTGGAGCATATAAAGTTGCTCTAGAATATTCCAGTGAAAATGAAACATAACTGACATTCGATAGTTTTCTACCAGGAGTTCCAAAAGATAGGGTTGCAATTTATGGTTTATTACAAGATTGATAAAATAAATTATTGTTTCATCCTTTTTATTTGGTTTTGCTTTTTATTTAATATAAACTTTGATTAAATTTGTACATGTTATTCATGAATGCATTGCATTAATTTTAAAGTTGAAACACATGTGTCAATGGCATATTTTGAAACATAACAAACCTTAATCTAATTTCTTTTAATTTTTTTGTACAACATAAGGGTGTTAGAAGCTTTTTGTGCTATTAGTATATTTCTGGTAATCCAGCACTCTAGCGCAGGTTGAATTTAAATAACTTTTTACAAAAAAATAACTAACTTTAAAGTCAGGATAACTCAAAAACGAATCGCCAGTTATTGCTCTAATTTATAAGGTACTACATGGCAAGCACTACGTTTCGAACAAAAAAGAATCATCAAAATCGGAACACCCAGTCAAAAGTTAGTATAAATTAAATTTACATTATTGAGAATAACCCAAAAAGTAATTGTCAGATGTCACCCAAATTAAAACGGGATCAGACGGCAGTCATTACATTTCGAATGTCGAAAGAATTATCGAAATCGGTTCACCCAGTACGAAGTTATGAAGTAACACACATAAGGAAAAAAAACATACAGACGAATTGAGAACCTCCTCCTTTTTTTGAAGTCGGTTAAAAAAGGAGACAAGATTTTTCTTCTTTGTGCTATATTCATAATTTTATTTTGATTTACCTGATTTTTTTATGTTTTGAAACGAAGTTTGTTATAAGTAGCATCTAAGATATTTCCATCATGACATAATATGTGTGCCAAATCAATTTACATGACATACAAAATTTAAATGAAATGCAGGACCTATATCTTTCTCATATTTTAACACACATACTTATACAAATGTTTGCGTAAAAAGGTACCTACGACAAAGTATAATTTGGATTTTTATAAAGTGTGAAGTCATTCTACGCAATGTTTTTGATAAAATTAAAATACATTCATAAAACATGTCTATTTATTCTATCACGATACGTTTTACTATTACGAAGCTAACGAAACGGTCCGGAGCTTGAAAACCCCTATGTTCGGGAATATTCTACCCTGGTCTCGAACAAGGCGGACCGAATAAATAGCACTGCGCGCGCCGTTTCGTGTCAGTTGAATTTGAACAATTGAGTGCGCTACGTTGTCATTGAACTGCGAAATTGCATTCGCCGTTTTATTGTTGGAAGAACGAAGAATACTGAAATTATAGAAGATGTCTCTGCTACCATACCTTTTCGACTACGAGATTGCGCGTCCGCGCCGCCTGATGGACCAGCACTTCGGGTTGGGGCTTACTCCTGATGATCTCCTGAGCATCGCGAGCGGCGTGGGTCCTCTGATGAGCCGGGAGTACTACCGACCCTGGCGACACATGGCAGCGGCGGCCCGCGACCTGGGTTCCAGCATCAAGTCCGACAAAGATAAGTTTCAAGTGAACCTTGATGTGCAACATTTTGCGCCGGAAGAGATCTCTGTGAAGACCGCAGACGGGTTCATCGTTGTTGAGGGCAAACACGAGGAGCAGAAGGATCAACACGGGTATATCTCACGTCAGTTCACACGTCGTTACGCGATCCCTGAAGGCTGTTCCCCTGAAACCATCGAGTCCAGACTTTCGTCTGACGGCGTGCTAACGATCACTGCTCCGAAGAAGGCACAGGCTATACAAGGTGAACGCAAAGTCCCCATCACCCAGACTGGCCCAGTGCGCAAGGAAATTAAGGACCACGCTAACGGCGACCAGGCGGAAGCGAAGTAGTTATAATTATCTCGTGATACCTAGCCCAGTATGTTTATGTGGAAATCGCATTTAAGTCATTCCTATGTTCTGTTGTAAGACTGATTCAATTTTAATTTAATTATAATAAATAATTCCTGCTTACTTCTGCTTTTTATTCCTGATCCTTTATAACTACTCACTTAATTCATGAGGCGTGAATGTTGATAGGTAGGCGAGCATGTAGGCAAGTAATTGAAGTAATTTTTGTTAAAATTTTCTAAATTAGTTTATAGACCTTGCTTGGATATAGTGATGCCGAACTATCGATAGTTACACTCGATGGTATATCGATAGTGTGGCAATAGTGAGAATATCGATAGAACTAATGAAAAATCAATACTATCGATAGTATAAATTATGGTAATACTAATTAGCTATTCTCGTATAATGATGCCGCTCGATAGGCTGCTACTATCGATAGATAGTATAGTAGGTAGGTAGGTAGGTACTCGAATTCTATGTTTTGGTAAGTCTTGCGCGTAATAGTTCACGCAATAATAATTGAGATCCAACGATTTAGTTCGCTGCTCCGAAACGAACTAGTTCGCTCTGTTAGTTCGTGTTTAGTATTTCGTCCCCGCTCTTCGCAGCAGGAGCAGCTAGGCTATTCTGTAAGGATATCTTTGACATCTCGATAGCTGAATCCGCGGTGAGATTTTGACGTTTGACGTGCATTGCGTTCTGTTAAAATTAAAACCGGACCGCAGCGCCAATCAAACTCGCAATCGAAGTGACACAACTCGGTTTAGGTCTGGTGGTTCCCCTTTTCAGTTCCCCCAGGGGGTCCATGAGGACATATATGTCCTAGTGGTTCCCCTTCAGAACATGAGGGGGTCCATCTGGATTTGTGAATCCTGTTGGTTCCCCTCCTATTAGAAAAAATGCTGGCCATCCACATATTATTTTGACATACCACATTGAGATGACATTGTGACATTGTTGACGATACATGTAAGTAAAAAAGTGCTTTGTTCACATTTCATATCCTGCAAGTAAACATATTATGTACATAAGTATAAATATTATGTACGTAAAAAATATTACGATAGCTTTCTTATGGTGCGTACAGACTATGTAACAAAACATGTTATAAAATATTGTTTAATAACATGTTTTACAAATGTGGACGCTATGTGTTACAAAACAAAGTTATACAACATGTTACTAGTTTTTGCAACAATGTTATATGCTATATTTTAAGAAATGACACGCATTGAATTGTTTTATAACATTGTTATACAACAATGTTGGTCTAATGTGTACGGTCTTGTAACATGTTTCATTGTTAGACAACAATGTTAGATAGTGTGGACGTGTTATAAAACAAAAGTTATATAGCATGTTGCATAATGTGTACGCACCATTAAAAAGCGCGATGTTCACAATGTTACCTAATACTAGGAATAATGCTGTGATTGTACAAAATTTCACACGAAAAGACAAAACAGCTTGGACATGAGTTTTGTATTTAAGCCATAAGTAGTAGTAAGAGCAATTTGTAGCTGTGAGTAGGAAAAAAAACTCCTCGGGAGTTTCTTGCGAAAGTCGAAAAATTTGTATTGGAAAATCGTAGGCTAAAGAAGAAACAGTTTTCAGAAATGGTTGGAGTATCGGATACAACCATTTTCAAACTTCTGCATGATCATCTAGGCAGAGATGTGCAAAATCTGTATATATTATAAATATCTTGCGTTACTGAGTAACTGACTGACAGACAACGCACAGCCGAAACTACTGAACGGAATAGCTAAAATTTGGCATATGTATAATATGTTCCTTTGGGTGTGTAGGGGAGCACTAGTGAGGATTTTACCCGAAGGGGGTAAAGTAGGGGAGTGAAGTTTAAACGAATTCCACGCGGGCGAAGCCTGCGGGTGGAAGCTAGTATAAGTACTATAAAACGTATTTAAATACAAAACTTGTCATTTTTTTTCAAATACAAAATACAAAATAGTTTTTCAGCTAATATTTAAAATACAAAATATTTAGTTCCAAAATACTTTATTAAAATAAAATACCTTTAATTTTAAACTTTGTTTATTTTATTCTTGTTATTTAAACACGTAATCAAAATTTTAACAAAAACAAAATTGTTAAAATAATAAGGATCGTTTAACATTTTTGCACCTGCCATTACATAAATTTCATGGCATTGACATGTCAACATTTTATAAGTAGGTACTATGGAGGTTTTATTTTATTTGCGGTGGGGGGGACAAAACGACCTTAAATTTATTAATTTAACTAGGTTTCTTGGCTCCCCCATCTAAGTGGGTCCATTAGGACATTTTTATATCCTGCTGGTTCCCCTGGAGAACTCGGAGGGGAACAAACAGACCTAAACCCACAACTCGTCTGAGTGAGCTTCGATATCGAATTTGTTTCTTACAGAATAGCCGTACTGTTTTCAAAACGGGCGAACTACCTATCTGCCTTGAACTGAATGTATTTCGTTCGCTCGTTCGTTTTGATATTGCTCCTGCTGCCACGTGATTATTGAACACAATACAAACATCACTACAATCAATGGACAAAAAATAAAATTATATTTATTAATCTATGAATCATAATATTCATATTCAGCCGATTTAATTTTATCTATAAATTAATACGTGAAGCAAGAACTTTGGACCCCTTTTTACGAAAATTGTGAGGACGGAGGAGTATGAAATTTGGCATACTTATAGTTTATATGTAGGAGAAGTGCGAACGGATAATATTTTTCAATAATAATGCTTATAAAGTATGTACATTAAACCGTCACCTCACTCATTCGTCACGAGTCACGAACGAGTGAACTGTTAAGCGGGAAATGTGGGGATCTAGTTCGCGTGTGAACTAGTTCGTTCGCGAACTACACAAGACTATTTGGTATTCGAATATTGTCTCGAGTCCGGCTGGACTATACACCCCTTGGGAGCAAATTCAATGGGTACATATTTTGGTTGGGTGTTTTTGTCCCCTTTGGAGCAAAATTGTCCATGGGCGACAGTGACCACTTACCACCAGTTTGCTCGTTTGCCATCTATAAAATGTGCTATCCAAACTAATATTATAAATACCAGTTTGTTTGTGACGCTTTCGCGCTAAGCGCGATGAAGGCCCAGAGTCACACAAGTTAGGTACTTTTTTCTAAAAGTCAACCCAAATGGGTTGAAATAGGGGATAAAAGTTTGAGTGAAAAATCTGAACAGCTTGACTGATTTCGATGAATTTTATCAGGAAGACAGGTAGTAGTTGAAGACTTACTGTCAAACATAGGCTACATGTTTTTTCAAATAGGGGGAATATTTCGCATCCGACCATACCCATAGTCACACCTAGTTACCACACCGGTGTGATTATCTCCGTATCATTAAGCCCCAAAAACAAATTAAGCTTTTAGCAAAAAGACCTAAACAAAACTTCTCGAAGGGAAGCGAGGGCAATCACTAGTAGGTACCTAGGCAATCAATAAGTAAGCAGGTAGGTAGGGTAGGTACCTACTTACTAAAATGTATTGATTTGGAACTTGGAAACCTTTCAAAATCGGATGTTTTATGGCGTTCAGTTCAGAGTAGCGTGGGGTGGCTAGGAAGTACCCAGAAGTATTGATCGCCTGCCGTCTGGCTTGAGAATATGACAAACTATATACTTTATTACTTTTTGCATACAACTCTATTTACCGTATAGCCAGTGCACTTATGCAGCTATGTGCTGAGTTGTATTTCATGAACCCACTCCACCAACCATAGTTATACACGTTTTACTGATGGTCTTGAATTTACTTCTCTATATATTATACTTACAGACTGCTGTTAGTCAAACCTGCAGGTTTCTATCTAGATATAGAGCTTTGAAGAATTCATAATTCATTCCATTTGGGTGCGTGAAGCTAATGAAATGAATACATCATCTCGCCTTTTGGAACCTTATTATCATATCGCACGGTAGGTACGGATGGAAGCTAGAGAATAAATTTAAAAAAGTGTAAGTAAGATTTATGCGTGACGAAAATGGGAATGTATTCTTTTGGTGAACCCAGTCTTAGACACGATGTCTCTTTTGTGCCAAAAACAAAATGCTCACGTTAGGTCATCTGATGGTAAATGATCAAGGACGCCCATGGACATTGGCAACACTAGGCGTCACCAAATGCGTTGTCAGCCACGAAGGAAACGATGGAACTGTTTCTCGAAGGAACCCATGTTATAGCACTGTATATGCCTTTATGCCGTATACACCGCAATTTAAGTTACATTGTGTATTATTGTTACCTGACTACCTCAAGGTCGATGTGTATACCTGCCTACTCTTTGTACAAGATCGCAGCTGCCTGTAACAGCTGTCTGTGCGCATCTGAACGGCGCATGGGCACAAATAGTCGTTCACGAACAATAACGAAACCGGTTTCAAGTTCGAACCATAGATTTCTTTTTATGAATGAAGCAAAGTAGGTACGTTCAGTCCTTCCTTCTAATACAATAAATGCAAAAGTTTGTGAAGATGTACTTATATAATGTTCTCTCATCTATCACGTTAACACCATTACACCACTGATCGGACTTTGATGAAACTTTGCAGTAATGTAACTTGAGTTTTGGAAATACACATAAGCTACTTTTTGTCGCAACATTCTAATGCATTATAAGGAGTATTTTATAAAGAGGAAAGATAATGAAATAAACATGTACATAATATATATTGCGCTCGTATTAACCCTCTACTGCATGAATTATGAAGGAGATGATTAAAAAATATTTAACTATGTAAAACTCTTTATTTATCCATACTAATATTATAAATGCGAAAGTCTGTCTGTCTGTCTGTCTGTCTGTCTGTCTGTGACGTTTTCACGGCTAAACCACCGGTCCGATTTGGATGAAATTCGGAATGAAAATAGTTGAAGACCCAGAGTCACACATAGGCTACTTTTTTTTTCAAAAATCAACCCCTAAAGGCTTGAAATAGGGGATGAAAGTTTGTATGAAAAATCTAAACCGCCTGATCGATTTCGATGAATTTTCCCAGGAAGATAGTTGATGACGTACCCCCTTCCCCACTTCCCCGGTTCGCGATATAAACGAATTCCATGCGGGCGAAGCCGCGGGCAAAAGCTAGTATACTAATAACCCTATACTTGGCACTAAAAAATATAGTAACTATTCGTTATTTTTGTTGTCTATAATGGATTTTGGAGTTATTGAATACTTGTAAAAAATATATAAAAAAATCTAACATTGATAGTTTTGGAAATATAGCATGTGTCTTTAAATGCACATTGCCAGCTCCATCAAGTTTACACTATGAAGAAAGTGTGTGCACTAAAATGCACATTGTCTCGTACGGGGTTAAATTAAAGCAGCGATTATTTTAAACAAAAATATGATATATTTATATAAAGTTTAACAAAAATTAATTCGTTTTTCTTATATTAATCACAACCATTGTGGAGATCAAAATTAAACTTAAACAATCAAAAAATCTACTTCATAATGTAAAAAATACAATTTTTTATGGAATTAAGATAGCAAACGAGCATGCAGCACCACCCTTCCACTGCTGCCCATAACAACTGTGACTGACCTAGAACTAGACTCAAAGGGACTAGGATGGTTAGTCCAGTTAGTAGATGGTGTTAGAATATTAGTTGATTAGTTTGTTAATAAGTGTGAGGACATGGATTGTTAGTTACTGTTAGTATGAGTCTCGTCGTTCTAATTCGGTCACAGATGCGTTGCTACCCCTGAGGACTGAGATGGTCGCCTCTTAAAAAAGTTGTTATCGGCTCTACACCTTCACACAATTGGACCGATTTAAGCAAAAACGTTCCAACCCACACGAACCTTATTTCGAGATAATTGACTTTAAAGTTTATTGCTGGATTGCTCCGGTTTTATAATGCTTAACGTTATGTTTTTAATTTCAGGTAATTCTAAGTATACTAAACTAATTAACATGCATGTATTTCGTGAATAAATTTTAATAGTTTAGTAGATATTCAAGAAACTTGCGTCTGGATCATTTTAACAAAATAAATTTTGTATGGGTTTTGCTGTGTAGGCTGCGGAAAGAAAAATGCAAAAATGATTCAAAAATGACAAAAATTAAAACTCAAAAATATTTAATATTTTTGTTTTATTTTAAAAAATAGCAAAGTGACCCTAGTCCTCATCAAAATCAAAGTCAGGTTCATCACAATAACCATCTATTATTGCGTCGTCTCCCTTCAGTTTTTTATAGTAATTAATGCAATCATTTGGTATAAGATGAAATAACGATTTCAAATCTTTTAACTTTTCTTTATTAATCCGTTTTCCTGTTGGCCATAATTCTGTCAAATCTTCTTCTGCAACAAACAATTTTTCTGCAACAAACCCGATTTTTTGTTTTGAATCGATTTTTTGGATCGTAATGGATCACAACACAATGAATCGATTCACGATCTGATACGTATTACATTGAATCGATCTCATTCGATTTCCGAAGATCGTATCGTATTGTTTTTAAATTAACGAAAAGCCACAAAAATAAGCTACATTCTGTATTTTAACCAGCGTTATTTAATAATTTATATAATCAAAAAAGTAACAATCTAGTGTGGAACACAAGTTCAATTTAATTTCATTTGTATTATGGATTCCAACTCTCCGCGTCTTACATTTGATTTTTTGGCCATGTTATTATTTTTAAATAATGTACTGCTCGCAAAATCATGCACTTTGTATCCTATCGTAGTAATATCAAAGAATAAATAAACAAATTAGACTTCAGTCAGTAAACACTGCAGTATACACATAACATATAAATATATATTTTTATTAAATAAAATATAATAAATTTTAAAATTTACTAAATATTAATATTTACCTTCATATTTCATACGTACCGCTTAGTTTGATCGGTATAATTAACTCGAAAGTAAACTTAAATATCTGATTTAAGGTAGGTAGGTAATCTTACATTACATTACATATTCTTTTACCGCCAACACTAAGGTGGTGTTGGCAAAGATCATGTTGTTTAGGTTGTTACCTATAGTTTTAATTATACGATTTTATTCATACGATCTTCTTAGCATACGATTCGATTCAGGCGAAGATCGCAACCTGTTGAATCGATTCAAAAATCGGTAGATCGTATTGCCATGAATCGATCTTCTAAAAGATTCACGTCAATAGATCGGGCATCCCTTGCACGGATACACAGTTGCGGCAGCGCAAATATGTAAACTTTAAAGTACCAACACAATAATATTTTCATTTCAAAACTGCAAAAACGTTTCAAGCTTTGAGGTTCATTTATGTTAGAATTTACTAAATTAAGAAATTCTTTCTTTCTTTTTTGGCCGGCCGGCAACGCATCAGTCATGCCTTTGGTGTTGCTGGTGTCGATGGGCGACAATAGCCACTTACCATCAGGTGGATCGTCTGCACGTTTGCCGGTCCTATACCATAAAAAAAATAATTATGCAGCAAAGAATTATTGTAAAAAAGATTCAATTGACGTGGATCATTTTTTGTAAAACTTTAACAGTAATTTTTCACTGCGCTTGAAGTTTTACAAAAACGATCCACGTCACTTTCTTTTTTGCAAAACTTTAGGTCAGTTAAAAAGGTTCATTTAGAAATATGCATTAATTATCTTCAATAAGTTTTGACCACAATATCCTACAAAAATTTTCATGCTAAACATACAATACAATACAATACAATATACTTTATTGTGCACACCAATACAGAAAAATAAACAAAGATGAAGAGGCGAGAAAATAACATTGACAATACACAACGGGCGGTCTTATCGCTAGAGTAGCGATCTCTTCCAGACAACCCTTCGGGTGGAGGACACGGTATACAAAATATCTAGGTAGGGTGCAAATTTTGTGGAAATAATAGAACATAATATTTATATAACAATGAATACATATTACACATAAAAAAAATACAAGAAATCATAAATACATAAATAAATATATATCATAAATACACAAATATAATTAATATATATTAATATATATATATAAAATATATATAAATATAAATAAATAAAAAGACAGGTATGATTTGTAATAAAACATTCACATGACTCGTAAAAGGAAAAATTTAAGGGAAAATATAAACAATTTAACAAGAAGATCAGAATCTAAGAAAGTGATCCTTGACTTTATTTTTAAACGAAGCAAGAGAGGGACATCGTCGTATAGGTAAGGGGAGAGAATTCCAAAGATGTACAGCATAAACAGAGAAGGATTTTTGATAGAATGAAGTTGAATGGGTGGGAGTTTTCAGATGGAGATTCATAGAGGAACGTAGGTGCAGATCGTGTGTTTGGCAGGTGTATATAAATCGTTCCTTTAAATAGTTTGGTGAGGTTTGATTAAACAGTACGCAGTAGAGAGCAGAAAGAATATGAGTATCCCGGCGAAGGCGAATAGGGAGCCACTTGAGTTTTGAACGAAAATCAGAAACGTGGTCATATTTGCGTAACCCAAATATGAACCGAATACAAACATTTTGGAGCCGCTCAAGTTTATTTAGTTGCTCCTCAGTTAAGTCCAGATAGCAAACATCAGCATAATCAAGGATGGGTAACAGCAAAGATTGTACAAGTTGAATTTTAGTTGGGATGGGAAGGAAATAACGAAGCCTTTGAAGTGATTTTAGCGTTATAAAAATCTTCCTACTAACATCCGCTACTTGGGGCGACCATGAAAGGCAACGGTCCATAATAATGCCCAGATTTTTAACAGTTTCCCTGTACGGTATGGGTGTACCGTTGTAGAGGATTGGTGGTAACAGGGACCAGTCAATACGGTTTATTAATCTCTGACTTCCTACAACTATAGCTTGCGTTTTAATTGGATTTACCGCTAAACCAAAATACAATACAATTTTATTGTAGATGCAAAAAATTGCAAAAAATAGGTTTAAGTAAATAAATGCCTATATTAAAGTTTTCGGTATAAAAATAATATTTTGTTTAGGTACTTTATCGCCGAGATACTAATGTTAATTTAATAAGGTTGATATAAAAGGTTGTGAATCATTTTGAATTAAATTTTTCGTATTTCTTTATTTAAATATATATGCATGTGGCCCCTGAATCAGTATAGTTCTGTAGTCGAATGTTATTTTGAATTGAGTTAAAATGATCCAAGTTTATTGGAACATTTAAGCAGAATGAGTTTTGTTATATATTCCATATTGTATAAACGCATTACTGATCCAAGTAGTTTGAATCATTATAGCAAAATAAAATTAACACACGTCAGGGCAATCATGAAAATGCAAAAATGATTCAAATAGCTTGAAACATTTATTCATTTTAAAAAATGGTCTTCGATATTTCAGCTGTGGGTTGGACCATACGGATTTTCGTCAATTATTACCATAGAGTTATGAGTCTTTGATATGTTAAAATATACCTTATTTGGAGTACATAGGTCACAAAAACTCGAAATTGTCGAGGTTGTGGGTTGGATCGTTTTTGCATAAATCGGTCCAATTGTTCTTAAAACAATTATTACACGGTAGGAATGGTACTAAGTACGATAATCACTAAAACAATTACGACCCTCTACTAAACAAAGTCGCACGTTACATTTCACTGTAGTTTTTTTCTTGATCGAGTACCACCAGACGGAGATGCGTTGTTAAGATAGCTTCGACTAGCTAATGGTGAAAATTGCGGAATATTGATGACAGCTGATGTAGTAGCACTGTTTATAGCCAGTGGAGTTTGGTGTTCGGTTTGCTGTACTGGGTTGTTTGCCGCAGCTGGAAAGCTATTCGAAGACAGTATTTATGGACGGCGAATTTGGACTGGAAAAAGATACTTGATGACCTGATTTAGTATTCGAGTCAATCACTGAAGAGCTAATAGTTCTCATGTAGACATTATCTTCATCACTGTCCGACAATAAATGTAAATCTTCAAATGAAGATTCTAGTGATGGTGGCTTAGGTGAATATTACCATCTTCAATCTTGTTTTGAACGATTTTGCGTAGATAATGTAGGTAGTTCATCTTCTGAAGAATCGACACTTTTTTTTTAAATCGGAACCAGCACCAGGCTTAGGCACTAACGCCAAAATTCTTGGAACAAAAGCAAAATATTAAATTAAATTCATAAAGAAATAAATTATTTCATAGAAATTTAATTTACAAAATAGTATACAATATGAAATAATACGAATATACGAATATAGATTATAAAACAATTCATATACAATATAAAATATCAAAATAATATGAATGTTATTTTACAAAACAATTTCATCCAGACTGGCAATGTGTATTTAAATGCACACCACCACACAGAGGTAGGTTTATAGTTAAGTTGGCAATGTGCATTTAAAGATACATGCAAATTGTAACGAAAATTAGACCAAGAAAACAAAGATGAATTGACTAAATATATAATTCACACGGAAAAATGTATATTTAGGTACTATATTTAGCATTAATTTTTTCCTTTTCATAAGTTAATTATAGGATTTTAGTCGATTATTACCTTATATGTCGTAGACGTCCACGCACGTTCCGCTATCTTGCGATCTACTGAGCTTCCATGTGTTGCCAGTGCTCAGAAGTATTTTTTGCCAAAAAATATAGATGTTGCACTACGCAAACGTTTGAAAGATAAATAAAAAATATGTTTGATTTCTACTTGAGATTTTTTACAAAAATGTGTGCATTTGAATGCACATTGTCAAGTAAAGGGATAAATATATATGTCGAGAAATAAAAAATCTAAATCATTTAGTTTAGATTTTAATTTTCAAAACCATATATGGTTTCTTATGCATTTACGTAAAAAATCACTCGGTCATATATATTATGTCTCCGTATGCATTGAGTCCAATAAGAAAGTAATAAAATAAATAATAAAATATAACTGAAAAAATATTATTGTCTAAAATGAAGTCGAAAGTGATTCCAGCTCTTGGTAATTAAACATCTACAGCAAATGTAGATAACATACATCCAAATCATGTGCATAAACTCATGTTTTTCATGTGAAGACTTATTTACTAAATTGAGGGTATACTGACTTTTTTTTCTCGTTAAGTGTATCTAGTCGTTATATTGGTCGCGTTCCGTAACTCGACCAAAACGCCCAAAACGACACTTTTTCATAGAAATTTGAACGTTTTGGGCGTTTTGGTCGAGTTACGGAACGCGGCCATTGTGTACTCAGTACTGTCATTATTTGTATTTGGCATAACTGAATATCTTCAAATTGCCACAATCATTGCCAGATTTTCATCTTCGGAATTCGTGTTCGGAATGTCGTGTGTCTTTATGGGAAGGGGATATTCAATATTTACCATAAAATTCACCATGAAAGTGACGAAGGTTCATTTAGTCAAAAAAGCATTAAAAACTACGTTCTACAGAAACAAAATAACAAGTATATAGCAGTTTTAATATAAAATATAGTCATATTGTGTATGTGATAGTCAGTGTAAAATTTTTATTATTGCATATTGAACCATATTTGTCCAAACCAAAAATTGTCTCAATGCATACGAAACCATATCTGGTGCCAGGTGAAAATCGTGTGAAAACAGTGGAAAACGGTTTAAATCAGGAAAATTTATTATTGATTAACTTAGTGGAGGTTGTGTTAATTATGAAAATATATTTATTAAACGAAATAATTGAATAATTATATTAGTTTTCCTTTCTTGAAATTGAGTTTCGTCCCCCTCAAGAGACATACATCGACCACTCACTCAAAAATAAGCACACATTTGAATGTTATCTAATTTTAGGCAAACCAATTACTTTTCATCAAAGCTAAATAATATCTCTACGTATTTAATTAGGTAACAACGTATTTGCGACAGTTGATTAGGGAGAAAAAAAATTGCAAAGTCATGATACCATATATGGTGCCATATGCGGTAGAGAGTTAATGATTGCTATAAATATAAAAGCGTGCTAATCTCATTTCAGAAACGATGTAATTTTATTACAACCAGTTTATAATGCTGAAAGTTTACTGGCAGAGAATGCTTTAAGCATTAAGTCCGCCTTTTGTTCCATTACTTATATACGGTTCGATAAAGTATAAATTTAATAAAGCTAAAAGATGCAGCTTAAAAAATGAAGTCTTACAATTTTCGAATAACTATATGTATTTACTAAGGGGCGGGTTATCCAAAGTGAGGACGAGGACGAGATAAGTATCAGTTATAAAATAGTGGTTCAATTAATCTATTAATTAAAAAATGGTACAAATATATTTACATGGAATATTTCAAGGTACAAGAACTTAACGACAAAGTTATATTCAACTTACGGCGAAGTCAGTAGCTGGTTGGGTGACTGCTAATGGCGTAATTTCTTGAGTCCTTCTGGTGCTTCCGGGCTTTGGAGAGCACGTCAAACTGGCCCCGTGTCGGTCCTGGTTGGCATTGATAGTTACTTAGCAATCAAGTTATATCTAAGGCCTTGTGGAGGCATGAAAACTTCCAATACTTGCGTTCGCTACCAACCTGTATAACAATCCGCACATGAGCAGCGTGGTCAAGCATATTCTAGGACTCCTCAATTATGAGAAGGGACCAAGGGACTTATGCTAAGTATTGCGCCATTAATGGGCTGAATGAAGCCTCAAACCACATAAGTAAGTATATAGGTATAGAAATGCTCTAATACCAAACATACATTATGTATTATGTTTTAAGTGCGGAATGGACTGTTGAATTTGAGATAACAGAATGAACAGGCAGCAGTTTTGTATGGGTTTCGAGAATCATCAGGCAACGTCCCGTGAGAGAACAACAGATGACGTCACGTCCGCCGACAGCCTGATACCGTCTCGTTCATTGCACCGGCTGCAAGCTGCAATGTATCTATTTATACACACGCCAGAGACTTCTGCAGTTGAAAGATCTAATAATTATACTTCAATCGCCGCGAAAATGGAATTGCCACACAGCTAAAAACAAAATGACGACCTATTCCTTTCTAATACCAAAAACTAATACCACTGGTATTAGTTAATTATCCCAGATTCCTAACAAATACGACTCATAACTCATAATTAACTCAAAAGTAGTATCTATTCTCAACGAATACCAAAACACAACTCTTAGTACAGACAGTCACAGAAAACGTTTCTTTTGCTTTTTAATAATTTATTATAATGATCGTAATTCAATCCTAAATTTTTATACACACATTTTTACTTATGGAGAATCACTTGCCAATTTTTTTATACCTGCAAAAAAGGTGAGCTCGTTCCTATTGTCCTATCCAAACCAACCAATCACAGTCAAGGGTTGAGCAAACGAAGCGCCTTAACACATGGTTTTTATTTCCTATTTTAAAGTTGAAAATGATTATGATACCTAGTGATTTGTTGGAAAAACTTTATCTATACTATAATAAAACTGTAGGACCACGTGTTCTGTACATTGAATATTTTTGTGAAATTTCGACTAAGGGGCACTTACAAATCGAGATAGAACTCAAAAATATATTTTTTTTATTTATTGTCTGTCTGTCTGTCTGTCTGTCTGACCGATCATCACGCGTAAACCACTGGACAGATTTCATTGAAACTTAGTAAAGTTATTACCTATATACTGGTGTCTATTATAGGCTACTTTTTTTGTCGAATAATATTAAGGTTCCCTAGGGATAGGTGACTAAAGTTTGTATGGAAATTTTTTATAACGTCGTCCGATTTACTTCAAATTTGCAACAAAGGGTTATCACTTAAATTAATAGAATACGTGTTTCTCAGTTTTTCCATATTTTGTAAGGAAAAGAAAAAAAACAAATGAATGCGGAAATTTGTAATTATAAGGTAACTTTCTGACTAAACTGAAAATGATTTTAACCCCATGTTTAAAAATTATTATAGTTAAATAAGTAATTTTCAATGTAAAATCAGTAGGTATTTAAAATATTGCCAGCAAAGGGTGCAAAATGGGGATAAAGTTGGTACAATTAGAGGTGCAGTGTTTATTTGAGTTGACTTAAGTTTTGTCATTTTTGTTGCGGGCTTAGATTTTTGTGAGACTTTCACTGAGAGATAGAGAAGGTTACTTATTATCCCGGAATTCCGTGGAATCCTTATTCATGTGGGAAAAACTCATATTTGGGAACGAGGTCGCGGGTTCAGATGTTTATGGGACTTTCAGTGGAAGGTAGAGGAGGTTATGGAGCATTATATAGGCTAATTTTTGTTCCGGACTTCCCGCGGGATCCACTCAACTGCTCTGTAGAAGTTGTCAAAAAATTCATTAAACATTTTCACGCGCCAAAAATACTCGCACACACAATGCGAATTCTGTGGCATCCTACTAATATTATAAACGTGAAAATTTGTATGTTTGGTCCTCAATCACGCAAAAACGGATCAATGGATTTGTTACCTACACGGATAGTTTATAACCCAGAATAACACATAGGACACTTTTTATCCCGGAAATCCCGCGGGATCCAATTTTATGCGGAAAAAACTTCTACGAGAATGGGTATAGCTTCATAACAAACATATTAATATAAAAGTAACAAGTCTGTCTTTCCGAAAATCCCGCGGGATCGGCAGTTTATCCTAAAATTCTTACGGGAGCAGGACCTACGCGGCTGATACTTACGGGTCCCGAAGCGAAGCGAGGGCGGTTCGCTAGTTTTTAATAATAATAAGACTGATTTTGATTGAAATATATACATTACTTAAAATCACATTTCACAGCATTTTTATTACTGCATGTAAGTACCTTCATACCATTTTAATAATTTTGGGATTCGTTTATGACTGGTATTCGTTCGGAATAGAAATTCACTGGGATAATTAACTAATACCAGTGGTATTAGTTTTTTGGTATTAAACAGGAATAGGTGAGATGTGTGCTCACATTGCAATTAAGCTTGTAAGATAAATTAACTTAAGGCATTTTAAAGTGTAGTCGTCAATCTACAATGAATCTTAGTTGAAGTAGGCCGGAAAGCTGTCATTTGTGTGCGTGCGTTGATATTAAAACGAGTGTCATATCGAACGCAAACAGATTATCTACTTTCTGATATGCATTCACACTCAGAATAGAAAAATCAAGAAGTAGGTACCTATACATACACCTACTATCTACATCAGTATCTATACAAATTATAAAAAAAACTCCCCAAAAGTGTATAATATGATCGATTTTCTCAAAATCCATTGAACGGAATTTTCACCAATAGAGATGGGATTCGAGAGCAAAGCTTAGAGGTATTATTATGTGCTAGAATGTAGCACCACCCTTTTACTGCCACCTACGACTACGACAGTGTGACTGACCTTGAACAAGACAATTTAGTGATCAAGGTTTTGTATAAACTGATTTGATGTACCTAATCCATATCTAATCCTTACCAAAGTGCACAAAGATTGCTTTTCGTGTAATAAATAAGTTTTAACAAAATAGAACCGACTTTAACGCCGAAAAGTAAAAATCAGTTCAGTTAAACGCGGTCAATATTCCTAAAGCCTTCTCCTAAGTCTGATAAACGCGATGCTGAAAACCGTATCAAAATCGGTTCAGCCAAACAATATGCTTAAAATCTTCTCCTAAGTCTGTCAAGTACTATGCTGAAAAACCGCATCAAAATCGGTTCAACCAAACGCGAGATAATCGCGCACAAATATACATACATACATACAGGTCAAACTGAGATCCTCCTTTTTTGAAGTCGGTTATCACCATCCCAGTTTGTGAATATCTTCGATTGTAGGTTGCTGTACCAGCCTGTTTAAAGTGGGACATAATTAGCGTTAATCTTTGCTGTAATCAACATTATCTCGGGTTTCTTAATGTGTTTGTTACGGTCTTGAGTTAGAATGAAGCTGGTTTCGTTGGTAAGCAAATATGAGTAAAGCAAATTTAACAATTTAAAGGATCGACCCGAATGGCGCAATGGTTCACGCCGGATCGCTGATTCCCTGCGAGGCGATTTGAATGATGAGTTTTTTCCGTTCTTGGTCTGGGTGTGTGTCCTGGTTGTGTTGCCCAGGCACCCACGACACAGGGAATCCTAGTGTTGTGTGTAGCGTTATTTATTTTTACAAATTTTTGCTGGTGAGATTGTTGTGATTGTGGACGCAATTTGATTCAAGCAAAGTTGTGCATGGGTTAGGTTAGGTCTATGAAAGGTAAGATTTTAGCCGCCCTACGCACATTTGGTTTGGATGATAGAAAGAATCCACGTAGCTATCTATTCTATAAAGGACACTACTTATATCCATAGGATTTTAATTAAAACATAACATTTATTCAAGTTATCCTCTATTATCATCATTGTGATTTAATAATAGCCACTATAATTATTCAAATTCCAACTAATTTTCCAAGATGATTCAACGTTTACAACAATGTCACTAAAAAAATACGATATTGATTTACAAGGTTTGAAATTGCTTTCTTCAATAGAAGGAAATTAAAAATACATTTACATCCATAAATATCATAATTGACAACAAAGTACATTGGAATAAAATTAAACATTAAACAATGTTAATAACTTGCGTGATGAATACCGTACGATAATAAATCTGTGTTAATTTTGTCACTAGTTTAGGTTTAGTAGCCCATTAAATATCGATGAGTACAGACTTGTTCGACGGTAAAAAATATTAAATCAAAGCTAAAACGTGTTTATCCGCTGACTAGATATTAAACAGGCCTGTCTGGTTGTACGAGTCTGAGTCGCGAGTTTCCTTTAACAGATATTCATTCGCGTGCAAATCTTTAGCGCTTGCGATGTTTATTCAACGTTTATTAGCGTTAATTCTGTAAAAATAAATTAAATAAACTCCCGAGGCAACATTAAAAATGTTATGTTATATGTTATGTGTGTGTTTAATAAAATTTAAGTTTATGTGGTGAAACTTATTTTTTATTAGAATAGTGAGGATATTAGTGAGTGTTACAAAATGACTATCATTACGGTGGACGCGTCGTCCACTCACGCAACCAGTGTGCTACTTAAAACGTACAAACAGGTAATAAAATAACTTACAAATAAGTGTTTTCATAAGAGTATTATAAAATTGTACCAAGGGATAGCTCAGTAATGGATGGCAGACAAATCAAGTCTTGTCCTCATACCGACTAATGAACTGACCAACTAATACTCTTTACTGCCCCCGTATTATGAACTTTTAATTCCAGACGGTTCACGTTCACAACGTGTGGGTGACAGAGTGTGCCTTACAGGTAATAAGGCGCTGTCTCTGTCACCCACTCGTTGTGGACGTGAACTGTCTGTAATTTAGGCACTTCTCACACTACGCTATTTATTAGCTACTTATGCGACTGTAACGCAATCCAAAATTCGCTGTATCTGACACTTCTCACTGACAGGAGACGCATCGTAGACGCGTCGTTTTCATACATTGACAAGATCCGAGTCGCTTGCAAATAGCGTTGTGTGAGAAGTGCCTAAGAGTTCATAATACGGCCCCTGGACTACGACTAACCATAGTCTGGTCTGGATTAGTTTTGTGTTGGTCTTGAACGGCAACGGAAGGATTGTGCTGCATACACCGCCGCGTTTGTTAAGGAATTCGTAATAATAGCAACTTTAACGTGAAGTTAAATGAAATATAGGGTCACTGTTAAAATTTTATTAAACACACGTTTAACACAACTAATTACAATGTTCACAACAGAAAGACTTTAAAATACAGCGGACAGGCTACCTGGCTAGCGAAGCAGGAGCGGGGGCGCGCGTCCCATTTGCGAACTATGAAATGAATGTTTTTTTGAAAATCCCGTTAGTTAAGCCGCGCTTGCAACAGTCGGTTTAAGGGTGCGTTACACAACCCACACAAACGTCAGCTTTCTGTTTCTGTGTTTAAGTAAGGTCCATTGTAAATTGATGGCATGACGGCATTGTAGATTTTGAACACGAGCTTAATTGTAATGAGCTCAGCACACGTAATTAATAAGTTGTAACGAAATCTAAAAAATCTATAATTTGAACAAGTTTGCAATCAGTTTTACTCAATTATTTTACTTTAAAACCGCCTGTTATAATTTGTAACAATTACAATATTTATATTAAATTATTAAGTAAACAAAATTATTTTTATAGACATACCGTTCAGAAGCATCATTGCTTTTATTTGTATTTAAACAATTATAATTATAAATATTGTTTTGACAAATAAACCCTTTAACACTTAAGTACCTATCCTCCGAAACTAGGATAATATTAGTAGGGAGGAAATAATTTAAATTCGCTGTGGAATATTTAAATATTATGTAGATACTTGTAGGTAAACACTTTTATACATAACAACTTTCAAAACATGTTTATAGGCAAGCAGTAACAAATCTGATCAACAAGTCAATTCTTTATTTTTATGTTCAATTAAGTAGGTATTTAATTTTATTTTGTCAACGACTGTTCTACTGCTAGGTTGGGTCTACTTTCACAATGTAAGCGGTACCACCACACTGGCCAAGTGCGGATTGGCCGACTTCACATGATTTTGGGTATATAATGAAGAACGCTAAATACAAAATTGACTTAAGGTATCTTAAATTCTCGTCGTTTATTTTAATTTTCGACGTCGATTTACAATGATCCTTAATCACATTGCAGAAGCTAGCAATTGATTGGGTGCCATTAAAACAAATTTCATATCCAACGCGAACGGAGTAGGTACCTATAGGTTTCCTCATAAAGTTACTTATCCTAAGGATATGCATAGTAACTGATAATGAATTTATCATGCGTAGGTACATCATTTTTGAGAATTAGAGATGCGTGCAAGTGTCAAAGCCACTCATCTATCACGAAATGTCGAAAACCGTTTGAAGTGCATAGATAAAATTTGGCAGGCCTGTAGATTATAATCGTTCACTAAGAAAGAATTTAATATGAGTAGGTGTCAAGATAGAACAAATCATAGAGATTTAAAGCTGCATACTGTGCATGTTCGAGCGGCGAAAACAAACACCGTTCACGGATACGCCCATGTAGTCTTGCCAGGCGTCCGGATAAAGGTCTCAGCACACATATCAACTCGGAAAGGGATCGTCACCGCATCGCCTCGAGTCGTTCAGTATTGTTTATATGAAACTCCATACTGCAACGCATACTAATCGAAATCGTAACGTAATCGCCTCGCCCCTGAAAAGGCTCCGAACGGCGATGCGGTGCGTGGTCAACTTGCAGTTCCCGCACCTACGGCTCGTCGTCCCCGCGCTTACGTTTGCGTATTCGAGCCCACGTCTCTTCATCCACCCTTGCCTGCCGATTGCGCCGACTAACTTGCCTGCCGTAAGCGCGGTGTCGCCTAGCCGAAACTGAATTGACGTACAGGAGCCTGGTTGACGGCGAGGTGAAAGGCGATACAGTGACGATCCCTTTCCAAGTTGATATGTGTGCTGAGACCCTAAAGCCGGACAGTGTTAGGCTTTTTACATGGAATCATAATTACTATACAAGTCGCTTCTATTCTAATAGTTTCCTACATTAATGTTGACTGACGATTTAATTCTGCAAATGTCCGGCCAAACTGGATCTTTCCGGCTTTTAGATTTGGCGACCTGGTAACGCCATGGATTCATTCCAAACGTCAGAAGGTTTATGCTCAATCTATGGACATTGGACACGCCATGCGCCACTTTGTTTAACTACATTTCTTGTACTGTTCTTGAAATGATTATTATTATTTTTATGTATTTTTCAGATCCTGGCAACACTGCTATCCAGTCTCCTGTCAGTATGCGCCGGCATGGCCTTCGGTCACAGCGCCACCCTCCTGCCCCAGTTGAAAGTCGACAAGGACTTCCCATACGACGAAACTTATGCTTCATGGATCGGTAAGATATTTACTTAAAAATAACTTTTACAAAAAATCTACTTCCACATCGAGAAGTAGAGATAACTCGAAAGTACTCGTCAGATGTCGCTCTTTAGGTAGATCCACACGCCAAGCATTAGTTTTTAAATAAATAAAGAATTATCGAAATTGGTTCACCCCCATAAAAATATATGAGGTAACAAAAATAAAAAAATACAGTGGTTTTGAAAATCTCCTTTTTGAAGTCAACAGAGTACGGAATGTATTGAAGTTGCTGGAGACGAATAAATGGATATTTAATATACACAGTGTTTAATTATTTAAATTCAAAACAAAAATGTACAAAAAGTATCGAGTTGAAGTTGTTTACACTT
This sequence comes from Hesperia comma, assembly GCA_905404135.1. Lineage (NCBI taxonomy): Eukaryota > Metazoa > Arthropoda > Insecta > Lepidoptera > Hesperiidae > Hesperia > Hesperia comma. The sequence goes on from FR990036.1 coordinate 6,525,248, forward strand.
CTAAGACCACAAAAACAAGTTCCTTATCAAACTTGTATCATAAATAATTAATGCCTATATGTCATTCGACATAAAAGCCATTGCGGAATAAATAATATAATACATACGCCATTTCAATTGAACTCAAATTCAAATTAGAGGCTTAGAACATACTCCATCACACTGCTCCTCGTGGGATTGCTGGAAGTGATAATGGGCAACCGAAATATCTTAAGATTTCATTATTTTCAGCCACCCGAACTTTAGCTTCATGCACCCGAACGCCATAACTTGGGCGAAGAGCGCCACACGGTACTATTCTAACTATGATTCCATCGAAAATTGAATTAAACTGTGCAATGCTCATTTATTTAAAAGCTTTCCTATGAGGAAACGGAGTCGGATATCGTTTGACGTAATGTATGCAAACCCTTATTAAGGTATAATTTGACTTTTTAATTGATGAGGGTCAAATAAATCCATAAATACAATTTTTTGTCTTGATCTCTTAAGTGATTTATGTATGTACCTACCTAAATGTTTTTTTTATCTCAATAAAAATCCAAAAAATATTTTTTCGCTTTTTCTGAGTTTGAAAAGAAGATGATTATGCGTAAAGATTAAATTTTGTTATCCTTTTAAAAAAAAAGCTTTATTGGAATGTACATAATGAATGGCGTTAAAACTATGGTTTCAGTCTATAAATGGTCCACTATTGAGCACAAGTGTTTATTTATCATCGAGGTGGCCTAGAACAATACTCCACGACGCTACTCTAGTAGGGAATGGTGGAAGGGTTAGTGGCCAAACTCAAGTATCGGAAGTTTTTATGCCAACAATGGCTATGGCAATGTATACTTGCATGTAGTTTAATAGTACCTTAAATGGCAATTTATTTAGTAAATCGTTAAGTAATATTTTGTTTTTATTTCGTTTCAGCTGCCATCACACCCCTCTCCATGATTTTGGGATGTCTCTTAGCCGGCAGTATCGTCGACTTCTTCGGAAGAAAGGCAGGCCACATCATCTTATCTTTCTTCTTCCTCTTCAGCTGGCTTATGCTGGCCTACGCACCAGACACCACCCTTCTCTTGGTCGGCCGATTCCTTAGTGGCATAGGAACTGGAGCTATACGGCCTATAACGTATGTCTATTTGGGAGAAATCACTGATCCAAAATACAGAAGTCTGACCCTGATGTGCCCTTCCATGTCTCTTTGCTTGGGCATCCTTATCAACCATGCCATCGGTGGCTATGTCCATTGGCGTACGAGTTGCTTCATATCTTGTGGACCGAGTATTATGTGTGGAATTTTATCACTCTTCATCAAAGAAAGCCCATTATGGCTCATATCGAAAGGAAAAACGGAGCAAGGAATTGAAGTGTTCAAATGGTTCCGCGGCGACGGAGACGTGGCTGTAAAAGAACTGAACGAAATACTGAAGAGACATCAAGAGAAAAAATCCAAGAGCATGATCAAAGAATTGTTCCAAATGAAACATGTCAAGCCTTTGTTTATAATATTGATGGTAGCAGTCGCTACTCAAGTGTGCGGGGTGAATGCTTTGAGCTTTTACGCTGAAGAAATGCTAGAGAACACTTTCCCGGGTAAAATCAACAGTTTCTCCATAATGTTAGTATTAGATTTTGTGAGACTAGTCACAAGTACGGCTATATTCTTCCTTGGTAAAGTAATGCCTCGAAGACCGAGTTTTCTGTGCTTCAATTTTGGAACAATTCTGAGTCTTATTCTATTAGTTACGTACTTGTATTTAAATCCAGCTAATTTGATGTGGTTGTCTATACTTTTGATTATGTTGTATACATGCTTGGGCAGCGGCGTGGTATCTTTAGGATGGTCATACGTGCCCGAACTATTTCCAGCCGCCTTGCGTGGATTTGGCTCTGGATTCGTGTCCGCTTTTACATTCTTTTTGCTATTCATAAACATTAAAGTTACTCCTGGAATTATGAAAGCTTATGGAGAGTCGGCAATGTACATCATTTATGCAGTGTTAACGCTGTTAAATGTTATGATATTAATTTTTATTCTGCCAGAGACAAATGGTCGAAGTCTACAGGATATCGAGAATAGTTACAATAAAAAGAAAAGTGATATTATAGTATCTAAATTGTAAAAAGTTAAACCAGTCATTTAATTAATTTTACACTCGAATAAGAGATTTGACATGTAGATAATGAAATATTATGATTAATTTAGATATTTTATTGAATATCCTTGTGAAATAGCGTTTAATATATGCGATACAGATGCGATTATTATTATTAATATAAAGTGATATAAAGAAAAATAGATATACCTCCGTTAATAATTGTGTTGCAGTGTTGAGCTTAAATATTAATTAGTTATCAACTGTTACACTCCTATTAAAGAATTTTATATTTAGCATTTTTCATTATTTTCATTATTATTACCTCAAAAAAATAGTTTGTAATTTTATTTTTAAATCATGTCAGAGATTGAAGAGCTTTTGTGTAAAAAAACACAATTTTCGAAATGCAAAAATTTAATAAAATAAGAATAATATCTTTATAAATCGAAAAATAATCAGTCTCATATCATAATATCAGATGTAAAGTAACCAATGTCACGTCACCTTAAATCGCTGGGTCGGCGTAATTTACTTTTCTTCCTTTTGTTCCACATTCACTAATTCATCCTTGACATCCTTCCTGACCGGCCCAGTGTGAGAAATTGGTACATTTCTTTCCCCCTTCAATGTATCAGCCTTTTTCGGAGCAAGAACCGTCAACACACCATCAGAAGAAAGTCTCGACTCAATGGCATCAGGATCCGATTCCGCGGGGAGTTTGAAACGTCTGATGAACTGCCTAGAGATGAATCCATGTTCATCTTGCTTTTCTTCATGTTTACCTTCCACAACAATGTAGCCATCAGCAATTTTGACAGTAACTTCATCAGGCGCGAAATGCTGAACGTCGATGTTGATTTGCCATTTGTCCTTTTCAACCTTGATCGACGATCCCGTGTCTTTCGGCCACCACATACGATATCTTGGAATCATTGGGCTCGTAGCTGCCGTGATCAAATCTTCAGGAGTTAGAGCAAGTCCAAAATTTTGGTCGAGAATGCGTCTCGGAAATTGAGGAATGTTATAGTCGAAAAAGTACGGCAGGAGAGACATTTTTGGAGTAGTTATAGATGATTTTGGTACTAGATGATGTCGATAGCGCGTTCGACTTCAGTCTGAAGAAATGCGGCGTTGTCTCGTTTATATATTGATCAGAGGCGTTGGCACGGGAGACTAGGTAATCTTATTTAGAATGTGCGGGAATATTCTCAGTGCAGACAAACAAGACAGAGTGCAAAGCGAAGATTCGTTCCAATGATTCATGCGGGATACGTATGCTTCTATTTATAATTCAAAACATTTGACTATACACTACGAAATCATGTTATCTACTTACTATATTTATATCTTGACGTCATATTGAGTTCTGTTTACAAAACATAAATATCACGACAGTTTTTTGTTGATAAACATTGTATCAAAATTATAATATCGTGTGTAGGTATTAAATTGAATCATTTTTCATCAGGTTTAAGTTTCTCGACTTTTACTAAAGCGGCAGAACAGTCTTTTTTCGGTCCAGAATGAGATATGGGTACAAGGGTTTCACATGGTAAATTGATATCTACAGTTTCTCGTGGAGCTGTTATAGTCAATATTCCTTCAGGAGAGATTTGTGACTTAATACATTGTGGATTACAACCATCGGGCAATCTGTATTTGCGGATAAACTGTCTTACAGTGTAACCTTTCTGAGTTTTTCGTTCCTGTTTTCCTTCAATTATCAGATACTCAGGCCTGGCTTTCACGCAAATTTCTTCTTTCTTAAACTGGCGTACGTCAAGGCATAGTTGAAACTGCTCTTTGCTCAGTTTTATAATTGGTCTAATGTTTCTCGCCTGCGTTATCCAGGAATACAGTTTTGGACGAAGATGTACTGCAAGTAGTGGACTTACAATCATTATTATTCCGAAAAGATTGTAGCTGAAAGCATTTTCCGGTGAGCTATTAAGGAAAATAGGTTTATTATCAGAGAATAACAATGTCTCAACTTAAATGGTATACTTTGTATAACCTGACCACAATAATTAGGCGCATGTCAGATAGCAGTCACGCGGGCCCCCCACCCCGCTCTAGCCCCGCGCGTCCCCTAGTGAGGCGCAGTCGTGTACAATTGTACATTAAGGTCATTTAGACTAGGCTGATGTGAACTTCGTTTTCCGAGATGTTTGCGCAGGTACAGTAACTGACCAAGTACAGGTGGTAGGGCCTAGAGCTCACCCGGGGAAGTACCACCGCCCGCCACGGTACTTTGTACCATTCCTACCGTGTAATAATTGTTTTAAGAACAATTGTGTTCCGGATAGGAAGGTGTGGTGCCGGTTACACTTTTTAGAGGCGACCATCTCAGTCCTCACGGGTAGCAACGCATGTGTGACCGAATTAGAACGAGACTCATTGAGTCTAGTTCTGGGTCGGTCACAGTTGTTATGGGCGGCAGCGGAAGGTGGTGCTGCATGCTCGTTTGCTATCTTAATTCCATAAAAAAAATTGTACCTCCATTAAACATTCACCATGGTACTTTTGGTACTACTGCAGAATGTACTACGTATTCCCATCCCTATTTCCAATGACGTCTTAACTGACATGCGCCTAATTATCGTGGTCGGCTAGTATAGATTCTAGATGACCATGGTTAAGTCATTAATTTGACAGTGTCATTCATTGTTAATTAAAAAAGCCATAAAAAAGCAATAAGTAACCTTATCTGGTACTCCTTGGTGGTTTCGTGTCAGATGGTAGCAAAATTAAATGAGTTTTAATTAACTAGGTTACCGCTGACCACAATATGTAAGCAATATCTCGCGGTTTGGATTGAATTCTATATTCTACACGGAATGGAAACATTAGTGCTTCAGATATATCCGTATTTAATGAGGTACTCAGTTCAAATATTTCAAACCGACTTGGTTATATTAAACTCCAAGTACACTTCGATTCCAATCGTAGAGAAACATTTCAATATGAGTTTTATATCGTACCTATATTTTAATATGATGCGACGTGATTACAGCATTATCAACATGATTTTACTTACTATTTAAAATTCAAAGTTTCAATACGGTTTCTTTTTTGTACAGTCAAATATCCGTATGCCGGGAGGGAGTTTTTCGAAAGAAATAATTAGTAAGGTCATTTATGTACCATCAAATAATTTTGACTTTGAATTAAAGTTAAAAAAGTAATCCCTCTGCAAGATTGATGAGGCAAAAACTACCCGTCAGATATCGCTCAAATTTTTATACTCCATTGTATCCTCTGCATTATTATTCGGTACTGTGTTGATTCACCAACCAAGTTATGATGCAGGTCCCTTCTTTTGTACCACCTTGTTTAGTCCTGATCATACCACCCTCCGCTAAAATCAGTCGGGAAATATTTTTGATTTACTTTATATAATATGGAGTGTTAGTTAATTAAGATAGTCATGCTCATGCATATTAGGGAACATTATTTTATAAATTTTTTTGGAAAAAGAAAAACCGATAATTTACCTAAATTCAATTTAGAATTAAATGATTCAAAGTATGAATTAATTTCTGTCTTAAAATAAACCGTCTTAAAATACAATCGAGTGATTTATAATTAGATGTGAGTGTGACAATACTAAAATAAATTGCAACGCTAGTGTCGTCAGGTGCACCTAACAAATCGGGATGAAAGATAAATATTCTAAGAAATAAACTTATGAAAACTTAGCTTTGATTATTTACTATGTTTTAATAGTAGATTGTATGACAAGGGTGCAAAGTAATATTTTTTGGCGAGGGCGTTTTTTGAATCCAGAGCGAAGTGAGGGATTCTAGAGTAGAATCCCGAGCGTAGCGAGGGATTCTTTAGTAGAATCCCGAACGTAGCGAGGGATTCAAAGTACGTCGCCCGAGCCAAAAATATACTTGCACCCGAGTGATACACTCTACTTTTCATCACCCACTATGAGAAAATAATATATATGTCGGGAATAGTTAATCCATGTTATTCGTTTGGTGCTATTTAATCTGCGGTAGGCGCGGATCTATGGCGGAATCGAGACTCTATGGCGCGGTTGATCGGTCATTAGAAAAAGAACAATGAAAAGAAATGAAGGTTGGGTTGGTGATCGTAAAGATTCCTTATTAATTGTAATGCCGTGAATCTCAAAGAGTTAAATATCGCGTGACCGCGGGTGCGAGTGGTTAAAATCAATATCGTAACATCGCGAAGTAAATCCAATCAATACCAAAGCAAACCAAACCGAGTATTCATATTGAGCCAAAGAGAGATCATTGAATAAAGCAATTGGTTACGTGATGGCTCAATCCTGTGTTTCATTTGATAAACCAACACTTCCCACGATGCCCACACGATAAGATCATCTAGAAATCAGTCAGGATGCCGATATCCGAAGCGGGATCGGTGTTGGTTTAAACAGAGAGGAGAACGATGATAAAGGACATAGCTATTGGCGTATTTTGTCTCTACAGCAAAACAGATACCTAAACTATCCAAACAAAAAAAAATTTTGAAAGGCATTGAATGGCATGTTGCAGCGGGAACTAAGAGGTGTTACACAATGGAAATGCAGATACGTATTCTCATTGAATCATCCATAATTATAATTGATTTCAACAGCATAAAACTAACGTCATATTTAGTCTTTCAGCTATGTAAAAAAATGTGATAATAATCAACGAAGCTACAACCCAGCAAATTTTGAAAAGGAGCAGTGTCAGAGCCGTTTGTAGCGAGGGTGGCTATTCCGCTACACCAGGGGTCGGCAAGTACTTTTAGGTGGGGTCCGAATACAATGCGAAAATTTTGACGAGGTCCAGAAAAAAAAAGATATTAATTAGGTAACATTTAACTTTCTTAATTAGTACAAACTTATATATAGATATTAAATTAAAATCAAAATCTGAATTACATAATATAAAAAACAAACTTAATATTAATGAGAAAAATTGCAACGTCGGTTAAATGCGCGATTTTAGCTGCAGTTGATTGAATTACCCCCCTTAGATTGCCTTTGTTAATTATGGCTTTTGCTTTAATATTGTTTTAAATACAACCCAAATAAAATCCAAGGTTTTAAATTCAGTGACCTATCAGGCCGTGGGATTGGTCCTAATTTTGTCCCATCCAACGGCGAAGATATACTCGATGCAAATGAGCTCGTACTTGACGGGCAAACTGGCAACCGTCAAAGCAACCGTCATTCTACAGTCAAACTATTTATCTACGTATTTTTCTATGTACTTCCCTTACAATATTTGGCGGTCCGCGGTTCAACCTTCCGCGGTCCGTAAATGGACCGCGGTCCGCCTGTTGCCTACCGTTGCGCTACACAGTAACGTACTGCGGAGCTACTGCCGTTGCAAGCGCCGTGCGCCGCGCTGAATGCAGGCAACCTGCATGGACGTGCTCTACAGAACCAATAACACATAACGCGGTCAGTCGGTAACAGTTTTGTTTCTAGATTCTGGTGCCGATTGCTTTTAAAGTTCTGAATATTGCTAAATAACTGTCGTGTGATCTTTATAACACCTACATTGTGAGGAGACCTGAACATCTTAGATTTCTTTTCTTAAAATGTTTCCAAGGATGTGTGAAATCTATCAATTCACTAAGGTACAGACCATAGTCCATCGGTCTGTGTCCCTCACACGGTGACAGGAGACTAGAAATTGGCAGGGATGGTTATGAGCAGCGAAATAAAAGAACAGAACATTTAAAATATCAATTCATTGTAAGATTGTTCAAAAAAATAAAGAATATCCCAATGATCTTATTGTAGGTAGATACTCCCTGGTGTTTCTTGAATTTGTACAGTGGTATTATGGGTCTGAAGGCTGATGGATAAGCCTTTACTTCTCCACGGTCGGGCGTAGGCCTTCCCTAACTGGCGTTACTCTGACCGATCCTGAGCCCTCTGAATCCAGCGAATGCTTCAGGTCGTCAGTCCGCCTGGTCGGGGACTCCTTTTTATTCTATTTACATTATGACTTAACTTAAGATATTGTTTTCCGGTTTCTTCAGCAATAATAGAAATAAAATTGTGTATTTTAGATCCATAATTTTATTATGAAAGTGACGTGACAGATAACTTTGACTATATAGACAATGACATTTGAATGTAGTTTATTTAAAAGAACGATATTCACAATTTGAATGACAGTATGTTACAAAAAGGTTTAGATGTACGTCAGACGACTTATGTGGTGAAGTGGCTGCAATATCGGATTGTCGTTAGTAGGTTCTAGGTTCGATTCTTGGAACGTGAGAATTTGAATGATTTTAAATTTGTTCCCGTCGTTGTGCGTATGTGTGTTTATTGACTTTGGCATCGGCTCTATGGAAGAAGCCAAAATAATAAGATTCATATTTTAGAGGTTCGGTAATATTACATTAACATTGGATGCAATGATACACATCAGATAGGATATCGTCATTCGAATAAGATACTGTTCAATTAAATGATTAGAAGAATGTTGAAGGATTAAATTGTTGTAAAGCCAAATTTAACGGAGGATACCTATAATTTCATTAATACCTCTACCTGTAATGTTCCATTATATGTGACGGTTGTTGATTCATGACTTCAATCAGCTGTTACTGTAGAGAATTTCCGTTGCAGAAATTTGAAAGCAATAGGCATTTGTTAGTAGTCCGACATTTCTTTATTAATGTGGAATGTTTTTATAAGAACCGTTTAGTTGAAAAGTTAGAGTTAACTTCTGTTTACCGCACAACACGATTATCAACCCAGATTCCACCACCACCTGGATACTTGGTGATCACTTACCATCATCTGTTATTTCTTGAGTAAATTAAAAAAAATATAGCGAACGCTTATGAATTTAATTTAAATGTGTTCACGAAGATTAGTCTTCTCGGGTGCGTAACTTTGTCTTAACCGTCAGTATAATCATTGGTTTGTTTGTATTTGTTGTGAAGCATGTCTGTCTAGTAACCTCCCTCTTGCTTGAGTCTGCTGTCGAACAATTTGAAGGGTTCCTGTAGGAACATAAAATGTCAATCATTTCCTTTTCTGTCTTTTGTCTTTCTTTGTCCAGAAGTGAAGCTGATGAAAAATACAAAGATTCTGGCTACATCGCAATCGGGTTCGAACGGACACCGTCGCAGGCAGCGGAGAAAGAGTATGGCGAGAGCTGAGCGGTGGTGCGGATGTCTGCGTTGTCCCAAGGCGACCGGGCAACCAAGCGGGTTTGGAGCACAATGAGCACTTAAAGATGGTTTGGTTGAACTTGCTTATAATTCTGGTAACGAGTATTCAGTACGAGACAGATGTTATGTTCAGTAAAGAATAATCACTCTAATGTTGTTGCACATTTACCAACTTATGACAAAATAGGTCATCAAATTTTTAATGACTATTAATATTACAGCGATTTAATTTACAAACAAAGTTCTTGGCTTAAATTCTAATTTGAAATGTCACTACTGACAGGATGGATATAAATAAAGAAATATGCTGCAATTATTGAACTGTATTTCCAAAATTTTGAGAGCGGGTTGTTAAACATTTTGACTTTGCGTAGAAAATTCATAAGTTAGCACACGATTGCTTATTGAAGTTTTCAGGAGTCATGTACCAGTCGAAGAGGATATTGATAATAATAAAAATTAGATATGAAATGTAAGGAGGGAAATTGTATCACAGGCTCTTTCGGTTTTAGAGAAGGGTTTTAGATCTTTCTTTCCGCACGGATGGAGGGAGAAAGCTGCCCATCGGTTTGCTTCTTTCGTTCCACACGGATGGAAGGGGAAGCTGATCATGGGTTTGGATCTTTCTATCCGCAAAGGTGGAAAAAGAGAGCTTCCCAGTTGTGTTTGAAAGAAAGAAAGAAGAAAGAAAATACATTTATTTCATCAAAATATGTGACAAAAAGAAAAAAAAAGAGAAAAAAAAAGGAAAAAAAGAGAGAAAAAAAAGAGAGACAGTGTTGAGAGATGGGCTTGGTTCTTTCGTTCCAGAGGACTGGAAAGAGAAAGCTTGCCGTAGGTATGGTTCTTTCGTTCCACAAGGGTGGAAAGAGAAAGCTTACCTTGTTGTAGAGTTGTAAAGGCCAAGAGAGAGCCTTGGCGTTAAAGGGGTTAATTTGAAGGCGTTGAGAAATTTTCTTGTTTTACGACTTTGGTACATGGCTCAGGTTAAAATGATACTGGTATTTCGAATGAGAATGACTTTATAATAGGTCAGGAAGGGCCGAGCCTAAAGAGATACTCGCGTGTGTATTTGGTTGTTACAGGTAATCTTCAAAGCCTAATACGTGTTCCGCTGGTAGGGCGAGGACGGATCACGGGAAGATGCCGAAACGCATACGGTTTTATCGCGATGACGTACCGAGTAAAAGTTAAAACAAATCGCGCAAATAATAAATTGGTAATTTTGTTCTAAATAAGTGTTGTTATGTTATGGAGTTTCTTCTCACTCGCTTCTTCTCCATAGCGACACTAGCGAAGCGAGTGGTAGTTTACGGTAGTCAGGGTTAAAAAATGCAACATAAAGTTTTTGAAATCCACTCGCAGCAGTAGCAGCAATAGTCATTTTTGATGTTAAAGATTTTGAGTTTTGTTTTGATTTGAAGTAATTGAAAATCGCGGATCGAGCAATTGTGATGGCGATGATATCGGAATGGAGCATCACCCAGGGACGGGTGACTGTCAGCGATGGCCGTGTCGGGAATAGTTAATCCATGTTATTCGTTTGGTGCTATTTAATCTGCGGTAGGCGCGGATCTATGGCGGAATCGAGACTCTATGGCGCGGTTGATCGGTCATTAGAAAAAGAACAATGAAAAGAAATGAAGGTTGGGTTGGTGATCGTAAAGATTCCTTATTAATTGGTTTGGTTTGCTTTGGTATTGATTGGATTTACTTCGCGATGTTACGATATTGATTTTAACCACTCGCACCCGCGGTCACGCGATATTTAACTCTTTGAGATTCACGGCATTACAATTAATAAGGAATCTTTACGATCACCAACCCAACCTTCATTTCTTTTCATTGTTCTTTTTCTAATGACCGATCAACCGCGCCATAGAGTCTCGATTCCGCCATAGATCCGCGCCTACCGCAGATTAAATAGCACCAAACGAATAACATGGATTAACTATTCCCGACACGGCCATCGCTGACAGTCACCCGTCCCTGGGTGATGCTCCATTCCGATATCATCGCCATCACAATTGCTCGATCCGCGATTTTCAATTACTTCAAATCAAAACAAAACTCAAAATCTTTAACATCAAAAATGACTATTGCTGCTACTGCTGCGAGTGGATTTCAAAAACTTTATGTTGCATTTTTTAACCCTGACTACCGTAAACTACCACTCGCTTCGCTAGTGTCGCTATGGAGAAGAAGCGAGTGAGAAGAAACTCCATAACATAACAACACTTATTTAGAACAAAATTACCAATTTATTATTTGCGCGATTTGTTTTAACTTTTACTCGGTACGTCATCGCGATAAAACCGTATGCGTTTCGGCATCTTCCCGTGATCCGTCCTCGCCCTACCAGCGGAACACGTATTAGGCTTTGAAGATTACCTGTAACAACCAAATACACACGCGAGTATCTCTTTAGGCTCGGCCCTTCCTGACCTATTATAAAGTCATTCTCATTCGAAATACCAGTATCATTTTAACCTGAGCCATGTACCAAAGTCGTAAAACAAGAAAATTTCTCAACGCCTTCAAATTAACCCCTTTAACGCCAAGGCTCTCTCTTGGCCTTTACAACTCTACAACAAGGTAAGCTTTCTCTTTCCACCCTTGTGGAACGAAAGAACCATACCTACGGCAAGCTTTCTCTTTCCAGTCCTCTGGAACGAAAGAACCAAGCCCATCTCTCAACACTGTCTCTCTTTTTTTTTCTCTCTTTTTTTCCTTTTTTTTCTCTTTTTTTTCTCTTTTTTTTTTCTTTTTTTTCCTTTTTTTTTTTTGGCACATATTTTGATGAAATAAATGTATTTTCTTTCTTCTTTCTTTCTTTCAAACACAACTGGGAAGCTCTCTTTTTCCACCTTTGCGGATAGAAAGATCCAAACCCATGATCAGCTTCCCCTTCCATCCGTGTGGAACGAAAGAAGCAAACCGATGGGCAGCTTTCTCCCTCCATCCGTGCGGAAAGAAAGATCTAAAACCCTTCTCTAAAACCGAAAGAGCCTGTGATACAATTTCCCTCCTTACATTTCATATCTAATTTTTATTATTATCAATATCCTCTTCGACTGGTACATGACTCCTGAAAACTTCAATAAGCAATCGTGTGCTAACTTATGAATTTTCTACGCAAAGTCAAAATGTTTAACAACCCGCTCTCAAAATTTTGGAAATACAGTTCAATAATTGCAGCATATTTCTTTATTTATATCCATCCTGTCAGTAGTGACATTTCAAATTAGAATTTAAGCCAAGAACTTTGTTTGTAAATTAAATCGCTGTAATATTAATAGTCATTAAAAATTTGATGACCTATTTTGTCATAAGTTGGTAAATGTGCAACAACATTAGAGTGATTATTCTTTACTGAACATAACATCTGTCTCGTACTGAATACTCGTTATCAGAATTATAAGCAAGTTCAACCAAACCATCTTTAAGTGCTCATTGTGCTCCAAACCCGCTTGGTTGCCCGGTCGCCTTGGGACAACGCAGACATCCGCACCACCGCTCAGCTCTCGCCATACTCTTTCTCCGCTGCCTGCGACGGTGTCCGTTCGAACCCGATTGCGATGTAGCCAGAATCTTTGTATTTTTCATCAGCTTCACTTCTGGACAAAGAAAGACAAAAGACAGAAAAGGAAATGATTGACATTTTATGTTCCTACAGGAACCCTTCAAATTGTTCGACAGCAGACTCAAGCAAGAGGGAGGTTACTAGACAGACATGCTTCACAACAAATACAAACAAACCAATGATTATACTGACGGTTAAGACAAAGTTACGCACCCGAGAAGACTAATCTTCGTGAACACATTTAAATTAAATTCATAAGCGTTCGCTATATTTTTTTTAATTTACTCAAGAAATAACAGATGATGGTAAGTGATCACCAAGTATCCAGGTGGTGGTGGAATCTGGGTTGATAATCGTGTTGTGCGGTAAACAGAAGTTAACTCTAACTTTTCAACTAAACGGTTCTTATAAAAACATTCCACATTAATAAAGAAATGTCGGACTACTAACAAATGCCTATTGCTTTCAAATTTCTGCAACGGAAATTCTCTACAGTAACAGCTGATTGAAGTCATGAATCAACAACCGTCACATATAATGGAACATTACAGGTAGAGGTATTAATGAAATTATAGGTATCCTCCGTTAAATTTGGCTTTACAACAATTTAATCCTTCAACATTCTTCTAATCATTTAATTGAACAGTATCTTATTCGAATGACGATATCCTATCTGATGTGTATCATTGCATCCAATGTTAATGTAATATTACCGAACCTCTAAAATATGAATCTTATTATTTTGGCTTCTTCCATAGAGCCGATGCCAAAGTCAATAAACACACATACGCACAACGACGGGAACAAATTTAAAATCATTCAAATTCTCACGTTCCAAGAATCGAACCTAGAACCTACTAACGACAATCCGATATTGCAGCCACTTCACCACATAAGTCGTCTGACGTACATCTAAACCTTTTTGTAACATACTGTCATTCAAATTGTGAATATCGTTCTTTTAAATAAACTACATTCAAATGTCATTGTCTATATAGTCAAAGTTATCTGTCACGTCACTTTCATAATAAAATTATGGATCTAAAATACACAATTTTATTTCTATTATTGCTGAAGAAACCGGAAAACAATATCTTAAGTTAAGTCATAATGTAAATAGAATAAAAAGGAGTCCCCGACCAGGCGGACTGACGACCTGAAGCATTCGCTGGATTCAGAGGGCTCAGGATCGGTCAGAGTAACGCCAGTTAGGGAAGGCCTACGCCCGACCGTGGAGAAGTAAAGGCTTATCCATCAGCCTTCAGACCCATAATACCACTGTACAAATTCAAGAAACACCAGGGAGTATCTACCTACAATAAGATCATTGGGATATTCTTTATTTTTTTGAACAATCTTACAATGAATTGATATTTTAAATGTTCTGTTCTTTTATTTCGCTGCTCATAACCATCCCTGCCAATTTCTAGTCTCCTGTCACCGTGTGAGGGACACAGACCGATGGACTATGGTCTGTACCTTAGTGAATTGATAGATTTCACACATCCTTGGAAACATTTTAAGAAAAGAAATCTAAGATGTTCAGGTCTCCTCACAATGTAGGTGTTATAAAGATCACACGACAGTTATTTAGCAATATTCAGAACTTTAAAAGCAATCGGCACCAGAATCTAGAAACAAAACTGTTACCGACTGACCGCGTTATGTGTTATTGGTTCTGTAGAGCACGTCCATGCAGGTTGCCTGCATTCAGCGCGGCGCACGGCGCTTGCAACGGCAGTAGCTCCGCAGTACGTTACTGTGTAGCGGAATAGCCACCCTCGCTACAAACGGCTCTGACACTGCTCCTTTTCAAAATTTGCTGGGTTGTAGCTTCGTTGATTATTATCACATTTTTTTACATAGCTGAAAGACTAAATATGACGTTAGTTTTATGCTGTTGAAATCAATTATAATTATGGATGATTCAATGAGAATACGTATCTGCATTTCCATTGTGTAACACCTCTTAGTTCCCGCTGCAACATGCCATTCAATGCCTTTCAAAATTTTTTTTTGTTTGGATAGTTTAGGTATCTGTTTTGCTGTAGAGACAAAATACGCCAATAGCTATGTCCTTTATCATCGTTCTCCTCTCTGTTTAAACCAACACCGATCCCGCTTCGGATATCGGCATCCTGACTGATTTCTAGATGATCTTATCGTGTGGGCATCGTGGGAAGTGTTGGTTTATCAAATGAAACACAGGATTGAGCCATCACGTAACCAATTGCTTTATTCAATGATCTCTCTTTGGCTCAATATGAATACTCGGTTTGGTTTGCTTTGGTATTGATTGGATTTACTTCGCGATGTTACGATATTGATTTTAACCACTCGCACCCGCGGTCACGCGATATTTAACTCTTTGAGATTCACGGCATTACAATTAATAAGGAATCTTTACGATCACCAACCCAACCTTCATTTCTTTTCATTGTTCTTTTTCTAATGACCGATCAACCGCGCCATAGAGTCTCGATTCCGCCATAGATCCGCGCCTACCGCAGATTAAATAGCACCAAACGAATAACATGGATTAACTATTCCCGACATATATAATAGAAAATAATACGTAAAAATGCACGAAAACTTAATTTTAATTTGAAAACGAAATCTTAATTTGATTTCTTTTTTTATTATTCAGCTGGCGGGGCCCTCACGTCGTACCAGACATTCTTTATTCAAACAATATTTGCGTTCGATTTCTTTAGCGCAAAATACTAAAATGTTCTAAATTCAAAATAGGACGGAAAAGATCTAGCCGGCAGGAAAAGTTGTATGAAAATTCATTCCGGCCCGCTGAATAGAAAACAGCAACTTTGGAACCCCGTAAGTCCGAACCAAGTCGTCTTTTTCGAATAGGTGTGATGAAAAAATATTTTCATCAACTAATTGTTAAAACTTTTGTAGTAAACTTGAAAACCATAACTACTTGGACCTAACTTTAAATTTTTTTTCTATCGAGAAAACTTCTCATTTTACTAGTTTTGCTCTTATGAGATTGTTTATTATATAGTGAAGATACATATATCTAAATATCGGAGATATAGACAGCAAGCTTTAGAAATTATCTTAGATATCTACCATATTTCGGATGTATCCTCTTAAGAGCAGTAATTTAACTCACTTTAAATCCATGCTATTAATTATTATTATTGTTTACTGCAAAAATAAAACAACTACTTAACTTACTTCAACAAACAATACCAAAGGACTTGTTTTTTCTATATAAGAGTAACTTTCACTTAAGGTGCGTCCAAACTACATAACATGACATGTGATACTTAAAATGTATTTTTTTAGCTGTTTAGATTTTTTATATCAAAAATGTATTAAGGTTTGTTCAATGTTGCATTGTAATAGAGCAATCTGAGCAATGTTTAACATTGTGGACGTATTTATAACCAAACTTATATAGCATCTTATGTTATCTGTACGCACCCTTATGTAACAGAAACAACACACATACTCGAACTATAAACAATACTTTTTAAAGAAAATTAACTCACATAAATAATAAATAAACAAATAATAAACGCTTCACACTTAAAGCCCCACACTAGGATTCCCTGTGTCGTGGGTGCCTTGGACAACACACAAGACAAGGACACACACACCCAGACCGAGAACGGAAATTTAAACTCATCATTCAAATTGCCGCCTCGCTGGGAATCGAACCCAGGACCCTCGGAACAGCGATCGGCGTGTTAACCATTGCGCCATTCGGGTCGTCAACTCAATATCACTTTATATCAAATCGTTTAATGTTGACCTAAAAAGTAATTGTAAACAAATAAACACATAGAACCAATTGCCCAGTCACGTGTCCAGGTCGCTGTGACGCAAGCTGGAACCACGTTCCTCTCACGGTACACGTGAGACCCTCGGCCATCAAGTTCCAAACAATCTTCCGTTATAAAAGCGTTATGAAAGTTTCAAAAACAATAACAAAAACCGATGTTGAAACACGTGCGGAATTTCCGAAGTTGCGAAATAGAAGTGGATTTATTTAGCCTAAGAAAATTTGTACAAAATTCATCCATGTGACAAAATAATTCGTGTAGTTTTTAAGGTGTACCTACAGCTATTTTTTGAGATGTCCAGGTAATATGCCAAAAGTCCCGACTGTGGGCCTATTCCGATCCAATACCAAAAAACTAATACCATTGGTATTAGTTTATTACCCCAGTGAATTTCTATTCCGAACGAATACCAGTCATAAACGAATCCCAAAATTATTAAAATGGTATGAAGGTACAGTCGGTAATAAAAATGCTGTGAAATGTGATATTAAGTAATGTATATTTCAATCAAAATCAGTCTTATTAAACATGTTCAAGTGTAGTAACAAACAATTGCACAAATACCTAAAGAATAAAAATAAAGTTTTTCCAACAAATCACTAAGTAGGCATAATTTTCAACTTTAAAATAGGAAATAAAAACTATCACAAAAAATTAAAATTACAATTAAATACTTACAAGAATAATTATATGTATAGTAAAAATTTCAATCAACAACGATTTGTATAAAAACAGACCTTATTTTATTGTCTTAACGTTCATTAAGCAAAATATCAAAACGCTTAAGGCGCTTCGTTTGCTCAACCCTTGACTGTGATTGGTTGGTTTGGATTTTTAAACAATAGGAACGAGCTCACCTTTTTTGCAGGTAAAAAAAATTGGCAAGTGATTCTTCATAAGTAAAAATGTGTGTATAAAAATTTAGGATTGAATTACGATCATTATAATAAATAATGATAATTGCTTTTTACAAAAAAAATAACCGACTTCAACCTCGATAAGCAGAGATAACTCAAAAACTACTCGCCAGATGGCGCTTAATTCAACATGTAGGTGTAAAGTTCTCGTCACTACAAATTAATCAAGCCCAAACACTAGATAACTACAGTAAACCGTTGAGGAGTTCCCTCGACTGTCTTTCGGCTTCATCAGATCGACTCCAGACCTTCATGAAATTGTAGCGCGTTCATGTACCTACTTATGAAAACATTAACACACTAGTCGTCCCTACAATTTTCGAAAGTTGCCCTCGATTTCTCCAAGATGCTATCATCAGATCCTGGTGATCCTTTTAAAAGGACCCCACTGCGCATATCTACTTTACAACAAAAAAAGAATTATCAAAATCGGCCCACAAACGACGAAAAAATCGCTGAACAAACATAAAAAAAAGAATATATGTATACGGTTGAATTGAGAACCTCCTTCTTTTTTGAAGTCGGTTAATTATTAAATAGCAAAAGAAACGTTTTCTGTGACTGTACTAAGAGTTATGTTTTGGTATTCGTTCGGAATAGATTAGGTACTTCTTTTGAATGGTATTCGTTCGGAATAAAAATTCACTGGGATAATAAACTAATACCAAATGGTATTAGTTTTTTGGTATTAGATCGGAATAGGCCCGACTGTGGATGATGAGCAGAGAAAACTAAGAGAGGTCCCTCTTTTCAGTTTTTCGCTCATATCTGGCCAAGTATAAAATATCTGATATTATAATATGAGAAAAACGATTACAGGAGGTTTTTAATTAACGCAATAGAACCAAAAACATTATTCCTAGATTTTTTCTGCTCATCTCTTTGTAGGTTTGTCTGTTTATGTGTTATGTTGTGCGCGGTCATCTCAGAAACGGTTAAAAAATTTTGCTAGACATCTAATTTAGGAACATTCACAACTTAGGTGTCCAGATTTCCTCACGATCTTATCCTTTAAAGTACAAAATATTATGGACGCGGAACGTTTTTGTTTGTTTGAAGGCGTTAATTTCTGGAACAACTAGTATATATGATTTGAAAAATATTTTTTTTTGTGACCATAAGCTACATCCATACCAAAATTATGTAGTTCTTTTATCCAGATTTCCATACATAGGTACTTAGGTATTACTTTTAATAACATTATAGTATAAATGCGGAAGTTACACTGTTTGTTACCTTGTTGTACTAAACTCTCTGTATTGATTTAGATCAATTATACTGTAAATAGTTGTTGGTGGTTGTTGTTGTTGTTGTAAGAAAATGAGAAATAATTGAAAGGCAATTATTTTTTTTACTTTACCAAAAAAATACTTCTTTTGGCTATGTAATGGGTCCACATTACTGCTCCTCAAAGGCCTTCAGCGCCCACAAGCAGGCCTTGTCGGCCACTTTGAGAGATGAAAGACTAATTAAAAAGATGGTAGCTAGCTGGCTGGACTTCAGCCCTACAATCCAGCAGGGATCGGCTTTTGTTGCCTCTTACGACACCCTGTTATTCCAGAATAGAATATTGGGGTCAGTATTTTACGCCGCCACCGGCCGACCGTAAAGATAGGTATCATTACAATTTCGCCTGGTGGATTTTACAATTTAGTTAGGTACCTACACTAGTTTAAATGTTTGTCTTTTTTTACCTTTGACTTTAGAGAATCATATGACAGGGACAAAAAAATTAAACCTGGAGTAAATTTAAACCTCGTTTATTAATAAGACAGTAGAAGTTTCGAGTTTTGTAATAGTCCATTGAAATGTTACATTTTTTAGGCCTAACCTTGCGTTTTTTAGAGGACGCAATTTTATTTTTTTGATGTGTAGGGGGGGTCAGTGTAAAGCTAAAACCAAGTTTGTGGGGTCGCCACCCTTGTCCCACGGCCGCCATCTTGAAAATAGGGGTTGAAACGGTTTTTATGATATATCTCTTAAACTATTTATTTGATAAAAAAAAATTTGTTAACATTTTTTGTTGCAAATTAAATTCTCTACAACTTTGGTCCAGTAACTTTTTATCGTAGAACTATAAATAAAAAAGTTATAAGCGAAAATCTTCAGAAATTCGAGAATATGTAGCACAACTAAAAGATATATAGGTTAAACGACAACTTCAACACAATGTTATTAGCTATTCTTACAACAACAGAGGTTAGGATGTTAGGAATAATAATAACAATAGCAGGCATAATAATAACAATGGCAGCACCTGAACAGTATTCCCGGTAACGGCCATCAGATTTAAAATTATTTTAAAAATCAATAATTGTTAAATCCTGTTATGGAGTGAGAAAGAGTCAATAATTAATTATTAATAATATTACTACATTTGTAATTAAAAAAGTTATAATAACAAAATAAAAAAAAACAATAACTGATGACATATTATTAGTACACACATATAATATAGGTAATAGGTATAGTTAAGAGTACTAAACAATAGTACTCACTTCGGAGCGCTGTAAAACCTTAGCTATTAACTTAATGAAAAAATGATGCAAATAAAAGTTGTTCCTCAAAAAACGATCTACATAAATGGTCTGATATTATTTTTTCGTAAAATGATAAAAAAAAGTTATATCGAAAAATATAATTTTTTTTCTCGAATTTCTGAAGATTTTCGCTTATAACTTTTTTATTTATAGTTCTACGATAAAAAGTTACTGGACCAAAGTTGTAGAGAATTTAATTTGCAACAAAAAATGTTAACAATTTTTTTTTATCAAATAAATAGTTTGAGATATATCATAAAAACCGTTTCAACCCCTATTTTCAAGATGGCGGCCGTGGGACAAGGGTGGCGACCCCACAAACTTGGTTTTAGCTTTACACTTACCCCTACACATCAAAAAAATAAAATTGCGTCCTCTAAAAAACGCAACCCCAAATGTAACTTTTCAATGGACTATAAGTTTTCTAGGTTAGGTACCAGAAATTTCCTTGTTTGTTTCAGATAATAAATATCTACTGTGTATAAAGGTGGGGCGCTACTTCAACTGTCGAGAACTGAATAAAATTGTTATTGTCAATAGGCAAATCGTATTGCACTCAAGTAAAAATGTTCAAAAATATACCTCCGAGCCTCCTACATGAAGAAATTTTACATGATTTTAGTTAATGTAACGTTTCAGCTTGCACGCGGGCGGTCACAAAACTGGGGCGGCTCTGATTTCAAGTTTTCGAGAAACATTGCCTAACTAACATCCCTAGAATTTTCCGTTAAAGATTGTAAGTAGGTAGGTAAAGATTTTTTCTGTTTTTTTCAGATTGGAGTGTCGTTCCAGCGAGCGACCTAGAGAAATTATGTTCTAGAATTTCAAGATGATACGTAGTCTGTAAAAGACACTTACATTGTATGAGATTGTTTTTAAAATTGCCTTAATAAATAAAACATTAAGTATGTACGGAATAAATTGTTACTGCTTTGTAGGTAGGTAAAATAATATTGTACCTATTGCATTAACTGTCGACTGTTGTGTTATGAGTTAAGAAAAGAACTATTGTGTGATGAAACTTACTGAGTGTGTAGCGTTATTATTTATTTACTTATGCAAATAAAGAGTCAGAATTTTAACAACTCTGCTTTTGTCCTAATTAATTAAATGTCTTTTGAGGGTAAGAAAAAAAACAAGTCAGCGGTTTAAATAAAAAAAAATTTATTCTTAAATAAAAAAACAGTCTCAATTATTACTTCACGGTGAGGTACATACTGCAGGAATTGCCGCTATTGCCAGGGCGAGGCTTCCAACATGAGATCTTCATCAGCTTCATCTACTTTTTGGCTTCTTCATTATTTACCGCGGCTTCCTTGATTTCCTTGCGAACTGGGCCGGTTTGTTGGATAGGAACTGCGCGCTCGTCCTTGACTGCAGCGGACTGTTGTCTGGGAGCCGTGATGGTAAGCACGCCATCGGAGGAGAGTCGAGATTCAACGGCTTCAGGCTTCACTCCATCGGGCAACGCATACCGCCTGACAAATTGACGAGAGATGTATCCGTGCTCGTCTTTCTTCTCCTCGTGTTTCCCCTCCACCACGATGTAGCCATCAGCAGTCTTGACTGAGATCTCTTCCGGCGCGAAATGCTGTACATCCAAATTTAGCTGGAATTTGTCCTTGTCGACCTTGATGCTGGAGCCGAGGTCTCGTGCAGCTGCGGCCAGGTGTCTCCAGGGTCGGTAGTACTCGTTTGTTTGCAGGGGAGCGAACGCAACGGTGAGCAGGTCGTTAGGAGTGAGCGCCAACCCGAAGTCCTGGTCCAGTAAGCGGCTGGGACGGTAGCGAGGCATGTCGTAACCAAGAACGTATGGTAGCAGAGACATCTTGAATACTGTTTGTTCTTCTCTTCTCTTCACTGAATAATCGTCGCTTGAAAAAGGCGCTGAAGTTCTCAGCAATCGCTTGTCTTCTCACTTGGATAGCTTGTTCAAAATAACATGCCTTGTCGCGGTTCGCCGGCGCTTATATACGATCCGGGCAACGCCATCTAGCGACAAATAGAAAATTCTCGAAACCGCGAGGGGCGTCGTTCGTTCTGTGTACAATCGATAACAAAATGACGCGAACTACGGTCGAGAATTTTCGGGAATGCCGCGCGGCGTTCGCCGGCCGGCAACGTCTGGCTCATTGTATGTAAACAAAACAATGTTATCGATGTTGCGTTTTTATGACAGTTCGGTAAGATTCGAGAATTTGCTAACGTTTTCATTTAATTTTAAGGACGGAAGGCAATTGCTACGTTATGGAGTGATTTATAATGTTATATGAATGCAATTACAGCATTTTATGATAGTAATTTTTAATTGGGTCGTTGAGTAAACATAATATTACTCATTATTGACCCCACTGGGCGTGTTAGGTATGGAGGTCCATACATCTTGCTTTAAAACCTCGTTTCTCATAGGATACACTGAAAGATTACTTTTATGAATGTTGAAGAGGACTTTTAGCCGCCTGGCCTAGCTACAGCTAAAGCATAAAAAATGTTTTTACGTGTTTCGGTTGTATATTGGAGAGCCTTGCGGGTTCTTTGCGTGATTTTTGGTTCACAACACGTTGTTGATTTCTACTAGTGTATTACCTTAATATTGCCTAAATATTTGTTCTCGTGTCTTGGATGTCAGTGATGTCTTATTTGTGTTGTACGCACCATTCGAGACTCAGGAAATCCTAGTTCACTACCACAAAAGCGTGAAATCTTTTAATGTTATTATTGTAATTTAAAAAAAACTACATCTGTGAAGAATTTTCCATGCTTTTTAACTACGAAGCGTTTTCTTCGTGGTTGTACATTCACAGCATTGATTCACAGGCTTGAAATTGACACTACATGATACCTAGGTCAGGAAACAGTATGTAAGTGGTACACCACAATAAATCTGATCGTCTCAGTTACTTTGATGATTCAAACAGTACTTATTTATTGTGATGTGGTCAATCGATTAAAGGTTAGGCAATGATATAGGATTCGATATTGATTATTCGATATCGTTAGGACATTGGATTTTATATTGTTAAACCCTGAAAATGTTGTAAGGTCTAGTATGATTTGTGATGATAGGTAATGTGTGCCTGCTGGAACCCAGGGAGAATTTGATTATAATACTAGTAAACTCGCTTCGCTTCTGGAGATCAGTCTCTTAGTAGCTTAGTAGTTATTTATTAAAGTGACATTACTTTTTTATTTAGTAGCAGAGCCCAAATCAGTGTAGCCGTTCTTGAGATTAGTACGAAAAAACTAAAGTTAAAGAGAAAAAAAACATCGTTTAAAAGACCAAGAAAATGATGGTGCCCAGTATCCGGTTTTACCTTCAATGTATTCGAAGGACCAGAGCCTTCCTCGTTTGCCAGAAAAATCTCTACTGATTAAAAAAACACATAAAAAAACCAGGTAGTTCTTCGGTTCGTGGAAGCGGTAATGGAATAATAGAAGTAGACTAAAATTTTAGTGATTTGAGGATGAACTCGTCGGCTAGAGAATCTATGACTAAAATTGCTTAAGATTAAGATATTATATTATTGAGGATGAAATATCTATATTTCGTGGATGAAATATACTATCGTCAGTGTATTCCACCCCTCTCCTTCCTTTCACATGATTGCAGCCCTTGTCCAATTTTTCCAGTTCATAAACTCGAAATGAGGGTGCCATTATGTCTAGACAAACAGACAATAATAAGACATAAATATAATTGAGTGTGCTTTTAAAATATGTATGATAGGACAAAATAACGGGATGATGAAATTAATATCTTTAATAGAACTACTAGGACTACTTACTACATTTGTGTAAGGTAGAACCAGAGTGGTCCAAGTGACTTTTTGCATTGACCCCCGATTTTGGCATAAAGATCTCCAAAACTCAATATTCTTTTATTCCACTTTGATCCAATTGCAGTTCAGTTGCAGAATTGCAATTCAAAAACATTGTCTAGGGCAATTGGATCAAAGTGGAATAAAAGAATATTGAGTTTTGGAGATCTTTTTGCCAAAATCGGGGGTCAATGCAAAAAGTCACTTGGACCACTCTGGTTCTACCTTACACATTTTTGTTCTTTTTTTATTTTATTTAAATGATTTGTGTATCAGTTTATGTTTTGCTTTGATTCTATAAAAAAGTTCAGGTATTTTTCGCCTTGTTCTTCACCAAAATTACGAAATTTGTAACAAAATATGTGCGTAAACAAAGGTATGATACGATGAATATTATAATTTAGAATTTTATTGTAAATTCTTCCGGCTTGCTTAAGTTTTTACAATCGTATCTTAATCGTATCGTAATCGTAATCTTAAAAATGTCATCATCAATAGCAATATTATTCTAGATATTTCTCTGTCGTTTGTGATCCCATACTCGATGACTCATACGACATAAGACTCGAAGACATGTATTAGGGTATTTAGAGTGCAGCATGCATTACATTAAAATTCGAATTAATAAATAAAACATTAAACACAATAATTTAAGTTATTCTATGCACACTACCCTAGCTGCGTTTGACACGAGTGACATGGCATGACATTTGAAAATAATGTGTTTACGGTGTTAATGTTAATACAAAATAATCTTTTATTAGAGTGAATTACGTTCGAATTTTGAAGGCAGAAAGAGTACCAGTAAATATAAATCAACAAACTTTCATTCTGCGTGAAGTTTTAAAATTGGAACGTCTATTTTTTAATGTGATGACTGTTTAGATGAAGCTGGCAATTATAAATTAGAGATTTGGGATTTGTTTGAAGGACGGGGTGAAAAGATGTTATAAATGATTCATATTTCGTTTAGTCGTTGTGATGTATAAAATGATTCTTATTTACTTGAATAAATATTAATACACAATGCAAAAAATTAGTTACTGCTCTCAACTAGGGATGGGGATTCTGTCCGAAAACGATAGATTCCAAGATCTAGTACTGGTAATGCTTGTAATAAAATTGCAAAAAATATATATAAAATAATGAAATTCGCAGAGTAATACATAGAAGTTTTAATTTAGCTTGCAAGTTTTGAACCGAACATGCATACATCCATACTAACATATTATATAAACATTGCAAATTAAGTAAGTAAAAGATTGTTATATTATTATTTACATATTGTTTAAATATGGAGCGATTTGGTTGAGAGTATCAGAAAGGAAATTTTTATATCATTAGTTGATTGATGAACACGAGAAGCCTGTAGACGGTTACCCTCACTATTTTATGGTTACCTGTAGGCATCAGTAAAATTTAAGGCAATAGCGATACGTTGCGGACCAAAAAGAATAGGCATACCTCGGAATTTATTGACTTTCTGACATGACGATCGAAATAAAAAATACATTTAGGTCATATTTAGGTTATTTTTTTCGTGGTTTTCTCTATTTTTTCGACTTTTACCTCAAAGGACACAAAATTTATGAGACGAGTCTCAACACAATGTATGTTCAGGCCAGAGTTCGCCAAGCTGACCAAATACTATGGCCACTTTTAGGTATGCAGGTTTTCATCCGATATTTTTATTCACCGAAGTAAGTGATACTTAATTACATTCTTAAATGCACATAGTTATTTAAAACTATTACTCGTAGTGCGTGCAGGATTCAAACACAGTGCCTCCGGTTTAGAAGTCCAAAGTTCAAACCACTCGGTTATGAGCAAATCACGGTTATGAGGTAATCACAAATCACAATGATGAATTACATCTGGAGGCATGGAAATCTCCATTTCCGAATAGCGCCTATTTAAATAGTTCAAAATATTTAACAAAAATGGCATAGATTACAATAAAGAAAGCAGATTTCTAACCATCATTTCATACATTCATAAAGTGTGATTTTGCGACAGCTAATCCAAAATTCATTTCGCAAATTCGAATGTTTCAAACCAATGTCATAAATATGTAATCAGGTAACATACGCACATAATTTTGCTAAACTCAATGAATCAAACAAACAAAACATGCCTACAATTCTAATGAATCCACAGAATGCATTACAGGATTCAAAATAAGAACTAAAGTCCATAGAACACGAACGAACAGACACAGAATAACAAAATCACGGTATGTTAACCTTGGTACTGACCTATATACCTAATTCTAGAACGTACTCGCAGCTGATCGAAGCATCTGCCATGTTCGCGCCGGTTTAACGACCCCTCTTGTGTAAAGACCTTGCTTCGCAGTGTGACAGGGGTCCTTACATGAAGGGTCGCTTGTGTAAATTTACACACAATATCATGAAAATAATTCATATCACATTTTAGGCAATGTTTTTGATTTGAATAACCATAAAATCCATTTTTAATAAGGCGAGATTGCATAATGAAATCTTAGAAATAATTCATTTATTTGAAAACTTTATTGACCTTTATTGACCTTAACCTAAAGCTTGGGTTATAAGGGCCGGACTTAATACCTTTTGGCGTTCTCTGCCAGTCAACCCATGGTGATGAGGTGATAAATTGAACGGATGCAAAGGTAAATTATTAAATATTAATGATTAAATTAAATATTATTAGTTTAAATACTATTTTATACATACATACACAACATTTATACGCAAATAAATAACTAAATAAATATATAATTATACATACTTCACAGTGTAAAGAAGTTATGTTTAACTCATTACAGTGACACAGATGATTATATAAATAATCACATAATTAGATAATCATTATCGTCATCATTAACTTCGTCTTTACGCCCCTCAAACTTCAGGTTGTCTACTTTACTGCATTTAACAGACTCATTAGGCAGTGCCATATTCATAGATTTTTAATAATAATATAATTATAAAGTAAATTACATTTATATGTAATTAACTTATAATTTAATAATTATAAAGTTATACACAGTACTGTGATTTAATTATACCAACATGATAATAGTACCAATAGCCAAGTATACATGGCTTCCAAGTTTTATACCTGATTTTATAGTTTGTAGTTGAATAAACTATTGCAGTTACCAATATTCTATTTTGGATCCCAAATGTAAACAGATGTTTTTAAAGTCACTATTGAGTTAACCAAAAATAAAAACCGAAAACCAATGTCTAAAGTTTAGAATCTAAACGATCATAAATAAGCGCCTGGCACCCATTAACAATCCTTATAAAATAAAGCAACGATCCTTAAAAATATCGAGTGTTACAACATTGTCATAATCATTTTCTTGTATCAGCAAAATCGTATAACAATAATATTGATTAGCTTCTACGAGTATAAGCGGCCCACCGGCTTAAGAAGATCTGCGGTATAGTATTTTTTATCGGTTCGAGTAGCTTCTACTCGCTACTAGATGGCGTTCGGTCGGGTATAAAACGGCTGAACGGCGCCAGGAGCGTCAGTCAATTGAAACAAGCGATCACAGTTAACAAGCGATTGCAAGCGAACTTGCGATATTCTCCAGCGTTTTTGAATCTTCACATCACAAGAAATTAAAATGGCGTTCTGGCCCGCATTATTCGACGATTGGGGTTTCGATTCTCGCCCCCGCCGGCTTATGGAGCAAAACTTCGGACTAGGCCTCACTCCTGACGACCTGTTGACCGTCGCCGTCATGCCACCCATGCGTCACAGAGAATACTACAGACCCTGGCTTCCCATCGCAGCGGCACTCAAAGACCTCGGTTCCACGATCAAGTCCGAAAACGACAAATTCCAGATCAGCTTAGACGTCCAGCACTTTGCTCCCGAAGAAATCAGCGTCAAAACCGCCGATGGGTACATCGTTGTGGAAGGAAAACACGAGGAAAAGAAAGATGAACACGGCTACATTTCTCGTCAGTTCGTAAGGAGGTACGCGCTTCCTGAAGGCACACAGCCGGAAACGGTGGAGTCTAAACTCTCTTCGGATGGAGTGCTCACCATCACAGCTCCCAAGAAAATTCCAGAAGCAATCAAAGGAGAAAGGAAGGTGCCTATTGCGCAGACCGGACCCGTGCGCAAAGAAATCAAAGATCAAAGCGAAGGTACTCCACAAGAAAACAGCAAGTGAACATCTTCTTGCTTCCTACCTGCGTTTAATTCGTTACTAAGGTATTAAGTTTACGAATGCATTTCTCAAGGTATTCCAAAGATTGTTACTAAGTTTAGGTTTACCTGACTTATGAGGCAGTGCCATTTAGACTGATATTTAATTATTTGAAAATTTTATAAATAAATTACCCACCTGCTTATGAAATACGGTCTTTTATTTCTACCTAAATTCAGTTACACTTACATCCTATAGGTACTTACACAATTAATTTTACAAAGACTCGAGATGGCTAACTGTACAAATACATAAGAAATTATCAATTCTCTACCTCTTACAATCCTTGAAAAAGAATAAAGTAGTGAATTGAAAATATCAAATCATTCTGGGTAGGTGTTTAATTATTATTATTTAATTGAACAGTGAAAACTGTCCGTAGGTAGCTACCGCCATCTCTTATCCAATGGTGAAAATATGCTCTGCCACGCCCATACGATTGTAAGGTTAACATAGTCAGAAATACTAAGAATGTAGGTACCGTATGTACCTATTATATTGAACGAGTTGAGGTTTTTTCGCATTTTCTTAGCTCCTATTTTAAACTTTTCAAACAGCGGCAAAATCAAACATGCCTACTTTTCCCAATAGATGCGTGCGTCGCATCGTTAAATTAAACTAAGTAGGTAGGTATGTATTGTATTAAAAGCAATGACCTTCTATACAGGTCATTAATTAAAAGTAAAGTAGGTATTATCGGGTAAGGACAGAATAAAAAAACATAATTTGTACCTATTTAAAGGCCTATTTAATAAAATTATTTTGAATCTGAAGAGAGCCCAGAAATTGTTTTTTGTGAGTGTCAGAATGGCGGGTGTACCACACGGATTTAAATATCTCTTTCGGATTACAAACGTACCTGATGTGTACCTCAGTGTACCTATCCTAAAAGTCTGTATACCTCCTTCTATGCATAGATTTAAAATAAAACGGGTGTACTTCTAGTCAGCATATGTAGCTAAGTAAACTGTATAATTATGTAGATTTGGTACCTCTTGTTTACCTGCAGAAACAAATATTAAATAAATAAAAAACAGTAAGATTACTGAGAAAACAAAAATAAAAGTTTTCTACCTGCATTAGAAAATAGTGAGAATCGACAAACCAAGTTTATATCAACAACATTATTGCTTTTTACAAAAAAAATAACCGACTTCAACCTCGATAAGCAAAGATAACTCAAAAATTTCTCGCAAGATGGCGCCGATTATTTCGTAAGGCAACAGGCGTAGAGAGTTCAATATTAACTCACAACTCTTTTTATCTACCTAAGTATTTGTTTATTTCTGTTCGTATACAAATATGGGCCATAAGCCCATAAGTTTGTGGTTGACCGGGCGATCGTCACATTCTTATGAAAGACTGAAAATCAGCGCTATGCTCACGCGCGGCTTGAGCTGAGTTTTCAGAATTTATGCTGCAGCAGTTACCAAAATTATGTTTACGGAACTGTAATAACATGTAGCTTTCAGTGCCGTGTTTATTTATTATCATTATTGTTTGTCATTGAATGTGTTATGGTGTACTTCGAATAAATCTTTTAAATTAATAACTTACCAACTAGCTGTGGTCGCGACTTCGTACGGTTGTTTTTTCCACTTAAGTAAATCCTGATCCCGCTGGATTTCCGGGATTAAAAGTCTTCATAGTTCTAATACCTACGTGACTGTTAATGTGGTCGGTAATATTGGAAGATAAATGAACAATATAATGATAAATTATAATTTTCGTGATTACTTAGTATAAGTTGTCCTTTGAGTTGTTAAATCTTTCATAGGAACATCGTCCGTTTAACCTCTTTGTAGGCATTCGTATTTGATCAACATCATAAAGTCCACAGCCACAGCGCAGCGCTCAAGTGTTTTAGCAAAAATGGATCAAGTAATAAAACCATTGACAACACTTTTATACAAATATTTATTAGCTACAACAAAATTACAGAATTACCGCGGGAGTGGGTATTATAAATAAATACAATAGATGTCGTACGTACGTATTAAGTAGTGTATAAACAATATGTACTCTGTTAGAAGCTCAGTTACGCATATCACTACAGTGCTGTGTATTCACATTATATTTTTAATCTATTTCAATATCGGTTTGGTATTGTTACGTGTCAGGAGTAATGGGTTCGAGAAAATGCCAAAATGTACCACAAAGACTTTATTGTACTCGTAGATACACAATTACACACTGTACACAGTACACACCACAACACTATACACGTAGGTACTCGTAAACACACTCGTCGAACACTGTATCGCTCGTAGAAATCACTTAACTTCTCACTGGTATCGCTCGTAGGTATCGCTGGTATCTTCCTGGTTCCGCTTCCGAAACTAGAATGTCCTGCCGGCGACCAAGTGCCTCTTTTTATACCACTCGCCCACCATTCACGACAATCGAGAATATTCCCGCGAAGTCCGGACCCGCGTCGAAATAAAGTTCGAGAACGTTCCTTGCAACCGACTTTCGCCCGTATGACTATTGCCGTAATGGTCGAAGCGTCGTGCGTCCTTTTGAGAGAGCCGCGCTCCTATTGTTTCTATTGTTGCGCGACATGTTTATGGCCCCTATTGTTTATTGTTTTCGGCGTAGCGAAGTCGATGCGCCAGGGTTGTCACATTGCCCCCCTCTTAGTCATGCTCGTCCCGAGCATTATTCGATCCATGAAATGGTGCCAATCTGTCCACGTGCACGATCTTCGGCTTTCTTCTGTCCCCCTGTCTGATCCGGTAGGTCACGTCGTTAATCCTCGTGACAACTGTGTAAGGGCCTTCCCATCGTGCTTGTAGCTTCCTTTCTTCCGCAGTGGATTGTGCAACCATACAGAATCTCCCTCCTTGAAACCATGTTTCCGAGCATCGCGATCGTATCGGGTTTTCATCTTTTCGCTGGTCTTCAAACATTGCTCCCTTACAAGATCATGTGTCTCGTCCAATTGTTTCCGTAGGTCCGCGATGTATTCAACTGTTGGTTTCGGGGCATCTGGCGGTGTTCCGGTAAGCAAATCCAACGGCAGTCGCATTTCTCTTCCGAAGTTAACTTTAGCGGGTGTAAATCCCGTGGACTCGTGTATGGCAGACCGATATGACATCAGGAACAGAGGAATGTACCGATCCCAGTCCCGCTGATGTTCCTCGACGACCTTGGCCAAGTGATTTTCCAACGTTTGGTTGAATCTCTCCACCATGCCGTCAGATTGAGGATGCGCCGGTGTGGTACGTGTCTTATTTATTCCCAAAAGATCACACATCTCCTGGAATAACGTCGACTCGAAGTTCCTGCCTTGGTCGCTGTGTAACTCCAATGGTACACCAAAGCGGCATACTACCTCCTCGACAAGTTTCTTGGCCACGGTTTTCGCCTCTTGG
The DNA here is from genome assembly GCA_905404135.1 of Hesperia comma. Lineage (NCBI taxonomy): Eukaryota > Metazoa > Arthropoda > Insecta > Lepidoptera > Hesperiidae > Hesperia > Hesperia comma. Next base: position 6,556,753 of record FR990036.1, read on the forward strand.
TTCGGAGTTGCAAACGCTTCCGGCCATTTGCTGAAGTAGTCTTGAACCACTATGATGAATCTATTCCCGTCTTCAGACTGAGGGAATGGCCCAGCAACGTCTATGGCGATTCTTTCCCACGGGGCTCCGACGTTGTACAGCTGTAGTTTCCCTTTGGATCTAGTGCGAGGCCCTTTTACTGAAGCGCACACTGTACACTTTCTGCACCAATCTTCAACGTCCTCTCGACACCGCACCCAATAAAAGCGTTCTCGTATCTTTACGAGGGTCTTCTTGATGCCGAGGTGCCCACCAGAAGTGCCATCGTGTACGAGCTTAAGCAAATCAGCCACTTTACTCCTGGGAATAACCATTTGCAGGGTTTTTTCCTTTCCGTTGAGTGATTCCCAGCTCCGATAAAGCACGCCATTCTCCAATATAAGGCTGTCCCACTGAGCCCAGTATGCCTTAGTCGTCGCGCTTGATGCTGACACTTCGCTCCACAGGGGCCTCTGTCCTTTGGCTTTCCATTCCATGATCAGGCTGAGGTCTTTGTCTTCCTTCTGAGCTTGGCTTACTTGCTCCGTTCCCCAAGACTCGTCCAGGTCCTGCATCCTTATCACCCTGACCTCTTCTTTAGCCTCATGCTTGATGCAATGTCGACATTCGTCGGAGCATGGGCGTCGTGACAGGGCGTCGGCATTCGAATGAGCTCTTCCGTTACGATGCTCTATTACGAAGTTGAACTCTTGAAGCTGTTCGATCCACCTTGCAACCTGGCCTTCCGGGTTCTTGAATTGCAGAAGCCATCTCAGAGCGGCGTGGTCCGTCCTTATTGTGAACTCGCGTCCCAACAAATACTTGTTGAAGTGCTGAAGGGTCTTCACCACAGCCAGTAATTCTCGCCGAGTCACACAATAATTTCTTTCCGGTTTCGAAAGGGTCTTGCTAAAGTACGCAATGACCACCTGCTGGCCGTCCTGGTCTTGGGATAGTACTCCTCCGATGCCAGTATTGCTAGCGTCCGTGTCCACTATGAATCTCCCTTCTCTTCTGGGATAGCCAAGAATCGGAGCCGAGCACAGACGTTCCTTTAAGCGAACAAACGCATCTTCGCAATCGGAATCCCAACTGAAGATTCTCTTGTCCTCTGTGAGACGGTGTAATGGCTTGGCTAACTCTGAGAAGTTCTTCACAAACCGACGGTAATAGGCGCATAGTCCCAAGAACGCTCTTACATCGGTCTTGTTCTTTGGGGTCGGCCATTCTTGAACAGATCTTATCTTATCTGGATCAGTGCGAACACCTTCGTCCGATATGATGTGTCCCAAGAATGATACTTCCTTCTTGAAGAAGTCACATTTCTTCGGATTGAGCGTTAGGTTGGACTCACGGAATCGTCTGAATACCTTCTCTAGGTTTCGCTTGTGTTCCACAAAGCTTCGTCCCATGACTATGACGTCATCGAGGTAAACCAGACAAGCGTCCCCCAAAAGTCCAACTAACACTCGCTCCATGAGACGCTCAAAAGTGGCAGGAGCGTTACATAGCCCAAAAGGCATTACGCGAAACTGCCACAAGCCATTTCCGGTTCCGGTGGTAAAGGCAGTCTTCTCCTTGTCTTCTGGCCGTACTTCTACCTGCCAGTAACCACTCTTCAGGTCGACCGTCGAAAACCACTTCATTCCACCGAGCATATCCAATGTGTCGTCAATCCGAGGCAGAGGGTAGCTGTCCTTCTTGGTAACGGTGTTAAGCATCCTGTAGTCGACACAGAATCTAGTACTGCCATCCTTCTTCTTCACGAGTACCACAGGTGAACACCAAGGGCTAGTTGACGGCTCGATCACCTTGCTGCGCGCCATGTCCTTAATCATTTCCGCAACTTCGTTTTCCTTTGCCAATGGTACTCGTCTTGGTCTTTGCTTGATCGGTGGAGTAGTACCAGTATCTATTGGGTGAGTGACAAGATTTGTTCTTCCAAGGTCGCTATCTCCTCTGGTAAAGATGTCCTTGTAGTCTATCAACAACTTTGCTGCCTGAGTATATTCTTCGGAGCTCAAATTCCTCCTTGTCGCCTCCAGCAAAGATGTCATGTGATCCGTTGATCGAGGTTTGTCCGAGTTTTCTTGTACCTTCCTTAAGCTGTCCACGGCTTCACATCGGCCAATGACCGTATTCTTTGCGAGATGTATCGGCACGTTGCTAAGATTGATGACCTTTAACTTAGCGTCGCGTTTGGTCATGAGCAGTGTCCTTGCCGTGATCCAACTGGGATGATCTCCATAGTCTTCTACTATGACACATCGATCCAGCTTTATCTCTTCTGGAAACCTAATCTGGACCAAGGTTTCCGATCTGGGTGCCAGTTTCACTTTCCTCAAACAGTACACTGCTCCTGAACATGAACCCTCCAAGAAGACTTCTTGATCTGGGAAGCTTAAAACTCCTTTCTCTATGTCAACTATGCAGTGATGTGCCCGTAGAAAGTCCAGTCCGATAATGCAGTCGTCAGTTATATTTGCTACTAACACAGACTGCGTGTAAATGTCACTTCCGAGTTTCAGTCTTGCTTCCGTAACTCCTAGGACGGTCACTGGCTGGCCTGTCGCTGTCTGCAGATTGCATGATGGTCGTCCATTTTCCCACATGATAGTCCGCTTCAGTAGTTCCGGTCGAACGATGGATTTCGATGCTCCCGTGTCAATAGTAAAGCGACAGGGTATGCCATTTATCTCCCCAGTCGTTACAAGGCTGTTCCCGTCACAAGCTTGTGATACCAATACAGTAGGGGCTCGACGAAGTCCAGCCAGTGCCCGCCCCGCAGCGCTGGCGCCTCCTAGTTTAACGGCTCCTGAGTGTCGACTTGGGTAGCGGTCGACACCGATTTCGGTTGCTTCCGAGTCCGGCAGTTAATCCTTATATGGCCTCGTTCGCCGCATCCGTAGCAGATAGGCCCAGTACGAGGTTGGATGGCCGCTACAACTTCGCGCACCTTACAACTTTTGTAGTCGCTTCGTACCGCTTCCACTTCAAGGGCATGCGCTAAAGCTGCTTCCAATGTGGCGTGATGACCCAAGCGCACCGTTGCTCTCACTTCGGGGTCCCGTATACCGCTGACAAACGCCTCTAATACTTTGTCTTCAACCGGTGTGGAACTCGACGCATAGGCTCGACGTACGAGGCGCTCGATCTCCGTAGCCCATTGCTGCAGTCCTTCGCTAGACTTCTGTACCCGGTCTTTAAGCTGAGCGCGGTACACGTGCTCGAGGTGCTTTTCCCCGTATCGAGCTTCCAAGGCCTTAAATAGCGACTCCAAGGTGCGTCGCTCGGCGGGCAGGTTCTCAAGCACCAGCAGTGCCTCTCCTCGTAGCGCTAGGGTGAGTGCCGCCAACGAGTGCTCGTCCTCCCAGCCATTCCCATTTGCAACTACCTCGAACTGATGCCTGAACGCCGTCCACGAGGTCGTGCCGTCGAAAGTTGGGACCTTAAATTTCGGGGCCCCAGGAGATGAACTGGTTGCTGCCGTGCTCATAATTTTTATTTTTTGCAGCTTGTTGTCCAAATCCACGAGCCTAGTTTCGTGGGAGTTCACTGACGCACTGAGGCTGTTGATTGACGCGTCATGGCTTTTGAGGGCTTGGTCGTGCTCGGATGTACGCACTTTTACCATTTCTAGGTCCTCCTTCACGACGTTCAAATCTTCCTGGAAACCATCCAGCTTTGCGTCGATTGCCTCCATGGTTTTGCGCTGGCTCCTCATGTCTTCGCGCAGGCTCTCCATTGCTTCGCGCTGGCTCCGCTGTATGGCTTCGCGCTGGCTCTCCATGGCTTCGCGCTGGCTTTCCAGTTTGCTCTCCAGTTTACTTTCCAGGCGTTGTAAGACGGTTAATAAGGAGGCCATATCAAATGCGCCCGGTGTCGTCGCTGATGCAGATGATGTAGTCGTACGTTCAGCGGTGGTCTCCGTTTCCGTGCGGTCACGCCCAGGCGACTCCATCCGTGCGGCATCCAATGCCGTTTGCCGTCGCGTGCGAATCCCGTCTTCACTTTGCGGTACTACAGGCATTCCGCTTCTGTCACCAAATGTTACGTGTCAGGAGTAATGGGTTCGAGAAAATGCCAAAATGTACCACAAAGACTTTATTGTACTCGTAGATACACAATTACACACTGTACACAGTACACACCACAACACTATACACGTAGGTACTCGTAAACACACTCGTCGAACACTGTATCGCTCGTAGAAATCACTTAACTTCTCACTGGTATCGCTCGTAGGTATCGCTGGTATCTTCCTGGTTCCGCTTCCGAAACTAGAATGTCCTGCCGGCGACCAAGTGCCTCTTTTTATACCACTCGCCCACCATTCACGACAATCGAGAATATTCCCGCGAAGTCCGGACCCGCGTCGAAATAAAGTTCGAGAACGTTCCTTGCAACCGACTTTCGCCCGTATGACTATTGCCGTAATGGTCGAAGCGTCGTGCGTCCTTTTGAGAGAGCCGCGCTCCTATTGTTTCTATTGTTGCGCGACATGTTTATGGCCCCTATTGTTTATTGTTTTCGGCGTAGCGAAGTCGATGCGCCAGGGTTGTCACAGTATTTATAATCTGTGATATATTTTATTAGATGACGAGAACAGTTTGAAACAGTTTTTTCATTAATAATATGCCTGTTTTAAATAAATAGCAATGACAGTTAATTTAGTTAAATACTTTAACATTGGGTTAAATAGTTTAAAATATATAGGTATTGGGAAATCAAGTTAATTTTATCAATACCAAATTTAATGAACAATTATTCATGGACGGCATAAATCGATATGTGTTAATTTTTATCAGCTCTTAAGAGAAATAAATTATTTGATACATTTTTTTTCCAAGAATTTATATCCAAACCGATATTAAATATTACATATCAACTATTATTATTTATTGAAACATATTGCTATACATTGAATCTACATAGTCGTTCACATTAAAATTTGTCTAACACACAATAATTATTATAAGCGATATTTTTAAACGAACATTTTTCTATAATCCACTTATGCCCTTGCGTCACTTAAAATAGGACACAAATCTCCAAATAACATGGAGAAACCTGGTCACTAGAATCTCGCTGATTTGACCAAGGAACATCAATACAAATGAAATTTCAACAAGTCAATAAAAATACATAATATTAAATTGTGTCGTAAGAATACACATAAAATTTAACGTCCTATGCACATTGAACAACTTATTATACTATTAACTTTAATAGAAAACACCATACATATTAAATAAATAATATCTACTATAAGTCAAAGTTTCACATTCGTCTTGTGTATGATATGTATCGTTTTCACTTAACAATAGACTTTAATTTGTGTATATGATTAGTTAATAGTATTTAATTTAGTGATTACAATAATTAATTATATTAATCGACTCATGAATAATCCGAATAACTTACGAATCTGCACTTCTGTAACAAAGTTGTGTATATTTGTGTCTTATGTCTGCATATTATTTTCGGAAGTGCAGAATTATGACTTATAAGCGTTTGCATAATGATATACATGGTGATTCTAAAACCTCACAGACAAAATGACCGATAGATTCGGGAATTACCATGGAGGTAGAATTAAATCTATGTTCATTAATTGTATACATACATACATATTATTCATAAAAGGCTCGAGAAGAAATCTCAACAAAACCATATTATATCCTTAACTTTTATAAATAATATTCAAAAACATGTCATATATAATAGATTATAAAATTTATATAAATAAAAAATACTAGATATTTTTGTCTACAACACAACATGAGAATATTTGATTTAGAAACAATTACCTATAATTAATAATAAGTTATTAACTACTTTCCTATACCTAAGCTACATAAAGATAATATACGCATTTGCTTTGCAACATGTATGCTAGAAATACAATAGGTACAAAATTGAGCTTTATTGATATGTATCGTTATAATCAATTTCGCTTAACTTTGTGTCATTTAGTGACAAATGACCACGTTAACTAGGCACATTTTTTACTAATTTGCTTTTCGTTTCCTTTCATTATTTCATATATTATATATTCTTCATTATTACTCATTATTATCATTTAAAATTTAACAATTAACATTTTGTTATAACTCAAAATACAAAAATAAATAAATACATAATTTATGTTGCTAGCTCTGTTCAACGCCATTCTCATTAACGATCACTTTATTATTAATATTCAAATATTTATTAATATTCATAATTCGAATGTTTGGTACTTGGATGTCTTAAACAGAGACGTGCAACCTCATCAATGATTTTTTAAATATAAAACGCACCTTCGGTGCAACAAAGTCGCAACAGCACATTTTGTAATTTTACAGGAGAGGACTTTTAAGATTTTTTTCGCATTTATTTCCTCATTACTGGATTACTATCTGTAGTAGGTTAAAAATATTTATACTATTAATGGTTTATACATATTGCAATAGTTTCACGTAAAATGCTTTTTTAAATTATTAAAGAAATACTAATAAAAGGCTTAACAAAAAAATGTGTCCTGAATTGTGACTTAGTTGCACCAGGATTTAGGTATTTAGTTTACAGACCTATGTAGATGCGTCTTTATTGCTCCAATTAGTGAGAATAAAGATGGTCAAAAATACATTTTGTATGCTTGTAGCTCCAACATACGTTAAAAATTCGCGGGAGCGGAGGCACTACTGGCCGTTAAGACTTTGTTGAACCATAATTCAGGGAAAAATCACCAAGAACCACATTGGCACTTGCGCTATCTAGTAGGATTTTGAATTGTTTCCGCGGGTGTTTTCGTTTCCCCAGACGAAGGCATGGTTCACAGACAATTCGGCATACTTTACTCAATTTTGCAATTTTGGCTACTTGCGACTTTGTTGCACCGAAGGTGCGAAAATCAGTATTGCTAGATTATTATGAAACTGTTGGGAATTTTTTCTTTGTTTATTCGAAATAGAACGACCATTATTTATTGAAACCTCTTTTTTACCGATTTAATTCACCTCTAAAGTGAGAAAAATATAAGAACACTGTACAAATAAAATACTTCATAAAATTAAAATTTCACGAAATCCGCAAAAATGCTTTAATACAACTGGAATTTTAAGCCTTTTTTGATACACAATTTAAATTTACTAAATGTCCGTAACGAACTCACTCAAAAACTACAGAACAGAATTTCTAAAATTCTTTCACCGTTAGAATGCCACATTATGCCTGACGCTATTTAATAATGTATAAATTTTACTGAATATGTGCAATGCCGCGGCAAGTCTCTAGTATTTTATAGTTTAATACGTGACTGTTAACGTGGTCGGGAATATTCGAAGATAATTAATAATATAATGATAAATTATAATAACGCATCTATAAAATTCTTATAAGTAATAAGTGTATGTTTACTAAATATTTAATTTTCTCATCAAGCATTTGGTAATTTCAATGATTGAAGTGAAGTTAACGCCATTGTTTTCGTGAAGTTTTTTTATATACTTAATTTGTGCTCTTTATAATAAACGTAATTTTCATTCTGGTGTTTGTTATAACAAGCTTTACTAGGCGTAACATTTAGTAACAGCAGTATTTTAGTAGTAGGAATTTATTTACGCAAAGAGTCTAAATACTCGTTGATTTTATCCTACCTTGACCTTTTAAAGGTTCTATTTTAACATTTTTTTGAATTGCCTATATTATGAAACCACACAATATGTCCAATAGATGAGGAAAAGAAACGCGGGAAATCACAACATAACAAAATTTTAACTACGTAACATTTTTAAAAAATAAAGTAACGTTTTGTAACATTTTATAAATAACATTAAAAATAAAGAACAGATATAAAGGCCGGGTAGTTGTTATATCTCACGATGGCGCTTTTCTACTGATTTCAGAATTTAGGTACTCATAATAAAGCACCATCTAAGCAAAGCGGTGAATTCAAAGTAATGATTTAATCGAAACATAGACTAGTTAACGTGGAACATACTACAGATAAAATAATTTGTATTGATAACAAAATAGCTGAAAGTTAAGAAGCGCTTTCGTGAAGTATAACAGCTGAAATAGAATGACGCGAGACAGCTTGAACGATCGATAAGTATCTAGACATTTATTACCTAAACACATCACTAACTCGTTAAAACTCTTTAGAACACAAACACCTATTATCTACCTCAAATTAAAGCTTCATTATTTACCAATTCAAAACACTTTATACCCCAAGAGTAACGTCTGAGAGGATACATTTATCTAAGTGTCGCCTAAGGTAACAAATTTGTGCACCGGACGAAACGTAATTGAACTATTTTGAATTATTAAAGTCGGAATGTTGTTAACAGAAGCTAATTATAACAGAGAAGAAGCAAAATATACGAGAAGAAATAAAATATATGAACGATAGAAAAAGACAAGACAACTTGATGAAATTGTATTAGCTGCAATAGTCGTAACATTGTTACCTTGCAAAACAACTGTTTAGTTTCAGGAAATTGATAACGATCAACATTGAAAGATCACCAGAAACGGTTATACCTAATACCATATTATTATGTTTGCTTGTTACTTTTTTACCAGGTATGTTACATATTTTTAGTGTTTTGCTTGTCTTTCGTCGTGAATATGTCTACAAATTTCATCTTTTTCACATTTCGACAGTTAAACTTCCTTTATACTGGGTAAGTAGTACATGAATCTTTTCTTGAGAATAACATTTGATATTTATAAATCATTCTTTTTTCGTTTTAATTCTCTGACAAATTATTAATTTGTATTCATTAATCAATCCGTTTCCATAAAAATAATTCATAACATTTCCCTACGTTTCGTCACGGCGAGTGTACTAATCGTGCATTCACATTGATATAATAACGTCTACTTACACATAATCTATCTAACAGAAAGGCGTACGTAATTCTACAACAGACCTACCCAATCAATCTATCGCAACCTATCGATAGGGAAAGTTCCTATGCCACAGACACTGATTGAATCTATCTACCACAAACAACACTGAAACAATCTAAAGTTGAAAAATAGAAAGTTGTAGACTTTAACGATGGAAACAAGTATCACTATAAGAAATAAATAGCAGATAACAAATACAAGAAATAAGGAGAAATAAGCAATCTCTGTGACATAAGAACAGCTTACGCTAACAGAATATTAAAACGAAACACTAACAGTGTAAAAGGCGTAGTACATTTATTTACAAAACCCAGCCTTTAAGATCGACCTACAAGCACCAGTTCTAAGTCGAAACAAAAGAAACACTTAACTATGATATGTTTAGTTATCATCTCAGTCTTCATACTACTACTAGAGTCAGTCCTAAGCTAACGGATTTTACAATCCCATAAGAAGAGGACGCGATTTTTCCAAAACAGAAATCACCAAAAAGCTTCTCCGAATCAATAATAGTACATCCAATTTCGTAATACACATCTCTAGAAAAATATTTAGGTATAATTGCATCAGCAACAAGTTCATTTATATTAGTACATATTGTAATACTCACAGCGTTTATGATATGTTTTATTTCCTTACAGTTATTTACCTCTAAATCCCTTACATCTATTATATTCTCATCGGTGATATGTTTTATTTGTGCTTTATCTAAAGCGAGTGCTCTGTGCTGAATATCATGGTATTTTACATCAACTACATTATTATAGTCAATAAATTCTTCATAACATTTAAAAATAGATACAAAAATGTTATTCTCATTTAAAATATAACTTTTCTTAGAGAAAGGAACAACGTCTAAAGAAATAGAAGTAGAATATCCTTTTGTGCTACTAATTCTAGTATCGAATAAATTCGACAAACAATTGACAATATTTTTAAGAAATGAGATGATGAATAAGAAGGAGATGGTCTCCTTGAAGTTGTAAAGTATTGTGATCAAAAATATGAAGATGTAAATCTTTTTGTCTGGTTTGTGGCTTCCAATGGCGGAGCTAGGCGGCGTAGGATAGACGACATCCACTTCAGCAATTTTAAAGATGGACAGCAGGAGATGAGAGGAGATATCCTCGTGCTGTGAGTTGATACGGGATTTCACAATCTTGAGAACGTCAATGCACTCCTCCTGAAATTAAAGTAATTTTATAATTAAGTTCAATGTGTTAACTTGAACAGTATAAGCAATACTTAATATACTAGAATGTATATTTTAACATTTTTCAGTTGCAGTTTAATAAGTAAGGTGTTCTGCTCGTTTCTTAATCCGCAACGAATCAGTGATAGCTTCAGAGTAATTGACGTCCATGAACCAGTGCAGTTGGATTAAATAAATGGTAACCACTACTTTGTTTTTGTTTTCATCAGTTCTTCGTCCGTTCGTCGATCAGCGATTTTGATGAAAATAATACCTTTTCTCTATCCAGCAAAGCGTCTCCAGAATCCCTCAGCAGTTCCTGTTCCCTGGGCGGCACGCTGGCTGATATGATTACGTTCTCGTTGCTTATGTTGAACAGAGTTAGCGTGCAGTTCGTCTAAAAATTAAGAAAATAAATATTGATTACAAAAAGGGGGGTTATCGAATTGTAGACGTTTAAAAAAGTCGCCATTTGAAAACAAACATCTGTACAAGTGGGTATCAAGTCGGTTGTTGTGATATCTGCGTAAGTATATTCGTAACACTTGCAACACAGGGAATCTATCGGCCGGGGTGTAAGCGTGGTAGAGTTTACATTATTTGTTTAGTCAAAGAACCAATAAAGTATTACGCGTGTCTTCAGCTGCCTTTTAATCATATCAATGACCAATTTACCAAATATAATCACCTGACTTATCTACTCTATAAATCTTTCGGCTAAGATTGTAGTTGTAGCTATAAAAGCAAAATTTACCCCTTCACTGTGAACAGAATACAGATATTGCTGGAGTAGACGCACAGCATCCTCAGCTCCCAAACCAGTGTGCGGTCTCAGCAGCGACTCGTCCACTGCGCTGAAGCCGAGAAGCAGGTACACACCTTCGGGCAGTTTGTATTCACCTGCAATATTAACGGTAACTGGTAGAGGAACGTCATGATGCCTGAATCACGCTGTTAAAGATTTTTACGCCCCTCACATTTATCTATACAATGTGCCCATAGCAATTGGGGCTCGGCCACCCTTTCCGCATTATTCTTTGCCAAAATACATTAATGATCAATCACAGTGGCTGCGTATTTTTCCAAAATTTTGTACAATTATACACTATACAAACAAAGGAGACACTTGAGCAAATGCAGTATGAGTTAGAGTTTACATACTTTGTTGCTCAAAAGAGTAGATATATCCATTTGCTACACTTCAACCAAGTAGGTACGTGATTAAATTGTAACTAAGTAGCGATCAACTACGAAGTGATCATTGAACCAACGGTCGAGCACAAAGTGATTGTGTAACTAACAAACGACCAATTATCAACTACGTGAACTTTCTTAGAACTTTATGCAGGTGTCCGACCGTCGGAGAGTAGCGATTAAAGCTCGGCCATTATCAACATCAAGATAGGGACATAAATATGACATTCTATGTAAATAAAAGAGATGCCAATGCGAGTGAGTACTCGCTGACTGTTCACACTGCCTGAAAAGTGTTTTCGCTACCAACTGTTATATCTTTTGTATGTGTCTTGAGCAAGAAAATAGACGAGCTCTCTCTTCTTGCGACTTGCCGGCGGTGGGACACCTGCCATAATGTATAATGAATCAGGCAACATCTTAAGTAGTTTCTACAGATGTCGCACGCATGTCCATTATAGCACACAGAAGGAACATTCAAGTCTACATTAGACACAGCACAAAAGGCAACACAGCGATCTCTTCCAGACAACTACTGACACTATCAATTCAAACGCACATTCAAAGACAGATTCAAAAAAAGAAAAAGCATTTACCAGGGTTAGGCCGCATACAGATGAAAGACCCAGAGTAGCAGTAGCAGCGACCGCGGTAGGCCTGGTACGCGGGCGCGGCGTGCGAGTAGTGCGCCAGACGGGACGAGCACGGAGCGCGGGGCATGCAGGCCACCTTGCACGACACCTGGAGGGACGCCTCACAGACACACAGGTCCGAGACAGATTCAAAAAAAGAACTAAATATTACCAGGGTTAGGCCTCATGCAGATGAACGAGCCAGAGTAGCAGTAGCAGCGGCCGCGGTAGGCCTGGTACGCGGGCGCGGCGTGCGAGTAGTGTGCCAGACGGGACGAGCACGGAGCGCGGGGCATGCAGGCCACCTTGCACGACACCTGGAGGGACGCCTCACAGACTCACAGGTGCGAGACAGATTCAAAAAAAGAATTAAACTTACCAGGGTTAGGCCGCATACAGATGAAAGACCCAGAGTAGCAGTAGCAGCGGCCGCGGTAGGCCTGGTACGCGGGCGCGGCGTGCGAGTAGTGCGCCAGCCGGGACGAGCACGGAGCGCGGGGCATGCAGGCCACCTTGCACGACACCTGGAGGGACGCCTCACAGACTCACAGGTCCGAGACAGATTCAAAAAAAGAATTAAACTTACCAGGGTTAGGCCGCATACAGATGAAAGACCCAGAGTAGCAGTAGCAGCGGCCGCGGTAGGCCTGGTACGCGGGCGCGGCGTGCGAGTAGTGCGCCAGACGGGACGAGCACGGAGCGCGGGGCACGCAGGCCACCTTGCACGACACCTGGAGGGACGCCTCACAGACACACAGGTCCGTGCACTCTGCTAGTTCTGCTGATCTATATAACTGGAAATAGATATAGAAGTGTGAGAAACTGTTGAACTTGAGCTGTGAGAAAAATTTAATTGGAAATTAGTTTAATAAACATGCGGACTTCAATATCGTCAAGTAATAAAATGAGAGCATCATCGAAGTGGGTGAAGGCAATTAAATGCAACTTATAAGGAATTAAGTCAAAAACTAAAACTAACATCTTGCTCAAATTAATGGGAGCACACGACAAACATCAGTTTCATTTGAATGTTGTGTGTTCCATATGAATGGAAATTATAATTTTCAATTCATCCACTTCATCTTCTTGTACGTTTTCTGTACAATAGCTCAAATTGGATTTGAACTAATTAGGAAGCATAATTATATTTATTTAATAGTCTTCAAAATCTAAGTCAAAATACAAACTCACGCGTCTAGTCTCCCCCATCTTAATATACTGCGCCTGATCATCGCTCTCCGGTTTCTTCACGATGCAGTACTTCGTCGGCTCGAGCGTCGTGGTCGGTTTTGGCGTTGTCGTGGTCGTTGTGGTCGTCGTCGTCGTCGTTGTTGTTGTTGAGGTTGTGGACGTCGTCGTCGTGGTCGTAGCGATTGTGGACGTCTCGGGGGTCGTTTCAACCGCTGGCTTCGATATTTGCGCTATTTCGATCGGCTTGATCGTTTGCTCCGACATCGTCGTGATTGGACTGAGCTCTTGGCGAGCGTTCTCCTGAAATATGAAACACATTATATGTAGCAATAGATGCAACATCGCAGCAGTGCTTACGTCATGAAAGAAACCTATTGTCCTGTTACGTGTCAGGAGTACTGGGTTCGAGAAAATGCCAAAATGTACCACAAAGACTTTATTGTACTCGTAGATCCACAAATTACACTATGTACACAGTACACACCAAAACACTCTGCACGTAGGTACTCGTAAACACACTCGTCGAACACTGTATCGCTCGTAGAAATCTCTTCACTTCTCAATGGTATCGCTCGTAGGTATCGCTGGTATCTTCCTGGTTTCGCTTCCGAAACTAGAATGCCACCCACTCGACCAAAGGCCCCTTTTATACCACTCGCCTACTATTCACGCCAATCTAGAATATTCCCGCAATTCTTCGAATAACGGTCTAGTATATTCCTTGCAATCGACTTTCACCCTTATGACTATTGCCGTAAGGTCGAAGCGTCGTGCGTACTTTCGAGACGGCCACGCGCGCTATTGTCCTATTGTTCGCCTGGCATGTTTATGGCCCCTATTGTTTATTGTTTAGCGAGGTAGATACGCCAGGGCTGTCACAGTGCAAATATCATTTTTCTAAATTCAGTAGTTTAAGCTCTGCGATGATGAACAAGTCAGGACATAATAATAGATAAAATATTGAAATATCGATTACGTCACAGTGTTTTACAGTTGTAGTAGTTTTTTTAATATTATAGAATAATATGCCAAACGACTTACATGAGCAGTTTCCACTTGCGAGGTTCCGTGCTGCGTGGTGTGGCGGTGATGATGAGTGGTGGTGTGGTGGTGGTTGGGGCGTTCGGGGGGCACCGTGATGTACCGGATGCCGTTGTCGAACGGCGTCGTGGTCTGCAGGGAGCCGTACGTCTTCACGTGGTAGTCGCTTTGAGATTCCACTGGAACAGAAATATATCATCATGTTTTGATGAAAATAGTTGCGGAGCTACCTGATGGTGAGTGGTTACTATTGACCACAGACGCACTAAGCTACTCATCTAGGGGGCACAACTTTTCTTGTCTCGGGAGGGCAAATCAGTTTTTGAGGTAGATTTTTTTAAGATTCTTCCTCTTCGTGTTTTTTAGACACTTTATTCTAGGTCTGGGGAGTGGTACAGCTGCGCAGAATACGGAATACGGAAGCAAGAATGTACTGATGAAAAACTGAAACGTCAACTTTCTGAGAACAACTACTTCCTTAATAAGACTATCAACGTTTACAAATGTCTCCTTACCGACACAAGGGTTGAGCCAGAGAAGTCGTTGCCAGCCAAGGCAGTCGTATAGCTGGGCGAAGTCAGTCCCCCTGCAGGCGCAGGCCGCGCGGAGCTGGGTGCCCAGCACAGCAACGACTGCGGCACGGCACGCCGCTGGGGAGCCAGCGCAACCCTGGGTCACGGCGTCCACCGCGCACCATTGCTCGTAGTTCTCTAGGCGAATTCTGGAAAATGCGGGGTCTTTTAGAACTTTTGGCGATTTCCTTTTGGGTTCTTCCCTTAAGTGGAGCAGGTCAGTGGCGGATTACCCCTAAGGCAAACTAGGCACGTGCCTAGGAGCGCGAGGTTAAAAGGGGGCGCGCGCGGAATTTATTTTCCACTGACAGAAAAACAAAAAAATAAGTTGCCAATACTTCATAGGTCCATACCAAGATTCCCGGTATCCTACCTAGGTCCCAAGTACAAAACAAGTCATAAACCCAGACCGAGAACGAAAAAAAGGCAGCTAATGAGGTCTTTGCCTAGGGCGCTCTCAACTTTTAATTCGCCTCTGGAGCAGGTCGTTATAATCGGCAGGAGGTATATTCAATTGTTTTGGTACAGTTCTTAAAATGATAACTTCCGTCTACTGTCATTATAACAAGAAGGCAGGTACTGATGTAATCACTTTACTAGCGAATGTGACTAAAGGTGTAAAAATAAAGTAAATAGGATATTAGACAAATTGGTCTCCGAACTTGTTACGTACTCTCCTCAAGAGAAAAGTTCTTTAGACATATTTCTACTTGGACATATTCTGTAGACCAAGGCTAGCAGCAATTAAAAAATTTCATACAAGTATCAAGTAAATTTAACTAATCATCAAAATCTAGAATAATCCTAAGCTTGTGATTCCAAGTCTCCGGTTACCATTGAAATGGATCAAATATTGAAAAAGTCGATAAGTGCGAGCTAACTTTACAAATCTTCAAGAAGTTAAGGTGAATAAATCTACGTAGAATATGGGAGCATAACGTATTCCAAGTTATACCAATATTTAAAGCTGCCTGGCAGCGAACAGTTGTGTAACAATTGTTCTCGAGTGGAGAAACGATGTGCTTCAAGTAAATATTGTAAACAGGGATTTATAAATCGACGGTACTGCTATTGGGAGCAGTCTTCGAATAGCAATCAAATATCCAAGTGCGATAAAAAATGTTTGATTTCTTTTTCTTTATTTGCGATCTTCTCTGTTTTACTTTGGCTGTTTCTTTTAGTTTATAGCTGACAAACGAGCAGGCTACACCTGCGCTAAAGTGGTCATCGTTCCCGTGGATATAAGTCGATGCGTTGCTGACCAAGAAAGAAAGAAAGCAGTGATAAGAAAGAAACTCTGTCTTAAACCCTCAGCTAGAAACAACAGTTGTAAGTTGTTTGGCGGTTTGACACGCTAGTAGCAACCTCAATTAAGGCAGCAAATGCATTCGCAAGCATTCGGCACAACTCTTCCCCTGCCTCCCATAACAACTATGTGACCGACCTAGAGCAAGATGCAAATGGTAGTAGATTTCCATTTTAACTCCACCACTCTGCACTGGAGCTCAGTGGAGTATGCTCTATGCCACCACAGTTATGAGGAAAGATACTCAGTATTGTAGAAGTGCAGTGGTAGTAATTGTAGTCACTATGAAAAGATTAGGAAAGAGTAACAATTCTTCATAGTTAGAATCGAACATTAAAATATATCCTCGGTTTCAGAGATTTATTGTCTTGGCTGTTGAAATTTAAAGAGATCCTAAAACGTTCCCACGCGAAGTGAGGATAAAGATTGGGACAAGAATACGTTAGTCAACGTTCGATTCGACTGGAGTTACCGGATCCATCAATTTCTCTTTCTTGCGCTTTAGAGCTTAAGGTACATGTGGGAAATGGGAACTGTCTAGGTATAACAAAAAAAGACTTCGACATGTGACAACGACAACGCACTGTTAGCAAATTCGCTATAATTACAATAAAGACATGAGTAAAATTCAGCTGAAATACGTAAATCATGGAATAATATTATTAATAATATAATATTTGCTGCAACAGTTTTACAGGGTGCAGTTTATAAAAGTATATTTTCGCGAAGCACCCTTTATAAAATTTAATTGAGACTGTTTATGGAATTCAGGTGTCTAGCAAAAAAGCATGCAGCATCATCCTTCCATTGCCGCCCATGACAACAGTGATCGTCCAAATTGTAAATAATTCTTATTGTAAATAGTTCTTATTTACAATTTTCGATTGTAAACAATTCTTATTTTTTAATGCGGAATGAATCGATTTTATAGTTAGAATTGTAAATGATGTTTAATTTTAATAGAATAGGCAGGTATCATTCATGGAATATAATATACCTAGGTACCTATTTTGTAACAAAACATATTCACCGCCAAATTTAATTATCAAATGAAGTCTGATGTACAATACCTACATAGTAGAACAATAAAGCTTTCAACGGTAAATACGATCCAAAAACACATAATAGCATGGATTTGTGGCCTAGCTACCCAAAGAGTCGGCCACGACCGTAAAATTGGCCACCTGTCAAACGCAGTGCTGTCCTCTAAACGATCTCAATTTCCATTTTATCATTTAGATAGTTTAATCCTGGTGTCTGTGTTCCGTAGTTTAATCGTATAATGAAATATCAGTTAACAGTGGGTGGGAGTTTAACATTTATAAACTCAGGTAATTAAATAACTGTTAATATAAATGGAATTTGAAGTTTAATGATATCAGTTATTACTTAATAATACCTATCAAGTTATGTACACGTAATATAAAAACACCCGAAAGATGTCTTTCCGTACATGGAAGATATTGACGAAAAATAATGGGAGTGAGATGTACGTGAGTATCACGATTTATGATCACCTACCTACCTGAACATGAATCAAGTAAGATCGCAGTCAAGTATTAACATTCATTATCAGTTATTGTCAAAATCATGACAATTAAAATCACTTTATAGTCCTACAAGGATCTTTTGGCCGATGACTGACGTGAGGGTGACAGAGACAGCGCCTTTTAGGGAAGGCACACTGTAAGGCGCTGTCTCTTTCACCCTCACGTCAGTCATTGGCCAAAAGATCTTTGTAGGACTTTACTTATGGATAGGTACAGTGCCACCAACTTACTACAGTAGTACAAGGATCTTTTGGCGTGTGGGTGACAGAGACAGCGCCTTACAGGTTACGCGCCAAAAGATCCTTGTACGACTGTACATAAGTACGTTGTGGTCATTCATCTGTCATCTATCTCGAATTGCGTGCAATGATTGGTCCAATGCGTCCAACAGTGCCTCTCTTCATTTCAGAGATAAGTTGGTTTTACTGTACTCAATGCTTTCATTTAATTACGTATCGCAATTAATTCACAAACATAATAATTTGTTCCATTTGACACAAAAATAAACATCGTACGAGTAGACTCAGAATAACGATACCACAAAACATTGTATTAGTTTTTGAAGCTAAAATAAAAATTAATTGCGTCAAATATTTAACTAAAATTAATTTGTCTCATTTAGCATAAAGTCAGTCGTCTTGAAAATAATGATAACGAAAGATTTTCATCTTTGATGACCTCAAATTAATAAACATAATTCCCTCCACTCTGAACTATTAGTACCTACACATCCCATGATAATCCGAAAAACCTCAATAAAGGTGTCATAATGTGTGCGTCCGATGATAAAATCGATGTGGGTAACTAGTCGCGCACTTATGCGATGAATTATTAATGACAAACGGTAATGATTAATGGTAATAAAATATATAATGCTTTTAGCAGCGCTTGAATAATGTAGCTCTGAATTTCATTAGCGATCAAGATTCAAAACTTATGCACAGATTTTCATATGACTCTCAAGAAAGTGAAGTGACTCTCAAGAAAGAAACTTTAGATGTCTAGTTTCGACTTGTTTTAGATGGGAATTTTTGCCGAAAAATCCGGATTTCGTGGGAATTTTGAGATTCAAAGTACCCTGTGTTGTCCTATACCCTGACCAGAGATACCTTTGGCAAACGGAGGTCGCTCCAGATGAGACGATTTATGTCCGGGGGGCGGTCGTTCCCCGTCTGTCGATGAGAAAGTCGAAGTCGAAGGGCTTTTTGTGGAGCGATGTAGAAATTTTCGATATTGTGATTCAGGTTATCGTGACGTCAACGTGTGACGTGCGTGCGATGTCGCCACAGACCCGAACAAACAGAAAGATAAATCATTAAATAAAATGTATTAGTATCGATGAGCATCTGAAAATCCACTTGATTAATTTTAATATTAATTTGTACAATTTGGCTCAAATGACAGATATCTTTTAGTAGCGTTTTAAATCTAAATTTTGCATACTTACCTTCCACTCGATTTAGTTTTTTTTTAAAGTTGTGTTTTTATTTTTTGAACTATTAATTAATTATCTATTAATTATTCTATTAATTATTCACTTAGTTCTTATCGCACTTAGATTCATTTCCCGCCGTTCCAGTGTATTTAACTACTACAAAATTATACACACAATTTGTCCATATCAGCGTTTATGTACAATTCTACATTATTGAATCGTGTGCCGTTGCACTGCGATTTGAATAGCACCTATTCAATTTTCGCGTACATTTTCCCGTGGCTCTGTTTAATCGGACGAATAACCCCTGCTCGTACGTCGCTGTGAATACAGTCAGATATTCCGATAATGCTGAAAGCTATCGCAAATGTGATTGCATTCGTTGGTTTCGGTAACCGCAATTCCATATAAACATTAATACTGATTTACTAACAAATTACGGGCTTTGATTTATGTACTCTTTTTGTAATGTTACGCTTTGAGTTAGATGTTTATTTTGATATATGATTTAATTCATGTGCTGATAGATTTGTTGCAGAATTTGCTCTTCGTAAAGTGACATGAAAGGAACATTTGTCAGAACAAGCAGAAGTGAAGTGAAAGACTGCTATCTAACTATAGCAACCGTGACTGGCTGCTTCACGTGCCCTCTGAGGCACGGAAATGCTCATTTGCCACTAACGGTCACCCATTCAAGTACCGCCCGATGTTGCTAAAGATAAAAGCGTTAGATTATAAAGTATAATAATAACGCTACAAAATAGATTCCCTGTGTCGTGGCTGCTATGAACAACACTAGACAAGAACACGCACCTAGACCTAGGACGGAGATTTAAATTCATCATTCTGTCCGCCTCGCTTGGAATCGAACCCAGGATCCATGGAATTGCCTTTCGGCATGTTAACCGCGCTCACTCACATGCGCGCGAACCTTTGTACACACACATTGCACAAATTGTCACAGCTTTGACGTAATAATAATCTTTTGATGTTTTGCGAAGGTCCGTCCTATAGGTACTTGTAGGTTCTGTGGGTTCACGTATTCGCGCGAATGTGAATTAGCGGTCTTAGAATTGATACAAGGGTCTGTGCTATGAGAGCTGCGCTAAGAACATAGGTGATATTATGGGATAAGGACAAAATTATGATTAAGGAATAAGGATTACATCAGATCATTTTGCCCTCTCTGAACACAACTAGTCTTAATCTTGAATAGCAGCTGTTCGTACAAACTTCTTTCCTTAACAAGGACAACTAGTGCATCACGCTCGTAGTTTGGGCAGGATACGGCGGGGAACTTTCGTTAACGAGTATGTTTAGACTGAGCAATGCACTCCAAAGTTTAGTCCTTGGTATTGTGCAGTTTCGTCGTGGTACCACGCAAGTATTAAACAACTTTTATTCTATGGAATTTTTAGGATATTGTGTCATAAAATAACTAATGCTTATGTATGTATGTTATGTATAATTAGTTTATATAATGATAATTATGATTAAATTTCCGGATCTTTAACTATAAATTTCATCTATGACGTTTCAACGGATTAATAGATTAAACGTGAAAAGGTACTCGTAACAGACAGACGGACACTCCAAGTAAGTGGTGATGTGGTCTTGAACGGCACAATTTCTAACTTATTCTATTTGAAGTCAGTAATATTGCAATCTAACAAAAACACCGTCGTCTCTCGTGGCACGCACCACACAGCAGTTGAATAAATTGCCAGCGTCGGTGTTTCCATTTATTAACGTTAATACTAACCTGCATTCTGGTTCCTCTCGGCAAGCGTGGGCCAGGGTGTGGCAAGCGGGCAGCGGGGATCCTATCGGTGGTCGCTGAGCGCACGATGGATGGAGTCGCTCTTGGGCATTCATGCACGAGTCTTCTTTGTTGTCCGTCTTCCTAAAATACAATTTAATATTTATATGTATGCATTTACTTCCTGCTATCTTTTTTCATTTATCTTTTTGTCTAATACAACATAACAGAAAATATTATCGACCTTAATATTGACAAGAAGAGATAACTCAAAAACTAACCGTCAGTTGTCGCACTTTATATAGAATCAAACATTACCTTTTCAGTGAAAAAGAATTATCAAAATCGAATCACCTGGTAAAAAGTTATGAGGAAAAGACAGAAAAAATACAGTTGAATTGAAAACCTCGTTCTTTTTTAAAGTCGTTTTAGAAGCTAACTAACCTCTCAATCGCATTCAACTATTTGAAGTTGAAGTTCAAAGAAAAATTGCCAGTAGGGCAATTAAAATCAGTCTTATTTCTTATAAATGCTAATTATTATAATAAACTTAATTTGTAAGCGTAACTGGCAATTTTCCTAAAGTCTTTAAGGCTTTTGTAAACTGCCACAGTTTAGAATTACGAACCAAGGCGGTGCTAACTTTAAACTATAAACAAATATTCAGTCATTAAGTAAAATTGTAAAGAGACGCAATTAATTCCTCGATCGGTAACCCTATTCTATTTCAAAAATCATTTTGACCTCTTATGACTTTCTTTCTTCTTTCCTTTGATTTTGGTCACCGACGCGAATTTTTTAACAGTGTAGTGCTGACCGATTTACCTGAATAGCGTGGGCTATCTTGATTTTCAAGGGCATTTTATTTTGTCAATTATTTAGATTTTATAGACACTTCCTTGGTTTGTGGTTCAATCGAGAATTCTAAAAGAACAACGAATGTGTACCCATATTCTCTGTTCTGTATAAGTAATCTGTGTTTCTAATATTAAGAATAATACCACGTCTCAATTTGAAAAACGAATGTCACGATTATTTTAATCTTTCCTTCCGAAATTTAATAACGAACTTGAAAACAACAATACAACAAAGGAAGTATGAAATCTGTTTTTTTGTGTATTATGACATAGTATTTCCGCCTCTCAAAGTGACAATACGTTTAGAAGCTTATCTCTCTTTAGTCAAATAATTCTTAACGCACATAAATATACAGCGGAAATCCTTCGAGCCTGACCCTTATTCATGTTGCATAGTAAATGAGCTCACAAACGCCCAGTGACACTCAACAATTTGAACATTTCCCTAGAGAAACATGTGTCTAGTTGTGAGGAAAGCTATAATGTTCTTAAAGCGCTTGGTCAGCGTGGTGGATTATGGTATTAAACCTTCTCTTTATGAGAGGAGACCTGAGCTTAAGAGCATAGTTACTTACTCATAAAAGACAAATTATTCAGATTTTTTCTTGACAAAATCAAAAAATTCTGAAGTAGTAGTAATGAGGTAAATAAAGTTGCCGATTTGTTATGAACTATTGATAACCACCTTATAATTTATTGTAGGAAACATCATTCGCCTATTGGAAGATAGCAAAACGGCCAAGGCACGCATTTTGACTAAGATGTTGAAGGAAAGCTATGACTTGTTGAGTTTGGGTGTGTAAGGTTTAAAGCGTGGCTTTTCATAAGATCTAATAAAACTTTTCGATAGTGCTAGATATATTTCCTCGTCTTGGCAACATTTTACATGAAATTTTTTTTGATGGTGTATATTTATCGGAAAAAGAAACACGATAAAAAAACAATCGATAAAAAATCGGGGTACAAATTGGTGACTCAGAAAATTACATATTTTATACATATTTCGATGATTTAAATATCATCGATATTTTTAGGATTTCGGTGAAACATTGTTATGTTTAAATAACTCCATGAACGTAAATTAAAGTTCTAATTATTCATGGCTATAAGAAAATACGGGTACTTATAAATATTAATCCGGAATAAAAATATAAATTGCATATCAGCTTTCCACATTCAAATCGAATTGGCATGAATTAAAAGAAGCTCTCTTTCATTTAAAAGCTACTGAAATAAATTTCACGTCGAACGTTTTATTGAAAACGATAGCATTTTAATCTTGTACTTTTAAATGGCGCTTCACATTCGTTTTAAATAAATTTGTGTGACCGTCTTTTATTCCTTTAGTTTTGAGAGTGTGGGTAGCCATTTAATTTTATTGTTTTCTATTTTATGCAGGTATGGCGGAAATATTACCTATCAGACAATAATTCTATAATTATTGTAAAGAAAGCCACGTGATATGCGGAAAAAGGTTTAACAAGATTCGGACATAAAAAATTGCCATTTTTAAGATTTTATATATTATTTAAGTTTAATTAAAAGATAAATTGTAAATTTAAAATATTTGACAAATGAGCAAACGCATGCGTTTCCGGCCAAAAGAGAAAAAACGAATTAGATGTTCTCTAAATTTTTCACTTGTCTTTCAAAATAAAAACAATAAACAAACTTACTTGCAAAGGCAGAAAGCAATTTCGGTGTTCCAATGCACTCCTGGTTTCCTGTAGAACCCACGCAGCGCAGTCATGCAGCCCTCGCGGTCACAGTCGCTGGTGTGACACTTCTGCAGCACAGGCGTCAGGGAGGCCACGCACTCGGAGTCCTTGATGCAGGTGTCCAGGGCCACATGGCAGGTGGACTGCAGGGCCACTTTGTCCTCACCTGGTTTACCGTTTTCCTTGCCAATCCTCTCTGTTGGTTGGTGGGGAGATTAGTGAGGGTTGGTTCATGCATGGTTCGTGCATGTCCGGTTTTGCGAGTGAATTTTTTTATGTTATTTGGAATACGATTTTGGATGACTTATTTAACTTTATTTTTTGGTTTATTTTATAATGAATCATAGATATAATTTCATTACAATAGATTAAAAAGACACTTTTTGCAAGATAACACCAAATAAATTAATGATGTGATTTCAATGAACTTAATTTATTCTTAAAATATGTTCTCATATTAAATATGGTAAGGTAGTTTTGCATATCAAATCGCATTAACTAAGTAGAAAAGAAAGTCTATTTACTTTTGAATTAATTTTATTACTTGTTGAAGTAATAATTATGTTAGCGGTTAAACCATAACGTATTCAACCAAATGTTTGTTATTAAATTAAAATAAATATATAATTCCTGATTTTATGTGCATATCCTTCACAAAACGGATAAATTTTCGTCCTAACACGGATTATGTAGTTCCTGAAAAAACTAAAAAAATTACATTGATAAATGTTAAAATGAATTACCTTACTAATTACGAAATATATTGTGTGTTTTATTTTATTCATACTTAGATTTAAATGATGTTTTGACCAATTACGAAATTAGTCAATAGGTAATGAAAACGTGAAAATTCTTTATAAAAAGTTAACAAATAACGTCTTGATAAAACGCATTCCGTGTGCATCTTTCTTATCTAATATTAATATTAAAGCGTTTCTGGTTACTCTCATTACATTATTATAATCATATACCTAATATTATGTAGTCTGACTTATAATTTCCGTGTTATAAACTCTCTTTAATTTCTTATAAAAGCTTTCACTTCTTTGTTTCTTTTAACGAGTATGCGATTTTCATTTTCAGTCATTGAAAGTTTGAAGACTTTTTAAGCATATTTATTTTCAATTACAACAGAAGTTGTGATGAATGTAGCGTTGTTCGAAAAGTTATCGTTCTCGAAAGTGAATTCCTAATTTGTGTTGTAAAATAAACTCGACTTTCGATATATATAATCCACATAATTATAATAATACATTTAAAGCTATTACGTAAATATTAAATACACCGTAAATATAATAATTATGTTGAACTCGTCAAAATAAACACATAAATAAAACAAAACAAATGTAAATTACATAAAATAAGTGGGGTAATGTTGAACATGATAATAAAATGTGTCATTATAATATAAATAATGCTCATGCCAAACAGAGGTATGATTCAGGTGTGATATAAAAATTACATACTTGTTAACAACTGTGAGAATATTAAAAATCTGTGTTGTATCAAATATAATAGTATGAATATTGCCAATGAATATCCGATGATAAGATATGAACATGAATTTCAAATACAAGCAAACTTGTCCATGCGGTTGAAGATAAACGTTTGAGCTCATCGTAAACCACAACTTGTCGAAGAAAATCTACCGTATTAGACATCATTTAATGGAAAAATGGTAATACATTCTCAAATCGTTCGTGACTTACCGTTTGCAAATGGCAACGTTCCATTAAACAATTTCTCTCTACCTTCGGGGACTAGTGAGATCGGATAACAAATCATGGCGGATGAATCTCTGAATCTTTAGCGAAAATTGCAAAGCTTCGTAAAGATTTACGTGTTTAAGCGCCTTTGCTAAATCGCCTCCTCAGAACTAATACTTCTACCATTTTACTGTGGATCACGGGGTTCAGAGAAGCAGTCTCAAGGGCTCTAAAGCGTTTCTAACGGAAACCCCTCTAAACCTCTCACTACGCAAAGCTTTACTTGTGTTTCTCTTTCTATTATTTATTTAGGTCTTTTTAGACACGCTACATCACTATTTGGAATCTGTGGGACCTCTAATTAACTAGTGTCTGAAATTGGGATTAAAATAAAGGGTAAAATGGATGAGGCATGAGCACTCGAAATACATACATCATCAGGTGCTAATTCAAACAAAACAACCCGTGTTGTCAATGATATCGTACACGATCCTTCTAGAACTGTACAATGAAAAGCTGAAAGGTGAGTGTAACTTACGATATCTATGGTTAATTCAATAATTGTACAGTTGTTAATGTGTACCTAACGATCGTTCGTAACGCCTAAATTTTGTAACATCGCCAACTAATCTCCTTATTCTATTTGATACTAGATGAAATCGGTGTGTATCGATTGGTTATTTTAACAAGAGATTAGTGAACGTACAGATATAGCAGCAATACATACGGTTCTCGTCAATGTATCCGGGTCCGTAGACGATCTTGGTGGCATAGAGCGGGTTCTCGCTCCCTCCCGGCTCATGGTTCCAGCGGTGGTAATCGTGCCCATGCGGTTTGTAGTGGGGGCTCGCATAGCGGTGGACGTGGGTCATTATTTTGTCCGGTTCGATTAGGTTCCCGTCTTGTGTTATGGACATACCGCCGATCCAAGTCGTCACTCCGGTCGCATTCCGATTGGCGTTCCGTCCGTCCGACATCAGCTTTACTGGAATTGCATCCATCGTATCGCTTAGCTGAGGAAAGCTCCACCACCGAACCATAGCGCGAAGGGACTCCGGTTTAACAACAGAGGCGATCGCGCAGGGTCGGTACAGCACAAAATCAAAGTCGATACAAATAACAATCACCCGACTAACGACAAATTTAAAAACGACAATTCAAACAACAACGATCGACAAAAGTACGACATTTATCTGGCAAAATTATTTTTTGCGATTTGGAAAATTTTTAGGGACTGAGCCGGAATTTTTAAAATTAGCAAAGCCTTCTTCGATGGCAGTCCCGCTCGAACTATTTGATCAAAGCCAAGTCTATGCCGCGCAGTAACCATAGAGATCGTAGAAATAGGAGATGCAGAAAGAAAGCATGCAACGTGCAATAAACATAAAGTAGGAACCACTTGAGACGCTCAGAGATGTATTTGCAATGGAAAATCTTATACGTTTCTGTGAACGTCCTTATTGGTTCTAATATAAGGTAAAGGAGCTGCAGTAAAGGCATGCGAGTATAAAGTAGGAGCGAAAATATTGATCAATTTAAATGTTGATATGCTGGAGGTTATCGTGGGACTGCTAATTGCTAGTAATGAAGTTTGTTACGATGGAGACTACCTATATTGGATCTATCTAGAATAGATTTAAATGTGAATGATTAAAACTACTCTTTAAAAGTTGTACAGAGTTGAAGTACGTAATTATTACAATTTATGAAAAATAACAAATCCTCCAAAAATAGCTTCATTGAATTACCTGGATACTGAATTTGTTTCATTGCAAATAAACAAAGAATATTTTATTACAAGATATACTTACTTACATTTAATGAACAACTAGACAGTTACTTTAAAATTCCATCTATTGTGCAAATTACTTGGGTAAAAATGGTTTAGTACTGACAAGAGCTTATAATTGAACGACTTTAATTTTTTAAAGATTTTTTGAGATAACTTTAATGATATCGCCAATGATAGAATTCCAGTGATCATAGAAGACATTTGAGCCGATAACAAGGACTTCGTTGAAGTCGTCATTGTAAGCCGCGCTCCTACCTTACGAAACTTTAGCTGAAGCGTGCAGTGCTAGAGGCGACGGAATCCGATAGACACATAGAGAGAACAAGAGGGTGCGGCGACGGCTCACCGTGGCGGGGTCGAGGGGGGCGCGGGGAGAGGAGAGCAGCACGGAGAAGGCTGGCGGCGGCGGCGCGTGTCATCAGCCTCGTGCCATTCTCGGTGAGGAGCAGGATAGTACCGTCGGGCGCAGCGTAGCGGGTGAGGGGAGGGGCGCGCGGGGCCGGACGCCGGGGCTCGAACAGCGCGCGAATCGCCGGCGGACATTCGCCCCACGCCGCCGCTGCCCCACAACCACGTTACCAACAACCAGTACCCGCCCCGTGCCGAGCCGCACTAACGGAACACCCTTAACGGACTGTTAACCATCATCCTGGTACCAGACTGAACCGATACGATGAGAATCTTCCACCCAAAATCACTGGGCAATGTCACAGCAGAAAGAATCTTTAAATTCTGCCTAATCGTAAACCTGATAAATAAAAGAGTTTACCTATCTGTGATCACAATGCTTGGTAAGCTACCAATGGTGATCTTGAAAGTCCCTTGAAAGTATTCCTTTGAAAACGAGGTAGACACGAGAATAAGGGTTATGTTCGCCGCCCCATCGACCATGCTCTATCAGCTGTCGCAGATCATCACCGAAGGCCGAAGGTGTCGGAAGCCAAGAGTTGAGGTAACTGCGGGCATTTGTACGGTGTGTGAGGTCAGGAGTACTCTAAAAAGAAGCTTAGTGTCCAGTGAAACATAAAGGTAAACAGCCTTGTGTGGTAAAGTCGTGATCTAAGTAAATCCTAAGGCCTAGGCATCTAATCGGTGTAAAAATAAAAAAGGCACGAATAATAAATTAAAAGTAAAACAAAAAGTTTACGAAACAGAACTAATTTAACACGTTGACGGCTATTTGGAAGAGTCTAATACTCCTGAGAAGCGTTTGAGAGTGAAGTGTTACTGTTTTCATTATTTTTTCATAACACAGATTAAATTGAACGCGTTGTATTTTGTTGATTTGTTTAATTTTATGGTTAGTCTTATATGTTGAATAAAATAACATGAAATGATCATAGCTAAGTGTTTATACATTATGGTGTCCTACAAGGTACCATGTTGGGGAACAATGTGTTTATTATCATTACACATACTGTTCGTGTTACACCAAGTTACGCGTGTACCTATGCATTGCATTTTAAACACTTAAAGCTATCGCTATATATTTTTAACATAAGTGCGGGTTTTGAGTGAGAATATTACTTACAAATAATTATGTTAACGACTTGGGAGTTGTAATTCATCCATTAATTACAGACTGCTTATTAATTAATTTAGTTAATGAGGGGTTAGTTTTGAAGATAATTATATTTAATTACTAGTGGCCCATCCCGTCTTTACCTATTTCTACTTAACGCCTACGAATATAGGTATCGCATTTCTGCTAAACCTAACATTTATTGTTGTGCGGTAGGTTATATTTTATGACAATCCCTCGTTTTTTTAAATAGCTACCACGGTTTTGGAATATTCGGTCGGAATCATAAAAACTCACGAAGTTCGTACCTGTCCTCTCTTTGTAATATGAGTATGAGTTATATTATTTATATGATACATAAAATTTAATATTTCATTTTATTCCTCATAACTTATTCAGCCTAAACCTAATAACATTATAGTTATGCAAGCGGCTCACCTTTATTCAGCAAAAGAGGGAAAATATTATTTTTTCATCGCTTTCAATAGCGTTTGCTTTCTCAAATTTCGTCAGAAAGGCGTCATTTAATACCTCACTCGACGTACCAGCATTTTAAAAGGTATTTTTGAGCACCAGTCCGGTTATTTTTCCTGGATCCTGCGAGTTAGAGAAGTAATTTGAACAGTTGTGAGTTCCCACGTGTTGAAAGCGACCCTGCTCGATTCAAACTCATTGTGTGCTACATGAATGTATCCTATGTTATGGTATTACACAAGCTACATTGTGTTGAACTAGCATAGGCTTTCCACGTGTAATATTGTTCATACCTACATGAAAATTTGTAATAGATCTAATTAAATATTGAGCAAACTTAATCATTATGTATTTTCAGGTGTCCTAAGTTGTTCATAATTTGTTTGTTTTGATAAGTTTCTGGAAAAATATTGTACTTTATATACAAAATTATGTGTGTGTTAGTTAAGTTTGAGAGTTTGTTTGTTAATTGTAACTCTGTCTCCATGTTACTGGCATTGATAAATTTTATTGTTAATTTTGAAAAGTAGACTTTTCATTATTTCTTGGGTCTTTATCTAAGACGGTCACAATTACCATGGGCGGCAGCGGAAGGGTGGTGCTGCATGCTCGTTTGCTACCATAATTCCATAAAAAAAAATTAATTAACTACATTGGCGTTAATTAATGCGTGACAGGTGTAGCTGTAGAGAATTACAACTAGGACCGTATTAATTCAAACATAAAAGGTCGAAAATCATTCCTCCATAAACTTCTAGATAGATACCATAAATGTAATTCCCTTCGTCCGACATACTTACCTACCTATACTGTATTCAGTGGTCTACCGTATTTACCAATCAGCAAAATAGACTTGCTTTTATATATTACGCTTTTAGTGCTATTGCCCTCGGAATTTCTATTACCATAATCACGGCGAACGAAAAACGAAGAAAGACCGTGTCAAAGTAGAAAAGAAATCTTCAAAAAGGTAACTCTGTGGATGCCGACCTCAAATGGTCCTAAGCACAAAGGCTTGTTGGTTGAATGGATTTCCTTTCTTTTGTTTCTAGACTGTATCGGTGTTCGACTTTTAAATTCATATTCGATTGATGTCTTAAGGGATCTGTACGGCTATTCTGTAAGAAACAAATTCGATATCGAAGCTCACTCAGGTGAGTTGTGTCACTTCGATTGCGAGCTTGATTGGCGCTGCCGTCGGTTTTATTTTTAAACAGAACGCAATGTACGTCAAAATTCAAAATCTCACCGCGCATTCAGCTATCGAGATGTCAAAGATATCCTTACAGAATAGCCTAGCTGGTTCTAGTAACCGTTTTCGAATGTCGCGGAAAAAGGTAGGTATTTATTTGAATGTATAATGAGGTTATCAATCTCGGTTACTGCGAATTTGTTCGAGAGACATTGAAGAATCGGGAAGTGCTTTTGAATAATGATTTAATCACCGCTTTCGGCCTAAAATTGTGGTTAAAGTAATTATGCCATTAATTTCGTGAATTATATCATTTAATTTTACGGATTTCTGATTAAATTTGTTATGGTTTTCTAAGCTACAATAGTTTTATTATTAAACATTAATACTTATATTACTTAAACTTTGATGTGTGAAGTGATATGAATGTCACTGCAGAAAAAGGGTTGGGTTCGAATTACTTAAAATTATGTAAATTAGGTATTAAATAACTTGCTTTTATACAAGAAAACATAGTGAGGAAAACTGCACAATTAAGAATTGACTATAAAGTTCCAAAGGTGTGCGATTCCTGTCCATCCGCACTTGGCCAGGATGGTGAACAAGGCTTGTGCCTTTAGTTGTCCTACGCTGTCTATGAGGGGTAAATATAATATGTACGAGTACTTACAGCATAGGTACGCTAAAGATCATTTTAGGCGATTAGGATAAAATTTTCCCATGTCAGTTCTAAATACAAAGTTTCATAGTTTTTCTTTGACAGCAACGAACTTCCATACAAACTTTCCCCTAACAGAAAGACAGACTGATGAACAGAAACGACTACTATCACATTTATGATATTAGTAAGTATCTAGTAATAAGAGACAAGAAGCTACTCACATATAGAAAGAAAGAAAGAAAGACATTTATTCGTAAAAACTACACTTATAAATTATGGACTACAATAATAAAATAACAATTATGGCTATTGACACCAAATATTATAAGTGGACCCTTTACGAAATGGATCCTGCTCAGCATTATATATGTACGTATACTCGTAAATAGCCGTATTTAACTCCTCCAACTTCCGATAGTTTGACGTCAAATATTTGTAGCGTGGTAATTGGAGAGGAAATCTTCCCTGGGTGCAGACAAAGAAATGATTTGGGAACTGAAATTTGTTGTGTGCAAATGTTAGAATAGCGGAATTGAGGGTCTTCGTCCCCATCGCAAATACAGTCCGTTTGCTCGTTTAGGATATGGAAATGACGGTGACAGTCACAAAGGACATTTTATTTTCACCTTTTGTACTCTAGTTTGATACTGACGGAATTTGGGAAAAGATCGCGTTTCAGGATATAATTTTTTTATATTGATAACATAAATTATAGATTTGCCACCTGATCCTAATCAGTGTTCATTGTAGCCCATGGATGGATCACCAACGGTATTCTCAAGAAAATGTAGATCAAAGAGAAATCAACAGGCTTTATTTATTTATGATTGTACTCCCCTTTTAACCGACTTTAAAAAGGCGGAGGTTCTCAATCCGACTGCATTTTTTTATTTATGTTACGTCGTAACTTTGTGCATCATCACCTCATCGTCATCTCAACTCTTCATGGCGCACTATTGAGCACGGGTCTCTTCTCATGAGATGAGAATGAGAATGAATGAGAAGGCGTAGTCCACAACGCTGGCCAAATGCGGATTGGCGGACTTCATATCATACACCTTTGAGTTTTTGCGAACTCTCTGGCATGCAGGTTTCCTCACGATAGTTTCCTTCACCGTTTGTAGCAAGTGACTAGGCTGTCACTAGGCTATCACCGCTATTACGATATTGCAGATTATCGAATGAATTATCGATCGAAAACAAATCGTAATTACTTAATAATATTATGGTTTACAAAATAGATACCTATTGCAGTAGACGCAGCAGAAAATGTTCGTACACATCGTCACCGAAATGGACATATCCGAAAAACATTTCACATACCGGAAAAGATGGCCGCCCATCGATCTAACTGCAAACATCGCCTTCCTCTCGCCGGTTATGGAAATAACGAAAAGTGATTGCACTGTTCGGGGAACTTGATTTCGGTCTGACATCACTTTTATTCGAGAGCCATTTTATTTCTGCTTTACTTTAGTTTTTTGCCGACGCAAAAAGCGGGCCATTATAAGTTTGAAGTGTCTGTCTGTGTGTGTGTGTGTGTGTCTGTCTCACGGGACCGTAGCTCACACACGAAATAACCGATTCCGAAATCGGTCCAGCAAGAATAATATCAGCTCTTTTCCAAAATGATGCATTTGACATTTCAGCGACATCTAATATTCTATATGTCGTGCACTCAGATTATAGAACCAATCGTGCAGTGATCAGTAATTATAATAGTCCATTTACATTTACATTAATTAAATTTGAAATAATATGTTTTCTTTTCAATCTACACTAGGATCATTGTAAAACAAGCGTGATAAAATTACGAGAAACAAATTTTACGAAATAAAATATTATTTTTATGGTATAAAAATGTATATTTTCATAACGTTTCAGATTCGTATTGTAATTTTTAAATGATAATTAATTTAATACGCTTAACGTAACAATGTTTTACAGGGTGAAAAATATGAAATTAAAATGAGTTGTTACAACTGTGCTTTTTTCTGTGAGATCTGTCGCAATATAGGAAAAAGCGGAGTCCTTATGGATTCGTCATATTTGGTCGTGCGTTACAGCCATAATTTAAGGACTATAAAAGCTAAACTTTGAGGACTATCTATACAGTTTAAATTGGTCGATAGATATATTTTAAGCTTCACTCCATTGACTCCATGATTGTTATACAAAAAAGAAGTTATATACAAAAAGGAAGTTACATTTCTTGAGTCGACACTTGACAAAAACTGAGTAAAGAAAGCATATTTATTTAGTCGCTAGATAAATAATGTCTTATCTTATATAAATGATACTTTGAGTTGTGTTGTTTATCATACCGTCCAAGGTCTTTCGAATGTCTCAGTGTAAGAGCCAAGTTTTTATTAATAAAAATCGATATAAATATTTAACAGAAGGAATATTACACAGCTAGAAAGGGTATAATTACAGCTGTGTATTCAAAGTTTGCATAACTCGCCGGCTGGAGTTAGAAAACTAAAATGGTTGGGTTGCAGACCTATCCAAATCCCAAGTCCACTACCTCGTTATGCTTGTTTAGGAGTTCATTCGTCAGCAAGTTTTACCCCGGTTATAAAGTAGACGGAATAAAATTTGGAATAGCAAAGTTTTGAGGTTTTATTTACGTAAATACGCGTAGATAAAGGTTTGCTTTAAATTATGTTGTTGCTAGTTGTGCCCGTGACTTCGTTCGTTCGTAGGAATGTTTCCCGCGTGAGTTCCGCGGGAACTCCGGGATAAAAAGTAGCTCATATGTTGCTCCAAAACCTCCTCTATCTCCAAGTGAAAGTTCCATAAAAATCCGTTCAGCCGTTTCTGAGATTACCGTGCACAAACATACACATATAATTTTAGGCAAACAGACAATTAAAAAAAAAATTGTTCGATTTAGCTTGTAGGCAAAATGGAGTTTTAAATTCTCGCCGTCAATCTACAATGAACCTTAAATACAAAGACGGAAAGCTGGTATTTGTGTGGCATGCTATTAAAAAGAGTTCCTTAAACAAATGCCCGAATGGCGCAATGGTTAACACACCGGATCGCTGTTCCAAGGGTCCTGGGTTCAATTCCCAGCGAGGGGGCAATTTGAATGATGAGTTTGAATTTCCATTCTCGGTCTGGGTGTGTGTCTTTGTCTTATGTGTTGACTGTTGTCCAAGGCATCCATGACACAGGGAATCCTAGTGTGGGGCTTTGAGTGTGTAGCGTTATATGTATAATACGGAGTAGTTATAGTAAAGTCTAAAAATCATTGTTTTGGGTTCTATTTTGTAAAAGCCTCCAATAATAGTCCAGATTTATGATAATAGATGGAGTTATGCAAAAGTTTAATTCTTGAATCGAATAAAAGAGGACCTAGTTGACTGTTCTGAATAAAGCAACAATTTTCAAGAGAAGCTACGAAAACTGCATTTACATTTTGCTCTGAAGCGATTTCGTTTACGATGTCTCTTGAACAAATCGACCGATATCCATTTTATTGTGACATTCGAAGAAAGGTATTATAAGCTTTTATTTAAAGTACAAAGTTTGTAGGTATCTTTGGATACAAAGATAGGCTAATTGTAATTATGATTATAGATTACAATTTGATCTGGAGGGCCAGAAATGCCTCCGCGAGTGCCTTTTGGGAAGAGACAAGTAGAACGAATTTTTGGGGCCTTATATACCTACGTATCTCCGGTCATCTGTCAGATGAAATTGTAATCTGTAAATAATTATGAAGGGGTCAAAAGTGGCTCTAAAATTTAGAGTCTAAATGGTTCGGGTAATATGACACACGGTGCTACACGTCATTGATGTCAGTTAGAACTTGGCTTGACACGCTACCATATCTAGATTGTTCATCTCTGGTGACAAATACACTGAGGCTTAGCACTGAGGTGACAGTGTAGGTATTTACTGTACGAGTATCTTCACTTTTATTGTCTTACAAGGATCTTTTGGCGTGCGGGTGACAGAGACAGCGCCTTACAGGTAAGGCAAACTGTAAGGCACTGTCTCTGTCACCCACACGCCAAAAGATCCTTGTACGACCTGCAAGACGCAAAGAAGGTTCAGGTTTTGTTCAGATTTATGCTCGGTTAATGTTCAGGTTTTTGGAATGGTCTTTCAATTCTTTGTGAGAAAGCATTATTATCACTTACGGCATAAAAATCATACGTCATTAATTTTAGTCACAGAAAAAACATTCTCCATCGCTTTTACAGACCGAACCGGAAAAATTGAAATTCGGTAAGCAGTTTCTTTGCCTCATTATCTGCAATGAGAAGATTTCTTGTGAAAACATAAAAAAGGACCGCGCTAAGGTTTGAACGCTTCGTAATTAAGGAAGGAATAACATTTTTCTTTATCTATCTTTAACTTCGAGATCATTAAATTCTTGATCGATGTCAAATTATAGGTACGTATAATAACCATCGAGTTATGATTTTCGATACTTAACTACTTCAGCAAAATGTTGTATCTCCTTTCATTATTTACTAGCTGTTGCTCCTGGCTTGGCCCGTGTGGAAGTAGGTTTCACTGATTTTCAAACAAATTTAATTATTTCTAACCATATAGTCATACAAAAGCGCTCATAGCCCGGCGACTTGCGTCGATCCTAAGCGATCGACAAAGTTAAGCAACAGCGGGCGCGGTCGCTAGTCGGATGGGTGACCGCTAGTGGCAAAATTTCTTGAGCGCTTCCGTGCTTCGGAGGGCACGTAAAGCCGTCGGTCCCGGTTGTTATCGATTGATAGCAGTCGTTAAGCCATATCGGAGGCCTGCGGGCGGCTTGAAAACTTTCGACACTGGGTTGGCCACTAACCCCTCCACCAACCCGCATTGGAGCAGCGCAGCGTGGCGGAGTATGCTCTAGGCCTCCTCAGTAATGATGAGGAGAGACCCGTGCTCAGTAGTGGGCCATTAGTGGGTTGTAGCTTTAGTCATACAAAAGTCTACCCTAGTCGGGAATCGAACCAGGAACTCCTCGCTCCACAGGCAGGGCTAGCAACAATGCGACGTGGTCGTTATTAATTACCCAATTAATACATTTATACAGACTGTAGGCCTGGGGGACCAGATCTAACTAAAACTGGGATGGCCACAATAGATCAGAGATGGTCGCAGTGGCCTCATACTACCCTACTAGTAGTGGATACTAGTTTCCCGTGCCCAGAATAAACCTAAATAATAATAATCCTTACTAATATTATAAATGTGAAAGTGTGTTTGTTTGTTTGTTTGTTTGTTTGTGACTCTTTCACGTCGCAACATGGCTATTATATGGTATGGTTTATGTGTATGGGGGTAGTTAGGAGGGTGGAGAGTGACGTAGGCTACTTTTTACCGCGGAAAAACTCTCATTCCTATGGGAAGATCGATGTTTTGTTAGTTGCTAGATATTTAGTTCCGGATGTTGTTAATAGATGCCGTTAGTAAAATTCATTTGCAAGTTCTGAATCACGCTATCAAATAGTAGATGTAATTTATTTAAATCATAGGCAAATGTTATATCTGATGTTGAGGAAGCTGCCTCTCGCCTACCCTCTACTCGTGCTACACGAACGATATTCCAGCGGAGGGGGGCGCCATGCTCGCCCTCTTCGCGGACGACGCGGCGTACCTGACCACCTCGATTAAGTCAGGTCACGCCGCCGTTAAAATGCAAAGATGCCTCGACGCCCTCCCCAAGTGGCTACACAGGTTGAGGATGGCGATCAACGTAGGGAAGACGCAGGCCATCCAATTCGGAGGAACCACGATGCGCGACCCCACTCTAAAGCTCCTCAACCAAGACATTGCCTGGACAAGACAGGCCAAGTACCATGGGGTAACCCTGGACTGTTCCCTGACTATGAAGCCCCACGTGACCAACGTCGTAAATCACGCCAAGGCAGCAGCTGTAGCGCTACGTCCAGCGCTCTCCTCGAGTCTCCCGTTGAGGGTCAAACTAACATCTGGAAGACCTGCATCCGCCCCAGACTCACGTACGCGGCCCCAGCCTGGTACGCGCTCCCGAGTGAACCACAACGCAGGCGTCTACGCGTGGTTCAATCGAAGACGCTGCGCCGGCTGGCAGGGGCGCCGTGGTGCATGAGGAACGCCACCATCCAGCGGGACCTCAGAGTTGAGAGCCTGGACGCCCACGTGGAGGACCTAGCGCAACGGATGTTTGCGCGCGCGGACGCGGCGCGGTTTCTGCACCTGCGGAACCTGGCGCCGCTCCACGCCCGCCCCCCGGACCGTTGGGCACTCCCGCGCGACCTACTGCGCGGGAGCAGCCCGACATGAACCACCTCGGACAAGACCGCAAGCCGCCATCCGGTCGCAGATCGGCTCCTGCTGGGCTTCCCACAAGCGGGTCTCACCTGGTAGGGCCTGATCGCCCGGGCGGCATGAAAATCATCATGACTCCCCGGACTAGACACCCATACTCCACATCACCTGGACATCATCTGGACAATCTTCGAGGACCCATACAGGGTCCCAACCCAACGACCGGTCCGTTTTTACGGACCGCGGCAGACACCTCAGTCAGGGGGCCACCGGCCCCGAAACTGAATCCCCACGGCTATGTTAATCGTGAGTGAAGACAGGACGGATTCTGATGTTGATGTTAAAGTATATCATATTATAGGCTTATCTTTGGCCGAGATTCCTACGGGAGCGGGACCTACGCGGCTGTTACCTACGGGTCCCGAAGCGAAGCGCGGGCGGTTCTCTAGTTAATACATATAAAAATTAACACTTAATCAGCAGTAGATAGTAAGTAACATCTCTGAAGAACTACGCTATTAGCGAAACAAAATTAAAATGAAAGTACGATTTCTCACAAAGGTTTAAATAGAATTTTTCAGGTTTCAATACCGTCATAATAATTGTTTTGCAATTGTGTTCCGGATAGGAAGGTGTGGAGCCGGTTCACTTTTTTAGAGGCGACCATCTCAGACCTCAGGGGTAGCAACGCATCTGTGACCGAATTGGAACAAGACTCACACTAATCATTACTAACTGGACAATACTAATATTAACTAACAGGACTAACTATCACTAACAGTCCCTGTCCTCACACTTATTAATAAACTAACCAACTAACATTCTAACACGATCTACTAATTGGACTAACCACCCTAGTCCCTAAATTGGGTCTAGTTCTAAGTCGGTCACAATTGCCATGGGCGGCAGCGGAAGGGTGGTGCTGCATGCTCGTTTGCTACCTTAATTCAATAAAAAAAAAAAATTCCTCTTTAATTTTTATCACATAAAAGTCTTAATTTATTAATTTATTAGATATATTTATCGACCAGCCTTTTGAAGTTCAAGATAGGTATGAATTAGAATGCGACTGATACTAAATGCTCACACACATGCGCTCAACTTTTGTATTGTCCTACAAGAATCTTTTGGCGCGTGGGTGACAGAGACAGTGCCTAACAGTTTGCCTTACCTGTAAGGCGCTGTCTCTGTCACCCACACGCCAAAAGATCCTTGTAAGACAATACATTGCACGAATTGTCACAGCTTTGACACCAAGAAATACCACGGATGTATCAAAAACTTCGCATTGCGAAGACTTCGCAGCGAAGGTCCGTCCTACACTTGCAAGTTCGCGTATTCGTGCGAATGTGAGCGAGCGGCTTAGTAATTACTGACTGAACTATTACTACGAGTATAAAATAACAGGACTAACTATTACAGTCCCTCAGTCCTGACTCCTGAAACATTATCAAACTGACCATGCTCACTATTGTTATTATTGCATACATACTACTTACATGTACTATATTGCATAATATATACATACATAACATACTATTTTCAATTCCATAATACTAAATGTAATAACTACTAGAACTTGTTTGTTTATTTTAAGTTTATCGAACGTTTCTAAGAGACATTTTCTCCTATTGGTCGGTGTCCGAAGATCCCAAGGTTCAAATGAAACAATGTATCAAAGCGAGTAACAAAAATATTTATTATGGTCGAGTCTTATAGAAACTACAAAGAATCTTAACAGCGCGATTCAGCGGGCGGAACAACGCCATCTAGCGATGAATGACGAAACTATATTATTCAAACAAAACATTCTACATAGGTAACTTATTTAAACATCGAACATTCCGCCCACCATGGACGAAAAGTCCATAACCATTAACATTATTGAATAAATTGAAGTATCCTTCTTCCGCCCACCATGAAACAATATTTAAAATGGGCGTTTAAAATTAAATGGACTGTATAATCTAAAAGGAGCAATAACAACGTATAACATAAAATATACAATGAAACTCTATAAAACAAAAATATGTACCTAAGACAATTACGTCCATACATCAACAAAAAAAAACTATTTAACAAAGACAGGGTATTAGCTATTACAATGGTTTAACTTGTAATAGGAAGCACGATTAACTTTGATACGGGTCGTTTTATTATCGACCCTTTGCAACGCAAAGATACGACTCTCGTGACTTCATCCGAACCGGTATGTTTTTCGACAATAATACCGTGAAGCCATCTTGCAGGGGGCAAATCGTCCTCCATGACCAACACTACATCACCCACACTAGGCTCAGGAGAACAGCGGGACCACTTATGTCTGTGATGAAACTGTACGAGATATTCCCGAGACCATCTGCGCCAAAAGTCCTGGAGCAAACGTTGAGTCAAATGCCATCTTTTTAAGGTGCTCACATTTGAGTTTTCAAAATTGTGTTCAGGCACAAGCAATAAGGGTTCTCCAATTAAAAAGTGACCAGGCGTTAATGGACAGGGATCTTCTGGACTACAACTAATTGCAGATAGCGGCCTCGAATTTAGACACGCCTCAATCTGTGCAAGGACGGTCGTCATCTCTTCGAACGTCAGGGTGCTGGTACCTATGATACGTTTGAGGTGGTACTTTGTGGATTTCACCCCGGCTTCCCAAAGCCCTCCGAAATTCGGAGAGTGGGGTGGAATAAAGTGCCACTTGGTGCCATTAATTGCAAGCCAATCGGCGATGTCAGAAGCTACACCGGACCTTTCTGTGCGTAATAAGACCTTCAACTCCCTATTAGCTCCTACAAAAGTAGTGCCGTTATCGCTCCACAACTCGTCACAATGGCCTCTCCTAGAAGTGAAACGCTTAAGAGCGGCTATAAATGCTTGCGATGTCATATCGCTTACCACTTCTAAATGGATGGCTCGAGTAGCCATGCATACAAATAGACAAATGTATCCCTTTGTGGAGTGATAACCGCGACCCTTTGTCGGTCTAATGCTGATTGGACCAGCGTAGTCTACGCCACTTTGACGAAAAGCTCGGCTAGCATTCACCCTTGAAGCAGGCAACTGTCCCATTAAGGGTTGATTTGGTCGAGCTGAGTATCGCACGCAAGTCACACACTTGTGTATATATTGCCGAACAACACTTTTTGCACGAATGATCCAATACCTGGATCTCAAATAATTAAGTACCAATTGCGGCCCTCCGTGCAAGGTACGTTCGTGAGCGTCTGCTACCAACAGCATAGCGAGGTGAGACTTGTGAGGAATAATCATTGGATGTTTACTGTCCTGATAAATGTTGGCCCGTTGCAATCTACCACCAACTCTCAAAACCCCATCGTGATCTAGATAAGAATTTAATGATATTAATTTTCCTTTTCTATTAACTTTGCCTGTTTTCTTCAAACTCTCTATTTCTTCCATAAAGTATTCTGACTGACATTTTTTAATACATGACACCAAAGCTTCATCTATTTCCTCAATTGTTAAATTAAGTTGAAATTTAGTTTTAGATTTAACTTTTAAAAACCTTCTACAGTAAGCAATTACCCTTGTTAATTTACGTAAAGATGAAAACCTTGATATCAATCCATTTTCTTCTGTTTGTTCTGTCACTACATTAGCTACAAAATTTGACTTTCTTTCTTCCAGATTGGTTTGACTGATTACTCCCTTACTATAATCAATAACTTCATTTCTCAACCAATGAGGTCCAGATACCCATAATTCTAATTCATGGAAATTACATGGATTCACTCCACGAGAGGCACAATCGGCGGGGTTATCTTTGGACTGCACATGTGACCACTGATTAATGTTCATAGAACTGAGAATTTCAGACACTCGATTTCCTATAAATGTTTTCCAACGACTCGGGTGGCTACTCAACCAAGCGAGCACTACTGATGAGTCAGTCCAGGCATGCACATCATTCTTTGCGATTCCTAAGCTCTCTGAAACTTCTAAAAGAAGTTTTGTAAGCAAAACGGCGCCGCACAATTCCAAACGAGGTATAGACACCTGTTTGATCGGCGAAACCTTCGTTTTTGATGCTACGAGGCTGACGTGAACATGGCCATTGGAATCAACAGATCGAGTGTATACAACAGCTGAATATGCACTCATAGAGGCGTCGCAAAACCCTTGTAGTTCAAGACTGATGTCTTGGCGACTCGTGTGAATCCATCTCGGCAGATGAAAGTTTTGAAGATGGTGAAGACTTCCCCTATACTCCAACCAATCCTGCAACAAATGATCGGGTAGTTCTTCGTCCCATTCAATTCCAGAGAGCCACAGGCGTTGAATAAACACCTTGGCAGTTATTATGACTGGTGCAATCCAACCGAGAGGATCGTAAAGTCTTGCGATGTCAGAGATCACCCTTCTCTTGGTTACGGGTGTTTCCAGCGGAGGAAGTTGGACAGTATACTGAAACTCATCAGATTTTCGATTCCATGTCAAACCTAAAATTTTCATCAAAGAATCTATTTTAAAGTTTAAAACTTCAGTCTCATTTAATTCTAAAGTGAAATTTTGTATCTTAGCTAAAAGTTCGTCACTGTTACTGGTCCACTTCTGAAGCTGGAAACCTCCTCGACTGAGTAACGCATTCATTTCGCGACAAATATCCTCACCTTCCTTGACAGATTCGCAACCAGTTAAAAGGTCATCGACATAGAAATCCTGCAAAACACGTTGTGAGACTAAAGGAAAATCTTTGCCTTCGTCGTAGGCCACTTGTTGAAGAGTACGTACCGCAAGGTATGGAGCTGAGGACGTACCAAATGTGACACGCAATAATCGCAAATGCTGCAGCTCAGCGTTCGGATTCTCGCGCCACAAGATACGTTGATAATCAACATGCTCATCACAGACCTTCACCTGTCGGTACATCTTCACGATATCTGCAATCAAACATATTGGATGGCGTCGCCATCGCATGATGATATGACGTAAGTCGGGTTGTAAGGTAGGGCCTACCATCAAATCATCGTTCAACGAAACTCCATTGCATCCCGAACAAGAAGCGTCGAAGACGACCCTAACCTTAGTCGTACTTTTATCTTCGCGCACGACGGCGTGATGGGGCAAATATACCGCCATCTTCTCAACTTCTGACTGAGAAACTATTTCAGCGTGTCCCAGTTGAAGATATTCCTGAATCACGGCCTTATACTGGTTTCCTAGTTCAGGGTTTCTAATCAACCTTTTCTCCAGCATGTGAAATCGTTTACGAGCTATCTCCTCAGATCTACCATATTGACATTGTGGATCTTCGGATTTGAAGGGCAACCGAACAATATAGCGTCCAGTTGCATCTCGTTTTGTGGAGTTAGAGTAAATATCTTCACAGTGCTGCTCCTCCTCGGTCAATATAACCTTGCGAGCTGAAGATTCATCCGATTCTAACTCCCAAAACTTCCGCAAAAGCTCGTTAACATCTGTGCGCGCAAATACGCTGCAACATACTGGCATCGTCATCGTTTTGTTGATCTCACCAGACAAAATCCATCCCAGCTTAGTCTGCTGAGCAATGGGTGTGCCAGGTGGACCCTTAACCAAACCTTCCTGAAGAACCTCGCCAACAACACAAGTACTCAACAACAAATCAATTTTTCCTGGGGTATCAAAGGTCGGGTCGGCTAATTCCAATGATGCAAACGATGATGGTAAAACCTGAACAATCTTCCTTTCAGGAAGACGTGATGTAAGCCTTTTTAGCACATACGCATTGACAAATAAAACAAAATTGGGATCTAGGCGTGATTGAATTTGAAAACGTACCATCCACCTTGAGGGCATCGCAACACCCTCATCATCGCCTAGTCGAAGAATGTCAGTGTGAGCAGGCGTTTTCTTTAAACCGAGCAACTGAACCGCGGACTCCGTGATAAAGGAGACCTGAGAACCCTGATCCATCAAGGCCCTTAATACAATAGTGGTACCAGTTTTTGACTCGACGTTGACCAAGGCTGTGGCTAACAGGCCATGGTTGTGAACATCTGCGTAACAACAAATACTTGTGGTAGACTCGCCCTGATTTGACGACGCGGCTGCTGCTGCAACGACAGCTTTCGTATCGGTTGATGTATCAACTGTCGCAGCAGTATTGAGGGACTTTGGGTGAAGTAGCGTGTGATGTCGTTTTTTACATAGATGACATCTAGTGGCTTGACGGCAAGAATAAACATTGTGATTTTTGGTAAGACAATTAAAACATATCTTATTAACACGAGCAAATTCGCGACGAGAATCAGTATCCTTTTTTGCAAATTCTTTACAATGGCATAACTTGTGATCACCAGAACATAAAATACAAGTTTGAGAAGATACATGAAATGATTTAGCATTGGTTTTATTAACAGTAGGCATTACAGACTTAGCATCTAAAAACTCCAATGATCGAAATCTTGACTCTAAAAACTCTTTGAATTGACTGAAACTAGCTAAAACATCGCGTGAGCTTATCTGCGATTCCCATAACCTACGTGACTCAAAATCTAGCTTCGCACTGATAATAAATATTACAATGGTATCCCAGGAGCTTACATCGATATTAAGTGTGCGTAAGCCATGTAAGCAATCTACAGTAGTATCTAACATATTTTTAATAGATGCAG
The DNA here is from genome assembly GCA_905404135.1 of Hesperia comma. Taxonomy (NCBI): domain Eukaryota; kingdom Metazoa; phylum Arthropoda; class Insecta; order Lepidoptera; family Hesperiidae; genus Hesperia; species Hesperia comma. Next base: position 6,600,347 of record FR990036.1, read on the forward strand.
AAGAAGCTTTAGCAATTGTAGGTTGATTTAAAAGGCGTTTTAACATGCAATTAGCTAAAAACCGTTTATTGTCGTATCGTTTTGTTAATATCGACCAACATTCTTTGTAATTAGACGCAGTTACTGGAGTGTGTCGTAGCAATTGTTCGGCCTCACCTGATAAATGGCTCTTCAAATAATGTAGCCTTTGCACATCATCTAATGCCTCATTTTTATCGATAAGTGATACAAACAAATCACGAAATGAAGTCCATTCAGTATATTGTCCCGAAAATATTGGCAAAGAAATCTTTGGTAATTTAACATTACTACCATTTGGATTTACTTGTTTGACATCACTACTTATAGGTATGGTACCCGAAACACGCTCCTTTAACTCTGTCTTATAAGAAATATAAATTTCTTCTGTTTGATCATAAATATCTGTAGTAAAATATGTATCTCTCAAATCTTTATCAGTCCTAATTTCTATTATTTCTTTATGTACTTTTACAAAATCTTGCCATTGATCTTCAAGTGATTCTAAACGTGTCGATATGTAAGCTTGCGTTAATCTTTCCTTTGGGGATTTCTTGAAGTTATTTCTAGCTTTTTCTATTATCTTTTTGTTTTCTATCTGTACTTTAACTAGTGAATCCATACTTGATTGTTAACTGTTTCAAATTATTATAACACAATTTTTCTAAGTTAAAGAATTAGCACAAATTTTCTAAGTCCTTAAAAAAGAGCGAAAATTTTACAAGTGTTTTTAACCAAACAATAAAGATAGAAAATTGGGCATGGATTCCCCGTACAAACGTTTTTAGCCTAAATATTCTAAGTCCAAATTAGTAACTAATAATTAAGAAAATTTTACAAGTGCTAGAAATTTTTAAAGTCCAATACTGATATAACTGCTCACAATAATAATTCAAAGTCAACTCACAATGTTCGCCGCTAAGTCAAACCTCCTATGTTTACTTCACTTGTCACTGCGATGTCACTTCCACTCAGTGACTTCACCTGCCTCCGCACCCTGCAGTTAGTTGCCAGAAGTGCCTCCTTGATAGCCGCAACCTCCTGGTGGCGCCCTCTGCCGGAACGGTCTTGAACTTGCAGTTTGGCGTCGCCCTGCTAGTACCGCTTCCTTCCGCAGACGCGCTGAGTGCTGCTCCGTAGCACTTCAGTGACGATCCACCACTGGTTTGCGTGCCGCATTCTCCACAAAAATAGGACCGGACTGGTATGGCACTAAGGTCTAATATCCGACTCGTAAGGCCCAAAAATATGTCCGAAGATCCCAAGGTTCAAATGAAACAATGTATCAAAGCGAGTAACAAAAATATTTATTATGGTCGAGTCTTATAGAAACTACAAAGAATCTTAACAGCGCGATTCAGCGGGCGGAACAACGCCATCTAGCGATGAATGACGAAACTATATTATTCAAACAAAACATTCTACATAGGTAACTTATTTAAACATCGAACAGTCGGAAAGGTGAAGACGAGAAAATTAAATCTATTGTGAAGAAAAATAATTCATTTCTGGACGAAACATTTCCTCATGTTTCCCTCGGAGAAGTTGGAATTGAAACGCGAGGCAGCGGATTTTAGATAATCTGGCTTTAACGAACAAATAGATACATATTAAAGGGAGCGTTATTTAAATCTTGACTTAAGTTTTTTGTAAACACGCTCTCGTTTCTGAACGTTGTCTGATGTTTTTGTGAAATGTCAAATGTTAAGTTGTATGTCTTGATAGAAAGCATCGAAGGGTTAAATGGTTTGAATTTTAATGTATGTGAACTATACTTTGAAATCAATTCTGTAGGTCAAATTCAAGTCAGTGTGGTCATATTCATTCATGACTACATAAGTGGCTTGAAATATCGGTGTATCGCAAGTTCCTGTGTCGTAATCTATATAAATAAAACTCTTGCGTTACTGAGTGACTAACAGACAACGCACTTCCGAAACTACTGAAAGGAAGAAGCTGAAAGGTATGTATTCCTTGGAGAGTGTAGGGGAGCACTAAGAGAGGATTTTTGGAAATACCACACCGAAGGGGGAGAAATAGGGGGGTGAAGTTTAAATGAATTCCACGCGAGCGAAGCTTGCGGGCGGAAGCTAGTAAAATGTATTAGTACCTCCATAACTTCAGTTTTTAATCCTGTAATACAGTACAGTGCCTGACATTCACTGCCATTTTAAGCTTATTTAAAATTTTGCTTACAAATAATTTAACGTTGAAGGAATATTTGAATTTCGCTTGTAAATTGAGTTGCGTACAAGAGAATTACAGGTGGCTTAGGCTAAATTAAAATTTACGAAGAGAAACATCAAGACGAGATTTAGATTAGAAAGGGATTTAAATTTTATAAATTCAAATGTTGTTTTCGTAAAAATAACATTGTTTTTGGTTAAAGAGTTTACAGAATGCCTGTTCGTATTACTCGAAATCAACCTATTAATGGTCAATATCAAGGCACAAGTCTTTTCTCCTGACTGAGCTGGTTTGGAGCATACTCTACCACGCTCCTCCAGCGTGTATGGGTGAGGTGTAGGAAAGATTACTGGCCAACCTAATTATCAGAAGTTTTTACGCCGCCTTATTTAATGTAAAAAACTGTGACGACTTTATTACTTTTTTATTTACGTACTTTTATTTTATAACATTAATTGTGTTTGGACCTGGGGACCCCATTTAGGATGTAACTTTTTATTTTGTGAAAGTCAGATATACCTACAGACAGACAGACAAATATCGATTACTTACCTACATAAGGTTTCGTTTTTTATTACGATAGCATAGTTTGATTTTCGAAGTGTTTGTAAAAAAATTACTTCGAATAAATTTCATTTCATTCATTCATTCTTCGGGTACGGGCCCTAAAAAGCAAAACCGGGTCTCAAATCATTCATAATATATCCATAAAATAAACATAGTGAATTATTAAATAAAATGACAAACATGTGTTTCCGGGGTGCCAGCGTCAGATTTCAGTTCCCTTGTATTCTCTGATACAATGAATCCGTCGGTATAACACGTCGGCATTATACAATCTTCATTACGATGTACGTATGTACCGTCTGCGTAAAAAGTAGAATAAATAAATTATTATTACATTGCATTCTTTTTGTAAAAGTACTAGCAAGTTGTGTACTGAAGTATAAATACGAGTATGTACTAAAGTTTTACGAGTATAATGGATGGACAACAGTGTATGTGTTGACGTGACTGCTTGTATGAGTGCCCAGAAATTGTTAATTTAACTGGTGGCCTTGCTTGTTGTTCTTATCAAGTTTCCACATAATTATTATGAACAGAACGTGAATAGATTACACAGATAGAGCCACTTACGCTTCACTAAATACTTTTGATGCTGACTGTACTCTGAGCAATGAACGCTTAGCTCAGCGCTAGATTACGTTAGAATTCGTTTAGAATCGGTGGTAACGGCTAATTTGTGCTCGCGTCTCCTCATTACCGTGCCCATTAATGCAAGGGATTCTGTACGGAACTTTGATTAGTTAATTACCTTTGGTGTACTGATGTTTTTATTTGTGACATTTTAGCTTTTCGAATGCAAACTGTTTTTTTTTGTTTTAGGGAAGGCTATATGAAAATTAAGGATATGTTCAGATATGGACGTAATTACGTACTCTAATGCTGGGTCCATTATAATTTGATAACGTATGTAATCATTGGGACTGCAATATTATACAATACTAGTAGTGTGGATGGAGTTTGTTGCGCGAACTACTGTGCCAACGTATTCATCGGTAGACACTCGACTCAAACACTCAAAAACGGTGAACGGTGCTACGTGTTTAGTCCTCCAAGTGAGGAATATCGCGTAAAGCTCTAGTGGACGAGCTCGCGTTGGGAAACTTGTTGCTCCGCTTCTATTGGTCGTAGTGTGATGTTATCTGGCCTTTCTCGATAAATAGATTATTAAACACAACAAACAAACAAAAACATTTGATTCATTCATACATTTGATTCATTCTGTTCCTTTCTTTCATTTCAATTATTTCGTTCATACAGTCATTCATTCATACAGTTTTACTGCAAAATGCTGCTAACCATCACCTTACCGAGTTATTTAACACAATGGGTTTAAAACTTTAAACTAAAATTCGGCGTAGCCCAAAATTCTAATAAAAGATTCCTATTTAAAAGGAAAATACAACAAACGTCTCGAATGAACTTGTTCCTACACAGTAGAGCCATTGTTCACGGTTAAAAATGATATTTGCTGTACACAGCTGAATGCAATTCACAGTGCACGGTCAAGTTATTCTGTTTTGTCAACGCGAGCAATGGATTATGTCCCAGTATTAAATGTCACATATCTCTTAAGTAATGCTTTCGGTGACTGCTTTTATACAATTCTTTGCCTGGTTATGAAAAATTTATTTTAATGGTTACAACTTGAGAGTTTAATTCATTTTTTTTTATAGCCTAAGCAGGCAAACGAGCAGACTGGTCACCTGATGGTAAGTGATCACCGTCGCCCATGGACATTGGCAACACCAGGGGCGCCACCAACGCGTTGCCGGCTTTGAAGGAAGCAATAGACCCGCTTCTTGAAGGACCCCATGTCATAGCACTGTGGGAATACTGAGGGAAAAAAATCATATATCATATTAACTGGACGACCAGGATGGTGCAATGGTTAACACGTCGGATCGCTGTTCCTATGGTCCAGGGTTCGATTCCCAGCGAGGCGGAAATTTGAATGATGAGTTTGAATTTCCGTTCTTGGTCTGGGTGTCTGTCCTCGTCTTATGTGTTGTCCATGACATCAACGACATAGGGAATTCAGTGTGGGGCTATGAGTGTGTAGCGTTATTTATTTATTTATTTATAACTGCTGAAAGATGAGTAGGTAGGTATATAATTATATAATCGCGTGATGGAGAGTAATAATAGCTGTACAGTACTGAAATGGTAAGTATTTATAAAAAAGTTTAGGGATGGTCAGGTAGGTAAAAGTGCGGATCACTTAAGAATTAAGAAGGGTGCACAGGGACTTGAAACTTCTGGAAGATTGGGATAAAATTTTATGGTTTGTGACTATTAAGCCAGGCAGGTTAGATGGAACTCAAAGAATACCTCAAAGATGCCGTATACATCCTCACCTAGTTCACCTCTATGGTATTGTATTTTTAAAGGTAGCAAACGAGCATGCAGCACCACCTTTACGTTACCGCCTATGACTACTGTTACCAACCTAGAACAAGACTGAATTGGTAGGTATTGTATGAATTTATGTTTTAAAACGTTCGTGCGAGAATCATGTAAATTCTAGCTACACGAAGATATGCGAAGATTAGGGATACTAAAAAAATACGAATTTTAAATCGTTTGTGCGAGACGGTTCGTTAAAATAAAAGTTAGTTTCTGGATTAAATACTATCAGAACGTAATAGAATAACTCATTGGATCCTCGTCGGGTATTGGATAACTAACACAACGTTGATATCCAAAAGTATTATAGCGCCCACTACAGACCCTAAGCCCTAACTCACTCCGCTTCAATATAAATGTGGGAAACTTTGATTCATTGCTTATACGCTTAATTCTCTGGAACTTCTTGTAGGGTTGTCAATTGAGATTTTTCATGCCTTTGTTAGCTTTCTTAAAGGTAATTTTTCGATCTTTGTATCAGCTATTTCATTATTTTAAATAGACCCCAATTTTTATAATATCCCCTTTTTGATAGTGTTTACATTAAAACCTTACTTAATCCTCTGGGCAAAATCTGTTTGTAGTTAAGCTACCTGCCAAATTTCGACTTCGTAAATAGTAACTTATGTATGATACCACCATATTTTGTAGGCAGTTTGTACCTACATTTAAAGAAGTCAGATCAGTTCTTTCCACCTAAAATATACAATATATAATATTATAAATGCGAATGTTTGTAAGGATGTATGTGAGTGAGTGAGTGTGTGTGTGTGTGTTTGTTGCTCTTTCACGCAAAAACTACTGAACGGATTTTCATGAAACTTTGCAGTAATATAGCTTGGACATTGGAATAACATAATTTGTTAAAATTTATAGAGATTTTTGAAGGCACTGGTTCCCCGAAGCGAAGCGAGGGCGGATTTACTAGTATACAATATATCCGAATATACAGAATAATAGTTATGGTTTGTCTGTCAACTGAAGTGCTAAAAAGCTCCTTATTATGTGGGATCTTGGTTTTAATACTCCCAAATCCGACTGTCAGACTTCATTGACGGTAGGTCCATGGCAAGTAGTAGGTAACCGCACTTCTGTATGACCACTAGGTCATGTTAATTATTTGCTAGTTACATAAAAAAGTTACTTTTCCTTGTACAATTTATTTCTGTATTCAAAAGCTTTTTGTTCACAAATTCGTTAGTTGTAATATATTATGGTTAAGTCGAGTCCCATTCCGTATCAAATGTTGTAGTCATGAGTTCACGTGACGTTCGGAAAAATGACTCGCAGTCACGCCACTAAACAATTTTAATCGGTTTTCTTCGTTAAAATGTAAGCAATTATTCCTTTACTTCATAACATTGCTTGTGTTTCGGGTAAACATCCTTCATTTGGGTACACAAATATGTATGGTTCATTTACAAACATCGTTCATTTAATCGTTCTATCTATGTGTAACTTATGAATGAGACCATATTTAGACAATATGTTTTATACTGCTTTAATGACTTTTTTATTAATATGTATAAGGCCGATATGATGACATGCGAGTTGTAAATTAAAAAATAGTTTACATTCCTTGTACACCTCCTTATTCTGCTTCTCGCACCATATCTTAACTTAAGGTTGTCCGAAAAATATAGGCAAGTAGTGATAAGACCGATTTTTGTATCTACTTTATGAATGTCTAGTTCTTTGGGAACAATAGGTACTTGAATAGTTACGAATAAATAAATAAAAGTTAGTAGATAAGGTATATTAATGTAAGTGGCTTTGTATCATGTGCTTTCAAAAAGTAATTGCGAAAATTTTCCTACCTAGGACCTTCAATCTAAGACCATTCGAACGTACCTAATGATAATTGCGCTAATTACCGCTTTTGATTTATTTGAAATATGTGTTTAGGATCGAAGTATTAATTCAGGAATACAATAAAAATCTGCAGAAATATAATAGCCCAGCCCTAGCCTAGGCCCGGGGAATCCCAAGAGCAATCTAGCTGGTCTTAACCGTCAACTTCCAATCTCGTAAGCCGTTTGCGAGAAATGAGCGTGACTACCATGTTTCGAACTCACTTTCTTACCTTTATCTGTTAAGATCTTTATGTCGGGTTCAATTGTAAAATTTTATTGTGAAGATATTTCTGTATAGGTCTTCTTTCAAGTATGCGTTTTCTGAACTAGAGATAATCTTGCCAAAACAAATGTGAAAGAAAGCCAAGTTCGAGACAAGATTTTTTCTAGATAGTTAAGGATCCCTATAAAAAAGTGGCATCTAGTTTGATATTACAGATTAGTGGACGCCTTCGGGCATTAAATTTTTCGATGTTTGTTGGTTGTACCACAAATCCGCCCTGAAGCAGCGTGATGGAGTGTGCTCTTGGCCTCTTCAATGATGAGGAGAGACCCGTGCTCAGTAGGTAATAATTCATTTATGCTTAGAAGCCAACGCCTATTTAATTAACTTGAAGACACCCATTATTATAAAACCAAAGGTTCAATGAACTGCAGGTGGTTGGAACCGTTTATTAGTGAAATATAGCTTTAAGAAGCTGGTGGATATTTGCAGCTATATTTAGACGTCACTTCTCTAGACTTATTCACAGTGCAGTCGGTCTGCTATTTGTGTATACGCTATTAAATTGTTGAACCGGAGAATATGACTCTTGTGGTGCAATTAGAACAAAAAATAATAATATGTTTATAGAGTGCAGCTCGAAAGGCCCTGGGTTCGATTCCTGGCGAGGCGGTTTGAATGATGAGTTTTAATTACACAAAGGGACTTCAAGTGTTTTGCAATTTTCATTTATGGTAAGATGTTGAATTGGAAATGTGTAAGCTACCGTTAGAGTTTGAACTTCGAGTTCTATGAGATGTAAACGTATGACGTCACTAGCTGTTGCCCGCGATTTCGTTCATCTATAAGAGTAGGAAGTAGCCAATATGTTGCTCCACAGCCTCTTTTATCTCCCAGTGAAAGACCCATAAAAATCCGTGGAGCCGTTTCTGAGGTTAGCGTGCACAAACAACGATCAGTTACAGTTTAATTGTATGTATAGAAGATAGAAATGGAATATATCGTTAGAATAGAGGATAGATAGATACAGGTAATAATTTGACTTCTACCATATACATTGTCACAGGTTACTGACCATTTCCCCCCATCGAATGACGTAATAGATATCCTCTCCCCATGAAGTTCATACCGGGCTATGTGGACTCAATTCCTGTGACCGAAATATATCATTTCACGGTAAATTACAAGAAAGGTAGACAGGGGAAATCCTACGCTGTCCCAAGTTTTGTCCGGGTGACCCCGACGATTCATGGCCCGGTAATACGTTGGTGGTTTCAGCCACGAAACGAAGATTCACAGGTTCGAATCCCGGCCAGTGCACACTATACTCCGTTTGAATTCGATCTGGAATTCGTTATAATTGCACGGCACACAAATACCAGCGTTCCGCAATGTGATTAAGGTACATTTAAGATTGACGGCGTTATCTAAATATGTCCTTAGTAAGTTTTTCTGGCAAGCTAAATTGAACTGTGATCACAGGTAATAAGTTTGGTTTTGGCGGAGAATGGCAACTATAATTTTGCTGATAGGTAAATATTTTTTATATATTTAAATTTTAATGATCACAAAAGCAAGCTTAATGCATAATCAAATGATTTTCTTTAAGATTTATTTCGAATATAAATAGCAGTTTCATAAATAACAGTTCTTAATAATAACTTTATTTTAGGGTAGGTACGTAAAGCAGGAGCGTGACCTACCCATTAAGTATGAAAGGAAAATCGCGTTATAAGGTCCTTTGTTACTTAAATATATTTTTTTGTGTGATAAAAGTACAAAGAACTAGTTTACTTGTAATCACTAGATCTCATCTAGGAGCAATCTTTGATAGCCTCGAGAAATATAACAATATTTTAAGGATTTAAAAAAGTAAACGAATATGCAGCATCATCCCTTATTATTTTATATTCCTAGTCTCAATTTGGGAGAAGGGTCGTTATTCAATTTAATTTTCTTATTGCTTTTGAGTTGACGAGTGGTGGAGCCACCTGATGGTAAGTAGTCACTTTCGCTCGTGACCATTAGTAGTACCTTCGATAAGCACTGCGCATTACAACGACGCAGTAACGGACTAATTAAACGAAAGCATTGAACCTTAAATATGAACCTTATGTCGTGGGTTAGATATACGGTTGTAGTTATATAAGACGTAAGACTCGCCACCCACTCTTGACCAAGTTGGAACCAAAACTAAGTGAAGAATTGAAATTCAACCGTAACCAGTAAGACGTAAAGAATATAATTGAATGCTTTCGTTTTGGTTGGTCCGGTGCCGCGTCGTCATAATGTGCACAGCCCTTAAGGCACACCGTTGCGTTATGCGTTTTTTTTAAACGAGGAGACAAGCTATTTCTCCAACATTTCACTGATTCCTTTGTATCTGTGTTTACGTGACAAATGATATTAAACTGTGATAGGTATATACCTACTCTTATTAAAGTTTGTCATGGAAAACGGTTAAGAACGGCAGGCCAGTACCTATAATATCTGTAATAATAACCCCCGGTAATATTTGTAATATTAGGTCAGTGCTTTTAAGCGCGTTTCAAAAAAATTCAGATATCCTATGAACGTGTGGTTGTAGATTATCTGCTAGTTCTCAAAACACGCGTGAAAAAAGTGGTTTAATTATTACAGAGTTGATGTCGCTAGAGTCATTTTTGAATTCACTGTTTTAGTTTAAGTAGCTTTATCATTTATTACCCGTCAGTAGCGTCTAAGACACTTGTTGAAATTGATCTTGATTTTTTTTAATAGTCGTTACAGTAATCTCACTCAAAACCCGCGTACACAGAGCGCTGCTAAGGGTGCGTACTCACCAACGCACGGGTTATGGTTGACGACTGCGAAGATGCGATCGCAGCGTTTCTTCATGTGTGTGTTAGGGCAGATGCAGCCGAACAGCGGGGACAGACGGAGGCCTGCCCAGGCCTCGCGACAGTTCTCTCTAGAAACATAAGAACATGTCATTATGTGGCACTTATCACATTCTGCTAATAGGTCGTCTCGTAATTAAGACATTTTGCTCAATTAAGCTTTTGCTCAATTAGGTCGTTTTGATAACAGGTCGTTTGCTAAAAGGTCAATTTGCTTTTAGGGCCTTCTGATACGGAGACATCAGGCCTTTTAGTCCTTGTTTTGCTGTTATTCATTACAAGGAAACGCTCTCGCTTCAGGAAACTTAAATATTTTCCCATTTTTACAATATGTTTCATCGTAGTTCCGCTCCTAGTAATCAATTTTATATAGCCTGAAGCTTTCCTCTATTAATAGATTATCCAACGCAAAAATGATTTTTCAATATTACCAGTATTTCCTCAGAATATTCGGTTCAAACAAACAAACAAACTCTTCAGCCATATCAAATTTTTAAAATGTAAAATATTAGTAAAGATTTTTTGGATTTATGTCATTAAATTTTTTAAGCCTTATTTCCTCAAATATCTTCAATGTAACAGTGATATGTTACAGATTTATTATATGCAGTAAAACGATGTAAGTACGTCCATATCGACCGAGTCTGGACTAAGTTTATTTTAATCCGTCGTCGGTCGTTGCGCCCGCTATATTTGGACAGAGCGGGTTTGGATTGTTCCGTCATGTTGGATTTTGGCGCAGTAAAGTATATGTATATGGTATTCATTTCATACTGGCAAAATAGTAAACTATACGACGAACATCTTGATATAGAGTTTAAACTATTCAAAGAAATTTCTAGTTGGGTATGTATGTGGCTTACAATGAGTGGATATGGTCTATTACATGTTTGATTATTAATTTTGTGTCATTAAATCAAATTGATTACCCCAAGAGGGCTTAGGTCTGGCCTCCTAAACTGAGGATACCTACTTCTGCAACACACTGCTCAAGTGCAAAGTAAGTGGCCAACCCAAGAGTCAGTGCTTTTTAGGTCGACCTAGGGCCACCGACATGGCAACGTTTATTTTTAATTTATTTAATCTATTTGCTCCTGTTTTTTATCATCATATACCCTACCTATCTTCCATACGGCATTCTCCCTCGCGGGCCTTGCAAGCGTTCTTGAAGCGGTCGAAGAGTACGGAGCAGGCTTTCTCGTTATGGCAGACACTCAGGGCGTAGGTGCAGGTCGGCAGGGTCTCCACGGGGTAAGGGTCCTTTTCTGTACACAAAAATTACTAATAAAAAACATGTTTTATTATAAGTACAACACTCGGCATAGCAAAGGTAACAACGTATTTGTAAAACGATAGGTAGGTTCCGATAGTTACAGCGCACGGAAAGTTAAATTTAACTTTTAACAAAAAGTGTCAAGATCTGTCCGTCAGATGTGGATCGAATTTAATTTATATTATTTTTATTTATGTAATATTTTTAACATTGAAGAAAATTATTTTATGTAATTACTAAAACTAGCGTATAATACCCAACGAATATGCAAATATGTACTTAGATCTTTGTCCTTTGTATAGGTCAATTTCTAGATTCAAGGTTCGTTTGAAATATCAAATGTATTTGACTTTCGCCGTCGCCAATAAAGTTTTTCCAGTTTGTATTTTTGTTACAAAACTTTGCAGACATAACCTTTGAAATTAAGATGTGGGTATCTCCAAAAAGATTTGCAATCTAAGAACAACTAAATAAACTTTTTAAGTTGATTTAGGAGCAATTCTGTGATAACTTGTGGCGTTTTAGGTGTTCAAATGTAACTAATTTCTTTTTGCCGCTTATTCGCACCATTGCAACTTTGTAGACATCACAGTATTTAATTACAAAATTGACGTCTTTTAAAAATCAATCTTTTTTTTAGAAGTAAACTAGCAAACGAGCAGGCAACGCCAAAAAGGCAGATCCTTCAAAAAGTGGGTTGGTGATGCCTCTGGTGTTGCAAATGTTTATGGACGGTGCAACGGTGATCGCTTACCATCAGGTGACCCTCAAAAAGTGGGTCAATAGCTTCCTTCTTCAGCGGCAACGCATTGGCCTCTGGTGTTACCAATGTCTATGATCGGTGCAAGAGTCATCACTTTACCATCAGATGACCCGCCTAGTTGGCATCTGATGTTGCCAATATCCATGAGCAATGGTGATCACTTTACCATTACATAACCTGTCTGCCCCTTTCCCTGCTCACGCTACAAAAACTTATAAAAAACAAACCCTTCTTCATGACGAACACGCAAGGATGGTCGAAGAGGAAGTCGCGGAAGGAGTTGCATTCGGGATCCACGTTGGGCTCTCGACAGAGGCAGGTCGGCTTGAAGAACGGGAAGGCTTGGAGAGTCCGCAGCGCAGCCTGGCATTTCGTCACGGTCACCGTTGAGCAGGCCACTGTAACAAAGATCTTTATTTATAAATTTATAAATGACGCTACACACTCACAGCCCCACACTAGGATTCCCTGTGTCGTGGGTGCCATGGACATCACACTAGACAAAGACACACATCCAGACCGAGAACGGAAATTTAACTCATAATTCAAATCTCCGCCTCGCTGGGAATCGAACCCAGGACCCTCGAAACAGCGATTCGGCGTGTTAACCATTGCGCCATCCGGGTCGTCAATCTTCAATCGTCGTCAATCATCATAATTTATTAATTGTCCTTATTACCTTTTTTTTGCATCACAAATTGCATTAACATAATAAAATTGCCTTCCATTGCTAGATTAGGGAAAGGATTGTTGCGTTTAAATCGCAGATGACTTTTTTAATAACATATACCAATAAAAATATTTTTAATCATTTTATTTATTGGTATCCTTCTCATACATAAATAAACATAAGTAATAAGTTTCCGAAGAAAACTTTACATATCTATAAATTATAGGAAAAATTCCCAGATACTTCGAATTTATTTAATACAATTTACTTAATACTACTTTTTAGTCAATAGTCAATAGTCAATAGTCAATATTTTTTATTGCAACATATGGTGTACATAAGGTCTTACAAAACATGATATATTTACAGAGGCACACATATGGACCCTAATTGGGTATAGCAATGTAGTTGGTGGGAGCAAACCGACCTGTTTTATAATAATACGTTTTAATTAAGAATTTCATGTATTTTTTTAATTCATTTGTGTAAGTATTTTTTTAATTCAGTATCGAAATTTGTGTCATTATATATTAGTCTTATTTTATTAGGTAATTTATTAAATATTTTTACACACATTGCGTATGGTCCGGAACTATATAATTTTAGTTTTGCAGCAGGTATGACTAATTTATTCTTTTGACGGCTCTCGTATCTACATGATAGATTATGTCGAAAAGTAAAAAAATCCGGATATTTTTTGACAAAGATACAGGCCTCCAGGATGTATATACATGACATTGTAAGCATATTGTTCTTAATAAAATGTGGCTTGCAGGTATCGATCTCATTTAAGTTTTCTAAGATACGGATGCACTGCTTTTGGAGAGTGAACACATGGTGTGCTTCCACGCTGTTGCCCCAAAGCAGAATCCCGTATCTTAGCCATGAGTAAGCATAAGCATAATATGCGGACATTGCCGTCTTGAGGTCTGTAACTTTTCTTAGTTCCCTTAGGGCATATGTGAAGCTAGACAGTTTATTTCTTAATTTTTGTATATGGTGCTTCCAATTAATATGCGAGTCAATTTCTAATCCTAATAAAGAGAACGCGTCTACACATTCTATATTTATATTGTTATAAGTATAATTTATGTCAAGGGAGGTTTTTTGGTACGGTCTATATTGCATTATTTTTGTTTTATTAAAATTTATGTCAAGGTTGTGATCATTCATCCAGTCAATTATAATATTAAATATGTCAGTGAGTTTTTCATTTAAATTGTCATTATTATTATACGATGTCAGAATTGAGATGTCATCAGCAAATAGAACACAGAAGTCATTTAATAATTTTGGGAGGTCATTTATATAAATTAAAAATAGTATGCATCCGAGCACACTACCTTGTGGGATTGAGTTATGTATTTCAATTTTGTTTGATTTTATTTTTTCAATTTTCCCAGCGTTCGAGTCAAAGTATTCTATTTCTACTACTTGTGAGCGATTTTGAAGGTACGAGCTGAACCATTTGTGTGTTATGCCGCGTATTCCTAGGTCATATAATTTGTTTAAGAGGATGTTAAATTGTACTTTGTCGTATGCTTTCGTCATATCTAGTAGAATACCAATGGCGTATTTTTTATCATTAATGATGTCAAGTGCTTTTTGTATATATTTATAAACCGCTAATATCGTTGAGCGTCTTTTCCTAAATCCATTCTGGGCATCGTCATATAGATTAAATTTTTCGCAAAAAGAATTTAGGCGGCTTTGCATTACTTTTTCGAAAATCTTCGAGGAAGTAGGTAGGAGGGCTATTGGCCTATAATTATTAGGGTCTTGTTTGGATAATTTTTTGTGTATAGGCTTGACGATTGCCGTTTTCAATAGGTCCGGAAAAGTACCTTCTGACAAAGATTGGTTTATTAACATGTAATAAGGTAAGGTCAATTCCTCTGCACATTTTTTTATTAGAATAGGTGGTAGCTCATCTATACCGTATGAATATTTAGATTTAAGGCGTTTTAAAATGAGGAATATTTCGCGTGGTTCGGCCTGGCTCAGGAACATCGTGTGCTGGTGTCGGTTCAGCGGTGGGCGTCCTCGCACTGCGCGGGCGCTCGCCACACTGCTAGCCCCTCCCATCGATGCAAAGAAGTCATTAAAAAGGTTTGCTACCTGAGTCGGATCGGATGTTATCTTACTGTGGATTTTTAGTGAAATATTGTTTTTTGGGTGAGTTACGTTTTTATTGGTGCGTTCTTTTATTATTTTCCACATCGACTTTGTTTTATTCACAGAGTTTTTCATTTCTGTTATATATCGATTGCGCTTTGATTTAGCTACAGATTTTTTTAATATTTTAGTGTATTTAATGTAGTGGTTCGTTAATATCGGATTTCTTGTATACGTGACAAGTGTTTTAAGTAATCGTTATTTATTTAACAGAGCATTAAAATTCAATATCTCATCTAAAAGTGATGGAGAAGACATGTCGAACACACAGGCACATTAAAAGGAAAAAGAAAGTCACTTGAATATAATTCTCAAGTTAATTCCCGGATTAAAGATGAAAGTAAAAGAAATGCGAACAAAACGAAAGGTTAACCAAGGGATCCCCGGGTCACTCGTGTACAGCCGCCCTAACTAGACGGCGCAAAAAGCGGATTAAAGGCACCTTTGCACTGTCCGTAGAGCGGAAGCGAATTCAGTGTTTTTTTTTCAAGATCAGTTAAAGACAATTTTTCTTTAATTGATGACAATCGAGCAGACTAGCCACCTAATCACAGTTAGGCTATCAGTAACACAAAAAGTAGGAAATATACTTTGACCGAGTTTATTAATATAACATTTAATTATTGTATACTAACTTGTATACTAACAATTTTTCATAATATTTTCAAAACAATTGAACTTACAACAATCTGAACTTTTTGTTTATTTTTAACGTAAAATATAATTTTACCTTCGCCTTAATTTCAGAGATACTATTCTATTACATAGATAGTCCCCCGCCCCGTTTTATAATTTTAATTTAATCAGAAAGTTAATTTTTTTCCTTTTCTTTTTGCTCGACAAAGCATCGCTGATACCTTTGGTGTTCAGTCCTGATATGAGCGACAAATACATTTTTTTTAAATCAGTCATTTTATAGTGGTCCTTGCTAGTGACAGTGAATAAGCTCCCTTCGTCCAAAAACAATCAATACACGCGATTATGGTAGGAATTAGAAGGGTTTTTGTCAGTGGCCATTAGGGACTGACCGAGGGAGTAATATTTTTTCCATATCCTGACAGAACATTGCGAATTAGAAGGGTAGACCGAGAATTAAATTAACGGACCGGTTTTTTGAAGTGATTCGAAAAAATATAGAGGAACGGGATCGAGAAATCGGATTAGGAGTTAAACCAAATGTTGTCGTTGTAAAAATCATCTTTAATTTAAAGTGCTTTTATAAATAAAATAAAATGTTTTGTAATTTAAGTTGGGTTTTGCAAATACTTTTCGAGAGTCATACTACATCATCGCTTCAACAAATCTTTACCGCGAGTGGTTTTTTTAAGGAAAAGCAACAGAAATAGGGGTTTTTTTTTAATATCTTGCGTTTTGGTTGCAATGGACAACAATCTAGGCCAAAAGAAAAATTTAAACTCGTTAAATTCAAATATACCTCGCTGAGAATCGATTTCAGGACTTTTCGACCAGCATGCGGCAGTTCGGAATGGTAATCTTTGCGCCATCTTGCACTAGAACGCTCTATAAATACTTCTAAGTACCAACGCTATACCTCATCAGCGTGTAAACACAAAAATATGTTTGACTTTGACTTTTACTATCTTTGTAATAAACGCAGTTTAAATTTATTTAAAGTTCACCGCAATCTACCTGTCTGTCTATCTAGAGTAAGTGGCATCCACAAAATGAGACTTAATTTACGAAAAACTTGGGATTCTATTTCAAATTCGATAGTTTGGCTAAAACCACTTCAGTACTAACATATAAATAAAACTGTCAGTGATTTGCCAACTTCACTGAAGGTTTATTTTCGCGGCCATTCGTAATGGAGACAGAAATACAAAAAATAATAACGTTGTATCCTTTCATTTGGAGCTGGGAAATTGTTTCTTGAAATGGAGTTTTATTAAGACTGACACAGTTCTTACTTTTATTTACGGAACAAAGTATAAATCGCAATTGTATGACAAATACAAGTCTGTACGAAATCGCTGCAATATAATGTGTAGGGATTCACAACGACGCCACATCCACAAGTCAGTTCAAAACGAGGATCCCAGCAGAGTCTGGAAATTCCTTAAGAACCTTGGAGTTGGGAAATCATCACAGAATACAGTATCTCATAATCTCAATCTCAACCATCTTAATGATGAATTCACTGCCTCTTCTTGCATTGATAGCAACACCAAATTAGCAACTCTAAATCATCTTTCTCAGTTTCCTAACTCTAATTCTCCGTGTTTTTCTTTTAATCTATTTACGGATCGTGATGTTGTGAGGGCAATAAAATCCATACCCTCCGATGCAGTCGGAAGTGATAACATTAGCCGTAAAATGATCCTTCCCCTCCTTGACATTCTCGCTCCTACTATCACCTTTATCCTCAACCAATCTATCTCTCTAAGCACGTTTCCTACCAATTGGAAAGATGCCCATATAATCCCAATTCCCAAAAAGTCTAATCCTGCCGCTTCTTCTCAATTTAGACCAATTTCCATTCTCCCCTTTTTATCCAAAGTCCTGGAGCGATTAATTTATCAACAGCTAAGCTCATACCTTTCCAACCGAGCTCTCCTCAATCCCTTCCAATCCGGTTTCCGACCTGGTCATAGTACGGCTACTGCTTTACTTAAAATCACCGATGACATACGCCGAGGAATGGACTGTCAAAAACTTACGGTGTTGACGTTGTTAGACTTCAGTAATGCGTTTAACACCGTAGATTTTGACCTCCTTCTGGGGGTTCTCCGCACTCTTAACATATCTCCGACGTCTATAGATTGGTTTCAAAGTTACTTGTGTGGACGCCGCCAACGTGTTCAAATCCAGGACAAATTCTCCTCATGGAACGACACACTGGCCGGCGTCCCACAAGGTGGCGTGTTGTCCCCTCTTCTCTTTTCTATCTTCATAAACTCTGTAAGTCATCAACTTTCTTCTCTCTACCACTTATATGCAGACGATTTGCAAATCTATCAGCAAGCATCGCTAAGCGAATTACCTCTAGCGATTGCATCTATTAATGCTGATCTCAGACATATAAGCCACTGGAGTAAAAGCTTTGGCCTTAATTTAAATCCGAGTAAATCCCAGGCTATCATCATAGGAAGCTCGCGTATGATTGCCAAAATTACCTGGTCCCATCTGCCCGTAGTTTCGCTTGACAGTGTGACCATCCCTTATTCTACCAAGGTTAAGAACCTGGGAATTTACATGGACCAACATCTCTCCTGGGTACCGCAGCTCACTGAAGTAAGCAGAAAACTGTTTGCTGCAGTGAGTTCACTCAGGAGGCTTAAAAATGTCCTTCCCATCCCAACTAAAATTTCGCTTTCTCAATCACTACTTCTACCTATCCTTGACTACGCCGATGTGTGCTATCTCGATATCACTGAGGAGCAACTTAACAAACTTGAGCGCCTACAAAATTTATGTATACGGTTTATTTTTGGACTTCGAAAATACGACCACATTTCTGAATTTCGCACTAAACTCAAGTGGCTCCCAATCCGCTTTCGCCGCAATGCTCACATTCTCACTCTTCTCTACAATATCTTATTTGATCCAAAATATCCCCCGTACCTTAAACAAAACTTTAAATTTGTCTACTCAACCCACGAGAAATCACTCCGCTCCTCTAAAAACCTCATCCTTAGCACTCCTTCACACTCCACATCCTTCTATCAAAATTCCTTCTCAGTCACTGCTGTCCACCTATGGAACTCCCTCCCTCCACCAATCCGTCTTGCTGCCACTTTAAACTCCTTCAAAAAACTACTTACAGATCACTATCTGCAACTCTGTCAGTAGGACTCTTCTGACTTCCTTCAACCCTTCTCACTTTTCGCTATCGCTCAGTTACCTCATGCTGCCATTTATTTACTATTCAAACACAATTATATATTTTCCATTATTAATATCCAGTGTTAATTTTATGTCTTCTTAATTCTTGATTAGTTATAAATCTTTTTAGTTCAGTACACCCTGCCCCCTATTACTATACTCACTGTCTTTTACTTCTTACCCTAAGGTTGTCTGGAAGAAATCGCTTTTTAGCGATAAGACCGCCTTTTGTATCACATTTTGTACAAATGTCTTATTCTGTTGTTTTTGTTGCTATGGTGTACAATAAAGTGTATTATTATTATAAAGCAAGGATTTCTTATGAGAATACCTGCGTAGTTCTGTTAAGTAGAATTGTGCTACTTAGATGTTTTTTTACAAAAATATTTAACGTTTTGCCGGAAGCCGGGCTGTATTTTTAATTAACAAAAAAGGACGTAACAAACAGAGGACAAAATCTCATATTTTTTTACTGAGTGAACCGATTTTAATAATAATTAATTATTTTACTAGGATAACGCTCTAAGCCACGAATTTTCGTACTTTTATCCGACTCTATTTTTCGTATTTTTATACGACATGATTTTTCAATACCGATTTATTACAAAGATGGTACGAAAAGCAAACTATGAGTCCGGCTCGCGTTTGGCTGATTTTTATCAATTATCTAATGCTTAAAAAGTTTTGTTGTACATCTGTTTGCCTTCCCACTTGATTGACCTTTAGTTCTGAAGGAAAAAACTAGGCAAATTTTCCATTACTCATACCTTCGCTTAGAATAATATAAAGCAATTTAATTTGAGCAAATCCACTAGTAATTCTAAAGCTGCAAGAGCTCTTGTGTAAATGTTACATTGCTTTTCCGTGACAGAAATATCACATGTGACATTATGGATTTAGCAAACACTGACGTTTGTGACATAGTCTATTTCGGATATTATGAAGCCCAATATTATGATTATAACACACATAAAAGTACACACCTATATGTGGACTATGTATATACGTTAAATATGAATACTTAATGTTAGTAACATTAAGGCACTTCTCACACAACGCTACGCAACTGCAACGCGTCTACGATGCGTCTCCCGTCAGTGAAAAATGTCAGATACAGCGAATTTTGGATTGCGTTACAGTCGCGTAGCTCATAAATAGCATTGTGTGAGAAGAGCCTAACGGTTACACTTTTTCCAGGCTACCATGTAGACTAACAAGACTAACTATCACTAACAGTACATTACTAATGAAGTGACCAACTAATATTTTTAATATCATGCTCTGCTAATTGGACTGACAAACCCAGTTCTTATTAGAATCTTGTTCTGTATTTTTTTTTAATAATAATAACGCTTCACACTCATTGCCCCACACTAGGATTCCCTGTGTCGTGGGTGCCATGGACAACACACAAGACAAGGACACACACCCCACACACCCAGACCGAGAACGGCAATTCAAATTCATCATTGAAATTGCCGCCTCGCTGGGAATCGAACCCAGGACCCTCGGAACAGCGATCCGGCGTGTTAACCATTACACCATCCGAGTCGTCAATCTATTGATCACAGTTATCATGGACGGCAGCAGAACGGAGCTGCATGCCCGTTTGCTATCTTAAATTCGCAAAAAACACACACTTCTATTGTATCTATATAGTAAAACCGAATCACAAATCCTTCGTAAGCGCAAAACTTGAAAACGGCTGAGGTTTTTTTTTGTTTTGATCTATATATTGAGGAAATGGTTTTTATGGATGGAATTTTTTAAAAAGTCTATTAGGAGCGTGGGGATCTTTCTCATATATTAGAGATGGCAAAAAATAATCTTAGTAATAAGAATTTAAATAGTCCAGATGGAAGTCTAAGGGACAACGAAGGTTCTTCGAAGCGAAGCGAGGGCAGATCCACTTGTTATCAATAAACTTAGTGTAAAGCAATTCCAAGTTTAAAATAATTTGTCCTTGTCGTATTATTCCGTAAAGTCAAATGTAATAAAAAGACAACAACAAAAGAAACTTTTTTACTGGGAATAACTTTATACTACTTGTGTTTATTAGTAAAGCAGCTAACATTTGGACACGTTAAAACAATTTATGTTCTCTATTCATGCTGTTAATAAATAAATTTATTTATTTAGGGCAATCAACGAAATACATGTACAATCATGACAGTGTTCCACGTGAAACTAATTAATAGCTAACAAGTAGGTATTAGCATGTACAGATGACCGCAGCATGCATACGCTTTTTATTAATACAAAACTATTTATAAATTACTAGTTGTGCCCGTAACTTCGTTAGCACATAGGAGGTTTCCCGCATGAATCCCGATCCCGCGGGAACTCCGGGATAAAAAGCAGCCTATATGTTGCTCCACAACCTTCTATCTCCCAGTAAAAGTCCCATAAAAATCCGTTCAGCCGTTTCCGGGATTAGCGTTACCAAACAGCGATCAGTTACAGTTTTATTATGTGTATAGAAGCTTTATTAATTAATTAGTAAACCCGCCCTCGCTTCGCTTCGGGGAACCAGTCCCTTCAAAAATCTCTATAAATTTTAACAAATTATGCTATTCCGATGTCTAGGCTATATTACTGCAAAGTATTATGAAAATCCGTTCAGTAGTTTTTGCGTGAAAGAGTAACAAACCGACACACGACTCACATCCTTACAAACTTTAGTATTTATAAAATTAGTAGGAGTAGGAAGTAGGATAGTAGGACTAGTAGGAAGTAGGATAGGATTATTGGGCACACACAAAAATGATATTTTTGGCTGCCATTTTCTATGAAGTCGCGTAATATATGTATTGTTCTCAAATGTCTCGTATGTAAATACATATCAGTTACATTTTTATTAAGAGAAGATAAGATTAAGATAAGATGAAACTCTTCTGAGGAGATACGGTGTTACTAGGAGACCATAAAACGCAGTACTAGTATTGAATTGAAAAATATGTGGGCCCTATATCGTAAACGTCCGTTTCGTGCACAGTACATACGTCCGTGTTTCATTAGTTACGTCGTATTCGTTTACGATAGCACTCATGCCTATCTCAAGGGATTGATACTCTTTTATTTCTATGCGTGGCATTTAATTAATCACTTTGTAGGTCTTGTACAGTCAGCAGGAAATGACAGCAATGAAATATTTTTTGCGCGCTGGCAAATTTTATTTTAATTAACGCTACAAAGGTTAAGAGACCCCATACTAGGATTTTCTGTATTGTAAGTGGACTGGACAGCAAAAAAGACGAGAACACATAGATTGAGAACAGAAATAAATAAATAACATGCACACATTCATAGCCCCATACTAGGATTCCCAGTGTTATGGGTGCCATGGACAACATACAGTACCCGGCAATTGATGTGCATTATTTCTTGCCGGGTACTGTACAAGACAAGGACACACATCCAGACTAAAAACGGAAATTTAAACTTATCATTCAAAATTCCGTCTCACCGGGATGCGAACCTTGGTACAGTGATCCAGCCTGTTAATTATTGCGCCATTAGAATCGTCACTCGTCTTAACTCAACTCGTCATTTAAACTTCTCAAATTCTCATTACAGTTTCTATCTTAAAAGCTAAGCTTTGCTTCGCGTTTCAAAGAATATTTCATGATCCATAGTTCTTCTCAAGGTGGTGCATATTACACATCGCAGATGTGTTGTCAAAAAAGTAAAATGCGGAACATCACTTGTTTATTTGACTTGCCTTACAATCTCAAAACATTTAAAATCTGGCACTTTGATTTTCGTGTCTAGAAAGGGGTGTTTACCACGGGTAATTTTAATTTGATTTGATTTGATTGCACTTTTATCGACTTCTACGACTTCAAGTCACACCACTTTCTACGATACATAGCAACATAGATATAAACTCGTAGCAACATAGTTTACTATGCTGTAGCTTTGTCAAAAAACATATTTCAACGCCAAACACGAGAAAGTCTTAAATTCGTTATCGTTCAAACGAAAAAAGCTTTAAAATAGATAACATTTTTCACTCGGACTGTACGTTGCATCACGTGTCATTAATTTAATTGAAGTTGCGAACATTTCGAAAGCCCTCTACGGCTCTATGTGTAAGCTAAAAGCTTAACAGGTGTTCTGTAACGAACTAGGGTTTATGTAATGTATAATTAATAAGCTCGTCATGAATCGTGAATGATGCAGGCGGTCGAACAATCCGTTTGGTAAACTTGTTTAGTATTTAGTTAGTAAACATTTAGACGAAACTTTACTTTCAGTTAGTAAGGATAGTTGGGCAGTATAATATAATTAAATCACATTAGCTAATCGCCATTTTTTAATCGGCATTTTAAAGAATATTCATACAACAGTTCAGGACTTTCTTAAACATATGTGAATATAACGAAAAATTAGACAAGTTTCAAGCCTAGGTAACTTGTTGACGAGACTAAGAATAAAAAATCAGTCAAGTGCGAGATGGATTTACAAAATAGGGTTCTGTGACCGCTAGTGATGCCCACTCTTATGTATATAAAAAGGTATGTAGAAAAAGCCCATTTTTTAAGGTTACTTGTATGGTTACCTTGTTCCGTGGGTTACCTTTTCTGGGATCTAACTTTTTTAGTTTTTATTATTTGTTATAATAGCGACCAAGGCAACACGCATTCTGTGAAAATTGCACATTATCTACCGACTAGTAAATCCGCCCTCGCTTCGCTTTGGGGAACCAGTCCCTTCAAAAATCTCTATAAATTTTAACAAATTATGTTATTCTGTTGTCTAAGCTATATTACTGCGAAGTTTCATGAAAATCCGTTCAGTAGTTTTTGCGTGAAAGAGTAACAAACCCACACACACACTCACGTACATCCTTACAAACTTTCGCATTTATAATATTAGTAGGAAGTAGGAAGTAGGATTTCCCATTAAGATATAGAATCCCATGTCAGACAAAAGCGAAGCCATAATAATGGGGTCCCATTTGTCACCCTTTGAGAACGTTAACCTAAAACTAAGCTACCAGTATAACAATAAACGACACATAAAGAGAAATAGGTGCCTCAAGGGGCCGCAACACACTGGCCATTAGGTAAGCAAGCGAATTAAGGAAGGCGAGGGAATTTTACCAGTACTTAGAAGGATCTAACGAGAAAGCAGGTACGAGAAATAATAATTTCTAAAATCAGGGGTTTGTAACTAAGTGCTTGCCCTAATTAATTTCCACGGAGTTGTACGCTACGGTAATTGTAAAAAAGGTGTTAGTTCCCTGTCCGGTGTTTCTGTTTTCTATCCAGAAAATGATTAAGAACTAATTTTTTTAACTACGTTTTTGGACTCCCTGACTGTCAATCTCTTGTATGCTTCAGCCCAAAAAATATTTTGTACCTACAGTTACTAGCTTCCGCCCAGAGGCTTTGCTCGCGTGGAGTTCGTTTAAACTTCACCACCCCATCTCACCCCCCTCGGGGTGGAATTTTCAAAAATCCTCTCTAAATGCTCCTCTACACTCTCCAAGGAATATGCATGCCAAATTTCAGCTTCTTCCGTTCAGTATGTAGTTTCGGCTGTGCGTTGTCTGTCAGTCAATCACTCAGTAACGCAAGAGTTTTATATTATACAGATTTTTGTGTGATTTCCTTGGCTAGTAGCGCTAGGAGAAAGTCTTATTTCCAAAGTTATTTGTAAGTGCTCATTTAGGCTCCTATAATGGTAATACAATAGTAATCACCATAATGCCTTCATTTCACTGATTGCTATCAAATTTTCAAATGAAAGTAGGTACAATGTGGATTAGGTGCTTAAGGCCTTGAATAGGCAAGTAGTAATTTTGTTACCATTACATTATAATATAAAATAAATTGTAACCGAGTTTTAATACTTACTGTTGGGCTTAATACCATTATATTAAAAATGTATGACATGAAATTCTAGTGTAAGTTTTCTATTTTTTTATTCTTCTAGCGTCTTCAATTTAAAAAAAGTATTAATGTACTGTCAGCTACTTTCCTAACTGTATTATTATTTATTATTTTTATTAGTATTGGGAAGATACTGAGGAGTTTGTTTCTTCGTTTCTTTTGCAACAACAACACAAAATAACAAAGCCGGAGCAGAAATATATAAATGCGTTAGAGAATTGACAAATTGAATATATCTCTTGTGCACAGAACTTGTCGTATGTAGGTACGTATTAATTTAAACTATTTTGTCATTTTTAAACCATTTACTATAGACACTTAGTGTGTTAGGCTGAGGTCGCACTACGGCTAAAACCGACGCGGTTTGTAAAGGCGTAATTTTGTGAATCAAGGAAAGCAATACAAGCAACGGCACTTGCGGTTTTTTATGTATATTTATGTATGCAGTTCGCGCGGTTAGGGCGTTTTTAGTGTCATGCGGATTTGCTCACGCACGCGGGATTGCTCCGCATGCGTAGAACCCGCAAAGAACAATTTCATATATGAATTCACTGTAAAGCGTGAAACACGCACGCGGGATGCGGGACGCTGTGCGGGGCGTCATCCCGCAGCGGGGCATCCGCATGCGTGGCCTATCCATACAACTTCAGTACCCATTTTAGAGTCGTGCGGGGCGCACGCACCGTGTTGTACTATCAAAATGAAAATTGATACAGAATGTCAGATGTACTCTTGTCTTCTTGTTTCGTCGTTTGTAAAGTATGTAAGCGACACATATTCTTCTGACATTAATCATTTGTTCACACGTCTATACCGTTACGCAACCCGCAGAAGACTGAAACTTATACTGCGTATGATCCGCAGCGTGAAATTTCACGCATGCGGAGCAATCCCGCGTGCGTGACCAAATCCGCATGACACTAAAAACGCCCTTACACGGTAACCACTGCGCGAAAACCGTAGTGCAGCCTCGGCTTTAGAATGAGAAAATTGTAGTTAATATGTATAATTATAATGTATATGTGTGTATAGATTGAGTGATCACAGAGAAACGCTAAACTAAAGTGTACTAGACACTTATCTATACTTTCTAAATCTGTAGGTACTAAAATTATAAAGCGAAGAGTTTGTTTGTGTGAACCGGCTTATTTCAAAAACTACTGGCTCGAATGCAATAAATATTACTGTGATAGTTTTTGAATCGGAGAAGGCTTAAAGGCTTTAATAGGAACTGAGAATTAATGAAAAATGTTCCAAAAATAAGATCACATTTGCTATTTGTAAATGTAAAGAAAAAGTCTCCCGAATAGATGCCAGAGGGTCCACTAGTATACTTAAATTAGGATTCTCTGTGTCGCGAGTGGCATGGATAACACAAATAACACATCGATAACACTAACGACCCGAAAACAAACATTTATCTGTCACATAAATCTCTGCTCCGAGTGGGAAACGAACTCCGGACCCCCTGGATTGAAGGGAGGGTTACTACATAAATGGTGGTTCTGTGGCGGGTAGTGGTCTATCTCAGGTGCTCTGTAAAGACTTTGATAAGCCAAAAAGGTACAAGATAAAAAATCAAAAAATGTAGTTTAGTAGTTTTTTCCAAAACCGACTTACATCGTTTGACATTCGGAACGAATTGCCTAATTTCTGCTCCGTTCATTACACTCGACATTGATAAGTCGGCTGCGTATTTCAAACGCTGCTAATTGAGACGGATGGTGAGAAGCTTGGGTTTTTCGTATTGTTTCACAGATTCTCCGTAAAAAGGTCCTTTGTTGATGACAAAGCTAAGAAGCATTAAATATAAGGGAGTTTAAGGCTTAGTCGTGACAAAACGGCATGTTCGCGGTCAGTCCCCTGTCACTTGTCCATTGTGTGAGGTGTCAGTGAAACCCCGGCTTAGGAAAGTGAATTTTTCGATCTTTTGTCGTGTGATACAAGTCGGGGGATTTTGGTGGTGTTTATTGTTATGTAATGGAAAGGAAATGCGAGTTTAAAGCTTGAGACTTGTCATTTTGTTACACAACTTCTTCATAGCATTGGCCCGTATGGCGCAATGGTCAGCATGCCGGATTGCCGTTCAAAGGGTCCTGGGTTCGATTTCCAGTGAGGTGAAAATTTGACAAGTTTTAATTTTTATTACGGGATCCATAGCGTTAAAAATAGATATTTATGTAGGTAACACATTTTCTCGAAAAACTTCATGTACGTACGAACATCGATCAACAGTTTCATGATAATGATATACAGGCGAAATACCTAATTAGTAACCCCTCTACCAATCCGCAGTGGATCTCTCTACCAATCCGTGGTGGGTCTCCTCGGGTACGAGCTCAATAGAGACCCACTAATTGTTGAAACCAGTCCGCAAGTAAAAGAATATTGCCACATTGTTTTACCTGAATACCAAGTTAACCGCGCGATGTAATCAGGCTTTTGAGAAGCTGAAATAAAATCGAGTGTGATCGATACCGGTGACCTGCTTGAGCCATTGTGCCGGCCGCTATTGTTGTTCTTTGTTAGAGTCGCAGGTATTGTTCCCCTCCCAATGTTCCCTGGTAGCGGAAAAATTAAAATAAAATGCGTGGCTTCGGTCACAAGTCACAACTGTCTTTTTACCCAACTTCAGCTTCAGAATAACTTTTGACAAAAATATAATTAATATTGACAAATAGTAATGTGGACGAAGTCAATAGCTACAACTCGTTAATGGACCACTACTGAACACGGGTCTCTCCTCATTATCGAGGAGACCTAGAACATACTCCACCACGCTGCTCCAGGGCGAATTGGTGGAGGGGTTAGTGGACCCAACCCAGTATTGGAAGTTTTCAAGCCGCCTGAAGGCCTTCCGAAATGTCTTAACGACTGCTATCTATCGATAACAACCGGAACTGACGGTTTTTGCATGCCCTCCGAAGCACGTGGGCGCTCAAGAAATTTTGCCACTAGCGGTCATACGTCCAACTACCGACCGCGCCCGCAGTTACTTAACTTTGTCGATCACATAATGATCGATGCAAGCCACCGAGCTATGAGCACTTCATGTAGAAGAAGTAAATAAAATGGGTGACGACCACTATTCAACTGATTAGTACTTGACAACCGTTGCAACACTCATTCTCTAATACAACAAATCGAAAGCAAAATCGAAAGAAGAAACGAACTGAGAGATAATATTACAGAATCATCACAGAAATATCTATTCGGTATTCAACTCCAGGACTCAATACCTATCAATAACTTCTGAATAACATCCCTACCTTTGCTTGGATTCGTGAGTATTCACAATACGAAGATGCTCTAAGTTTCCCTATTAGACATTGATGAAAAGGACGGTACGACATCATAAGCAACAGATGAAAAGGATTTCACAAGAGCCACAAACCTGGGTACCTACAGAGGCTACAGATTTGTCTCGACCATTGTGTGGCTAAATCCGTCGAGGACCATGGAGATGTTTTCGAGCGTGTCGACAGCTCTCACAATGTAATTTAAGAGCGATTGCGTCATATTATAATGTTGAATGTTCTACTTTCTCATGTAAATAGCTGACAAATGCGCACCTGAGTGATAGTAAGCGTTCAGCGATCTATAGACATCAGCTACACTAAAGATGAAGAAGAAAGAAAGAAAGTTAATTCTGGTTCTTAACGCCCAAAATATAACTCTATGACTTTTAACAAAATAGAACCGACTTTAACGCCGAAAAGTAAAAATCGGTTCAGTTAAACGCGGTTAATATACCTAAATCCTTTTCCTAAGTCTGATAAACATGATGCTGAAAACCGTATCAAAATCGGTTTAGCCAAACGCGAGATAATCGCGCACAAATATACATACATACATACAGGTCAAACTGAGTACCTCCTTTTTTGAAGTCGGTTAAAAATTCTTAAAGTTTCTGAGTCAAGCAAGAGGCTGGTATTAAGCTAGCTAGGCTTCACTTAAGAAAAATAATTCCAGTTGCTTGCGTTGTTAATGGCCATGGGCGACGATGACTTCTTACATCAGATCAGAGTCATCTCTTCATTTATCAGCCATTAGCACATTACGTAATATATATAAAACTCCATAAAAAGAAAATTCCAATTCTGAAAGTCTGCGTCGAAATTTCTGTAATTCGTACGGAGCTTTAGTAATTAGAATAGTTACAGTGACCAATGTAACAACTAGTAAACAAAGCGTGTTGGTTGCCATTGTTACAAATTCAGGGTCAGTAGTATACCGAGCAATAATTCTTTCCCTGGGCATAGCTCTCTTGTTTAGTAGCTTGTATTGTTTTAGTAATTGGTCCAGGGTTGAATGTTTATGTAGATGAGTCAGTTTATTTGTGCCCCGATCACGTTCTTCTAAAATTTTTCCCCGAAACATACTTTGGCTTTAGGACAAGCGCTTGTTCACATTACTATCCATGCTAATATAATGCTTGATTTAAAGAAAATTACCAATGAAAGCAAGAATGAACAAAACTACATATCTTTAACTATACAGTCGCGGACATCACCTGCTAACTGCTAACTGGATAACTGGATACCTCAAATAATAACTGGATAAACTATTTTAGACTTGTTCTGTGTCGGTCACAGTTGTGAGCGGCACTGGAAGAATGGTCCTGCTTTTTTGCTATCTTGAATCCATGAGAAGAGACAATTTGGCACTACAAATTGTTATAATAGACTCCTGTTACTTAGGCATTATTTAATATAAAATTCTAATACATGAAAATAAAAGTATTGACAATTTAAACAAGTATCATTAAATTTGTTTTTAATCCACCGCATAAGCGCGTTAATTAACGCGTTAAACGCAGATGTAGCCGTAGCATATGAAGAAGCGTCTTAACATATGATGATGTGGTTCTTCCAATTAGTCACTGTGCTCTGGACAGACTCGATTGTTCGGATGCGATAATAGCTGAGAAAGAAAATTAATCACGTCTCCGGAAGGAGCACACATCAGTGTGATTGATGAACTGAGACAGTGAGGGGAGGTTAGGTCTGGTTGGATTGATGCCAATTAAGGCAACCCTTCTTACTGTGAGGTTTTACATGTTGGACGCAAAAAATGTATGTGGTATGAAATTGCTTAATTGATATTAGAAGATTTGAATTTAGAAGGAAAGAATTTAGATTAGTGATTTAGATTTTAGATTAATATTATTATTTAGGATGAATTAAATTATCAATTAGGATTTTGCGTTTGCAAATTACGAAATGATCTGTTATAAAATACGATAAATATGTGATAATAAAAAATACTATCACAAAGGAAATGTGTATGTATGTGAGTGTGAACGATATTCTAATCGACACACGGAACACAAAAGCTTTTCATAAATATAAGCTCACATTTTACTATGTTGGTTCACTTTGATATTCACAGAAACTACCTATGAATTCTCAACTTAAACTAGTAGAATTTATTATTCTCTATAACTTTCCTCTGACCAAGTGAATTTTCCAACTTGTATTATAATGGAGTAATGCTATTCGCAAGTTTTACTATTGAGTAATTATGTATTTTAGTTCTCGTAGTTAATTATAGTATTAGCTACGAGGGGCGTTGTTCTGGAATGTAATTAAAATAGTAAACTGATCTCATCTCTTTCCCGCTAAAATGTTAAATATGGTGTTTTTAACCGATTTCAAAAAAGAGGGAGGTTCTCAATTCGAATGTATTATGATTTTTTATGTTTGTTCAGCCATTTTTGAGCTGATTTTGATAATTATTTTTTGTTGGAAATTAGATATTCCAAGGGTGGTCCCATGATGAAGGTCTGATGATGGCATCTCAGAGTAATCGAGGGGAACTTCCGAAAATTGTAGGGGCGACTAGTACGTTTGTTAATGTTTTCATTAATTATATTAAAGCACTTCAATTTAATGACCGTCTGGAGTTGATCTGATTAAGCAGAAAGACAGTCGAGGGAACTCCTCAACGATTTACAGCAATGACCTTTTGTTTGGGCTTTACTAATGTCACATTAGTAATGTGTAGTGACGAGAGCTTTACCTAGATGGGTTGAATTGAGCGCCACCTGGCGAGTATTTTTAAGTTATCTCTGCTTGTCGAAGTCCGTTATTTTTTTAATAAAAAGCAATTATGTGAACTTATTACAACGAAACAAACAATGTAACCGCAAGCTTACTCGAATGGATTAGTGAATGTCGCATGAAAATAAGAGTGCAGTTTTTCAAAAATTCAAATTTGCAGCTTGCGTATGAACCTAACGTATCTTTAACATGTTTGCACAGACGCCAAAACTCGTACACTCGCATGTCAGTGATTATTTAAACATGTCGGTCGCAGCTGGTGTCATGATTTATTCCAGTGAGATGACGGAGCGAGGTTCACGGAATACCAAATGGACGCGTCTTACACTGTCGTGTAACTTCTTGCTTTCTTATAAATATAATAATATTGTTTAAGGAATTAAGCTTGCGTTGGTTATAAGTCATCGACAAAGTTAAGCAACTGCGGGCGCGGTCGGTAGTGGGATGAGTGACCACTAGTGGCAAAATTTGTTGAGCACTTCCATGCTTCGGAGGGCACGTAAAGCCGTTGAGGAGAGACCCATGCTCAGTAGTGGGCCATTAATGGGTTTTAGTCACAAGGAATTAAGGTATCAAATGAGCATGCAGCACCACCCTTCCGCTGCCGCCAATGACAATATTGTAATAGGCCTAGAAAAACCTCAATTGAGGGACGATGGTTAGTCCAGTTATCAGATGGTATTAGAATATTATTTGGTAAGTTTGTTAATAAGTGCGAGGACAAAGGCTATTAGTGGTAGTTACCAAATATGGAAAGACTTCGAACCATGTTGACACTGTTTCACGACTACTAAAATGGGCTGTGATAAACGGTAAGATATTTTCTCTACAAATATAGATTATTCCATAGAATTTGAATTCAATAACCTTGTTATCGTTGAAATGGAAGACAATTGTTAATAAAATGCCCCTGTACAATTCCCAGAACATTTATTACTCAGGTGTATAAAAGTCATCAAATTAAAGCACTTCTATTTTTAAATTTTAAACCGTTGCAAAAAGCTTTTATCCGAAGAGTTTGTATCGGAATTCAAAATTTAAATTTCAAATCTAGAACACGTACAATCGGACATCTGTCACACCTAGGTCAAAGAATCGGTCGCGGCAGCTGGGAAATTTTATTGCACGAATCGAGATCACAACAAGAGTTCAGAATACTTAATTCACAGTTCTCTTTCGCTCACATACGTGTAACGATTTATTTATTTATTCTCTACTAGTAATCGTTCTCAATAGGCTTTGGGAAACTTTTAGTACCCATAAATCAGAGCCAAAACTGCGAGATAAAACAATTTGACAAATTTTCAGACATATAAAACATTTTTATCAGATTTTTTTAAATTACAATGAAATTGATCATCATCATCAACATCTGAAAAAATGCATAAACAGAAGAGTAAATCTCCTATTAAAAACCATATATTGTGTTGTAGTTGTAATTCTATGTTATTTTGATTTATGTATAATTTTCGTATATAGGCACTGTTTAAAAGATTTATTTTATTGAATAAAGATAGCAAATGAGCATGCAATAATAGTCCAGTACTTTGTAAAAGTTCAGATAGTAATTGTTACGATGAGTCTCGTTCAAGTTCGATCACTGATGCGTTGCTAATGTGACAAGAAATAAACGTGACATGAACGAATTCAGAAACTATAAGTATAAGTATAGTTATTAACTCGTTTTACTTCTTTTATTACAACAACAACAAAAAAAATTTCAGATGAAGTACCTATGGTTGTTGTATTCTTTAAAGAGTGTCTCGAAAAACCGCTTACCATCCCCAACTTGGAGTAGAGTGCGGCCATGCTTGGTTGCGTTATATTGAGGAATACTACCTCGAAAATCTGTTTACTATCCCCCACCTGGAGTAGAGTGGGGCTAGAATGGTTGCGTTATGTTGACGAACACTTACCAAGTTCAGAGCCACAGACGCGCGGTATTATCTCCAAGATGGCGGAACAGGAGGCGTCTTCGAAGCACAGCTGCCTCGCCAGGAGACAATTCAGGATCGCCATCGTCCCCTTTATCCCGGGACCTGGAACAAAATAATTTTACTGTTAGCAAAAAATAACAAAGTCGATTAGTAGAGATGACTCAAAAACAACCCGTTAGAAGTAGCTTAAATTTATTTGTCACAAGGCAACAAGCATCATCTTTTGAATATAAAATAAATAATTTATTTTGATTGAAGTCAGTATAAAAACATTTGTGTAGTTGTTGTTCTAAATTATACATCATATTTAAAAACTTATAAGCTTTGTTTAAGTCGTGAAGGACCTGCAATAACGTGCCTTAAAAAGAGGATTTAATTAATACCCTATTTTATTTTATTCATTGTTCTATTTTAGGGGTTATTAGAAAGAGACCAGATATTTTATTTTATTTATTATCCTACTTCCGGTTAAGAAGTTACTATAGACTTGCAACATTATTTTGTTTATTTAATGTGTGTGATACTGATGGCTTCATTCCGTCAACAATTTAAATCGCTTTCTGACCTCTGCATCAAACATGCATTAAATTAACTTCTTAGAGTAATGTAAGTACGCGTACCGTAAAGAGATGGCTGTTAGAAGCTAATGTCAAACCTTTCAGACGAGCTAACAGTCCACAGTTGACTGCAGCTCACAGAAAAGCTCGTCTTAAATTTGTTCAACAGCATGTAAATCTGTCTTTGGTGAATTTCCTTAAACCTGTCTTTTTGCGGGTTATGCCTAATGTTGTATAGAGAAACGTATTTATTTTGGAAGTGGGTTTTCGTTTTTGGTTTTGAAACATAATTGGACACTACGAAAATAATAGAAATGTGTCTCATTTATGATTACTGGTTTTAATTTAATTTCAATAATTTTAGTTAGTAGTAGTAGTTTGGAAGATTAATGCTGAATTTTGATAATGTTGACACTAGATGGCGCTGTTAATCACTTACTACTTTGTCAATTCTTTAAATTAAAACTTGTTCATTTTGGTTTACTAGGACGAGTGGCATCTTTTTTACTCGCAATATACATAGATAATTCATTTTCATTCACTATATGTTTGAAGTAAAAAAATTATACCAGGTCAAAGATTCTTCTAAGGCCTATTCAAAAAGTACGAAAACTCTAATTAAGAGGAATAAAAAATCCTTACTATTGGGGCTTGGCTTTTCTTGATTCAACAAAACTAAACTGAACGAAAAAAAACATTAAGGTTAAATAAAAGTAATAAAGAGCTTTTTACTTCTAATTGTAATTTAATACTCATTACGTAATCGAGTTTAAATTTAATTTAGTAGTAATCATTACTATAATTTATCAATAATTGGAACCAATTCCATTACACCGTAATTGGCCGGAAGACACGTGGAAATAGCCTTGCTTCTTGCGGTTAACAGTCGATTTAGCGGAACAATGCCATGGCAATCGGAGTGGAGATATGGGAGCTTTGATGAGAGGACCTTTGACGACTGTCAGTTCCGAATGCTCTCATGACTGTCACTTATTGCTTGATGGGTGTATTCGATGTTATGTAGGGGAGACTGAGGTGTAACTGTCACGTAATTGGACCGTTAAGTTGGACATTTAAAATTTTAATTGGGATCGGGATTGACGCGGGATAAACTTCTGTGCACGAAGAAGTTGCGAGTAACAGCTAGTTAATTAATATGACAGCTATGTGTTAAAATTTGAAGTGGCGAATTATTAAACGGTGGTAAATTACTTTTCATTTTATATAAATAAACTCGCCCTCGCTTAGCTTTGCGAAACCAGTCCCTTTAAAATATGAAAATTGTTAGGTGTGATTCTTAAAATTGGCATGTTTTTGTTATTTACGAACTGATTGGGATAAAACCAAAGTTTACCAAAATATATTGGTGAAAATCGTACCCTAATCGGTTAAGCTGTTCCGAAGATTAGCCAGAATAGAAGTAGACAAAAGTTCTAAAAGACATTGTTTTGGCTTCTATTGCGTTAGGTCCCCTGTAATACCTAGTTTTTCTTGTAATATTTTATTACCACCCGTATAAAAAGCCTAGATAAAAAACTCATATTAAACTGAACGCATCTTTAGTTCTTTTCGTGTTACGCCGAAACAGAGAGAGAGAGAGAGAGAGAGAGAGAAAGAAATTGCTGTATCGCCAATTTTTTATTACAATTTTCAAAAAATATTCAATCGCAATACGATTTCATAATCAGCTTGTCCCTATTGACTAGCTGTTTGGTGACCGTAAATTTACATTCAGGGTATTTGATGTTCCTAAACCTACAACGGTATTTAACTTGGAATTGTGCGGTTGGTCGGAATTCTAGAAACACTTGATATTTAAACAGACGAAGTGAGACTGAATAAGATTTATCGGATATTTCAAGGTATCGAGACATTTGAAGTACAGTGCCACGAACTTATCTGACCCGGTGGCCAAAATTGGAACTAATGCAAATGTTATACTGTTGTCAGACAAAGACCAAGACAGTAGCGCCCCTCATACCGGGTCAGATAAGTTTGTGGCACTGTACTTGTCTATTTTGATTTTAGACAATTAAATGTATTCATGCATTTCATTCATTCAAGCATTCATAAACCTGTTTTTTATAGATAGCTAACTTAAACAGTATTATTGACTTGATTAGACCTAACATTAATATAGACTTTTTAATAGCCACGGGATAGGAAGAAATCGGTTGTGACTACTTCATGTAGCTCACGGTTCCGTTCAATTAGGTAAGGTAAGGTTTAGACAAATAAGCAGACAAAAAGCGGTGATAGCCTAGTAGTTAAGAATTCGAGTTCGAATCTCAGGGCAGGTACCAAGTAGGTACTGACTTTTCGGAGTTATGTGAGTTTTAAGCATTAAAATTTCACTCGCTATAACGATGAAGAAAAATAGAGTTCGCAAAACTCAAAGGTGTATGAAGTACGCCAATCCGCACTTGGCCAGTGTGGTGGACTGTGGCCTTAATTTTCTCATTCTGAGAAGAGATCCGAGCGCGGCAGTGAGACAGTTATGGGTAGCGATGACGACGAATTTTTAGATAGCTCATAGTTAGCGAACGTGAGTCAAATTAAGGAAAAACAATATTCACAAATACAACATAACAATACACATATATAACAGAAGAGTATTATTCGAAACGATAATATCATTGTAAGATAACAAGCAGATCTGACTACCTCTACTTATTTTATTAGAGCTCTCGTTTGCTTATTTTATATACGATATTTTTCAAACGATACAAAGAGGTAGAAAGCAACGAGCTCTTGTTAAGACGATACGATATTCTAACGTAAGTTCTAATAAAGGAATCTTTTGCTCTGGTTGCTGCTGAATGCGGAATAGAACCGACACAAGCTATTTCCATCGGGTCGATTCCAACTATTGATACGTCAAGTCAGTCGGAATATTCGTAAACCATTCGAGGTTCACTCTATATTAGTTTCGGTGTAGATTGGATTTGCGAGGTCGAGAACTAAATATAGAAAGCTTGACAGCAGTTTTGAAGAGCTTTTTATTCATTTGATCTGTATGTATGTAATGAAAACTTTCAGCCTAATTTTCACCCACTGAAAATTTGCAAGGGGTAACGGCACACTGCCTACATTTATTGCTTTGCAGTCTTTTACTTTTCAAATTTTAATAATGTAGGTAGAAGTAAACCCGCCCTCGCTTTGCTTGGGAGAACCATTAGGAGAAAATAGCTTTCAGAAGGCTGATTTTCTCAGACTTGCTTGACAGTTATCGTTATATTGTGATCGAATTGTGAAATTATCCCTGTTTTTAGTAAATTTTAACTCAGTATGTTATTCCGTTATCTAAGCTATATTATTGAAAAATTTACAGTTTTTGCAGGATTAAAATTTAACTTCACGATGAATTGAAAGAATTTGTAGTACCCTTTCCTATAAAGCAAGGAGTTCCAAAGTCGCCCCGCAAGGGCAAGCTTTAACGGTAGCCATTAGTTTTATCTCTGCTCGTGGTTGTTTGAAACGTCTTCTTATTTGACCATACTAAACGCAATAGAACATCTCTAATAAATTCAATAATAAATATTTCTTAGTCATCATGTTGTCTCATCATGTTACCATTTTATTAAACGTAATAAATTACCGAAATAATGGAACATATATCAATTTATCATTCCGGTGTCACTGAACGGCATTTAGTGCTTAAATCGGGTTTTAAATAATTAATGCCCATAAGCTGTCTATTCAATACACATCGCTTCACACAGAATTGTATATTTCGATCTGATATACCTAGCAGAGTTTGAGCCATTAAATTGAGGCTATACTGACGATACCTATTTTTACCCAGACCGGTTGCATGGGTAATGGGTTCGGCTAAAATGGGTCTGAACTTAAGTTGTTTCAGAATGGCTTCATCACAGTGATTTCTGACAGGCGTTGGAAATGCAATAAAGGATAGTTTTATGATTTTTGTTCAGAACTTAAAACTGATTCAATGCTATTTCCAGTTATGATTTCGATATGTACTGTAGTGTTTATGGATTTATTTTTTTGGAACTGGTGTGACGTAAATATGTCATATTAATTTGACAGTGGGACCACGAGGAATGGGCCGCGACCCGTCCACCCACTAGCTTCACCCACCAGTGGGTGCACGGGGAATTTCGATTTCCCCGTGCACCCACTGCATCGAATATGTCGTCCTCGTGGTCCTACCTATTGTCAACTCACATTAAATAAAATGTAGTAGAACTACTGAGAAATAATGTTCTCACTAGTTCCACTATTCGATAGAACATTTTATAAGTAGAACTAGTGGGAAAAAAAGTCCCATTAGTCCTACGGTAGAACTGTTCAGTAGAACTAATGGGAATGAACCTAATTTTGCAGTAGGACCACGAGGACGACATATTCGTCGTGGTCCTACTGTGACGTCATAGGACAAAATAGTAGGACCACCGAGGAATCACCCAATCATGAGTGGGAACGCGGCCAGTTATATGCTCTTTGCATGGCTCTATGAGACATTATGACATCCGCCTATATTAACCATAAAGTACCTATGTGATCAACTAAGTCTCGAGTGACCATTTCAGCGTGTATTGTTTGTCTGACAGAATGTATAAAAGTGCTTAAGGACTAAAATGTAATTCTTACATTATCTGATTTATATAGGTTAAGAGATTAAAATACGACAAGTCAAGTATTCAGAATAATATAATAAAACAAATTAAATAAAATACAATATGTGTATTAAATTCTTAATAAAAAGAACAGTCTAGTCTCCCTCATCGCCACCTTCCTCCTCTTCATCGAACTCTCCTTCCTCTTCGGCAGTAGCGTCTTGGTACTGTTGGTATTCAGAAACCAAATCATTCATATTACTTTCTGCTTCAGTAAATTCCATCTCATCCATACCCTCCCCAGTGTACCAATGCAAGAAGGCTTTGCGTCTGAACATCGCCGTAAACTGCTCCGAAATTCGCTTAAACAATTCCTGAATAGCTGTCGAATTTCCTATAAACGTCGCAGACATCTTCAAGCCTCTCGGTGGAATATCGCATACTGCCGTCTTCACGTTATTCGGAATCCATTCGACGAAATACGAGGAGTTCTTGTTCTGAATGTTCATCATCTGTTCATCTACCTCCTTCATGGACATGCGACCTCTGAAAACAGCTGCAACCGTCAGGTATCTTCCATGACGAGGATCACAAGCGGCCATCATGTTTTTGGCATCAAACATTTGCTGCGTTAGTTCTGGAACAGTTAGGGCTCTGTATTGCTGACTGCCTCGGGAAGTGAGAGGTGCAAACCCAGGAATGAAAAAGTGCAAACGAGGGAACGGAACCATATTGACGGCTAGTTTTCTTAAATCTGCGTTCAGCTGACCAGGGAATCTAAGACAAGTGGTGACTCCTGACATCGTCGCAGATACTAGATGGTTTAAATCGCCGTAAGTCGGTGTAGTTAGTTTTAGTGTTCTGAAGCAAATATCGTATAGGGCTTCATTATCAATACAATACGATTCATCAGTGTTTTCTACAAGCTGGTGGACGGAGAGAGTAGCGTTGTATGGTTCAACGACGGTATCAGATACTTTAGGGGAAGGCACTACACTGAAGGTGTTCATGATACGATCGGGATACTCTTCTCGAATCTTTGAAATCAGCAACGTTCCTAATCCAGCACCAGTGCCACCCCCAAGAGAATGGGTAAGCTGGAATCCTTGTAAACAGTCACAACCCTCAGCTTCTTTTCTGACGACATCCAAAACCGAATCTACCAACTCAGCTCCTTCTGTATAATGCCCTTTTGCCCAATTGTTTCCCGCTCCTGATTGGCCGAAGACGAAGTTGTCCGGGCGAAAGATTTGTCCAAATGGCCCAGATCGGACAGAGTCCATCGTACCAGGTTCCAAATCGACTAGAATCGCGCGGGGCACGTATTTTCCTCCGGTTGCCTCGTTGTAATACACGTTGATACGCTCCAATTGAAGGTCGGAGTCGCCGTGGTATGTGCCAGTTGGATCGATGCCATGCTCGTCCGATATTACCTCCCAGAACTGAAAATGTACAATTTATGTTACTGCTAGCTAATACAAATATATGAACGGGACAAGACTCATAAATGGAGTCTGGGACGGGGATAAATGTCACTTTAACTGCCTTTGACATTTTTTTCGTACGGGACGCATTTGGATAATTGGTCTCTGCCTTGACGATTTTCTTCTTATTCCGGCAGTGTTGTTCTGTTTATTTTTATTTTATAACTTGTATTATTTTATCAAATAATTTCCTGACTTAATTCTATAAAAGTGAAAATGCAAAAAAAAATATGCTCACCTTTGCTCCAATCTGATTTCCGCATTGCCCAGCCTGTATGTGCACAATTTCTCTCATTTTTATCAATAAACTTTAACTTTAACACTAAAATACTAAAGAATACTGACGAATCTGACGATATCCTAGCGTCACGACCTACTAGACGGATCGATTTAAACAAATGATGTTTTCGAACTGTGTAGGATTTAAGTTCCAATTTTGAATGTAATTCCTAACTTATTTTCGGCCTGAAAAATAAATTAGCTGTAGCACAGATAAAATGACATTATTAAGCTTCTCGTACACAATAGTCAATGAAAGTTTATATTTGCGATTAAACAAAAATATATTATAATGAAAAATATTTAGAGTCTATTTATGTAGATTATGCTGTCC
This sequence comes from Hesperia comma, assembly GCA_905404135.1. Classification (NCBI taxonomy): domain Eukaryota; kingdom Metazoa; phylum Arthropoda; class Insecta; order Lepidoptera; family Hesperiidae; genus Hesperia; species Hesperia comma. Next base: position 6,640,331 of record FR990036.1, read on the forward strand.
CGATTTTTCTCCGAAACAACAACATGGTGGTGACGAGTTTTATAAGCATCGTAGTGAGTTTCTTTAACTTAGAAAATTTCTAGTATTTGAGTTATACCTGCTTAAAGCTGTGGGTATCTTTACTTGAAATTAATAAATAACCAACTATAATATTAATCCATATCGGGAAAGCGTGGTAAAGACGAGTCCAGGATTTTTAACATTCAAATCGGAGTATAAGCTTTATCCATTTTTCAGCCCTAACCCGCTTGTCGTCGTCTTCTGTCCGTGATGATGCTATTAGGTTACAGCGCCCAGTTCTCTTTTCGAGGTCGTTCCACTCCTTCCTCAAATTAATTCCAGAGATACTTAAGGCTGGTGATAGAATTTTAATCCATCCAGCTAGCTACGCTGGCCCTTCCATCAGCTTCTAAGCGGCTTATCGTGTTTCCGGTGGAGGAATGAGACCTAGATTTTCTTTCGTTTTTTCTCTTCCAGTCAATAAAGAGAGTTTCTTGTCTGGTTATGCTTTTGGTGTTGCTGATGTCTTTGCTCGTTTATCGCATTTGGCATCTTCTATCTTCTATATCCATACATATAATAAAACTATAACTGATCGCTGTTTGTGCATGCTAATCTTAAAAACGAATGAACAGATTTTTAAGGGACTTCCACTGGGAGATAGAGGAGGCTGTGGAGCAACAAATAGGCTACTTTTTATCCCGGAGTTACAGCAGGATCGTGACTAAAGCGGGAAAAACTCCTATGTTCGAACCAAGTCGCGGGCAACAGCTAGTATAGCCTAAAACCAATCGAATGGGTACAACCTGAACCGATTAGGCAATGCAATCACCGGGTCACTGCAGCGTACAGTCAACCCCACGTAACACCTTGAATACATTTGCATGTAAGACGTCCTAGTGCGACGGAATTGACTACACAGTGCTAATTCTGATTCAGAACTTAATTACTCACAGGCGCTGTACAGGTAATTAGAAATGACGTTATATCTACGCTTAGCTAAGCTGAGAGATCGGCGTGGAAGGAATAGACTAGACAACTTAACTTAAGACTTGTCTGTGTAACTAAGTACTATACTCCGTTTGGTTCGATATAAAATTCGTTTAAATTTAACTCATACAATTACCAGCTTTCCGCACCTATGATTAAGGTTCACAGTAGATTGACGGTAAGAATTTTAAATGTCTTAGGTAAATTTTACTTACAAGACAAATTGAACTATGAGTACACGTAATAAGGTTGTGTTTTGCGGGGAATGGAAATTACATATCCTCAGCTACTCAAAATAGCTGGTGCTCGCGGGTTCAATTTCTCTCTCTTTAAAAAATTATATACTTATCCAGTAATTTTTCCGTAGTAGGAAACCATTTTTAATTTGAAAGACACACTTTCAAAGGTCCACATTGCCACTAAGTTAGGATCTGATGATTGAATCGGAGAGAAATTATTAAATATGTACATATAATATTAGATATTGAAGTCGATATGTTTTTTTATTAAAATTAGTGAGTAAAGACATTGAAGATGATATAAGAAACATCCAAGTAAATCGAATGAAAATTAGTATTTGTACAATGCACTATGTGCAAATTTATGGAAAATGAATTGAATTGAATGGGAATAATAGTTTAACTCCGCTACACGGAAATGGACCTACTCATAATAGGACGAAGAGGTACAATTGGAAGTTTCTGGACGGGATTTACTTCACTCTTACGAACGAATGGGAACGTTTGCAATTGCAACTCATGTAAACAGTTGCCACTTTAGCATAGAATGCATAGATGAATATTTAATTGACCAAGATGCATGGAAACGACCAGCTCTGCTATTAGAGTTAGAGTATAGACATCTAGGTATAAAGCATGTAACATTGTAGTTTTTGAAGTCGGTTAAGAATATATTTTAATTATTTTTATTAAAGCAATAGATTCCAATACTATTGTAATTTTTTGCCTGATTGCCAGCGTATTTATTGTGTCTTATCCAAGCTCAGTATCCAAGGATCTTAAAAGTTTGTTTGACTCTCAGAAACGTGGTATCATTTTATTTAAATTGTTTGTTGCTGTAATTCTGCAAAATACGAAATCATTAAAAACTACCTATTTGTTAAAAATGGCCACAATAGATCAGAAATGGTCGCAGTGGCCTCACGGGAACGGGAATACTTGTTTCCCGTGTCTTATACACCAAATAATTTGTCAAAATAAGACACATTCTGTCGGCAGTTATCGGCTCTCGTAGATCAGTCACTTAATTAAACTATATATACAGTCCTACAAGGATCTTTTGGCGCGTGGCTGATGTAAGGGTGACAGAGACAGAGCCTTACAGTTTTCTTTCCTTGTAAGGCTCTGTCTCTGTCACCCACACGTCATTCACGCCCCAAAAGATCGTTGTAGGACTATACGAGTATTATATAATATTTTAATTTGAAGTTTCGAAACAAACAATGGCATAACAAATATTATAAATAAATAAATAATAAACGCTAACACACTCATACGCGCAGTAGGTTACCAGGTACCTGTGTCGCGGGTGGCATGGACTACACATATATAACACATTACAATTACACCCATGAGCCGAGTACAAATATTTATCTGCCACATAAATATCTGCCCCGGCCGGGAATCGAACCCGGGACCCCTCGCGTCGCAGGCAGAGTCGCTACCAACTAGGCTACAGGGTCGTCAAATAATATTAATAATATTCACAGATTACAGAGTACCAAAGTCAAGTACATAAACGCAGATTATTTTGTTTTTATGGGATTTTGGATAATTTTAGTTTACAATTAGAATCATAGTATAAAAACTTACATTTACTACCAGCATGCTACCAGATAGAACAATAGAAGGCCTTTCGACGCCAAAGAAATAGTAGATTGTATGACAAGGGTGCAAAGTAATATTTTTTCGGCGAGGGCGTTTTTTGAATCCAGAGCGAAGTGAGGGATTCTAGAGTAGAATCCCGAGCGTAGCGAGGGATTCTTTAGTAGAATCCCGAACGTAGCGAGGGATTCAAAGTACGTCGCCCGAGCCAAAAATATACTTGCACCCGAGTGATACACTCTACTTTTCATCACCCACTATGAGAAAATAATATATATATAATAGAAAATAATAGAAAATAATACGTAAAAATGCACGAAAACTTAATTTTAATTTGAAAACGAAATCTTAATTTGATTTCTTTTTTTATTATTCAGCTGGCGGGGCCCTCGCGTCGTACCAGACATTCTTTATTCAAACAATATTTGCTTTCGATTTCTTTAGCGCAAAATACTAAAATGTTCTAAATTCAAAATAGGACGGAAAAGATCTAGCCGGCAGGAAAAGTTGTATGAAAATTCATTCCCGCCCGCTGAATAGAAAACAGCAACTTTGGAACCCCTTATGTCCGAACCAAGTCGTCTTTTTCGAATAGGTGTGATGAAAAAGTAATTGTATTTAAACATAAATAGCTGATTTACATTGATACAGTAGCTGGCACCAGTATCACTGGATTCCGGCGTTGGATCACCACTGTATCAGTGTAAACATGTTACAATCCAGTCCAACATTCAGTATCCGAAACATTAGCGGTGATAATCCAGTGGTGTTGGCGCCAGCTACTGTATCGATGTAAATAAGCCTTATGTCGGAATCTTTCATACAATTCTCGGCATTGTCAGCACTGACACTGCACTGACAATGTCGAGAATGTATTTGCCGGAACTGTGACGGAACGGTGACTTCACTGATATTTGTGAACCCGGCATTAAGATCTCCAATTATAGTGAGGCCGCGCTAACTAAGCGTTCCTGAAGTCTGTCATTCGACTGGGCGATGTAACTTTGAACTGGCGTACAATTAATTGTCAATTTTTTAATATCTTTTAATTGCCTTATTAACGAGTGATAACATTAAAATCAAACATTAAATCGAATAATTATGCCAACTTACAATAATTGTATTAATCTTGGGCTAAAATTATTACAATTACTTAAATAACAAATTTAAAAACAATACCTTTTAAAAGAAAACCACGTCAAACGGCGCTCGTTCAATGTTATATCTATGTCATATGAACTTTTTGTTTTTGTAGTGATGTGACATAATAACAAAGCAATTGTAATTGAATATTTTTGTAATCTTAATACAATGTCCGTAAAATATAAAATAAAACGTTATAATTTTATAATACATTATATAGTGTACTAAGTATTCAATATAGTTAATAATACTATTATTATAATAAAGGTACGCCCAAACATAGCTTAGGAAAATTTGTGTTATAATATCACTCAGGTGAATCAAATGAAAATAAAATAAATAAATAAAACATTTTAATTTTTTTCTCTTGATTACATTCAGAAATTATGATTAAATTCAATTAATTGATTCCTTAAAATTTTATTTACATAACGAATATTATTATTGAATATATTGAAACATAATTCCTTTAAAAATAACAACATATAAATTGAATAAATATTATGCATAATGAATGCATGTTGTTATTGTTATTTGTTACAACGCATAATGTTATTTATTGTACATCACTAGTCATTACGAATTGACATGTGTCAGGAACGCATTCTCATCGTGGCCTCAATATAGATAATAAAATACATTACAGAACAAGATCTGAATTTTAAACACAACAAACCCTAGCATACGTAAGGGTCAGTTCCCTTTAAAGATTACTTAATTATTCGAGTGTGCAATTTCAACAAGTTCAAAGTCGGCTCCAGAGCCAAGTCAGGTGATGTGTGAATAATGTATGATATACCTGTCTTCTTCACTCTAGTACCACAAAGTTACCTTTCTCGTTCATTGCTCCCTGACCTTTAGTGGTATTATGGTTATTATGAAATCTTTTCAGAGGTTCACACCTTATGAGGTGTGATCTACAAATTAACTTAAAATAATATAGTGCGTGGGTCATCTATCTGCTGTGGCTATTTATAAGTAAGTGTCCGGAAATTTCGTTTCTTCAAAGTTCAAATTTCTCTATAACCGTTATCCGGGGAAGAGGAGAGTACTTCCTTCCTTACTTTACTACTTCCTTATTCTCACAGATTTTTAGTCAAAACATTAAATTGGATTACGTTTCATTAAATTATTAATAACTGCACTTTTCTAAGCGTATCCTTTGAAATATTCTTAATTTTAACCATTTATTAGTGTTAACCGTTCATTGCCGTTTAACCATTTTCGGTCTCTTGCAAGTTAATCGTTGGTTTAATAAGTTATATTTTATGTGGTTCTTCATAGTTAAGTGCTCGGCCAATTCAAGGGAGCTAAGCAGAACTAAAATTAATATATAGGTACATGAAAACCATACCCTAATCGGTTAAGCCGTTTGTTAGATTAGCACATAGAAAAGCACAGGCAATCAGAAAAACGGACAAAAATTATACACATTGTTTAATATAATTATAATACTTATTACAAAAAACGAAATGTACAGTGGTAGTAAGTGTTTTTATCTATAAAATAAGGTATTCATGTTACACCTAGCCCATTTAGTTTATGAACTAGAATTTTTTCGAAGTTGTTTTCGCTCTCCTGTCAAATGACGATTTTGCACTTGTAGGTATCACTCAATGGTATCACTTATCAAAGGAGGCACAGATATGTATTAAGGATATCAATGTATCTTACATGTACCGACAGCGATCAGTTACAGATTTATTATATTATGTATAGTTTAGCTCACAATCTTATTTATCAATATTTATTTTATAAAATCAGTTTACGTGTCACGGCTAAATATTGGTATTGATTAAGTAAACATAGGAAGGTGCTTTGAATAAATAATGGGACAGGACAAAGCAATTTCACTGCGTAACAAAATATGACTAGATTTTGAATTATTAATGTAATCGATAAGATTGAAGTGGTCCAACTACGTATATATCTACATTTGAAAATATAGTTGAGAAAGTTAAAAAGAAATATAGCACTTGAAACGGCGGCAGACTCATAAAAAGGAGTCATCATCATCATCTCAATTCATCATGGCCCATAGTGATTGGGCACGGGTCTCTTCTCAGAACGAGAAGGTAAAGGTCATAGTCCAAAGGAATAGCGCACTTCATACATCTTCGAGTTTTGCGAACTGTCCGGCATGCGGGATTACTCACGATGTTTTCCTTCACCGTTTGCAGCAAGTGACATTTAAATGCTTAAAACGCGCGTAACTTCGAAAAGTCAGAGGTGCGTCCTGGGATTCGAACTCAGACCTCCCGAGTAGGAGGTTGAATTTTAACCACTATGCTATGTTTGAATTCGAACTGGAATTCGTTATAATTGCATAGCACAATGCCAGCCCTCCGCCTATGCTATTAAGGTACATATAAGATTGACGGAGGTATCTAATAATGTCCTTAGTAAATTTTACTGGCAAGCTAAATTGAATTGTGAGCACAGATAATAAGTTTGGCTTTGGCGGAGAGTGGCAATTACATTTCGCTCGATGACTCAACTATAGGCTATCACCGTTTACAGTCCAATGATGTCTATTATCATCAATTCCTTTGTGAGCCCGGTTGTAAACTAGTAATGTACACGAATCAATTTTTTTTTTCCAGTATAAGCCGGTTTTATAGTAAAATCGATAAATTCGCAGTTCCATGCACAAGGAACTTCTGGGTACCTGAATTCAGAATTCTGAACAAACAGTCCGCAATCACCCGTCCTCGGGCAAATGCCGTTCCGTTATGTAAATATATGTAAACTATGTCGACTACGTCACACACTACGTCACAGTCTTGTTTTCGTGCACTTCTCGCTTAATCCATAAATAGACTAAAACAAAGTCACCATATTATCTGCTGTTTGTTATACACAAAGTTATTTGCCTACTATAGTTTATTTAGGAAAAACGAAAGCTTAAAAAAATTCGCAAATCTAGATGTTATATACCTACTGCCAGTTGTAAAAGTCACCTTTGACCGTATGAAAATTGCATTGAATTGGGTAAATTGGTGAATCGTTTGTAAGTGATATCAGCAGAGACATATGTACCTATAGGCAAACGTTAATATTTTACTAAAGCAATAATAGATTAATAAAATAATTTATTACACCTGCTTCGTTAAGTCTATATACTTATCTTTGATGATCTAATGTCTAGATATAACATCGAATCCGCACAAACATGTCAAAAAATTGTGGCTAACAGTTTGCCACAATTTTTATATCATTGATCACGCACACATAGACAATAGACGAACGTGTAAAACATCGCCTGCACGCACACATGCTTGATATTGTTGCCTTGTTTTTTTTGTTTTTATTGTAGGGTGACGCTCAATCTAGACATTAGATCATCAAAGACACTTATATGAAACAACGACACAGACACACACCACTCTGCTAGTTTAAAATTAAAATAATAAAAAACCATAAAGTAATCTTTAAGCAAACGGGCAAAAAATAAGAAATATAATAAAACGCTGACGCTATCACACTCATAATATTATAATTTTATTTTTAGTAAAATTGTAACCATGATACAGCAAGTAACATTTTTTATGCAAAACGATACAATGAATATGACCACAATGAAGTCGTCACTCGTGTCGGGTGCACGCGGCAACTTTGAATACTGAAAAATACAAACGCAAAGCAACATTGTGGTTGAAAACTTTAATGGTTTATGTAACAGAAAATATCATTGTATTTATGCAAAATGTATTTTATTCACAGACTTGTTATTCGAGCCTTACATGATCGTAGAATCATTACACAATTTATGTGTAGGTATGTCTTCACATTCACCGTTGTAGCGAGTGACATATTTTAAATACTTAAAACGTACATAACTCGGAAAAATCAGGAGTGCGTGCCCTGGGATGTAAACGCGGACTCCCAAAGTAGGAGGCTGAATTGTTTACCATTAGGCTATTACAGCTATCATCGCTATCCAAAAAAGCGATTACATTTATAAAGTGTAAAAATTGTATTTAGTCTAAATTGCAGTATAAAAATGTGTATTACCTCTTTTGGAAGACAAAGTTGGAAGTTCGAACACAAAAATAAGTTTTATCGATGTCAACAGCTTAGTTGAAGGTCTGTCATCTTCAGAGCACCTTATTTTGCTACAAAACAGTAGATCCAGCGTTAAAAATAAGAATTGAAATGCAAAGCGCAAACTGTAATAGGTTTTAATTTGCCCTAGTTCCCCAATTTCGACAATGCGAAGAGTCATTAGTAGTCGGAGAGGGGTTGGTGTTATTTGCATAGCCAATGTTGGGGCAAGCGTTGGCTTAGTTCAGAAGATAATTAACAGGAAAGTTACAATTCTAGCGGTAATACTCAGATAGGTTTTTTTATTGGTACATCTGTTTAGTTTTGGACCAACATATTTTTACCCTTCAAAGCTAGTTAATATTTCTTGTTCTCAGCTCTTTTGCATGAAGTAAGGACTTTAATATGATGATGTTACCAATTTGCTACCAAGCAAAGCCTTGTAGATCACAGGTTGGTCTGGCTAGTTATCACCTTATCACCTTCCAGTTCTTTTGGAAAATAAAATAAATGTCACT